>OX439041.1:12617500-13217500 GCA_949317995.1 Acholoe squamosa
CCTACCTGTAGTACCATGTGATTGTCCCTATTACAATCAGCCTTTTATATGGCCCCTATTTGGTGTTCCTACCACGTAGACGCCCATATCATACCACTTATATCTGCTACTTTTTCCCCTATCGATCCTCTGTGGGCCAAACAATGTATTCACTTTTCTGATCCCTCATCCTGAGCCCTTTAAGGGTAACATGCTGCCCCGGGCATGCTGCCTCCATGTTCAGGGCTGCTGAAATGTCGCCAGGACGTTAGTTTTGGCATCTTAGGACCTTAACCCTTTAAAGGCCGCTGATACAGGAGTGCATCCTTATGCCCAATAGACGGCATAATGTTCCAGTGAACTTCATTGGAGCATCATGCCGACCCTCCGGGCGTGTATCAAACCTGTAGGGCCAGTATCTGGGGTCAGTATGATGCATGAATGTGGCCCTGGTGAGTTTACCCGCCTTAATGGCTTAATGGTTAATGGCCAATAGAACTTCTGCACTAGCGGTCCTTAAAGGGTTAAGGGCATGCACTTCATTGGTGCATCATGACGACCAATGGGCATGATGCTCTCCTGCATCAGCGGCCTTAAAGGTTTAACTGGTTGAGCCCACCCAGGTTGTAGATGACAGATAGTGGGATCTGAGTAGAAAACTGTGGATCCTATCTAAGATCAAAGACATCAAAGGGCGGGTGGTGTCGGCATTGTTTGATGTGTTATCAGTACCATTTAGATGTACATGTCCTCCACATTGATACGAGCTGCACTGACGGTGCCTCGTGACCACCACCTGTATGTGTCATAGTGATTAGAAGCAGTCCTATGGAATTCCTTGAAGGTACAATGAACAGGCCTGCATAAGTTCCCAGTATCTGTGAATAAGTGCCAGACTTAAGTGTTGCTTGCGATGATCTCAGCTTTCTGATGGTTAAAAAAAAAAAATCAAATCCGACTATTAACACCTATGAGAAGCGAAGATAGGGCCATTTTCGTCTCTTTTTTTACATTTGAGTATTTTGCAATATAACATCAATTCGGTTATGATCAAGTTTATAAATTGCCTGCGTCAGTAAGAAATGACCTGCATATTAAAGATGCAATGAGGCAGACCAAGGTGGCCTGCATGGAGAAAAAGTTTTCAGTAACACTGCTCCCGTGTATAAGCTACACATGGGCTTCCATTCGCTACCAATTGTATATATATAAAAAGTTGTACGGCACCATAATAGGTCTATCTCCGCTTCATGTCCATATAGAAAGGTGAAGTCTAAATGCAGTACATTTGTTGCTATTCTCAGCCCCTATTAAATGTGTCGCCATTTTGTGGATTAACGGGGTAAATTAGCTGAAATAGACCATTTCAGATGCCAGATGAGCCTTGTGGGATAAGCCCAAACTGGATGTGTGGCGTATAGGCTAGGTTTATATGGTAGAACAGTCCGGGAGAACAGTACTAAATAATTTTCAAACCTAGCACTTTCTTGAGCTTGCGGCTTATAGGTGGGAGCGGCTTATACGTTGGGGTCGGTATATGTACACACTTTATACCCCCGGTTTGTGTGTACACACAAAGAGATTAAGGTACATTTAACTTTAAACTATTAACCCTTCAAGTGTCGCTAATGTATGAGTGTCTGGTGCCCAATGGGTGCCCATTAGTCAGCATGATGTAGCAATGAAGTGCTGGAGACTCTGCTTACCAGCACTTCATTGCAGCATGATGCTGACCCTCCTGGTACCTTTCAGCCCTGGAGTATTAGCATGATACATAAATCATTTAATGAAGCCCTCGTGAGTTACTCACCAGGGCTGTATTCATGCATCATGACGACCAATGGACATTATGTATTGATGTATTAGCGGCCCCTTAACCCCTTTTCCTGCTACCAGTATGGTCCTTCTAGGGTTAATATCCAGGTGTACAGGGGGACTGTATCTCCTTTCCATCCTCCTCCCTCTCAGAACAGAAATCCATCATCAAACCACAGCCCCCATTCTCCTGCCACCCCCATCTCCCACCTCTCCATTCACCCACAGCCTTAGAGCATTGATAAAAGCCATGTTTGCCCTGTGCCCTGTAAGGGCGGCATGACACATTAATGTATCATCACAACACAGAGGCCACTTGGTGGCATGATGCAATATGCCTGAATACACTAAAGGGCTCTGAAATGGTTAAAGGGTAAAATACACCTATGTGTTGTGGGACCTAGGCCCAGTGAAGGGTGGAGGAAATTATGGGGTGTGAGGACCGGGGGATTCACTATGGGACAATACCACCCCCCCCCCCCCCACACACACACACCAACCAGATAGGGGCTTCTGGTAAAAGGGGAGGTATAGGATAGACTGGTAAGGGGGGTGTCCCAGATTGTGGGGGTGAGAAGGTGTGTGTGTGTGTGGGGGGGGGGGGTGCTATAGGGGTGAGGAGACATAGGAGACCTATTCAGTAGAGTGGCGGCACTTTGATCTCAGTACGCTAGAATGAACGATGTGGTTCAGGTAAAGTGTCTGTGTGTGTCTGTGGGGGGGGGGGGGTACATACAGAATCTATAGGTACACCTTGGACTTGGTGGTTGGTGGTTGATTCTGTGAGCATCATATCCATTAGTCATGATGCATGAATGCAGCCCTGGCATTCATATTCATTCACGATGATGCACCAATACAATGCTGGTAGGTAACTCACCAGCACTGCATCGGTGTATCATGCAGGTCATTTTGGATCAGCATGATGCATGGATGCAGCCGTGCATCCAGTTACTTGTTAGTGTTGCATTAATGCATCATGATATTTAAGGCCTATAAGAAGTGTTGTGTTCAGGAAACACTACATACCCTAATATGTTGGCCCTACCCTAATTGACAGCCAAGAATAAAAAATTCCCAACCTACCTACCTACCTACCTACCTACACTCTCAGCAGGGGTGTCGGAATAGGGGGGGGGGGGCTCCCCCCCCCCAATCTCTGACCAGGGGGGGCAGACTAAAAAAAATTGAAAACAATATACACTTTTATGGTGGACTTGGTCTTTTGCTCACAATTTGACCACATTAGCAAGATCAATATCTAAATTTTCATAATTTTTCTTGTGAACATGCCACCAAACCCTCTAAAAATGTTAAAGTGCTCCACTTGCTGTGCTTAAAACTGTCAACGCACCTCACCTGACCCGTGTCGCCCCCCCCCCCCCCTCCGACACCCCTGCCCAGCCACAATTGTATATGGGCCACTGTCGTGGGTACAGTACAACCCACACTGGACAGAGGCGTAGGAAGCAAATCTTCATTGGGGGGGGGGGGGGGGGGCCGGCGAGGGCACCTTGAATTGTCAGCTGATGTGTGATGGTGTCTATATATGCATATTTAGAATTCATATAGAAAAGTGATTTTTGGAAAAAAATTTGGATCTGACTTTAGGCTCAGACCCCCATTCTCCCCATGACATCAGTATAATAATCTAATTTCAGATGTAAAGTTGTAGCTTATTTTCCATTGTGTTTATGAGTTCTTGGAAAATATTGGGGGGGGGGGGGAGACATACTCAGGCCCCACCTCCTTCATGATTGGGGGGGCCCAGGCCCCCCTGCCCCCACCCCCTTTCCTACGCCCCTGCTGGATCATCCAAAAATAGAAGCAATCTACTGTAAAAAGCTTGCCACTGTATGAAAATGTACCCTAATTGTTTTCGACCCCGTTACTTAAACACAACATTTTTTTATGCCTTTCACCCTCCAGTCCAGTGTGAGAAGGAAGTGGGTCAGAGGTATGGGAGAGTGATTTCTTTGTTTAACTCCTGCCAACTTTTACTTTTTGTACATTTCATATCGCCATCTTTTTGGGAGGTGGGTGGGAATTGGAGGTGGGACAAGCACCATTTAGAAGGCAGGTGTTTCTCCATAGAACACGCAGGTGTGTGTGTGTGCTCTATTCTGACTTCATCTTATTCTTTAATACTTAATGTGCCCTTCCATAAGGTGCTTTAACCATCTTACCCTTTAAGGGCCGCTGATTCATGTGACAATTATTCTGACTCCCCTAGAGTGTATCAGCCATGTAGAGTCGCCATTATGCTATATGTAGCCCTGGTGAGTTACTTACCAGGGCTACGGTGATGCATCATGACGACCCTACAGGTGTGATACTGTCCCCGAGGGTCGGCATGATGCTCCAATGAAGTGCTGGCACGCAGTCCTCATTGGTACTTCATGACAAGTAATGAGCATGATCATAATATACTCCTTTACTCCCCCGTACCCGGAGCGCATTCATGCATCGTGACAACATTACACCATAGTGCCAGAAAAATAAATTTGCACTTTTTTTTTCAAATCTAACCTACCCATACCTAGTTTTTCTCAGCATGTTCCCTGAAGCAGATCAATTTTTGGCCTAATTGCCTACTTTAGGCTATGTAATATTACACATATATATTGTACCTCTGAGTGAGGTAGTCCTGCTTCTCTCAATGATAATGATGAGGTCGGTATGCCGCCTCTTTTCTCTTTTCCTTTTGATACACTGAAAAAATAATGCTACCGAAATAACGGCAAAATCCTAGTCCCAAAGTTGCCAGAGATCCGTAGTTATTTTCAGAGATTCCTAATAACCCCGTATTGCCACCAGCGGTCTCAGTGTGGAAACTATAGGGAACGTTCTCAACAATTACGTCACTGCTTAGGGGAGGGGGGGTCCTTGGGTTCCTCTATATGTTCCATACAGAAACAGTGACAAAGGGGTGGGTGGGTCCTGAAAAATGCCTAAATAACAGTGACATAATTGTTGAACGTTCCCATACTGCTTCACTGCAATATGATTCAATACAGTGGTGCACTGTTCAGTTTACTGAGGACACCTGGTAGATTCTACAGTTGTTTTTTACAGTGTACATTTTCTATTTTAGTCCCTTAACTTCACTATTTTTGTCTCTTCACCTACAGACAGTCCCCGGGGGTTTACAAAGTGGCACTCAATCTGTTTTCTGAACCACTTTCAGTAGTTCATTCTAAAGTGACATTGTTTCGAGTAGAAGTCGATTTGTTTTTTCCCTCAATGAGTTAGGATTGACACTGTTCCCCTCAACAAGGAACATCTGTGGGGGATGAAAACAATGTGAGGGACAAATAACAAAAACTAAAAGGACCCTTATGTCAAGTTTAACCCTTTAAGGGCTGCTAATGCTCTGTACCGATTGGTCGTCATGATGCATGAACGCAGCCTTGGTGAGTACATCGCCAGCGCTGCATTTATGCATCATGCTGACCCCACCGTAGGGTCAGCATGTACCGCAGGGTCGGCATGATGCTCCAATGAAGTGCTGGTAATCAGTCTCGTCAGCACTGCACTTGAAGCCCTGGCGAGTTACTCACCAGGCCTGCACTTATGCATCATTCTGAACAATACCCATAATGCATTAACCCTTTAAGGGCCGCTAATGCATTAACGCATCATGGTCATCATGATGCATGAATGCAGCTTTAACAAGTAACTTGCGAGCGCTGCATTTATTTGCGGGATCGGCATGATTTACCAATGAAGTGCTGGTGAGCAGACTCGCCAGCACTTTATTGGTGCATCATAACGACCAATGTGCATGATGCACTCTTGCATCAGCAGGTCTTAAAGGGTTAATGCATCATATAAGATTTAAAGGGTTAAACCCCCTGGGTTGTCTGTACCAAGTCCTTGTGGTGTATATCATTGACCCAAAACTATGTATCCCACATCGACCTCCTCCCTATAGACACATGCCGCCATAGCCTACAGGGGTCCACAACAAGGCTCATCCTCAGCTCAAGTAACTACGACTAATAGCTATATAATATTACTGAAACTAGAAGTTATTTTTGCTTCAAATAGATGGAAAATGTAAGAAACAAGAGCCTTTGAGTTGAAATCAATGTTCATATTAGACTTGAAGATTGCATCTCAGTCAGTGTGATCTTTACTCTTTTTTTAGATTTCAAGTGACCTATAGTGAATGCAACAAGTAAATCTTTCATGATGATGCATCATTGTAGCCGCGGTGAACCGATTCACAAGTGCCGCATTCAAGCATAATGACAACATAAAACACTGCATATAAGCCGCAGCGTATTGACCATTTCAGAGGTATACTGTGGCTATAGAGTCTTCCTGTAGTCAGGTAGGGTGAGGAACCCTGCCTCTCTTACTCCCGTCGAGAGGCAGAGAAACCTCATGTTTCCCGATGGGTGATCCCGTGCATATCCCCACCAAAACCACATTTTTTCAGGCATTAGTATTTGGAATATTTCACGATTTGAAAGTCTCCTGAGTAGCCTGATATGTTATCTACAGAATCACCGATTTTTTTAAATGAATGGCCAAATTTAACAATTTTAGAGAGTATTTCCCTAACT
Source organism: Acholoe squamosa (assembly GCA_949317995.1). NCBI lineage: Eukaryota > Metazoa > Annelida > Polychaeta > Phyllodocida > Polynoidae > Acholoe > Acholoe squamosa. The sequence continues at coordinate 12,623,866 of OX439041.1, forward strand.
CATTCCAAATTGGCCACAGACATCGCCATCAGCGCGAAGTACTGGAGGTACACAAATAGAGCCACAAGTAGGTTGGAACTCCCTGCGTTCACCCCTCTTAATTGGAGAGTTCCTCAACCACCAATAAACGTCTGGTTTTCTAAACTCTCACGGCGTTACAGAGATGATAGTTTAGGATTCTAAGCTAGTAGTCAGGGTGCTGCTTATACGTGGGGGGGGGGGGGGGTTACACACATAGACTATAGGAAGGAATACCAGCCCTTTGGTGTGGCTTATATGTGAAGTTATGGTACTTCAAGTTATAGAATCCTGGCGTGCCTTAAAGGTGGTCATAGTCCAGATTCAGCTTACAATTGTTTCCAAATTGGAGGAAGGGGTGCGGCTTATAAGCAGATGCGGCTTATACCAGAGGTTCTAGTGGATTAATACACTAAACCTTCCCTGGGGGTTTAATAAGAGCTGTATCTTGGTAGGTCGAACTTGAAGGCCTATAATTAAAATGTATGTGTGTGAGCTTATGGCCTCAATTTACTCATTTAAATGTTTGAAACTTGTTATACTCCAGGTATCCTACGTACCATAAAACCTCACATGGGCCACCAGAGTCAATGCTCTTTTAGAAAGACCATTTCAGAGGTCTACTCCAGCTTAAAAGGATCATCCCAAAATGGGGTGCGGCTTATACAAGGGGGTTTTACACTATAGAACAGAACTAAAGTTTAAATCAACAGTTTTCAAGCCCCAGCTGCGGTTTAATAGCTCTTGTGGCTTATACACGAGGTTTCCCTGTAATTACCCTACATATATGGGGATATAAACGATCACACACCAAAGTATTTACACATCTGTAGTGTATATAGGGCCTACACCCCCCCCCCCCATTCCTCACCCAACCACTCACCCATCCCTCCGACCTCTACTCCTATCGCAATTTCAAAGTTGAGGACCCCCTTCCCTAGTTTATCGCCGCTAGCGACGGTCGGGGCTCTTTGAAGTTCACCGCCGACCTGAGCTTTGATAAGCTAGACTGGTGGATTTCTATTAGACCTGTGTGCACACATAAACATAGGGTTGGTGAGGAGAGGTCGGGGTGTGATGGGGGGGGGGGGACGTGACCGGGCCGCTGGAGTGAAGGGAGAGAGGGAGAGGTTGCTCCTGGTGTAGTTCCTCGTGTGTAAGGCGCATCAGAATGCATACCTGTCCGTCGTATAAGGCGCATACTGAATGGTAGGACATGTGGTTGGGGGGTTAGTTTAGGGAAGTGAAATAATATCCTAAATTTTGTGAACTTATCCCAACTATTGAACCACCCTCGGAATAAGAGCAGGTGATAGCAGGTTATGCTCTGTAGTTCACCAGTTAATGTAGTGATGTAGGAATGTAACAGCATCAGAGTGAGGAATCCCACTACGACTTGAAGGGGCCCGTCCTACCATCTTGAGAAATGCCTTCCTGGTCTAATGACAGAAACATCCTCTGGTATGTTAAGCCTTAAAGATTCAGCTGTGGACTTATCCTCGATTTCACGCCGCGCCTTATACGCAGGGTTTACGGTAGGGGGATTTCCTTAGGTAGTGTTTACAGCGGACCAGATGTATTAGGCAGTCCCTATAGCCAAAGCTAGGTTGGCAACCCAAATACATGAAGTACTAGCAGTATCGTAAAACTCAGTAGGGGTGTAGTTATGATAGCAGTTGTGTACAGGGGTGGTGGTGGTAGTCAGCCTAGATACGATAGCAGCAACACTTACTCCACCGCACTAACCTGCACGGCCCACCGACAACTTCAAGCTAGCTACTGGTAGACTTACAGCCGGGCCTCCTACAAAACAAGGCCAGATATCTGCCCCTCCACTGGCTGTAACATGCCATCAAGTTGTACCAGGCTGAGCACTGACATCCTGACTTCCACCTGGAGTATGTTTTGAGTTAGTTTGGAGTTAAAACCAGCTGTAAATCGGTAAAACATGCCCCCCGTGCTTACCTGTACGATCTGCCCCTCGGCGCTGCCCAGTGCTCCCGCCGCCGTAAAATGGCCATTCAGCTCAAACTCGTACGTCTTAACCTCTCCATTCACTCCCACCTGTTCGTAAAGTACAATTTCCAAGATCGCACGCTCCTTAGCCGCAGTAGCCATCATGACAACTTGGAACAGGAGCAGCAGCAACAGCTGCTCCCCAGTCATCTTGTATGCACGTAAATCCAATGATCCTTTCCCTGTTGCTGCAACATCGTGGTTAGTCTAACTCCATTCGGCCGCCTACTGTTGTACTCCCGGCCATCTATGAGCCAACTGAGGGGTGTGGGACGCAGGGCTGGCGTTCCCGCCCGGCCCCCGGTCACGTGCACAGCAGGGCTTCCCTGTATGGGCCAATCAGGGCACGCTGGATGCTTACTGTGCTCCTGGCGCCGACTGGTGGGGATTCCCTCAACTAAGCCCTGGTAGTACTTTATGCATTGTGATTATACATGGACCTAGATGTGATAAACATGGATGTTTATCATGTCCATAGTAGCTAGAAACACAGAAGATATATTTGTATCAGCCTTCATGGATAAATGTTCTAAAGTGATAAGTTGAAAATATGACTGTTATCTTTTACTCTAGTGAAAGGGGCCTCAAGGTGCCCCTCAGTAAGTCCAACAACTGTAGGTACTTTGTAACTACATGTAGCCCTCACCTAAACCATGAGTGCTAAATTATAACTTTTACTCTGTATAATGGCCCATTAAGTACTGTAGTGTATTATGTCCATACATGAATGCAGCAGTCACAAGTACCATAATCTCCCGCATAGAATGCGCAGCTCGCGTAGAAGGCGCCCCCCCAACTCAGAGAAGGCCTTTTCACGTAGAAGGCGCACATACCTCTTCTGGATCGATTTCCGGAAAAACCCGCGTATAAGGCGCCCCCCCCAACTCACAGGGGGGCTGTTTCGCGTAGAAGGCGCCCCCCCTCCCCACCCCCTATATGAGTTCAAGCTGTCATCGGCACACGGTCGGCGTCAAACCCGCCAAGCAAATCTACAGCGACCGGTCTGCCGCGGTGCTGGCTATATGACTTCAAGCTGTCATCGGCACACGGTGTGACGGTCGGCGTCAAACCCGCCGAGCGCCCGTCGACACCTCCCGGTCTGCCGAATTGCTGGCTATATGAGTTCAAGCTGTCATTGGCACACGGTGTGACGGTCGGTGTCAAACCCGCCGAGCAAATCTACACCGACCGGGCTGCCGAATCGCTGGCTATATGAGTTCAAGCTGTCATCGGCGCATGGTGGGCCTTATCCCCGGCGAGCGCGTCGACACCTCCCGGTCTGCCGCGGTGCTGGCCCTATGAGTTCAAGCTGTCATCGGCGCATTTTCCCAAATGAGATGTTGGAAAAACCCGCGTATAAGGCGCACCCCAAACTCAAGGCAATTTACCTCCCGCGTATAAGACCCAGCAGCATTTTGTTTGGCGTAGAAGACGCGCCTTCTACGTGGGAGATTACGGTAGACTGAACTGCTGCATCATGCCAACCCTTTAATAGCCACTAATGAAGAAGCCATCGTGTCCATTAGGTTAACAGTAGAACGCTGAGGCTGAAGGGCATTATGATTACGCTTAAAATATGAAAGGCCCGTTTTCATGAAATCATCAGTACATATATTCTAAACAGTTGATACCTTTCCTAGAATTCAATTTCCCAACTGAATTTCATCTGTCTGGACGCCAGTTCCATATCATTTTTGTTCTCTTAATATTTTGAGCTATACATACCATACAGTTTTGCAGTCAGAGTCTATGAATATGAGTTACACGGTAAAGAAATGTTATCAAAATAACGCCAGAATCCTCACCCTTAAGTTGGTAGAGATCTGTCATTATATCCACAGAGGTTCCTCGTATATTTGTGTACTACCACGCTGCCACCTGGGGCATCTTGTAAAAACTATATTATTGGTTCACTGTTATACAATTACAGTGGTTCATTGATAATTTTACAAAGATACCCTGTAGATTCAACAGTTATTTTCTACTGTGCAACATAGTATAATATATACCTCATAATGTATACATGGCGCAATTACCACTCATTGTGGGAATGGAATTGCTGTGTAAAGGAGGCACAGCTCAGTCTCTGACGTGCCCAGACTGTATCATATACAGTCTGGGGCATTCAATAAGGATCCACCGATGTTGCAATGCGGTGCCTTCAGGAAGTGTCATACCTGTAGTGGGTAGAAAATTTTGATAAAAAGGTGACGCCTTGAACACTGGACCTTTCACATGTCATGCTACCACTTCACTACAAATTCTGGTGAAGATTGGTCTTTAAACGTTTTCATATCATTTTCATTACCTTACACTGAAAATATAAGGCTTAAAAAGGTACTCTGTAGTGATCACCTTTTCTCATCTTGTTGATGATGTCTGGGGAGAGCACCCCATGATCTTTAGGGTGATTACGTGTGATCACTCAGGGGTGGCGAAACTGGGGGGGGGGAGCGGGGGCATGTGCCCCCCAACTTCCATGTTGGGGGGCAAGACTATGTTTTTGCCCCCCCCCCAAACTTTTCCAGAAATAGATTGACAATTTAGGATTACATTTCTGTAACATACCAAGGTTTTCAATTTTTCTAAGAGGAAGGGTTACATCTACAGAGATGACATTAGGTGAACACTACCCCGAGTGAATAGGGTACAATGAAAGAAGGGACCATTAGTAATAGTATATCTAGGGTAAGTGGGAGTGAAAACTGTTTGCTAAAGTGAATCAAAATGCATCAAGGGGTATTAAGTGCTCATACGCGCAAACTCCTCAGTTTTCTCAGTTTTGTCTGTCAGAGCAAGTCTTGTAATTTTTATCCAGATCCAATGAAATGCCAGTTTTACCATTTATATGGTGGGGGTATCTACCATCATCAAAAAGCAACACAATGCACTATTTGGCTTCTTAATATTCAAAAAATTTTCGGGGAGAGTTACCCCTGGACCCCCGATTTTCACCTATGAATGGCAGTTCCAAGAACATCTCTTCACTTTTAAGGCCTCAGTTTTTTTTCCTGTCTGGAGTTTGCATGCATCTTTACAGGGGCTAAAGAAACATGTCAGCTCTCCTCAACAGGCACTAAAATACAGCTTTTGGCCTCACAATTTTTCAACACTTTTCCCTGTCTAAACTTGGCGGGTTTGATTTCAATGTGACCCCCCCCCCCAATCCATATATTAGTAAGCTAGTCCCCCTTGGTATAACTGTGGTTTGAGTGCCTAAAGCAGTGTCAATTAATAAACATGCTGTTGCCTTTAATAATTTCGACCAAATCTTTTTTACACTGATTAAGATCCCAGTGTGATGAAATGTTTTATATCATACATCTTATAAATACTGATGATCAAGAGGATTTTAGATACAAAATCAATATAGCTTACATAGTGAGCATACATATCCCATTGTTGTATACTAGGCCCCCCTGGTGGCAGAAAAATATCATCAAAGTGATGACCTAAGATGATCATCATTATTACCTGACGTCATCAATAGGAGAAAATGTGTATGCCTACATCAATAGGCATTCTCTTGGCAGCAGAGCAATTATTTTCAAATGCAAGGGTCAAGCTCCATTCACCAATTTTCCTTTTTTTACATAGGTATTGCAGTAACTTAATAAAGATTGGTCCAGTCCCACTGTATTAGTGTATGGGGAATGAGTGGTCGAGGCTGGGCCTAGCTTTACTCAGGTATGCAAGCACTGTCATTTTACCCTTTTTTGACTGTTAGTGTATCAAGGCATCATGCCCATTGGTTTAAATGGAGCCCTGGAGAGTAACTTACCAGGCTATACATTCAATCACCATGTTGATCATATAGGGCTGGTGGAGGATGGAGAGTAACTTACCAGGCTATACATTCATTCACCATGTTGATCATATAGGGCTGGTGGAGGATGGAGAGTAAGTTACCAGGCTATACATTCATTCACCATGTTGAGCATATAGGGCTGGTGGAGGATGGAGAGTAACTTACCAGGCTATACATTCATTCATCATGTTGATCATATAGGGCTGGTGGAGGATGGAGAGTAACTTACCAGGCTATACATTCATTCATCATATTGATCATATAGGGCTGGTGGAGAGTAACTTACCAGGGTATACATTCATTCATCATGTTGATCATATAGGTCTGGTGGAGGATGGAGAGTAACCTACCAGGGCTATACATTCATTCATCATGTTGATCATATAGGGCTGATGGAGAGTAACTTACCAGGCTATACATTCATTCATCATGTTGATCATATAGGGCTGGTGGAGAGTAACTTACCAGGCTATACATTCATTCATCATGTTGATCATATAGGGCTGGTGGAGGATGGAGAGTAACTTACCAGGCTATACATTCATTCACCATGTTGACCATATAGGGCTGGTGGAGGATGGAGAGTAACTTACCAGGCTATACATTCATTCATCATGTTGATCATATAGGGCTGGTGGAGGATGGAGAGTAACTTACCAGGCTATACATTCATTCATCATGTTGATCATATAGGGCTGATGGAGAGTAACTTACCAGGGTATACATTCATTCATCATGTTGATCATATAGGGCTGGTGGAGGATGGAGAGTAACTTACCAGGCTATACATTCATTCATCATGTTGATCATATAGGGCTGGTGGAGGATGGAGAGTAACTTACCAGGCTATACATTCATTCATCATGTTGATCATATAGGGCTGGTGGAGAGTAACTTACCAGGGTAAACATTCATTCATCATGTTGATCATATAGGGCTGGTGGAGGATGGAGAGTAACTTACCAGGCTATACATTTATTCACCATGTTGATCATATAGGGCTGGTGGAGGATGGAGAGTAACTTACCAGGCTATACATTCATTCACCATGTTGATCATATAGGGCTGGTGGAGGATGGAGAGTAACTTAGCAGGCTATACATTCATTCATCATGTTGATCATAAAGGGCTGGTGGAGGATGGAGAGTAACTTACCAGGCTATACATTCATTCATCATGTTGATCATATAGGGCTGATGGAGAGTAACTTACCAGGGTATACATTCATTCATCATGTTGATCATATAGGGCTGGTGGAGGATGGAGAGTAACTTACCAGGCTATATATTCATTCATCATGTTGATCATATAGGGCTGGTGGAGGATGGAGAGTAACTTACCAGGCTATACATTCATTCATCATGTTGATCATATAGGGCTGGTGGAGAGTAACTTACCAGGGTAAACATTCATTCATCATGTTGATCATATAGGGCTGGTGGAGGATGGAGAGTAACTTACCAGGCTATACATTCATTCACCATGTTGATCATATAGGGCTGGTGGAGGATGGAGAGTAACTTACCAGGCTATACATTCATTCACCATGTTGATCATATAGGGCTGGTGGAGGATGGAGAGTAACTTAGCAGGCTATACATTCATTCATCATGTTGATCATATAGGGCTGGTGAAGGATGGAGAGTAACTTACCAGGCTATACATTCATTCATCATGTTGATCATATAGGGCTGGTGGAGGATGGAGAGTAACTTACCAGGCTATACATTCATTCATCATGTTGATCATATAGGGCTGGTGGAGGATGGAGAGTAACTTACCAGGCTATGCATTCATCATGTTGATCATATAGGGCTGGTGGAGAGTAACTTACCAAGCTATACATTCATTCACCATGTTGATCATATAGGGCTGGTGGAGGATGGAGAGTAACTTACCAGGCTATACATTCATTCATCATGTTGATCATATAGGGCTGGTGGAGAGTAACTTACCAGGGTAAACATTCATTCATCATGTTGATCATATAGGGCTGGTGGAGGATGGAGAGTAACTTACCAGGCTATACATTCATTCACCATGTTGATCATATAGGGCTGGTGGAGGATGGAGAGTAACTTACCAGGCTATACATTCATTCACCATGTTGATCATATAGGGCTGGTGGAGGATGGAGAGTAACTTAGCAGGCTATACATTCATTCATCATGTTGATCATATAGGGCTGGTGGAGGATGGAGAGTAACTTACCAGGCTATACATTCATTCATCATGTTGATCATATAGGGCTGGTGGAGGACGGAGAGTAACTTAGCAGGCTATACATTCATTCACCATGTTGATCATATAGGGCTGGTGGAGAGTAACTTACCAGGCTATACATTCATTCATCATGTTGATCATATAGGGCTGATGGAGACTAACTTACCAGGCTATACATTCATTCATCATGTTGATCATATAGGGCTGGTGGAGGATGGAGAGTAACTTACCAGGCTATACATTCATTCATCATGTTGCTCATATACGGCATATGGCTATTGTATTATTGACCAATGGGAGGCGTCCCTGGCATATACTGCGGAGTCAGGGGCTGAAGGTTGTAGTCATAGTGCCGTCGGGGTCTAATGGCGGCCCCCAGCTGATATTGGCTATGTGAGCTATAGGGCTGGTGGAGGATGGAGAGTAACTTACCAGGGTTATACATTCATTCATCATGTTGATCATATAGGGCTAGTGGAGGATGGAGAGTAACTTACCAGGCTATACATTCATTCACCATGTTGATCATATAGGGCTGGTGGAGAGTAACTTACCAGGCTATGCATTCACTCATCATGTTGATCATATAGGGCTGGTGGAGGATGGAGAGTAACTTACCAGGCTATACATTCATTCATCATGTTGATCATATAGGGCTGGTGGAGAGTAACTTACCAGGCTATACATTCATTCATCATGTTGATCATATAGGGCTGGTGGAGAGTAACTTACCAGGCTATACATTCATTCATCATGTTGATCATATAGGGCTGGTGGAGAGTAACTTACCAGGCTATACATTCATTCATCATGTTGATCATATAGGGCTGATGGAGGATTGAGAGTAACTTACCAGGCTATACATTCATTCACCATGTTGACCATATAGGGCTGGTGGAGGATGGAGAGTAACTTACCAGGCTTTACATTCATTCACCATGTTGACCATATAGGGCTGGTGGAGGATGGAGAGTAACTTAGCAGGCTATACATTCATTCACCATGTTGACCATATAGGGCTGGTGGAGGATGGAGAGTAACTTACCAGGCTATACATTCATTCACCATGTTGATCATATAGGGCTGGTGGAGAGTAACTTACCAGGCTATACATTCATTCACCATGTTGATCATATAGGGCTGGTGGAGGATGGAGAGTAACTTACCAGGCTATACATTCATTCATCATGTTGATCATATAGGGCTGGTGGAGGATGGAGAGTAACTTACCAGGCTATACATTCATTCATCATGTTGATCATATAGGGCTGGTGGAGGATGGAGAGTAACTTACCAGGCTATACATTCATCATGTTGATCATATAGGGCTGGTGGAGAGTAACTTACCAGGCTATACATTCAATCACCATGTTGATCATATAGGGCTGGTGGAGGATGGAGAGTAACTTAGCAGGCTATACATTCATTCACCATGTTGATCATATAGGGCTGGTGGAGGATGAAGAGTAACTTACCAGGCTATACATTGATTTATCATGTTGATCATATAGGGCTGGTGGAGGAGGAGAGTAACTTACCAGGCTATACATTCATTCACCATGTTGCTCATATAGGGCTGGTGGAGGATGGAGAGTAACTTACCAGGCTATACATTGATTCATCATGTTGATCATATAGGGCTGGTGGAGGATGGAGAGTAACTTACCAGGCTATACATTCATTCATCATGTTGATCATATAGGGCTGGTGGAGGAGGATAGTAACTTAACAGGCTATACATTCATTCACCATGTTGATCATATAGGGCTGGTGGAGGAGGAGAGTAACTTAACAGGCTATACATTCATTCACCATGTTGACCATATAGGGCTGGTGGAGGATGGAGAGTAAGTTACCAGGCTATACATTCATTCACCATGTTGAGCATATAGGGCTGGTGGAGGATGGAGAGTAACTTACCAGGCTATACATTCATTCATCATGTTGATCATATAGGGCTGGTGGAGGATGGAGAGTAACTTACCAGGCTATACATTCATTCATCATGTTGATCATATAGGGCTGGTGGAGGATGGAGAGTAACTTAGCAGGCTATACATTCATTCATCATGTTGATCATATAGGGCTGGTGGAGGATGGAGAGTAACTTACCAGGCTATACATTCATTCATCATGTTGATCATATAGGGCTGATGGAGAGTAACTTACCAGGGTATACATTCATTCATCATGTTGATCATATAGGGCTGGTGGAGGATGGAGAGTAACTTACCAGGCTATACATTCATTCATCATGTTGATCATATAGGGCTGGTGGAGGATGGAGAGTAACTTACCAGGCTATACATTCATTCATCATGTTGATCATATAGGGCTGGTGGAGAGTAACTTACCAGGGTAAACATTCATTCATCATGTTGATCATATAGGGCTGGTGGAGGATGGAGAGTAACTTACCAGGCTATACATTCATTCACCATGTTGATCATATAGGGCTGGTGGAGGATGGAGAGTAACTTACCAGGCTATACATTCATTCACCATGTTGATCATATAGGGCTGGTGGAGGATGGAGAGTAACTTAGCAGGCTATACATTCATTCATCATGTTGATCATATAGGCCTGGTGGAGGATGGAGAGTAACTTACCAGGCTATACATTCATTCATCATGTTGATCATATAGGGCTGATGGAGAGTAACTTACAAGGGTATACATTCATTCACCATGTTGATCATATAGGGCTGGTGGAGGATGGAGAGTAACTTACCAGGCTATACATTGATTCATCATGTTGATCATATAGGGCTGGTGGAGGATGGAGAGTAACTTACCAGGCTATACATTCATTCATCATGTTGATCATATAGGGCTGGTGGAGAGTAACTTACCAGGCTATACATTCATTCATCATGTTGATCATATAGGGCTGGTGGAGAGTAACTTACCAGGCTATACATTCATTCATCATGTTGATCATATAGGGCTGGTGGAGAGTAACTTACCAGGCTATACATTCATTCATCATGTTGATCATATAGGGCTGATGGAGGATTGAGAGTAACTTACCAGGCTATACATTCATTCACCATGTTGACCATATAGGGCTGGTGGAGGATGGAGAGTAACTTACCAGGCTTTACATTCATTCACCATGTTGACCATATAGGGCTGGTGGAGGATGGAGAGTAACTTAGCAGGCTATACATTCATTCACCATGTTGACCATATAGGGCTGGTGGAGGATGGAGAGTAACTTACCAGGCTATACATTCATTCACCATGTTGATCATATAGGGCTGGTGGAGAGTAACTTACCAGGCTATACATTCATTCACCATGTTGATCATATAGGGCTGGTGGAGGATGGAGAGTAACTTACCAGGCTATACATTCATTCATCATGTTGATCATATAGGGCTGGTGGAGGATGGAGAGTAACTTACCAGGCTATACATTCATTCATCATGTTGATCATATAGGGCTGGTGGAGGATGGAGAGTAACTTACCAGGCTATACATTCATCATGTTGATCATATAGGGCTGGTGGAGAGTAACTTACCAGGCTATACATTCAATCACCATGTTGATCATATAGGGCTGGTGGAGGATGGAGAGTAACTTAGCAGGCTATACATTCATTCACCATGTTGATCATATAGGGCTGGTGGAGGATGGAGAGTAACTTACCAGGCTATACATTGATTTATCATGTTGATCATATAGGGCTGGTGGAGGAGGAGAGTAACTTACCAGGCTATACATTCATTCACCATGTTGCTCATATAGGGCTGGTGGAGGATGGAGAGTAACTTACCAGGCTATACATTGATTCATCATGTTGATCATATAGGGCTGGTGGAGGATGGAGAGTAACTTACCAGGCTATACATTCATTCATCATGTTGATCATATAGGGCTGGTGGAGGAGGATAGTAACTTAACAGGCTATACATTCATTCACCATGTTGATCATATAGGGCTGGTGGAGGAGGAGAGTAACTTAACAGGCTATACATTCATTCACCATGTTGACCATATAGGGCTGGTGGAGGATGGAGAGTAAGTTACCAGGCTATACATTCATTCACCATGTTGAGCATATAGGGCTGGTGGAGGATGGAGAGTAACTTACCAGGCTATACATTCATTCATCATGTTGATCATATAGGGCTGGTGGAGGATGGAGAGTAACTTACCAGGCTATACATTCATTCATCATGTTGATCATATAGGGCTGGTGGAGGATGGAGAGTAACTTAGCAGGCTATACATTCATTCATCATGTTGATCATATAGGGCTGGTGGAGGATGGAGAGTAACTTACCAGGCTATACATTCATTCATCATGTTGATCATATAGGGCTGATGGAGAGTAACTTACCAGGGTATACATTCATTCATCATGTTGATCATATAGGGCTGGTGGAGGATGGAGAGTAACTTACCAGGCTATACATTCATTCATCATGTTGATCATATAGGGCTGGTGGAGGATGGAGAGTAACTTACCAGGCTATACATTCATTCATCATGTTGATCATATAGGGCTGGTGGAGAGTAACTTACCAGGGTAAACATTCATTCATCATGTTGATCATATAGGGCTGGTGGAGGATGGAGAGTAACTTACCAGGCTATACATTCATTCACCATGTTGATCATATAGGGCTGGTGGAGGATGGAGAGTAACTTACCAGGCTATACATTCATTCACCATGTTGATCATATAGGGCTGGTGGAGGATGGAGAGTAACTTAGCAGGCTATACATTCATTCATCATGTTGATCATATAGGCCTGGTGGAGGATGGAGAGTAACTTACCAGGCTATACATTCATTCATCATGTTGATCATATAGGGCTGATGGAGAGTAACTTACAAGGGTATACATTCATTCACCATGTTGATCATATAGGGCTGGTGGAGGATGGAGAGTAACTTACCAGGCTATACATTGATTCATCATGTTGATCATATAGGGCTGGTGGAGGATGGAGAGTAACTTACCAGGCTATACATTCATTCATCATGTTGATCATATAGGGCTGGTGGAGAGTAACTTACCAGGGTAAACATTCATTCATCATGTTGATCATATAGGGCTGGTGGAGGATGGAGAGTAACTTACCAGGCTATACATTCATTCACCATGTTGATCATATAGGGCTGGTGGAGGATGGAGAGTTACTTACCAGGCTATACATTCATTCACCATGTTGATCATATAGGGCTGGTGGAGGATGGAGAGTAACTTAGCAGGCTATACATTCATTCATCATGTTGATCATATAGGGCTGGTGGAGGATGGAGAGTAACTTAGCAGGCTATACATTCATTCATCATGTTGATCATATAGGGCTGGTGGAGGATGGAGAGTAACTTACCAGGGTATACATTCATTTATCATGTTGATCATATAGGGCTGGTGGAGGATGGAGAGTAACTTACCAGGCTATGCATTCATCATGTTGATCATATAGGGCTGGTGGAGAGTAACTAACCAGGCTATACATTCATTCACCATGTTGATCATATAGGGCTGGTGGAGGATGGAGAGTAACTTGCCAGGCTATACATTCATTCATCATGTTGATCATATAGGGCTGGTGGAGAGTAACTTACCAGGGTAAACATTCATTCATCATGTTGATCATATAGGGCTGGTGGAGGATGGAGAGTAACTTACCAGGCTATACATTCATTCACCATGTTGATCATATAGGGCTGGTGGAGGATGGAGAGTAACTTAGCAGGCTATACATTCATTCACCATGTTGATCATATAGGGCTGGTGGAGGATGGAGAGTAACTTAGCAGGCTATACATTCATTCATCATGTTGATCATATAGGGCTGGTGGAGGATGGAGAGTAACCTACCAGGCTATACATTCATTCATCATGTTGATCATATAGGGCTGATGGAGAGTAACTTACCAGGGTATACATTCATTCATCATGTTGATCATATAGGGCTGGTGGAGGACGGAGAGTAACTTAGCAGGCTATACATTCATTCACCATGTTGATCATATAGGGCTGGTGGAGGATGGAGAGTAACTTACCAGGCTATACATTCATTCATCATGTTGATCATATAGGGCTGAGGGAGGATGGAGAGTAACTTACCAGGCTATACATTCATTCACCATGTTGCTCATATACGGCATATGGCTATTGTATTATTGACCAATGGGAGGCGTCCCTGGCATATACTGCGGAGTCGGGGGCTGAAGGTGTTAGTCATAGTGCCGTCGGGGTCTAATGGCGGCCCCCAGCTGATAATGGCTATGTGAACTATAGGGCTGGTGGAGGATGGAGAGTCACTTACCAGGGTTATACATTCATTCATCATGTTGATCATATAGGGCTGGTGGAGGATGGAGAGTAACTTACCAGGCTATACATTCATTCACCATGTTGATCATATAGGGCTGGTGGAGAGTAACTTACCAGGCTATACATTCATTCATCATGTTGATCATATAGGGCTGGTGGAGGATGGAGAGTAACTTACCAGGCTATACATTCATTCATCATGTTGATCATATAGGGCTGGTGGAGAGTAACTTACCAGGCTATACATTCATTCATCATGTTGATCATATAGGGCTGGTGGAGAGTAACTTACCAGGCTATACATTCATTCATCATGTTGATCATATAGGGCTGGTGGAGAGTAACTTACCAGGCTATACATTCATTCATCATGTTGATCATATAGGGCTGATGGAGGATGGAGAGTAACTTACCAGGCTATACATTCATTCACCATGTTGACCATATAGGGCTGGTGGAGGATGGAGAGTAACTTACCAGGCTATACATTCATTCACCATGTTGACCATATAGGGCTGGTGGAGGATGGAGAGTAACTTACCAGGCTATACATTCATTCACCATGTTGACCATATAGGGCTGGTGGAGGATGGAGAGTAACTTACCAGGCTATACATTCATTCACCATGTTGATCATATAGGGCTGGTGGAGAGTAACTTACCAGGCTATACATTCATTCACCATGTTGATCATATAGGGCTGGTGGAGGATGGAGAGTAACTTACCAGGCTATACATTCATTCATCATGTTGATCATATAGGGCTGGTGCAGGATGGAGAGTAACTTACCAGGCTATACATTCATTCATCATGTTGATCATATAGGGCTGGTGGAGGATGGAGAGTAACTTACCAGGCTATACATTCATCATCTTGATCATATAGGGCTGGTGGAGAGTAACTTACCAGGCTATACATTCAATCACCATGTTGATCATATAGGGCTGGTGGAGGATGGAGAGTAACTTACCAGGCTATACATTCATTCACCATGTTGATCATATAGGGCTGGTGGAGGATGGAGAGTAACTTACCAGGCTATACATTCATTCATCATGTTGATCATATAGGGCTGGTGGAGGAGGAGAGTAACTTACCAGGCTATACATTCATTCACCATGTTGATCATATAGGGCTGGTGGAGGAGGAGAGTAACTTAACAGGCTATACATTCATTAACCATGTTGATCATTTAGGGCTGATGGAGAATGGAGAGTAACTTACCAGGCTATACATTCATTCACCATGTTGATCATATAGGGCTGGTGGAGGGTGGAGAGTAACTTACCAGGCTATAGATTCATTCATCATGTTGACCATAAAGGGCTGGTGGAGGATGGAGAGTAACTTACCAGGCTATACATTCATTCATCATGTTGATCATATAGGGCTGGTGGAGGATGGAGAGTAACTTACCAGGCTATACATTCATTCACCATGTTGATCATATAGGGCTGGTGGAGAGTAACTTACCAGGCTATACATTCATTCATCATGTTGATCATATAGGGCTGGTGGAGGATGGAGAGTAACTTACCAGGCTATACATTCATTCATCATGTTGATCATATAGGGCTGGTGGAGGATGGAGAGTAACTTACCAGGGCATACATTCATTCATCATGTTGATCATATAGGGCTGGTGGAGGATGGAGAGTAACTTACCAGGCTATACATTCATTCATCATGTCGATCATATAGGGCTGGTGGAGGATGGAGAGTAACTTGCCAGGCTATACATTCATTCATCATGTTGATCATATAGGGCTGGTGGAGGATGGAGAGTAACTTAGCAGGCTATACATTCATTCACCATGTTGATCATATAGGGCTGGTGGAGAGTAACTTACCAGGCTATACATTCATTCATCATGTTGACCATATAGGGCTGGTGGAGGATGGAGAGCAACCAGGGCTATACATTCATTCATCATGTTGATCATATAGGGCTGGTGGAGAGTAACTTACCAGGCTATACATTCATTCATCATGTTGATCATATAGGGCTGGTGGAGAGTAACTTAGCAGGCTATACATTCATTCATCATGTTGATCATATAGGGCTGGTGGAGGATGGAGAGTAACTTACCAGGCTATACATTCATCATGTTGATCATATAGGGCTGGTGGAGAGTAACTTACCAGGCTATACATTCAATCACCATGTTGATCATATAGGGCTGGTGGAGGATGGAGAGTAACTTACCAGGCTATACATTCATTCACCATGTTGATCATATAGGGCTGGTGGAGGATTGAGAGTAACTTACCAGGCTATACATTGATTTATCATGTTGATCATATAGGGCTGGTGGAGGAGGAGAGTAACTTACCAGGCTATACATTCATTCACCATGTTGCTCATATAGGGCTGGTGGAGGATGGAGAGTAACTTACCAGGCTATACATTGATTCATCATGTTGATCATATAGGGCTGGTGGAGGATGGAGAGTAACTTACCAGGCTATACATTCATTCATCATGTTGATAATATAGGGCTGGTGGAGGAGGAGAGTAACTTAACAGGCTATACATTCATTCACCATGTTGATCATATAGGGCTGGTGGAGGAGGAGAGTAACTTAACAGGCTATACATTCATTCACCATGTTGATCATGTAGGGCTGATGGAGGATGGAGAGTAACTTACCAGGCTATACATTCATTCACCATGTTGATCATATAGGGCTGGTGGAGGGTGGAGAGTAACTTACCAGGCTATAGATTCATTCATCATGTTGACCATATAGGGCTGGTGGAGGATGGAGAGTAACTTACCAGGCTATACATTCATTCATCATGTTGATCATATAGGGCTGGTGGAGGATGGAGAGTAACTTACCAGGCTATACATTCATTCACCATGTTGATCATATAGGGCTGGTGGAGAGTAACTTACCAGGCTATACATTCATTCATCATGTTGATCATATAGGGCTGGTGGAGGATGGAGAGTAACTTACCAGGCTATACATTCATTCATCATGTTGATCATATAGGGCTGGTGGAGGATGGAGAGTAACTTACCAGGGCATACATTCATTCATCATGTTGATCATATAGGGCTGGTGGAGGATGGAGAGTAACTTACCAGGCTATACATTCATTCATCATGTTGATCATATAGGGCTGGTGGAGGATGGAGAGTAACTTAGCAGGCTATACATTCATTCATCATGTTGATCATATAGGGCTGGTGGAGGATGGAGAGTAACTTAGCAGGCTATGAATTCATTCACCATGTTGATCATATAGGGCTTGTGGAGAGTAACTTACCAGGCTATACATTCATTCATCATGTTGACCATATAGGGCTGGTGGAGGATGGAGAGTAACCAGGGCTATACATTCATTCATCATGTTGATCATATAGGGCTGGTGGAGAGTAACTTACCAGGCTATACATTCATTCATCATGTTGATCATATAGGGCTGGTGGAGAGTAACTTACCAGGCTATACATTCATTCATCATGTTGATCATATAGGGCTGGTGGAGGATGGAGAGTAACTTAGCAGGCTATACATTCATTCATCATGTTGATCATATAGGGCTGGTGGAGGATGGAGAGTAACTTAGCAGGCTATACATTCATTCACCATGTTGATCATATAGGGCTGGTGGAGAGTAACTTACCAGGCTATACATTCATTCATCATGTTGACCATATAGGGCTGGTGGAGGATGGAGAGTAACCAGGGCTATACATTCATTCATCATGTTGATCATATAGGGCTGGTGGAGAGTAACTTACCAGGCTATACATTCATTCATCATGTTGATCATATACGGCTGGTGGAGGATGGAGAGTAACTTACCAGGCTATACATTCATTCATCATGTTGATCATATAGGGCTGGTGGAGGATGGAGAGTAACTTACCATGGGCATACATTCATTCATCATGTTGATCATATAGGGCTGGTGGAGGATGGAGAGTAACTTACCAGGCTATACATTCATTCACCATGTTGATCATATAGGGCTGGTGGAGAGTAACCTACCAGGGCTATACATTCATTTATCATGTTGATCATATAGGGCTGGTGGAGGATGGAGAGTAACTTACCAGGCTATACATTCATTCACCATGTTGATCATATAGGGCTGGTGGAGGATGGAGAGTAACTTACCAGGCTATACATTCATTCACCATGTTGATCATATACGGCTGGTGGAGGATGGAGAGTAACTTACCAGGCTATACATTCATTCACCATGTTGATCATATACGGCTGGTGGAGGATGGAGAGTAACTTACCAGGCTATACATTCATTCATCATGTTGATCATATAGGGCTGGTGGAGAGTAACTTACCAGGCTATACATTCATTCATCATGTTGATCATATAGGGCTGGTGGAGGATGGAGAGTAACTTACCAGGGCATACATTCATTCATCATGTTGATCATATAGGGCTGGTGGAGGATGGAGAGTAACTTACCAGGCTATACATTCATTCATCATGTTGATCATATAGGGCTGGTGGAGGATGGAGAGTAACTTAGCAGGCTATACATTCATTCATCATGTTGATCATATAGGGCTGGTGGAGGATGGAGAGTAACTTAGCAGGCTATACATTCATTCACCATGTTGATCATATAGGGCTGGTGGAGAGTAACTTACCAGGCTATACATTCATTCATCATGGCGACCATATAGGGCTGGTGGAGGATGGAGAGTAACCAGGGCTATACATTCATTCATCATGTTGATCATATAGGGCTGGTGGAGAGTAACTTACCAGGCTATACATTCATTCATCATGTTGATCATATAGGGCTGGTGGAGAGTAACTTACCAGGCTATACATTCATTCATCATGCTGATCATATAGGGCTGGTGGTGGATGGAGAGTAACCTACCAGGGCTATACATTCATTCATCATGTTGATCATATAGGGCTGATGGAGAGTAACTTACCAGGCTATACATTCATTCATCATGTTGATCATATAGGGCTGGTGGAGAGTAACTTACCAGGCTATACATTCATTCATCATGTTGATCATATAGGGCTGGTGGAGGATGGAGAGTAACTTACCAGGCTATACATTCATTCACCATGTTGACCATATAGGGCTGGTGGAGGATGGAGAGTAACTTACCAGGCTATACATTCATTCACCATGTTGATCATATAGGGCTGGTGGAGAGTAACTTACCAGGCTATACATTCATTCACCATGTTGACCATATAGGGCTGGTGGAGGATGGAGAGTAACTTACCAGGGCTATACATTCATTTATCATGTTGATCATTTTGGGCTGGTGGAGGATGGGCATGAGTCAGCCCCGGGAGTCACCAGCACGCCATTGATGCATCATGCCATACCTCCAGGAGTAGAACCATCAAGACGCATAAATGTAGCCCTGGCGATACATTCATGCATCATGAAGATTAAGGGGCATGATGCATTGGTATCTGGCTCTATAATTCCTATCTCCACATTTCTTTTTGTATTTTCTCTCGATTTCTTGTATTGCATATATTAGCATCATCCAAAGTGACCTCTGGGAAATGGTAAATTGAACTTGAAGCTTGCATATTTGCAAATGTACATGTGGCCCGTACTTTCATTTGTTTTATTGAAAAAAAAAATGTATGAGAACTTGATTACACTATATATAAAAATGGGTTAGTAGATCGCTGGTTACAAAATCAATATTTCTAACTGTTTCAGCCCAGCGTACCCTTGGGGTGCCAGATGAAGCAAATTTTTTAGGCTGTGAACCAGTTCGGAAAGCCCCAGCTAACTCAACTCACTATATAGAAATTTCAACAAAAACATTTCAGAGCTACAAAATATTTCCCCTGCTTGATTCTTTCCAATATCTTGATATTGAAGTTTTCCTTACTTAATACTTGTATAAAACATTTTATAACTTCAAAAAATCATTTGTCAAGCTGCAAAGGTGCCATCTTGGGTCTCGATCCAAAAAGATCGGCGCCAATATCTCAGTTACACATAAGGGAAGCTGTTGTGCAATTAGAGATCCGGATTGTACTCATCAATTTAATTTGATGGGTTATATGTTGAAATGTGATGAATAGTTCCAGAGATTTCATTAAAAGGCAATCCATGAAGAGAATCTGCTGGGAGAGTGAACATTTGTTTGACGTTGCTATGATAAGTATCGTTGCTAAGTTAAGTGCCGTTAACATAAGCACTTCTAATGTAAGACACCAGGTGGCAACACTGGACCTTACTTTGGGCTGTTTGGGGGGGCAGGGGGTGTGCCCTCACTATCTAGTGGCGAAGGCACTAGTTTATCTTTTAAAAGGACAATGTCGATGATGATGCACCCATGCATTCTGGTGAGCGAGCGCTTCAGTGATGTAGCAGGGCAATAAATTACGGTCATGCAAATTGCTGCATAGCAATGATGCTCCATAAGTGTTTCAACCCTGTAAGTGTAATATCAGCATGATACATTAATGCAGTCCTGGTGAGTTACTCGCCAGGACTATCAGTATCAACCAATCAGATAAGTCCCTCTATTCACTGCAGCTATTATCGGGTACATTACAAAAAAACTGGTCCCCAACATGTTGGCTCTTATCAGCGCCTATATAATCTCTCTAAGAGCCAAATTAAGCAATGGGGGCCCTACTAAGCATCCATACTAAGGCATATATAGATACGAACACCTGCCTTCTTCCGCCATTTCAGCACACTCAATTTTGAAATAAAAAAACAACTAATATTCAACATCCCATTTAGAGTCTAGTATCTCATGAATAAAATCAAGCCCTAATCCCTCTGGTGCTGAGGAATCCTTGTTGTTTGGGATTTAATAGACGGTTCAAAAGCTGCAGGTGCCAGCACTATTTAATAATTCATAAATCCAGAAAACATTGACTGGGCTGGCATCTTCTGTCATTCTATTGTTGATGTATCCCCGTAAGAGACAACCACTTCTGCTGCTGTAAGCATCTTTACCATTGACACTTTCAGCTTATGCATTAATGCATGATGGCGACAATTAATGCATCATGGCGACCGTATGGGGTTGATACACCCGGGGGATTGGCATGATGCACCAATGAAGCACTGGCAATCAGCATGTCATTGGTGCATCATGACGACCAGTAGGCATGATACACTCCTGTATACGGCGGCCCTAAAAGGGTAACACAAGTTATTCCATAGCCTATGTAGTTTTTTTTTATTTCTTAAAGGAAGGCCATCTCAGCTTTCTTGATTAAAGGAATGGCAGATGGTACTGAGGCATTTCCCTTCATCAAATAAACTGTAATCAAACTTAGTTATTGAATAGAAAGGGTTCATCCACATTTATTGTAAACACAAGATATCTGATCTGACACATTAATAGTCCAGGCAAAATAGTATTCAACCTCAAACAAATTGCAACCAAAGGTTTCTCCCAACAATGCATATCTATAAGCTCCCTAGAATCACATAGAATCACAAGTCCTCAGCGATCCTCCTTGGCAAACTATGCCTAATAAGCATGTTGCCTAGCAACCATATTTTTAACCTAAAATGCTTAGTTACGGCCATTTCTATGTAAAATAAAGGAAAGCAAAGATTACCTAACCCCCCTAAATCAATTACAAGGGTTACCCCTTATAAGTGGCTAGATTGCCTGGATTATAATGTTTTAGCATTTCTTTAGTGTATTGAAGGCTGGCTTGAAACTAATAAATGATGACAGAGGCATAGGAAGCAAATCTTCATTGGGGAAGGGGGGGGGCAGCTGGGGCCCACCTCGACTACCTTGAACTGTCAGCTCAAGCGCAAAAGAACCTATACATACCTATATAAAATTTGTATAGAAAAGTAATTTTTGATGAATTTTATATCTGATTTGATGCCCAGGCCCCCTTTTTCCTATCCCGATACTATATCAATCTAATTTGAGATACAAAGATTTAACTTCTTGTTCAATTCAAGTTTTTTGGGGGCCCAGACATACCCAGGCCCTAACTACTTTATGATTTGGGGGGAGCAGACCCCCCTGCCCCCCCCCTTTTGCTACACCCCTGAGATGTAGCATCAGATTTTGGCATTTGGTCTAAGATAGATTAGTAAAGAGCCTATTGGGAAATAATGATTATCTTTTATTGTATAATTGAGGGAATTCAGTGTTGTTTTTTCTACAGGGTTATGGATTGTGGTCTTGTATAAGTCTGACTAGAATTCCTTCTTTTATATTAACCAGATTATAGTGGGAGAGGAGAACTAGTGGCTCCAAATTGTCCAGATTATAAATCTGGCCTTCAGTTATACTGTTATATCCAAGTAGACCTAATCTAAACTATATATCTATGCCTAGAAACTCTATACCAGTGTATACCTGGAAACTACATATCTATACCTGGAAGACAATATTGTTATTTATCTTTTTGATTATGTGTACACATTATGAATATGATTCCAAGCCACGATGCTGAGATATCCAAATGAAACAAACGAAATTTGTCTTTTTTTCTAAATAAAGAAACCTGAAATGTCTGCTCTCTTGCCTTGTTAAGTCTCTGCCCATTGAACAACAAGTTCCAGCCTGCTAATATCCCACAGAATTCATGTCTACTTAATTACCTCCAACCATATCCATTTCAGGCCTGGATGGATTACCCCAGTGATCAAAGCCAGGCTGAGGAGGGCACACAACGCCAGGAAATAGAACTATTATGGGATAGACACCAGGTGGTGGGTGTCCATGGTTATCGTAAACAATGGGTGCAAACAGGCACTGCGGCACTGACAGGGGCACACCGTACAGTATGGAGCAATGCCAATGTGCTCAGGGGCTCATTTCTTAATGCACTATACGATTGCAGACAGTCCTACGAGTTGAGATCTCAATGTTATTATGGGAATGACAGTGCGATTTGGAGATTGCAGTTGTAGTTTGTTCAGAAATGGACCCCAGTAAGTATACAGAGGTTTTTGGCCAAGTTTTTATATTACACAAATATCTTCTACTCATCCGGCCTAAAGTAATAATAAAAAAAATTAAAACCTGTCAGCCCTAGTACAACTCTTCATGGTCACAACTTTACAGCCTGCCACTCAAAATGAATAAGAACAACAAAAACGTGATTTCAATAAATTACATTTTTTTTTTGTCGGCGTTTGAAAGAAAGAGATGCTTTAGTAAAAAAATTTTTTTTTACAGTTTTGAAATTGTGCACGTTAATATGGGTGTATCTGTGAATACATGTGCTTGCTCTTCAAATGTGACTTTATTGTTCAAACATTTGATGTACATAAATTTTGTTTTAATGTCAATTTAATGCATGGCACAGACCTGACTGAAACTGAAAGATAAGCTCTCACAAGGTAAAGGAGAGCTATTGTAAAGAAGTGCATGGATTACTAGCGTAATATCCCAAGTAAAAGGTGCGGCTAATCCGACCTTTCCTTGTTTCCTTCGGCATGTTACACCCCTGCGGGAACTTTCAACAATTACGTCACTGCTCAGGGGGGTGGGGGAGGGGTCTTCTTCTTCTTCTTCTTCTTCTTCTTCTTCTTCTTCTTCTTCTTCTTCTTCTTCTTCTTCTTCTTCTTCTTCTTCTTCTTCTTCTTCTTCTTCTTCTTCTTCTTCTTCTTCTTCTTCTTCTTCTTCTTCTTCTTCTTCTTCTTCTTCTTCTTCTTCTTCTTCTTCTTCTTCTTCTTCTTCTTCTTCTTCTTCTTCTTCTTCTTCTTCTTCTTCTTCTTCTTCTTCTTCTTCTTCTTCTTCTTCTTCTTCTTCTTCTTCTTCTTCTTCTTCTTCTTCTTCTTCTTCTTCTTCTTCTTCTTCTTCTTCTTCTTCTTCTTCTTCTTCTTCTTCTTCTTCTTCTTCTTCTTCTTCTTCTTCTTCTTCTTCTTCTTCTTCTTCTTCTTCTTCTTCTTCTTCTTCTTCTTCTTCTTCTTCTTCTTCTTCTTCTTCTTCTTCTTCTTCTTCTTCTTCTTCAACTCTAGGTACTCTTTATGCGTGAGGTGCGCCTTATACGGGGGATATTATGGTACTACAATTTGGTACCCACATATGTATATGTAAAACAGCCACTACAATTGCAGGGGTCATGCTATCCTGTGTACTGTGATATATTCTGTATATACATGTTTGTATCTGCCATATTGCATGCAAAACTTCAAAAGATGCACTTAACTAACCATCCATGGCACCGGACATCCCACCCCCTTATTTACATTATACCCTTTAGTGCTCTGATAACCATGGGCTGGCCATAGGAAGTGTTCATTCTATCGTTGGGAGGTGCTGGAGGGGAGGGGGCTTTGGGTTTAGGTTTTATGTAGAATATGAGCAACATTTGTTTATGCCCCTGGTGTATGCCCCATCTTTGAAGGAGTTAAAATAGCTTGTGCCCCCCCCCCCCAAATAAAAAATAAATAAACACACACACATCACAAAAAACTAGACGTATGGGAAATTTTGGCCCTCCCTCTTAAAAATCCGGTACTGCTAGTCAAGGTACTTTCACCATTTTTTTTTTCAAGGGGGGGGGGCGAAATATTTCAAATTCCCCTCTAGAGTTGGGGGGGGGGGTCAACTTTTCTTCTAGCACCCACACCCCCACCCCCGTTGAAAATAAATGTCCATTCCCTTATCACCTGTTCCTACCCCTGTGCACTGCAGCATGTCGCGTGCCGACCCCGGGGGTCCTTTGATGCTCACCTGTCGGTCTAGGATCAAAGCCATGCCCTAACGAAGTAGCAAACACGACCTAATGGGGCAGTACAGAGGCCGGTCTAACTGTCTAACGGTCTTGTCTATAGGTATAACTATTTAAGGACCACTTATGCATTATTGCATCATGCCTATTGGTCGTCATGATGCACCAATGAAGTGCTGGCGAGTCTGCTCGCCAGCACGTCATTGGTGTATCATGCCGACCCTTCACGAGTTTGTGTATCAGACATGTTCACCGGTGGCAGTGCTTGAATGCAGTCCTGGCGAGTTACCCTCCAGGGCTGCATTCTTTCATTGTGCTAACCAATGGGCATGATGCACTAATGCATCAGCGGGCATTAAAGGTTTGATACATTAATAAAATCCTGACAAGTGACTCTATAATGTAACAGGGATACTCTCATGCCTGCATTAAGGGGTCCATATACCTACATCGGGCATGGATACTCTCATGCCTGCATTAAGGGGTCGATATACCTACATCGGGCATGGCTACTCTCATGCCTGCATTAAAGGGTCCATATACCTACATCGGGCATGGCTACTCTCATGCCTGCATTAAGGGCTCGATATGCCTACATCGGGCATGGATACTCTCATGCCTGCATTAAGGGGTCGATATACCTACATCGGGCATGGCTACTCTCATGCCTGCATTAAGGGGTCGATATACCTACATCGGGCATGGATACTCTCATGCCTGCATTAAGGGCTCGATATAGCTACATCGGGCATGGCTACTCTCATGCCTGCATTAAGGGCTCGATATAGCTACATCGGGCATGGATACTCTCATGCCTGCATTAAGGGCTCAATATGCCTACATCGGGCATGGATACTCTCATGCCTGCATTAAGGGCTCGATATACCTACATCGGGCATGGCTACTCTCATGCCTGCATTAAGGGGTCGATATACCTACATGGGGCATGGATACTCTCATGCCTGCATTAAGGGCTCGATATACCTACATCGGGCATGGCTACTCTCATGCCTGCATTAAGGGGTCGATATACCTACATCGGGCATGGATACTCTCATGCCTGCATTAAGGGGTCGATATGCCTACATCGGGCATGGCTACTCTCATGGGGCTGAAAAGATTCTGACCCCCTCAAACCCACCACCCCCCTGTTGTCAAACAATGATCACTCACTCCTTTTCCAGATCCTGGATCCGCCACTGCCCAAAAGAGATGGAGAATATGCTACAGATGGCCCTTAAAGGGTTAAACTTATAAGGGGGGGGGCTCTGGTTCAGTTAACTGGACTTTTCAAAAAGCCGATTCTCCTTTTATGTTCTAGTACTTCAGATATATGGTCTGTGGGGCGTGTGTAATTTGCCGGGGTTGAGTGGTGGTGGAGTTTTCTAATACCAACTCAAGGGAACTGAAGGGTTGCCAACATTTCCTTGGAGCTAGGACCTTTGGTCATGAACATTGGCCCACTTATAAGTGACGTTAGATATCTTAAATTAATACTAATAATGGAACTCACTCCAGACATGCCAGTAACTAAAATTATTTCTTTATGATCCCATTTGTGTATAATAGTTGGAACTGATTGGTTGAGTTTTTTGGAGAAGTCCTAAAGGCCCGCCATTATGTTCCCAGAAACCTGCCATTGCTGTTACACTGTTAGGTTCATTTCTTTTACATGTGTAAGTGGGATAATTTGTTTTAACGGAATGAGTTCTAACTGAAGTGATGCCTCTTAAGGCAATTTATTGACAGTTAAAAGATGCGTGGTGCTGAGAGAGTCAGTGGTACAGATGCTGGGCGGCATGGATTTTCAATATTAACCTCACTCCAAGTATGTAAAGGGGACGTCACATGCGTTCTCTATTTTCCAAAAGTCCCGAAGGAGGACACTGGATGTGTTCGAAACGTTGATCCGCCTACATCAGGAGGTTAATTCAAAACATCCTGGGATCGCAACCTTAGCGATCTTAGGAATTATTCTGCCTTATCCTATTAAGCGATCTTAAGATTAGACTGCGTTCACATTTCCTAGCCAGCACTAAGATCGCATCGATCTTAGCCTCAGCCCTCCTACACTATTCCAAGAAGTACTGACTGGGCACAGGGGTAAGAGTCCCAAAATAAAGGAATAGCTGTGGAGCCACTCTTCTTCACAACTGTGTTTATACTATCGTTCCCCGTCCCCATATGGGCTCAGCGTGCAGTTGACCCCCGTACAGTATTCAAGAGTTGTTCCCATGAATGTATGATTTATGCTTGTCTATTAGAAGCTTTGTGCCCTCCCCAAGGACAAAGAGAGAGAAGGGAAGAATTACCTTACAGTGCACTTAACGCATGAGTAGCCCTCAAGGACACTCAGCAAACATCCTCCCTCCCCTCTATATGTATGCAGCAGGCTATTCACTCTTTCGATCAGGAGTGTTCCCTGTAAGTGCTCTTGTACTCAGATGAAACCACTATGCAATTCTTTCACTAAGATCGCAGTGATCTTAGTGCTGGAAAAGGAATAGTGAAGTGATCCCAGGACTTGCCATTCTTGACAGGCCTGCAACCACTGCATTAGATAGGGTAGACCGGCCAGGTCTTATGATATGTGCCTACACTAAGATCGCTGGGGTTGTGATCCCAGGATGTTTTGAATTAAGCTCCTGAATTTTACAATTATCAACAACTGTTGTATTGTTACCACAAGTTGCAATAAATGCCAATCTGTGCTTTAACTGACCCAAGTCTGGTTTTGTGTGCATTTCATTTCTAGTGTTTTCTATTTTCAGAAACATACCTTTTCCATGGCTTTCAGGACAAAAATTACCCCTTTTCCATGGAAAACGTTTTTGGTCCTCTAAAACACGCCTCTTCCACTTATTTCTCCCTTAACAAAGATATTCTTTAAAACATCCCTCTTCATGTGCATAGCATGTTTTTGACATTGCCAGATTATAAAACAGTAAAATTACAGTATTACATACATATGTCCAAATAATTTTACCTATTACATATACCCCTTTTTGAGAAAATGCTGACATCTCATTGTATTTCTTTTCTTCTTCTGAAATCAGACGACATTTGCCTGTTTTAAGAGAGAAAAGGGCCCCTTTTCCGAAATAAACAGCACTCTACATATACATGTACATAGTCCTTTTTAACACATGAACTGTTAATGATTTGAATTTGTTCAAGAAAATAATGAGATTGCAAGCCTTTTTATTCTGGAGAAATAAACACAACTTCGCACCACAAGCACTGGCTTCAAATTTAATTTACAAGTTTCCACACGGAGAAGCAAAATTGCCTTTGGGAGCTGATGTTGTAAACATTACAAGGAATGGAGTGAGAGAAAGAAAGTCAAGAATTGAGGTGAATTGAAACAAAAGCAGATTAATCCTTTAAGGGCCGCTGATGCTGGAATGCATCTGCCTATTGTTCGGCATGATGCGCCAATGAACTGTTGGCGAGCAGGCTCACCAGCACTTCATTGGTGCATCATGACGACCTTCCTGGACTGTAGGTCTATACATCTGAGTAACTCGCCAGGGCTGCATTCATGCATCATGGCGACCAATGGGCATGATGCATCGATGCATTAGCGGTCTGTAAAGGGTTGACGCAGAGGAGACCACACATCAGCAGCCTGGGAAACATGTCAGTGGGGCTTGATTAATGGCCAAGTCATTTATTGCTACATTGGGGGGTTCTTGTGTCAGCAATTTCTTTCTGGCTTTTCCAATGACAGATAATGTACGACTAATATTGACCCCCCCCCCCCAATCACACGACAAACAAAGTGATTTTGCGAAATAGCCATTCCCCCCTTCAAAAGAAAGAAGAAAAAAGAAAAATGTCTCCTGTGTATGCATGTCGATGTCTCATCTGGAGTATACTTGTATATAGACAGATGTTCATGAGAGTTCCTCCACACAGAGTATTGAAGTAGTAATGCCACAAGGCGGAAGTCGAGAATCGGGCTGTGCCAGAATGAGATCTATAATAATAGGCCTATAGTTTCTCCAGAGCTCTGTTAAAAAGGGGTTTCTCATACAAAACTGTGATAAAGTATATTCTCAGTATGACATAATTTACTGGCCCATATCTTTAGCTTTGAACCTGTCCCCGACCCCCAAGTAGGTTTAATAAGCGCCCCCACCCAAAAAAAAAGTCTAGGATATCTCTTTAAAAAATCTAAGGAAGAAAGATCCCCATCCCACCTCAGCTTGCAATAAATGGCTTTTTCTTCAAACTGTTGATCGGATCTGTTGCGCCTGTCAAGAGCTCTGACAGGCTGACTCAGTGGAACCCAAAACCCAATCTGCGTCCGTTAAAGAGCAAACTAAGGCCAAGAAAGAAAGAAAGGTGTGTTTCCAGTAACATAACCTGAAGTTCTAGGGTCGGTAGGTCGGATCTTTTTTTCTTTTTGCAAAGCTCTGCCTTGTCCCCTTAACTCGGAGGAGTCTCCATCCTGTCCACTTTAGGCATGGTATATATCAAAAGAAACTTAATTTCAAGGCAAATTTAGAGAATATGTTGTAATGACATGGGGCTATTCATAGATATGACATACCTGTACAGAAAAATAGTGAAGGTTCTAAAGGAGTGGTCATTATTTATCAAAGGGGGTTAAGGGGGGCGTAAATATGTCAGACCCCCTCCTGAGGGGGGCTTAACAGTTTTTGACCCCTCTTGAGGGGGGGGGGCATTAAAACTTCTAAACCATCTTTTTAAGAGCTTGTGCACTATACTACATAACAAAGAGGGGCATGGAAATTCTCTGCACCTCTGGCATAGGGGGCGTAAACATTTTTGACTGCTGTTGAGGGGGGGGGGGCATGAAAAATTGCCGCACATCCGCGCAAAAACCCACCACCCCCTGTTGATGAATAATGACCACTCCATAAATGCCTTGGATTATCCATCTTTATACCACAGTCTAATTTGACACTGACTCTAAGATATGCTGACAACTAGTACATTTCCTATGTTTACCAGGGTGGATGACACATCTCTAAGTCATGTGTCACATGTTAAAACCGATAAGAAATGCATTGCTAAAGGTGGCTTCCTACCCTGAATCTATTAATTCAAAGTGCTACATGCTAACCATCACCCAAACAGCAACTATAGTTAGGTGATCAGTACGAGTATATATAGCCTCTACAGCTGTGATGAACGATTTTTCTTTCAACTTTTTGTTCATGTTTTATTGATTTTTATTGATTTTTGAAGGGTAAATCATGGTAAAGATCCATTCAAGTATGGATAAGTGTTTAGTATTTGTATGCCTGTGCAGAAAAAAAAATTTGGCTCTAACCCTCACAGAAGTCAAATTTGCCCTGAACCTTGTGTTTCTGCAAAAAAATAAAATAAAATAAAAATAGATAAATAAATAAAAATCGGCCCTGTTTTGCTAGGGTCTGTCGGGTTACTGGAGACACACCTTTTTTTCCTTGGCCTAACGATGACTGCAGTCCTTCAGACAGCAGCATCCGATGACTCACTTCCCGTTGTCCCAGGTCGTATTGTCATGGAAGTGGACACTTGTCACTCCGTATTCTGCCCAAGTACACTTAACCCTTTAAATTCCACATAAGAGATTAACCCTTTAATGGCCGCTGATGCATTAATGCACCATGCCCATGGGTCGTCGAGTAACTCGCCAGGGCTACATTCATACATCATGCCGACAGCACTTCATGATGACAAAGGGGAATGATACCAATGATACACTCCGACATTAGGATTCTTAAAGGGTCAAAGCGTCATTTGGGGGTGTTTCAAAGGTCATATTCATGATGAGGAAACTACATTAATTAAACTGAATGTGCAGAAAGCTTGGCGTGCGTCTGTCCACCAGATACGTAGAGGCAGATTCATAGAGGGGCAGAAATGATGCCAATTGGTTGTCATGGTGCATAAATGCAGCTCCGGTGAGACCTATTCCCCGGGGCTACATTCATGCATCATACCAACCGTGCAGGGCTGATACACTCCCACAGGGTCGGTGTGATGCACGGGCGGGCCCCTTGATGGGGGGTCCCCAATGTCCCATGTCGATTTTAAGAAATGAACATGTCACTGTGTCGATTTTAAGAAATGTCTATGTCACTGTGTCGATTTTAAGAAAAGCTCATGTCCCCATGTCGATTTTAAGAAAGTGCCAATGTCCCATGTCACTAAGCTCAAAAATGCCCATGTCGCCATGTCGGTTTTATGGGTCTAGGGCCCTATGGGTCCCAATGATGCACCGATAGTTGTGTCACATACACTGCATTGGTACATCATGGCAGATTAAGGAACATGAACCTGGAGGCATCACGCGGCCCCTAAAGGGTTAATGATTTTTCATTACACGCCGTCATGGGACGCCCTGCCCATTTCAAGCCCTTGTAATGAAGGGTGTGAACCCCGCAGAAGGAGGGGGCGCGTAGATACCGTGACACGCATGCGCAATGCGGACCTGTGGAACGCAGTGACCTGTGGCATCATGGGATGGCGCAGGGGGTTGTGGGATGGGGAAGTCAATCCGGATGCCCCATCCATCCAGCTGTGTAAGGGAATTCTGGGAAGGATGGTAGAATCCTAATTCAAGCCATCCCTCTCTGCATAGGTATTCTGGATGTGGTATTGGATGTGGGATCTAGGCTTTAGAGTTAGGGAGTGATCATCTTTTAACAACAGGGTGGGCAGATGCGTGAAAAAAGAATCCCCCCCCCCCCCATCGAGGAGCAATATCTTTTTGCCCCTCTCCCAAGGGAGCCCAAATAATCATGCGCACAAGTTCCCTTTTAACCTATAGTAAGGCGTGACCTTTTTCACTGAAAACGAGTTGAATTAATCATTTTGTCCCCCCCCCCACCTCAGAGGGGTTCAAAAATTCCCCCCCCCCTTTCCCGTCAAGGGGTCAAAATTTTCAATCCTCTTACCCACCACCCCTCTCCCCCTTGTACCTTGTAGGTAAAAATGGGTGGACCTGTCCGGGCAGACAGGCGGACGATGGCGGTGGTTGGTGCCCTTACTTCACCAGGAACGACACAGAATCAATTTTTTGAGGGATGAGAAGTTTCACCAAAAAATACAACAAAACCTTTGTTGATAAAAAGTAATCACTCCCTTAGGTGCTATTAGTGGCAGGTTTGAGCGTAATGAATATTCATTATCTACTGTGGGCTGGGGGTGGGGGTGATTTCTGTGTGAAAACATGACATCCCCCCTCCCCCAACGCCCTGTTTAAAATTTTCAGCTTCTGCACATTTTTTAACTTTAGAGACGCACAGGCTTTTCAATTGAAAAAAAGGGGTGAAATCATCCCCCCAAAGCCGTCAAAATTTACTACCCCCTCCCCCCCGTCAAATCAAGGAGTGAAAACCACCCGAACTTACATGGGTGTAGAAACTTTATTAATATATGGACAATTAATGAATATTACCAAAACGCAAAACTATAATATGTAATAAAGGTGCCTAGATGTGATCAGATCATTAGTTATTTTTATACAAGGGTGTGTAATAAAGTGCAAAGAGGATCTAGAACTATTTGACGTAATACATCCAATATTAGATTTGAATGTCATGTTCAACATAACGATCATAATGAATATGAAATGACGTAGGTAATTGTCTCTCATGTTCAGCATATCATTATGATACATTAGATTCCTATTCCAACCGCCACTGAATAATAGATAGAAAATTGTTGATACTTCGGGGCATTCAATTCTGCAGAATATCATGGTTTAAATTACCAATCTACCCCATGGAAATTTGAAAGTATAATGGTGGTATATAGATGCAATTGAATGTGACATGTGCATTAAATTACAAATTGTCATACCATAAACCCCCATGTTTAAGCCACACCCGTGTAGGTTATATAAAGTCACACCCAGAGTTCAGGAGAAAGCTATAAGCCAAATCAAGGGTTTGAAATTGGTCATTAGGGAACGTTTAACAACAATTATGTAACCAGTGGCAGATTTAGAAGGGGGCACAGGGGCGCGCACACCCCCTTTTTCCCAGTACTTAAGAGTTTAATAAGATATTTTATACCCCAAAATTTGCTCAAAAATAAGTGGGGCGCCCCCTGCTTTTGGGATGCGCACCCTCCTTTTCAGATCCTGGATCCGACATGGGTGAGTCACTGCTATTTAGACATTTTTCAGGACCCACCCGACCCCTTGTCACTGTTTTTGTATGGAACATATATAGAAGAAGCCAAAGGCCCCCCCCCCCCCACCCCCTAAGCTGTGACGTAATTGTTGAACGTTCCCTTATCGTATCCTTCTATAATGTCAACACCCCACCTATAAGCCACAACAATGTCAGCAGTTTACTAGTAATTCATTAAAACAAAGGCATGTGACTTGCGTATAAGCTGCACTCTAACTGTGGGAGTAAGCTGTAAGCCGCATCCGGGGCTTGAAATGGTTGTCAATTCTTAGGCCAAGAAAAATAAAAGGTGTGTTTCCAGTAACATAGCTCAAAGAGCTAGGGTCGGTAGGTCAGATATTTATTTTTTATTTTTTTTATATTTTTTTTTACATTTATATAGGAAATGTAGGGCACATATCAATGGATGTATCAAATTCTTAAATAACTATAGGAAAATGGCAACTATGAAAGAGGGGAAGAACACGAAATGGATACAGGAAAAATCCTCAAAAAGTAATGAAAATTTCTTTAAAATATGAAAAAATGAGACAAAATTCTTCAAAATCACAAAAAAAAGTTTCTTTTGCCCCTGTTTGGCTAGGGTTACTGGAAAGAGACCTTTTTTTTATTTGGCCTTAGTACATTGTATAGTCTATAAGTAAAACCCTACGTACAGGCCGCACCCTGAGTTGCTGGAGTTGCTATAAGCTACACCAGGGGCTTGAAATGATTTAAAAGCTGCAGCTTATACGCGGGGGTTTCCGGTACATAGTGATACTGTAAGTATATACTTCGCTTTCCCATACACCGGATAGATGATTAAGTAACAGTTTTCCCCTTCACAGACCATCCATAAAAGTTTCAAATCAAATATTAAAGTCTTCAATTCCTCATCTGTGTGGAATAATTGATGTCTGATGTTGAAAATTCCCAGTGGTGATTTGTCAAAAGCTTCTCCACAAATTATATTTGTGTGAGTGGCAGTTTCACTTTTCTTCCAGTCAGAAAATGTTGATCCTATTTCAATAGGATCCGGCCTTCCACTTCATGGGAGGAGGCGTGATGCTGGCAGTTGGGAGAGGATCTTCTACACTTTGAGAAATGGCATTTAAATCTGCAAGGAATCCCTGTAAATAACATGGTGAATAACCGTATTTCTGATGCAGTAAAACAGTTAAATTTCTACAGTGAATAATATACGATAAAGCATTGTGCTATAAGGAATCTCTGTGAAAATGATGGTGGAAACCTTGTCCCAAAGTTCCGTGAGAACCGTTATTATTTTGGGAGCATTTCTTACAGTGTCTCTTAAGCCGTCTCCAGGGTATATGCCATTCATATATTTGTAACACATAGGGTAGGTGTGGGGAAAGTAGTTTAAATTGCTGTGAAATAATGATTGTGAACTCTATATGCATGAAGGAATGAAGTTGATCTCTAATTACTTTTTCAATTTCCTGTAAATAATTTAACTGCTGCTATACCAGACACTGATTTCCCAAATGGTATTGTTTGAATTTGAAAATTCAAACACTGAATATAAATATACTACATGAGAATACAAAGATGTACGACAACATCCTTGGCCAGTTTACCTTATTGGGCCCATTGATCAGCATGATGCATGAATGCAGACCTGGGGAGTAACTCGCCAGGACTGCATTCATGTATCATGCTGACCCTCTGGGGTTAATACATTGGCAAGCGGAGAGAAAGTTACAGAGTTTATTGAGCTGTCTTTATACACAGCAGTCATTCGCCAAACTACACAGCCTTTGTACAGATTCCTTTTTGTTTGGGCAGACAGAAATGAACATTGTCAGTTTTGGTCACCAAGGACACCAGTCTGTCAGGTCAAGGTCAACCAGATCATGGGGTCAACAACTAGAATAGTCATGGTCTGTCAAGCCAAGGTCAAGGTCAATAAGAATATGTCAGGATTTATTTGCCAGTCGAGCTTATTTGTGCCTTTATGTCTGAGACAGTATACATGTAAGGTTTGTGTAATACCTGGTTTGTGTAATACTTGGTAATTCTTCCTCTCTAATGTTATCCAGTAATGGCTGACTATTTTAAGTAGCTTTATTTATGTATATATAATTATGCATATTTTCATTTTAGAATTCACTTGGTCAGTTGTGGGAAGGATGATGAGGGAGGCAGTAATGTTATTGCTTTCATATCTCATTAGAAGTGGAATGGTGGCTCATGAGTTAAATGCTGAGTAACTTTGAGACCAATGCCAAAATAGAAAAAAAACCTTCTTTTAGCCTGGGTGAGGGTAGGAGGAATACTTGAAACATTTCTATTTTCTGTGGTGTCATAAACCTTTTTTCAATGTGTCTCGTACTAGTTAGAGTAACGATAATGGACCAAGTTAGACATTGCCTGACATTGTTCAATATCCGCATCTATTTCCCCTGTCAGTGGACAAACCCATGGGGAGTCTGAGAGACTCTGGGTGGATCCATATATATATACCCTGGGCAAACCTATAGGCAAAGACTCTGACGATGATGAAGACTCCCACCCAGCTGCATGCCCAGAATAGATCAGCTACATTTGCAAGTTTGGGTCAGAAGGAAAACACAAGAAATGACAATGTACCAAGGAGGGCATTTACACTATAACTTATGACAAAGTGATAACATACACTGCAAAAATCAGTACTCCAATTTTCATTTTCATTGAAAATCATTGAAGACATAGCTAGGGTGTACTGAAGTTTGTAATACACCTTGTAGCTGCTCTAACATACCCTGTACCCAGGGTACTAGTAATGGGGGTGTGTGGCTAAATTTGGCTGCTTGTGCACATGCACAGGGTGTTGAGTTGATCCCTGAGGTAGGGTGCTGATTTGCTCATGGCGCTCACCATGAGCTGCTCATGGGCTGGCTCTGAGCCCCTGTGTACCATAGAGGGTGATTGGTGCCTTTAACCCTATAAGGGCCACTGATACAGGAGTATTGGTCATCATGATGTACCATGGGTCGTCATGAAGTGCTGGGGCTGCATTCATGCATCATGACGACCGATGGGGATGATGCACTAACGGGATGAGGCGTTAATGCATCATATGGACCGTAAAGGTTTTTGAGCCACATGATGCCTCCAAGGTTCATTGGTGGGCATTATCCACTAATGTAGTAGTTGTAAGTCCACTCACCAGCAACTACCAGCTCAGTACCATATTATTACCTGTCCTCAAACCCAGCCACTCCCCCTGTTGTTAAAAATGATTACTCCCTAAGGGCTTTATCCATGCATCATATTTGTTTTATCCTGGAAAGGGTTAGATACATCCCTGGGCATGATGCCCTCCTGCGCCAGCAGCATTTACAGGCTTAAGGCATCACGTGGTCCTTAAGGCCCAGAGCATGGTGCAGTGCCCGTGCACCATAGAGGGTGATTGGGGCTGAGGCCATCAGCATGTTAAGTATTCTCTATAAGACAGTTATGTATAGACCACTGTAGACTTGCTCTTCAACCTTCAACCTGCCACTCACTTAATTCATCAATTTTTCCTTTTACTCTTTTTCATGGCCCTTGATGTCATTTCTAGATGACCAAGGTTTGATAGATTGCAGCTCTGGAGCCAGTTGGATCAATATATAGTCTTAAATAGGGGCTAGATAAAGAGAGATGATGTTTAAACTCCCTGATATGAGCAGTAAAGTCCTGTTTAAATTATTATGTCATGCTTCTATATATTAGTTGATCATTTGATGGATAAATAAGTCCTGTCTAGTTTACTTAGCAAAGCTGCATTCATGTATCATGCTGACCCTAAAGGTTTTTTCCCAAAGGTCAACATGTATGATACACTAAAGCAGTGGCTGTGAGGCACCCATCAATGGTGCATCATGATAAGTGACCAGGAGGGTTTTGCCAAAACAAAAAGAGAACTAAAAGTTAAAATGTGCATGCTTTTGTAATGCCAAATGTATTCTCATATAGACAAAATACCCACGTTGGTTCTGACTAAAAATGCACTTGTTTCACCTGAAATATGATCTATTGAAATGAATTCTACTGAGAGATTGTTTGGCAATATTGTGAAAACATGTCTGACAATATATGAACTCTTACATTCTACATGAAAGAAGTTAGAAGTGTCCTTTATGGTTGCCTATTGGCAAAACCCTGCTGGACTGAATAGGTTAAGAATATCAGCAGAGAACAGACACCATTATTCCTAATTGATACAGTGGAACTAAGGCACTAGAGTAGATGAGCCACTAACAGTAGGTAATCACATAAAGCAGTGACTGCCTGCTTCTGGACTAAGTATCCCTTTAACTCTCTGAGGGCCGATTGTGCATGCATGCATCATGGCCATTGGTCATTGTGAGTACCTTACGAGGGCTTTATTAATGCATTAAGCTGGTTGTCACTCTCCTGCACAGACGCTCATACCTCGACTCTGCCTAAACCGTGAAATCTGTTGTACAAGCATGGGGAAAAGGAGCATTACTTTTCTGTTTTACAATCCGAATCAGGCACCACCGGACTCTCTACACTCGAAATTGTTCTTAGGACTATTTTTCATTTTTACATTCAAATCATAATTAAATGCCTGTCATTTGAGGTATTAGTTATTTACATGTTTATTGTGATATTTGAATGACAAAATTAATTGTAAATAAGATATGTCTCTAAAATTTGTATTCAGATTTGGTCCCTAGTCATGTGAGAAGGAAGGTTTGTGCAGAGATACAGCCGACGTCCAGAGTGTAATACCTGCTGATTGGAGATAAGTATGTGGGTACCAGCGGACAGAGGGACATCAAATATTTACACAGGGGACTCACAGGTTACCAGCGACAGGCGTGACCTGTTGACACCAGAACCATGAGGGACAATACGCTGGTGACCAGCATGCAGGACTTACTATAGGACATCTACTATCTCATGTATATCAAGCCCCAAGTTGCAGTGCCCGTTGAGAATATCAGGGAACTGACTAGTGTGACAGACATGTCCACCTGCGGTCCTTCCCTCGGTCTGTCTCACTAGTCAGTTCCCTTCTTATTCCATGTTTAAATCAATATCAATCATTAAATCATCCCTAAAATGATTTAAAACCTCCCTACATCACAGAGAAGCTCCCGACATCGCTGTTTCTGTTGTTGTTTGGCTACACTGGTCCCCCTGTACAGTTACATAAGTTACGTAACCAGCGGCGGGTCACGTGACCCCCGCGAAGTGTAACGGACGTGGGAACTTACTTCCCACTTGGCATTTCCCGTAGTTAATCAATGTACGGGCATCGGCAAACATGGAATAAGGGTTCCGCCATTACTTTGACTTCTTTTTTTACAATGGCTACACACTTATATTGAGCTTTAAGATTGATCCTTTCCATTAGATACCACCAGAATACATGCAAGGGACAGGGAGTAGTGAACAGATATTTGTGTGGCCTTTATCCTGTAGTTAGATCCCATCCAATGTAAGGGAGAGGATGCGTTGCAACCAGAATACAGCCATATTGGGCAGAGCTTCACAGACACGTGTGTGGGGCAGGGAGGGGTGTGCAGCTCCCCTCACATGCCTTTAACTTTAAGCTTGCATTGGTCATTGCCCCCCCCCAAAAAAAAAAAAAAAAGAAAAAAGAAAAGAAAAGAAAAAAGAAAAAGAGGAGAGGGAATAAGGAGAAAGGGGGGGGGGAGAGGGACAAGAAAAGTGTAGAGGGGGCCCCAAACACAGGGCAGGCAGTGCTTTGAGCCACATATATAGTACCTCATCAGCTTTCACCAAGTCTTGGACCCCCCCTTCTAGACAACCCTGGATCCGCCACTGATGTACACATTGGTCGTCATGATGTTAGAATGAAGTGCTGGCAGGTCTGCTTGCCACTTCATCATTGGTGCATTATGACAGCCCGCTGGGACTGTATCGACCTCATAGTGTTGGCAGGATGCTTGAATGCAGGCCTGGTCAGTAACTTGCCAGGGCTGCATTCATGTATCATGATGGCCAATAGGCATGATGCATCAATACATTGGTACCCCTTAAAGGGTTAAGCCTTTCAGGGTGGCATACTGGCATTAGGCATTAATGCTGCCTAGGCGAATACTTCTGAAGTGCTACATATATGCGCCTCTTGCCGACCGCTATCGCCAATCTAAAACACTTGCATTGAGAGAAATTACAGACAAGACAGGATTCTGCAATAAGGAATATAAGTGCAAAACGTTAAGTTGGAAAGTCTCCCTTTCCTGCCATAGGAACCTATAGACAGGTAAATGGGGCGACATGCAATCCCTTGCCATCACGAGAAATGTTCTGACACGCATGCCACAAGTGCCATAAGTAGATAAATTTTCCATCACCCTTCATTCACAGATCAGCTTTTTCAATTTAACCTTCCATGCTTCACACAAAGTGAATGAAGGCTCTGATGCTAACTCTTTCAGTGCTGATATTGTATCAATACGTTATGCCAATTCAGGGGTGTAGGAAAGGGGGGGAAGGGGGGCCTGCCCCCCCAATCATAAAGGAGGTGGGGCCTGAGTATGTCTGGACCCCCCAAAATTTTAAAAGAATTCATGATAAAATGTAAAAGAAGCTAAAACTTTGCATCTCAAATCAGATTGATATAGTAATGGTAAAGGGACAATGGGACCTGGGACTAAAATCAGATCTAAAATTCAACAAAAATTACTTTTCTATATAAATTTTCTATAGGTATGTATAGACGCTATTGTGCTTGAGCCGACATTTTGTGGTGTTTGTGGTGTCTGGGCCCTCCAATGAAGATTTGCTTCCAACGCCTCTGCAATTGGTCAGCATGATACATGAATGTAGTACTGGTGACTCTGCCTGCCAGCATATTGATTAATCAATGTAACTGAGTCTCTTACCAGGGCTGCATTCATGTGTCATGATAACAGATGGGCATGTTGCATTATTTCATTAATGTTCCTTAAATGGCTAAACATGAAGACAAAGACCCACTTTCCTCTAGTAGAAATAAACCAGCTAGAGGCTGCATGATGCCTTGAGGTTCATGTATATTTGTTGGCATAAAACACCACTGCACTGCTGATGATTCTACTCACCAGCACTCCATTGGGGCATCATGCTGGCACTGAAATTTGGTATCAAACCTAAAGAACTGATATACCATGATTGCTGTTTTAGCATAGGGGTCTCAAATGAGTGTATGTCCCATTTTTATAAGTGCATGGTTAGGACCCCTTGAAACCCAAAAGGCCTCTTTGAATTATCTCCAATAATCCCAGGTCTCGTATAAGCACAGGGGCTAACAGGTACTTAAAATGACAACCAATGGGCATGATGCACTCCTGCATCATTGGCCCTTAATGCATTTTTGTATCATGCCAACAGTCAGGAGTATTTACATCGACCCTGCTGAGTCAGACAGACTCGCTATTTTGTCAATAGTGTAGAATTAAGAGTTGATGGCCATTAATATTAGGGGCTGTTTGAGTGGGGATGTGTCTAGTTGATTGGCATACAAACAGTGGACAGTGCAGTCATTGAGAAGAGCAATAGAACTATGTATTATAGATAGGTGATCTTGGTGGTCATAGTGCTTACCCATTTTACCAATAAGGTACGGCTGTGATGGGCATTATTCCTCCTTTGTATGATACATAGTGTATGAGTTAACCCTTTAAAGGCCACTGATGCAAGAGTGCATCATGTCCATTGGTCAGCATCATGCTGACCTTATCAACCCTTCTAGGAGTCTATCAGCTCTGTAGGGTTGCAATGATGTATGAATGTAGACCCGGTGAGTTACTCACCAGGGCTGCATTCATGCATCATGAAACCCAATAGGCATGATGCATTGGTGCATTGTTGGCCATATTCGTTTGGTAGTTCCTGATTGTCATAATGGCTCCTCATGTTGTACCAAATAAGTAATTGTGGACATTTGCATTTATGTCATGGCCTAGGTGGTTATTTTTCTTTTTGATAAAGAAAAATTGCTCAGAACTGTTCAAAATCCAAGATGGTGGATGATTGTATCAGCCATGACATAATACGGCAATGCTTTGTAAGTTGGTATCAGCCATGACATAATAAGGCAATGCTTTGTAAGTTGGTATCAGCCATGACATAATAAGGCAATGCTTTGTAAGTTGGTATCAGCCATGACATAATAAGGCAATGCTTTGTACATTTGTATCAGCCATGACATAATACGGCAATGCTTTGTAAGTTGGTATCAGCCATGACATAATACGGCAATGCTTTGTACGTTTGTATCAGCCATGATATAATACGGCAATGCTTTGTACCTTTGTATCAGCCATGACAATACGGCAATGCTTTGTACAGTTGTATCAGCCATGACATAATAAGGCAATGCTTTGTAAGTTGGTATCAGCCATGACATAATACGGCAATGCTTTGTACGTTTGTATCAGCCATGACATAATGCGGCAATGCTTTGTACATTTGTATCAGCCATGACATAATACGGCAATGCTTTTTATTTTATGTGAATAACTTCTTCCCGTAGAGATAGTATTGCGGGGCTGATCACCACACCCCCAGTGGCGTAACGTGTGCTGATCCACCACAGCCGCCGACCCGGTAGGGCAGCCTCGTTCCGGGTGCATATAAACATTCAAAATGGCGGACCGGCGCTCATACGGTGAACTACAGTAAGGGATTTTGTTAATTTACAGTTAATTAAAAACACTAAAAACATAAAATAAATAGAGAACTAAACTCCCCTGGTGGCCTCGGTGGCTGATCCACCCCTCGAGGGGTGTCTCCCCTCGTGGTGGATTGGCCACCTCGTACACCATGGTCGTTTAGTCCTCTCTATGTACGTTTGCATCAGCCATGACAAAATACGGCAATGCTTTGTACATTTGTATCAGCCATAACATAATATGGCAATGCTTTGTACCTTTGTATCAGCCATGACAATACGGCAATGCTTTGTACATTTGTATCAGCCATGACATAATACGGCAATGCTTTGTACATTTGTATCAGCCATGACATAATATGGCAATGCTTTGTACGTTTGTATCAGCCAAGACATAATACGACAATGCTTCTCCTACAAGTGTCAGAGCCAAAAAAACGACCCTTGTGATTTTCCCAAATCCATTGAGAAAATATTTCATTGGGGGGGTCTGGTATTTTGGCTGCCACAGATGGTTCTTCAGACTTTATCAGATCAAGCAAAATGTTGCTTTATAAAGACCGATAATATCCTTGTACATCATGTTTCTACATCAAAAAGGAATCATTTTATGGCATGAATAAATGTCACTTTATAGACAATAATTATGTGCCTTTTCTGTATATGAGCCACCAGAATGGAGTATTTGACACCCAAAATTTCAAGTTTTTTTTTTAACATCCCGGGGGCATGCCCCGGGACCCTGAGTTTTGATTGTGCTATACTTGCAACTTTTTTCTTGTCAACTTTTAAGTTGTAAACACCAGAAAACTCCTTATACTCGGTGCTTGTGAAGTCTCTTTGTGGCCCTGAATACCCTATTTGTACTTTTGACCCCCACCCCCTTGGATGGTCAAAAGGGTCCAAATTCCTATGCCTAGGCCACCCCTCTCCACAACTTTTAACTAAGTAAGCCTAGGCCAAAAATAAAGGTTCTGATCACCCGGCCGACCTCAGCTGAAAGGGGCCGACCTCAGAATTTTTTTCACTTTTTTTTCAAAAAATTTCTTATATCAAAACTTGTATTCGGAAAACAAACATGTATTTTCCCATCATTTTCTTATATTCCATGCAGGAAACCGAATTTGGCTATATTTGAATATGTTGATTCACTTGATTTAAAACCTCCCTCATAAGATGAACCACCAACTTAAGTAAATGCCATAAGCCGAATTCGGGTTGGCTTCTGAGGAAGGTTTTACGGTATATGAGGCATGGGGTACTCTTTAAAATAATAATACATAAGAAAAAAAAAAACCAGCCCTGTTTTGCTAGGGTCGGTCAGGTTACTGGAAACACAACTCTTTTTCTTTTTGGCCTCAGGTAGCTGGTCATATCTGAAAACCCTTGGTTTACAGGCTGTGCAATTGTGTACACTGTAAAAAATAATTGTTGAATCTACAGGGGATCTTTGTAAAACTGAACAGTGAACTACCGTAATTATATATAGCAGGGAGCCAGTTCAGTCTTTACAAGAGGCCCAGGTGGTAGTGTGGTGGTACAAGGAATCTCTGTGAAAATAATGACATCTCTGTGAAAATAACAAGGGATCTCTGGCAACTTGGGGACAAGGGTTCCATCGTTATTTCGACGTCATTTTTTTTTACAGTGTACAAGTAGAGTATGTGTCAGGGTTGATGTGTTCTAGTGAGCAGGTTGTATCTTGTTTATTATTCTATGCGGCCCACTTTGATCATGCGGCTCTTAAAGGTTTAAAGCTGATGCTTTGTAACGAGTTGATGGGCTTTATGAGGCATGTGACATCAACACAAATATTATGATATCTGAAATGTGCCCACTCACAATGCTACATGGGCCCATAGATATGCCTCTGACAGGTTAAATTGAATGATTTATTGATGCCCTTTTGGACGACCACATGTAAATGTATGTATTGGAAAGCAACCAAGCTGACTGCAAATTGATCCTTTGAAATCCGATTAATCAGGTGCAATTCTGTCCTTTTGAAATGAACTAAACCACATAAAAAGTGCATTAAAACTGACAAGACATATAATTTACCTGGCAGATTCATAAATTCTAAAATTAGTGGAGGGGTGAGAGTCTCAACTGTTCTAACTATTTGAGCTATAACTGAAATATAAAACTTACATTCTATGAATATTGTTCTGTTGAAACGTCATTAATGGAACTCTGCCAATCTAAGGTCTTAACCCCTGAAGGCAAATGAGTTACATCATACACTGAATATAAGGAGCCAGAATATAAGGTGCATCCTGTGCTTGAGAGAATCTGGCTATGATTTTTGAGACTTCACTGCTCTGTAGTAATCTGTGCCTATGGCGAGTAATTACATAAGGCACATCTGTGAGTGGTTTCATGTAAAGGCTGTTCCTTATACAGGGGGTACCGTGAAAGCAGACATATTAGCTATAGTAGATGTGGGGAGTGTGAGTTGTATAATGATTTGTGGCCCTGGTGATAGATAACATAACTTGCTGGCAGCACATAAATACACAATCACACCTTCCAAACGTTAGTCAGAGCGTGTAAAGACTAGGTGTGACAGTGTGTGAGTAGTATTATGGAAACAGGGTGTGAGCAGTATATGGAAACAGGGTGTGAGTAGTATTATGGAAACAGGGTGTGAGCAGTATATGGAAACAGGGTGTGAGTAGTATATGGAAACAGGGTGTGAGTAGTATATGGAAACAGGGTGTGAGCAGTATATGGAAACAGGGTGTGAGTAGTATATGGAAACAGGGTGTGAGTAGTATATGGAAACAGGGTGTGAGTAGTATATGGAAACAGGGTGTGAGTAGTATATGGAAACAGGGTGAGGGTAGTATATGGAAACAGGGTGTGAGTAGTATAT
Organism: Acholoe squamosa; assembly: GCA_949317995.1. Lineage (NCBI taxonomy): Eukaryota > Metazoa > Annelida > Polychaeta > Phyllodocida > Polynoidae > Acholoe > Acholoe squamosa. The sequence goes on from OX439041.1 coordinate 12,668,536, forward strand.
GGAAACAGGGTGTGAGTAGTATATGGAAACAGGGTGTGAGTAGTATATGGAAACAGGGTGTGAGTAGTATATGGAAACAGGGTGTGAGTAGTATATGGAAACAGGGTGAGGGTAGTATATGAAAACATGGTGTAGAGAGTATATGGAAACAGGGTGTGAGTAGTATATGGAAACAGGGTGTGAGTAGTATATGGATACAGGGTCTGAGTATTATATAAATTCAGGATGTGAGAAGTATATGGAAACAGAGTGTGAGTAGTATATGGAAACAGGGTGTGAGCAGTATATGGAAACAGGGTGTGAGTAGTATATGGAAACAGGGTGAGAGTAATGTATGGTAACATGGTGTGAGTAGTATATGGAAACAGGGTGTGACTAGTATATGGAAACAGCGTATGAGGATGTGAGCAGTATATGGAAACAGGGTGAGAGTAGTATATGGTAACATGGTGTGAGTAGTATATGGAAACAGGGTGTGAGTAGTATATGGAAACAGGGTGTGACTAGTATATGGAAACAGGGTGTGACTAGTATATGGAAACAGGGTATGAGTAGTATATGGATATAGGATGTGAGCAGTATATGGAAACAGGGTGTGACTAGTATATGGAAACAGGGTGTGACTAGTATATGGAAACAGGGTTTGACTAGTATATGGAAACAGGGTGTGACTAGTATATGGAAACAGGGTATGAGTAGTATATGGATATAGGATGTGAGCAGTATATGGAAACAGGGTGTGACTAGTATATGGAAACATGGTGTGAGTAGTATATGAAAACAGGGTGTGAGTAGTATATGGAAACAGGGTGTGAGTAGTATATGGAAACAGGGTGTGAGTAGTATATGGACATAGGGTGTGGGTAGTATATGGAAACAGGGTGTGAGTAGTATATGGAAACAGGGTGTGAGTAGTATATGAAAACATGGTGTGAGTAGTATATGGAAACAGTGTGTGAGTAGTATATGGAAACAGGGTGTGAGTAGTATATGGAAACAGGGGGTGAGTAGTATGGTAACATGGTGAGGGTAGTATATGGAAACAGGGTGTGAGTCGTATATGGAAACAGGGTGTGAGTAGTATATGGAAACAGGGTGTGAGTAGTATATGGAAACAGGGTGTGAGTAGTATATGGAAACAGGGTGTGAGTAGTATATGGAAACATGGTGTGAGTAGTATGGAAACAGGGTGAGGGTAGTATATGGAAACAGGGTGTGAGTCGTATATGGAAACAGGGTGTGAGTAGTATATGGAAACAGGGTGTAGGGGGAATATGAAAACAGGATGTGAGTAGTATATGGAAACATGGTGTGAGTAGTATGGAAACAGGGTGTGAGTAGTATATGGAAACAGGGTGTGAGTAGTATATGAAAACATGGTATAGGGAGAATATGAAAACAGGGTGTGAGTAGTATATGGAAACAGGGTGTGAGTAGTATGGAAACAGGGTGAGGATAGTATATGGAAACAGGGTGTGAGTAGTATATGGAAACAGGGTGTGAGTAGTATATGGAAACAGGGTGTGAGTAGTATATGGAAACAGGGTGTGAGTAGTATATGAAAACATGGTATAGGGAGAATATGGAAACAGGGTGTGAGTAGTATATGGAAACAGGGTGTGAGTAGTATATGGAAACAGGGTGTGAGTAGTATATGGAAACAGGATGTGAGTAGTATGGAAACAGGGTGAGCAGTATAATAAATAGTACTTCTGAATAAACTAATAAGTTTGTGAATCTATATTATTCTTGGCTGCAGGTCGCCCACTGCTGATAAGATCGAGAAAACAAAAACTCTTGTCTGTCTCGAGAAAAAAAAAAACTCTTTTATGTTTTTGGGATTTGTTGTTTGACTCATGTGAGTGATATTCCCCATTTCCTGTAAGACAATGGCATTTTATGAGGCCTGGGACACATCAAATACTTGTGTAGGCAATGAAATGTGGCCGTGTGCCTTGAATGTTTCTCAATAAGACTGCATTTCCTCAGTGGCCCTCTTAGACAGAGGAAAACATGATACACATATTTCTGGGATGCATGTTTTCGGAATAATGTGTATTCATTAAGTTATGTTAAATACATTGATGCACCATACCCATTAGTCTTATCAATACTTGAATGCAGCCCTGGCGAGTAACTCGCTAGGGCTTCATTCTTGCATCATGCCATTCCAGCAGGCTCGATATCTGCCCTATGATGCCATAAAGAGCAGACTCACCAGCACTTCTTTGGTGCATCATGATGACCTATGGGCATGATGCATTCCTGCATTAGCAGCCGTTAAAGGGTTCTAGCCATAATTTGTGGCACCACAGCTCTGCTCCACCAGTGTGGTGGGTTGGAATTGCTCGCTCTGACTTTGAATTGCTCATGTGGTCTGCATATCAAACTGACCTGATTCAGAGGCAGTGGCCCTTAAAGGATTGACCATGGGCGTGGAAAGCAGGGGGGGACATGTCCCCCCACCACTTTTGGCCCACGCCCCTGTTGACCACATCATTGGCAGCCCTCATATGCTGCTACCTGGGTGGGCTGAGCAGCTCCCTATAAAATGCTCACTCCGGTGAGTCCCTTGCTCCCCACTATGAGATCCCAGGGCTGGGCTTATCGACTTAGAATCGATATGCAGAGAGCACTGGGCTTATCTGAAACAACCCCTCCCCCTTTACCCTTCGCCTCTACTCCTGCTCGTCTAACCCTCCACCCGGGTGGCGCCAAGAGATGCGTGCTAGCCATATTTGGATAAAACCGGATACACTGTAACCAGTTCAAGCTATCTGCATGTGCATGCCAGGATATGTAATATATGAGAGATTTGCACCCTGTTAGGTCTTGTATTGTCCATAGGGCATTTTGTGCTAGTATGGACCAAGTTTTCCTTGGATCTATATTTTGCACATTTTTTTTATAGATAATTAAATTCCAGGCAAATTACATAATCTTGTAATCTATATACATTGTAAAGTTTGGACAAATCTGCAGGATGGCTAGCTTCCTGGTACTTGTAAGTCCTGTAGGATACCAGCCTAAATCTTCTGAGATAAGAGAAAAAAGGCTGCCAAGTGCACCAAATTGTCAGCTTTATCGCTATACGACCACGACTCGTGGGCGCCTCACCCAAATGGTCATTAAGGAGTAAAGTAGAGGCTGAAAGCACCATAACAAGCCAACCCCCAGTGGGTGGTGGTAAAATACTACAGCTACTTTAGCATGAGCACGTTGTCTTAAATTGAGCGTGTAGTAGAAGTAATTTGTCCAGTTACCATTGCAGGCGGCACTTGTTGGCAAGCAGTCAGGGGGGCGTGTGGGGCATGTAATTGCTCTGCTTTGGCTGCATGGCTGCTTGCATGTTCTGGAGTGGCGCCTGATTCTATGAATGCCTTTGTGTTGTAAATAAAAGAGCCCCATGAACTATGTATGACCAGAGGCCTCTGATGAGGGAAAGGTGGCCGTATAGTCCTTTAAGGTCATCATTGTTACATCATGCCAAGTAGCGGATGGAGGATTTTGAAAAGGAGGGGGCATGGCCTAAAAGAAGGGTGATAATAAATTCAATGCAAATAAACTCCTAAGTACAGATAAAAAAAAGGGGGGGGTGTGTTCCCTTGTCTTAATCGGCCACCGATGCCCATTGGATGGCATGATGCAGGAATGTAACCCGAGTGAGTTACTCATTAATACTATATATTATATCATCACCTTTTGATACATTCCCAAAGGGCCAAGATGATGCACCAATGCAGTGCTTGTGAGTGGATTCTGGAGCACAATTTTAGAACAGAACAACAAAGGACTATGAACCTAGAGTCATCGTGTGGTGCTTTTAAGGGTTAGGGTGGAAGATGGAATAAGATGGGCCTGTTTTTGGCATGAATGAGCCTCAGGAGAAGGCTCATAGTGAGGTCCCTTTTAAGGCAGGAATATCTTTAAACAGTGTATATCAATAGAGAGTTGGGGACAGTTGCTTCATCTGGGACAATACATGGGATCTTATCTTCAATTTCATTTACTTTACATTCTCCCGATTGATATCCCTGTTACAATGATGTAAAGCTATACATGTGTGTCCTAGTTTATAAATACATACTGCAGATCTAATGTCACAAATCAATTACCCTGGATAAGCACCGGAGTGCTCATTGATTTAAAGCAGGCTGTACACCTGGCCCTTATTCAAGACCGGAACTTATTGAAGACTAAAATACACGACACTTACTTATATGGGCCAATATAATATGATGATTCCGGGTGGCCTTTATCCCAGGCTAGAACATGGACGATTGGCTTGTTTGCCGTATGATTATATACAGCCCCCTATGTAGGGTAGAAGATGACAATATACACAGCTACATACCTAGTGTGACAGAGGTCCACCAGTTAATGCCCTTACCAGTACAATGCCCTTACTGTGACAGAGGTCCACCAGTTAGTGCCCTCACCAGTACAGTGCCCTTACTGTGACAGAGGTCCACCAGTTAATGCCCCTACCAGTACAGTGCCCTTACTGTGACAGAGGTCCACCAGTTAGTGCCCTTACCAGTACAGTGCCCTTACTGTGACAGAGGTCCACCAGTCAGTGCCCTTACCAGTACAGTGCCCTTACTGTGACAGAGGTCCACCAGTCAGTGCCCTTACCAGTACAGTGCCCTTACTGTGACAGAGGCCCACCAGTTAGTGCCCTCACCAGTACAGTGCCCTTACTGTGACAGAGGTCCACCAGTTAGTGCCCCTACCAGTACAGTGCCCTTACTGTGACAGAGGTCCACCAGTTAGTGCCCTTACCAGTACAGTGCCCTTACTGTGACAGAGGTCCACCAGTGAGTGCCCTTACCAGTACAGTGCCCTTACTGCTAACTTCTTGCCCCTATCTTTCCCCTTCATGGCAGGGGCACCCCATAGCATCCAATTGGGTCATGTAGCACGCGAAACCTGGTGCCAAAGTCTCGCTGTGTAGGTGGTTCTTGAAATTTACAAAGGATTACATAATGTAAAGCTGGCCACTTTTTCACAGGAAAAGACGAGATGGGTGGATCATGTCTGCATACACAAGGCCTCCCAATTGGTCGCTATAGGCCTCTACTGTATTTTACACTGAGCGTATCCATTGGTATTGGCAAGATAAGGACTAATAGCAGCCATCAAGGTGGGCAACATCATAAGAATACAGCACTGAATAGTGGGAATAAATTAATTGCTTCAAAACCTGTCCCACCTGAGTCCTATAGTGCTCTATTGGTAGGACAGGAGAATGTGGTCATTGCCACACGACCAATACTTCCACTGGCTCTGTCCTTAGAAAATGTTTGCTTACACTTAAACACCCCAAATACTCCTTGTAGACCACTTTGTGCATGTTAGCTATTGGAGGGCAGGATGATGCTTCTATACTATACTTATATTTACTACATATCTTTTGTTTCTACATACTACTTACATTTCGTTACCATACACTACTCACACCCTGTTTCCATATACTACTTACATTTTGTTACCATATACTATTGGGGTACTCACACCTTGTTTCCATATACTACTCACACCCTGTTTCCATATACTACTCATATTTTGTTTCCATATAATACATTCATTTTATGTCCATATACTGTGCCTATCCTGTTTTTATATGCCATTTCAATGCTGTTTCCCTATAGATATACTACTTCCTTCTTCCATTACTAGCTACTTTACCTCGTGACATATCTTTCAGTGGTGACAAAGTGTTGAGCACCTTTGTCTTTATATTCAGATATAATATATCACCATCAAATACCTGTACATTGTCCTTTATACACTCTAAAAAATAACAGTTGAATCTATCAGGGATCCTCTAAAAACTGTGAACCATCTTGATTGTATTGCAGTGAAGCAGTAACCCCAGATGGCAGTGCGGTGGTACAAGGAGTCTCTGTGAAAATAACAACGTATCTCTGGCAACATTAGGACAAGGATTTTGTTGTTATTTGCCGACATTTCTTTTTCAGTATATATATATATATATATATATATATATATATATATATATATATATATATATATATTTTATTGTTATCTAAAGCAGCTTCATCTTTTTTTCTCACACTGTATGGTTCCTCTAAAGATGTAGCAGTACATTGGTAGTGAGAACATGTAGCAGTGAATACAGCAGACCTGACAGAAGGCAGACAGTCACTAGGTGCTCCTCCTCACAGTTAGGGTGAATAAAATACCTACTGTAAATCCTCCAATATAAGGCGGCCCTCACATATTTATGACACAACCCGAGTCTGGTATAAATGTATGCAATGATCTTAGGGTTTCTTTTTGACCAGTTTATTATGATCTATTTTATACAGAAATACTCCACCGGTAGTCTTAAAGGGCTGGTTCCATTGCGTAGGGTCCATTTTCTGCTAATCTGACTGATTTTTATTCAGTAAATGTATGGAAAAAAATATCATTCAGATTTGCAGCAAATCGACCCGCTCAATGCTATGGAACGAGACCTTTGGACTAACCCTGACCTTGAGATTGTGCATCCAGGGTCAACTTTTTTGACAAATTTTTGCTAATCTGACCGATATGTTTTCTATATGTTTGCAATGTTATAAATCATCAGATTAGCAAACATTTGCCTGACCAACGGCGGTGGAATACCCGCTTATGTTTTGCCTCATATGCCAGGATTTCTGGTACTCCTGTTCTACCATGTAAATAGGATGTATGGGCCTTACAAGTGGATGGTCAATGGGACAGAGCAGCCCCTGACCCTCTCTGTACCTCCCATAGCTCCTACTGATCTAGCTTTTCTATTGAGGATCCCAAGGGGGTTTGGGTGCCTTTGTGGTTTTTTACTCTTTAGTAGGCCATAACATCTTACACATGTAATGCCTTTTGCCCTGATGCTGCCGCTTCTTTGGTGCATCATGTTGAACTTCTTTGGCTAAACATCATGTATCAGAATGTGGAATGCCAGTGCTGCATTCATGCATCATGCCAGTTTTATGATTTTGAGACATCCAGGTAGGTTCAGCATGATTTCTAACTGTAGGAAATGTGGTCTCAGCTGTGCATCCCAGACCACATTTTCCTCTTTGAACCTCCCTAAACTAATTCTTGTAGATCTGCTCCTGAGCATATAAAGTGCCCTTTATTATTAAAGGGCCAATAATGCATTGTACCCTGAGCCCAGGCAGCGTATACTGCCGTGGTATATATACAGTAAAACCCAAATCGGGTCAATGGGTTTGTACTAATATGAACTACCAGTGTAGTCCCGAATAGTAAGCTGTTTACTGTACAACTGGTGCGCTGGGCTGACAGTGCATGGTTTTCACGGCTATTGGTTTTAATGCTGCATCCATGCATTAACCCAGCCATACACTCCTGGATAGTGGGCATGATGCATCGATCTTCGATTAGAGAATAGACAACGATCTTCTTCACATCAAGACTGTCTGTTGTCCTATAATACACAAATGCATCTGAGTGCAGTCGAGATGTTAAGAAGGAGTTGTCTATTGTCTTTATAAAAAGTTATACATTTCATTCCAATCACTTAATTCCCCAATGAAGGTATGTCTAGACCAATTAATGGCTCTTGACTTGTTTACAGCTATGGTGACCTTGCTCAGGTGTGCACTAAACTCCTATAATGCACTCAAGGTCACTTCTATCGTGCAGCAGAGCACTGCCAGCTGTTTTATAATGCGTCATGACGACCAATGGGCATGATCCAGTCCTGCCATGTCAGCCTTTGGAGGGTTTTAACGTTCCTCCAGGGTTGTCGGAGGTAGTTGAGGTTGGTATATGAACACCTGACATTATAGTCACTGACAATACCTCAGTGTGAACGTGTAGATCTACTGGAGGGGAGGTGTCAGGTCTCATCTCTTGTCTACTCACAACTAACGGAAAAAGACATCATCTTAAGGTTATTTAAAGCAGGTTCCCTTCATGAGTAGACAAAAACATGACACTGTTATATCCTGTGCATAATTCGCCAATTTGTGTACAGTAATATAATTAGTGGAATATAGGATTAAAATGCTGCAGAGGTAATAAAAATCGTCGAGAATGAACAACACAATTGACCTAAAATTCCTGTAGTTAATTTTTCTCATTTTTCTTTTTAATGAAAATCTAGTCATTGTGTTTCTTTTTCCCCCTTAACATATTCTACATTTCATATGTATACGCCTCATTCTCAGCATAAAGTGTCAAGCCTTCCAGTAAAAAGAGGAAATAATGGGTTGTGGAGCGCTCACACAGTCATTCTCAGCATGAAACATGCATACATTGATGAAGATATCCTTAAATGTAACTACAGTAAAGGCTGAGTAGTGGATGTGCAGTAACAGAGCACTTTGTCCTTTTCACATCACTTAAGTGCCACTGGAGGGTGTTGCAAAAGGGATTTCCAAAAGGGAACTATCTCAACTCAGGGAATCAATTCTCTGCTGTGTTGCCAAAAGGTAATTGGTCCTAGAGGTAGTTCACGAGTGTTCCTGAATTTGTGAATACATCCAAGAACCAATTCCTGGCTAGTGCCTTCCTCTAATTCCCTGGCCTTCCCACTAAGGGACGCGTTTAGGTGGAACCAATCATGTAACCAGTTCCCCCCAACTTTTCACAACACAATCGGATTCAGGAGGGTGTTGCTCCTATAGCAAAAGGAAGAGCTGGCTAAAAATGCCCTCATTTCCAGTCCTTTCTTTTCATGTAGCTATAACTTGTCTCTTTTGTTGCTCACAAGTGGCCATTCAAGTATGGTGCTAAAAAAGGGGGATTTGAGTAGGTAACTAGTTGGGAGAAGTCAGTCAGTATAATAAGCTATAGAGTGTGTGACATGAGTAAGTGCACGACTTGTTTAGAAAAGAGGGCACATACTCACATCTCTTTTTACAATAGGAGCAACACCCTCCAGAGATAGTCAATACCATTACAGTATGAGGTGGGAAGTGGCTTCTCAGGGCAGAGAATTGCAGAGAATTAGAAAATGAGTTAGCTATACAGTGAGAATTTATTCCCAATCTTTTCGCAACAGCCTCCTGGTGTGCGGCATGTATTGTGTGGATGGGAAGGGGGATGGGGTTAAGGGGAGGCTCTTGTGGGACTGTTAGAATATTCAATGTCAGGACAACAGATTCACTCCAATAGGAGGTATATATCATAGGGTCTGTGCTGGAGTGTTAGCTGTACAGTTTTTCTACTGCAGTCGCGGGAGTTGTTTATTTTTTATATCTTCTTTATAATGTCGATACTACGGTAGATCCTTACTTAATGCAAATGTGTGGGGTGGAAGAATACTGTGAAAGGCATAATTACCAATTTGTGGATTTGGTTTAAAATAAAGATAAAAAAGTAGACAAAAAAAAACACCAACATTTTTTGTTCTAATCAATAAATTTTCAAAGTGCAGTGTATCTAGAGCCCCAGATCTTCATGGACCCCTATGGTGTAGGGGTTAGGCGGGGGGGGGGGGGGGGGTTAACATATCACATGAAAAGTCGTGGGGTCCCCCAAGAGCATTTGTACTGCTGGGTTCACGCTAACTTTTAGCTAGTCTGGCTTTCAGTTCTAAAAAAAGGAAAGATTGCCTTGAGGGCTGAATTTACGACCATGTAATTTCAACAATAAGCACGGATTACTTTTGAAATTCAGATATACATGTCAGTGTTGTTTCTTTATGACAGATGAGTTTGACTCCTCGGGCACCATGCCGCCCTTTACCCTTTATTGGCCACTAATGCACCAATGCATTCATGATCATCGGTCATTGTAATGCATGGATACAGCCCTGGATTAGCTGCCCTCGAAGGGCTCTATAGCCGTGATTTGCGACACCACAGATTTGATCAAGCAGTGTGGTGGGTTGGAATTGCTCGCTCTGACTCGGAATTGCTCATGGGGTCTGCATTTCAAGTCTACCAAGGCCTGCAGGCATCTAGAGGCAGGGGCTGTCAGACCTACCACAAGATACCTACTCAATCTCTTCTATGTTTAACCCTTTAAGGGCAGCTAATGTAGGAGTGCATGATGCCTTTTGTCTGCAAGTCTGTTCACCAGCCCTTCGTTGAAGCATCCTCCCGACACTACGCGAGGGTAGCAACATTAATGCATGAGCAGCCCAAGGTTAACTGGTCAAAATAGAGTTGGAACTTGTGCACCTTACACCGCCCTATAGGATCAGTTTAAGTTAGGGGTGCCCCTTACATATATTCAAGGTTCACCTTATACTCAAGCTATTACGGGTGATCATATTCATTATATATTATATGTTAGAATTTTACTTTAATTTTCACAGGGTGCTCACCTCTATAGGACTCAGTATGGAGGCCCAGCGTGTCAGCCATTGCTTGATCTGGGACCTAGCCAGATAAGCACTGATGAGATCCAGCGTGATGGCTGCCAGTTGATTACATGATAAAAACTCTGCAGTGAACACAGGGAATTACTTAATTGGTTGATAAGGAATACTGGGTCAACACTAAATAGATAGAACTAAACGACCGTGGTGTACAAGGTGGCCGATCCACCACGAGGGGTGGATCGGCCACCGAGGACACCAGGGGAGTTTAGTTCTATATTTATTTTATGTATTTAGAGGGTTTAAATAAGGAAATATTATCAAAATCCGGTACCGTAGTTCCCCGTACGAGCGCCGTTCCGCCATTTTGAATGTTTACATGCACCCAGAACGAGGCTACGGTACCGGATCGGCCACTGTGGTGGATCGGGACACGTTACGCCACTGGGGGTGTGCGGATCGGCCCTGCAATGCTATCTCTATGGGAAGAAGTTATTCACATAAAATAAAGGCAAGAATGGGGTCAGGTAGCGCGAATGTCGGTACCCGTCTGGCATTGAAATCAACATGCCAATCACCGATCCCAGCCAAAGCGGTGCCAAAGTCTCGTCGTGCTGCTAGTTCCTGAAATGTACAATAGATTACGATTAATAAGGCTAGCTAATTTCTTGCGAGAAAATGTGAGATGGGTGGATCATGTCTGTGTACACACATCCTCCTGATTGGTCGCTATACAAATGAAGGATCTGAAATGTACGACTTCCGCTCAGTCCAATTAGGGAGAAAGGATGCCCCCTGGAGGGTCTTGCCAAATAATAAACGTGAACCGAAAATTACAACGTGCACATTTTTATATTGCTAAGAGATTGTCTGGATAATCGTTTGGATGAAACTTGCACGTTTTTTACACCTCAAAAAGAGTTTCCCATGCATTCTGGTGTACACTTTTTGTCAATGCTATGAAAACGATTTAGGCCATACTGGTTTTCATCAGCACTCTCTGAAAGAAATTACAGACACACTTCCTCGTTTTCTTTTGGCAAGACCCTCCAGAGGTCATAAAGGCTACACATATAATGGGTCGTTGTAGGCCCATACCATTTCCCATGATATAGCTCTTTGGCCCTCTAAAGGGCCCTGATGCATTACGACAATGGGGAGCCTAAGTCTCATGGTAAACCTTATCGTGAAATGTTTCTACTTTGAACTAAAATTACCAATATTATCATTGGGCCCCCTGAGTACTATATATTATAAGATATGGGAAAAGGTCCCGGGTCCTTCAACATGTGGACGATAATACCGTGCCCGAAATGAGCGCTCACATGAGGCGTGTTAGCCTTCCTATTGGTTGGCATGATGTATGGATGCAGCTCTGGCAGGCCTACTGATTAGGACTGCATTCATGCATCATGCTGACCCTAGGGGGTTGATGCACCTTATGGGTCAGCATAAAGCACCAATGAAGTGCTGCCAAGTAGACATGCATTCCAGCACTTCTTTGGTGCATCATGCTGACCAATGGACATGATGCACTAGTGCAATTGGCCACTAGCTGGTCTGGAGCTGGTTCTGGCAACACACACTGATAAGAACTGATAAGATGGGACCAGCATGTCCCTGAAAGTGGGTGTTAACCAGGGACAAGGTACCCATCCTAGTATGTCTTATCAGTGGGGTTTCAAAATGGCGGCTCCACTAGGCCTCCACACTGAGTCCTATACTAACAGTATACAGGATTCATACATCTAAGCAATATTCCCGTTTTTTATCATGATGCATGGAAGCAACACTTATCACTCTCATAAATGCCATGACTCAATTGTCAATTCCGGTCATACACCTTTTGAGATTTCATGACCCCCTGGAAGGCCATGGCCAGGCTCGGCATCCATTCATCTTCCTTCAAACCGAGCAGACGACAAATGAGATGAAGACGTGACCAGTGGCAAAGTCGTCTGCTTCATCACAAATAGCCAGGAAGTGATGGGTTTTTTCATGTCTCCACTACTGAAGATGTCTATTTTATCAGCAGTGCGAGGGGCGTTCTCTGGACGGTTCGCGGCGTCCATCTTGAGAGAGAGAGAGAGAGAGAGAGAGTGAGTGAGAGAGGGAGAAGAGGATTATAATTAGATATAGGGCGTCTAAAATAGATGTTTTGTACGATCAGTCTTGCTTACTCAGTAAACATGCTGGCATTGGTATATAATTCGGTGGTGCCATAATGGCATGTCTTTTGAAAACATTGATAATATATACAGTGAAACTGATAAAAGGTAGTAAACCTCTTGAAATGTATGTATGTGTTTTCTAAAAGAAAAAAAAGGGAATAGCATGAATGTGCAACACCTCTTCTTTATGGATTCACTCTCCACATTCATTTCTATCTGTTGGGGATACATTAGAATTGATCAGGGCCTAACAAAAAAGGGAAAAATGTAATCATATGAAAAGGAAGTCAATAAAAAGAAGGGGAAAATCATGACACTGGTCAGTCAAATACAATAATGGATATTCAAATCTAGATGAAAGATCAAATATAGTAATCACAATACAATTACACCAATTACATTATCACTATCACCTTTACAGTTGAGAGATCCTTGATCTAATGATTAAACACAGCAAGTGATTACACCTATTAGTCCTACCACATGCCATCCATGGATTTAACTTATGGGAGGCCACTTGTTTTCTAATATGGAGTGCTATGGCATGCCGTTACACCAACCATATTTCAATGCTTTTCAAATACTTATACAGTGCGTACTATGAGCGAATTGCTAAATCAAATAATATTAAATGTAACTGACTGCATCTATCCTTTTAGATCGTTTTTTTACCAATCTAGATGGGGAATCATTCATTTTAAGCATAATTTTAAGACAAAGGTATGTGATTTTGAGCGTTTGTACAGCCCTGAAATAGTTTTTTTATACACAGTGAAATGGTGAATAGAAAACAAAATCTAGTGGAGCGTGACGGAGGTCGTTAGCATGACAGGCCGTCAGGTACTACCCCACTGACCCCCTGTATAGAGGGTGAGGTGGGGTGTGAAATGGATAATAACCCTACACCCTTCCCTAATTCCCTACAAAGCACCCAAAACGCCTGTTGATTTGATGTTATCATACACTTGAACCCTTTTAAGGGCCGATAGTGCATTAACGCACCTTACCCATTAGTCCTCATGATGCATGGATACGGCCATGGTGAGTAACTCGCCAGGCATACATTCATGTATGATGCCAACCTTATGGCGGTTTATACAGTCCCAGGGAGGCGCCATGATGCACCAAACAAGAGCTTATTGGTCAGCACGTCGTTGGTGCATCATGCCGACTCAATGGGCATAATGCACTACTGAATCAGCATCCCTTAACCAGTGTCGGATTTAGAGGGGGCGCGGGGCGCGCGCACCCCCCTTTTCCCCAGTATCTAGGAGTTTAATTACATATTTTGGACCCCAAAACTTGCTCAAAAGCAGGGGATGCGCCCCCTCCTTTTCCAGATCCTCATGCCCCCTCCTTTTCCATATCCTGGATCTGCCACTGTTAACGTACCTTAAATGGTGCTGACCAGTAGTCCAATGATCATTGTTGGACATGATGCATCAATACAGTGCTGGTGATAATAATTATGAGAAAGTCAATCCTCCTATAGACAGCAAATGCATTAATACACTCTGCGGCCCCTGAAGGTTAATGTGGGGGTGTCCTTATTACCCTTAGACATGCCAGTGAGCACCTTTATTATGGTGCTTGTAGGGGTAAGCATTGTTTGTTCATTGTGTATGTCCTACCTCCCTCATTATCTATACATGATATGGCCTGTAAAACATGTGGCACGATGGTACCAGAAAAAAGCTTTGTTAAACTCTTTAATGCTGGACATTTGAAGATTCATTAAGACTGCAACTAAACTCCTCATTATGTAGACTTTCCGGCCCCCAAAATATCGAATGTCTGCTAAGTCAATTCTTTCTTGTTCAATCATGATAAAATCGTACGAAAGAGGTCTCCTTAAGGTTATCTTTATGACCAGGTGTTAAATGGCTGTATACAGCTAATACCCTAGAAATGAGGGCTAAAGGGCCTTTTACCCCAAAGCAGTGGCAGATCCAGGATCTGGAAAAGGAGGGGGGCGGCCTGAAAGAAGGGGGTGCGTCCCCTACTTTTGAGCAAATTTTGGGGTCCAAAATATGTAATTAAACTCCTAAATACTGGGGAAAAGGGGGGTGTGTGCGCCCCCACGCCCCCCTCTCTAAATCCGCCACTGCAAAGGGCATCTTACCCCTTCCTATCCTATACCTCAGACGTTCTCCCAACAGAGAAACCCCTTGCTTTTTTCTCCCCGGCCTTTCTCAGTGCACTGTAGATCTAAATGAAAAACAGACTGTATAGGGCCTAATATTTGCGGCTGTTGTATAGTCTGACTTAGGAACGGTATTAAAAATTGCACTAGAACACGGATATGTGACCCTTCTCCTTTTCAGACACGTGATCAACTTCAAATGGAACTGCAAAAATGTTGGTCGTAGGTCTTGCACCCAGTCCAGCAGGCGCACAATCAATATTAATTGGTGAGAAAATAAACGCACTGAGCATAGGGAAGCTGAACATTACGGAGCCCCTAATAGGACATACCAAAAATAATTTTTTCACCAGAAAAAATTATTCTTGCAGGTACTGAACAATTCTTGTGGGTACAGAAACAATTCTTGCGGGTACTGAACAATTCTTGCGAGTACAGAAACAATTCTTGTGGGTACTGAACAATTCTTGCGGGTACTTATGGAGCCCCTAATGGACATACCAAAATAATTTTTTCACCAGAAAAAATATTCTTGCGGGTACTGAACAATTCTTGCGGGTACAGAAATAATTCTTGCGGGTACTGAACAATTCTTGCGGGTACAAAAACAATTCTTGCGGGTACAGAAACAATTCTTGCAGGTACTGAACAATTCTTGCGGAAACTGAACAATTCTTGCGGATACTGAACAATTCTTGCTGAAACTGAACAATTCTTGTGGATACTGAACAATTCTTGCGGAAACTGAACAATTCTAGCGGATACTGAACAATTCTTGCGGAAACTGAACAATTCTTGTGGATACTGAACAATTCTTGCGGACACTAAACTGTTCTTGTGGAATTCTTCAGTATCCGCAAGAACTCTTCAGTACCCACAAGAATTCTTAAGTACCCGCAAGAATTCTTCAGTATCCGCAAGAATTCGTCAGTATCCGCAAGAATTGTTCAGTATCCACAAGAATTCGTCAGTACCTGCAAGAATTCATCAGTATCCGCAAGAATTCTTCAGTATCCGCAAGAATTCTTCAGTATCCGCAAGAATTCTTCAGTACCCGCAAGAATTCTTCAGTACCCGCAAGAATATTTTTTCTGGGAAAAAATTATTTTTGGTATGTCCTATTAGGGGCTCCGTAGTACGTTGTATCTGAAAAACACCAAAAGAAAATTAAATATTTCATGTGAGAAATCTTTACAATATCTCCAGACCGCAAACGACATTTCCCCCCGGCGCTGGTTCCCACATGTTGCACCTGGCAGGCGGCGTACACGTGCTGTCCGCCACTGTTAGACGCTACGTCCCGACATTAGGACGTATTACGTCCTGACCCCTAACCCCAGCGTGCAAAGCATGATGGGAAACTAAGCGTTAACGAATCATTTTTCATTATGCGCATGACCGCGCGTACCAGTGCCAGCGACGTCTAGCGGGGTGGGCGTGAAACGACGGTATTGTTAACCCTTTAAAGATCGCATCATGCCTTAAGGGGTGTATAGGCCGGATGCTGCAGTCCTAGAGGGTCCCTGGATGGAAGGGGGGGGGGGTCCCCCATGCCACTTAGCGATTATAAGAAATGCCCACATCACTTAAACCCACATACTGAATAACCTTTCATGACCCATGTTGAATTTAAGAAAGCGCCTATATCATGTCTCTAAATTTTTTTCGGTGAATAATGATACGTCAAAACTGAAAACTAAGAAGTTAAAATTGATGTGATTTTAATCTTTTTTTTTAGAACTAAGACGGTGCTTCTTTATACCTTCTAATGGGAATAAAACATTGAAACAATGAGTATGCATGCCTTAAAGAGTTGAAAATGTGAAAAAGGGGGGGGGGGGATTTATAGGTACATAAATAGTTGATACTAAGGAGGGGGGCGATATTACAATATTCATCATTCACAGGGCCCTATATAGGGTTTAATATATGGGACAGCATTATTCAGCTGGTTTATTCCACTTTCTGTAGCACCACATGTCACGTGCTGCACACAGCTGCACAATCTGTTCTACATTAATATTAAACCTTTAACCCACTAAGTGCCGCTGATGCATTAATGCATCATGCCCACTGGTCGTCATGATGCAACAATGAAGTGCTGGCGAGTCTGCTCGCCAGCACTTCATCATGCCGGCCCTCAGAGTGTATGTAGGCCTATTGATCCCCATAAGGACAGTATGATGCATAACAGCAGTTTGAACGAGTTACTCACCAGGGCTGCATTAATGCATCATGACGACCAATGGTCATGGTGTGCATGTATGATGTATGAAGGCATTTTCCCACCCCATTACCATATATATGGTCTTTCGTGATAAATGCACTCCAGTCATTTTATCATGACTTTGGCCATTTATTCTTGGACTACAGGGGCTGTGTACAAATGACGGCATGCAGGAGGGGGGGGGTTAGGCCCGGCATGACAAAATTAATTTTCCATATACCTTCAGCATTGCAAAATTGTCAAAAAAACATGACAAGGGGGGAGGGTCAAAAATGGTCAAAAATGCATGACGTCATTTGTACACAGCCCCACTGTCATCTGTGCATTAGCAGGAAAAATGAAGATGAAATATTACTTCTTAAAATGTCATCAGTAGGTCAAAAGAAACTTTTATGTTCTTGCCGCATTATTAATTCGGCATTTTAGATTGAACACTTCAAGGGCGGCTTGGTGCCACCAGGTTCATGTTTCTCTGTTGTCATGATGGAGTATTGGTGTGTCTACTTGGCAGTACTACATTGTCATATCATGTTGACCCTTCAGTATTGGTGTGTCTATATTTGGCAGTACTACATTGTCGTATCATGCTGACCCTTCAGTATTGATGTGTCTACTTGGCAGTACTACATTGTCGTATCATGCTGACCCTTCAGTATTGGTGTGTCTACTTGGCAGTACTACATTGTCGTATCATGATGACCCTTCAGTACTGGTGTGTCTACTTGGCAGTACTACATTGTTGTATCATGCTGACCCTTCAGTATTGGTGTGTCTACTTGGCAGTACTACATTGTTGTATCATGTTGACCCTTCAGTATTGATGTGTCTACTTGGCAGTACTACATTGTCGTATCATGCTGACCCTTCAGTATTGGTGTGTCTACTTGGCAGTACTACATTGTCGTATCATGATGACCTTTCAGTACTGGTGTGTCTACTTGGCAGTACAACATTGTCGTATCATGATGACCTTTCAGTACTGGTGTGTCTACTTGGCAGTACTACATTGTCGTATCATGATGACCTTTCAGTACTGGTGTGTCTACTTGGCAGTACTACATTGTCATATCATGATGACCCTTCAGTATTGGTGTGTCTATATTTGGCAGTACTACATTGTTGTATCATGCTGACCCTTCAGTATTGATGTGTCTACTTGGCAGTACTACATTGTCGTATCATGTTGACCCTTCAGTATTGGTGTGTCTACTTGGCAGTACTACATTGTCATATCATGTTGACCCTTCAGTATTGGTGTGTCTATATTTGGCAGTACTACATTGTCGTATCATGTTGACCCTTCAGTATTGGTGTGTCTACTTGGCAGTACTACATTGTCATATCATGTTGACCCTTCAGTATTGGTGTGTCTATATTTGGCAGTACTACATTGTCGTATCATGCTGACCCTTCAGTATTGGTGTCTACTTGGCAGTACTACATTGTTGTATCATGCTGACCCTTCAGTATTGGTGTCTACTTGGCAGTACTACATTGTCGTATCATGTTGACCCTTCAGTACTGGTGTGTCTACTTGGCAGTACTACATTGTCATATCATGTTGACCCTTCAGTATTGGTGTGTCTATATTTGGCAGTACTACATTGTCGTATCATGCTGACCCTTCAGTATTGGTGTGTCTACTTGGCAGTACTACATTGTCGTATCATGCTGACCCTTCAGTATTGGTGTGTCTACTTGGCAGTACTACATTGTCGTATCATGATGACCTTTCAGTACTGGTGTGTCTACTTGGCAGTACTACATTGTCATATCATGTTGACCCTTCAGTATTGGTGTGTCTATATTTGGCAGTACTACATTGTCGTATCATGCTGACCCTTCAGTATTGGTGTGTCTACTTGGCAGTACTACATTGTCGTATCATGATGACCCTTCAGTATTGGTGTGTCTACTTGGCAGTACTACATTGTCGTATCATGATGACCCTTCAGTATTGGTGTGTCTACTTGGCAGTACTACATTGTCGTATCATGATGACCCTTCAGTATTGGTGTGTCTACTTGGCAGTACTACATTGTCGTATCATGCTGACCCTTCAGTATTGGTGTGTCTATACTTGGCAGTACTACATTGTCGTATCATGCTGACCCTTCAGTATTGGTGTGTCTACTTGGCAGTACTACATTGTCGTATCATGATGACCCTTCAGTATTGGTGTGTCTATATTTGGCAGTACTACATTGTCGTATCATGCTGACCCTTCAGTATTGGTGTGTCTACTTGGCAGTACTACATTGTCATATCATGTTGACCCTTCAGTATTGGTGTGTCTACTTGGCAGTACTACATTGTCGTATCATGATGACCCTTCAGTATTGGTGTGTCTACTTGGCAGTACTACATTGTCGTATCATGCTGACCCTTCAGTATTGGTGTGTCTACTTGGCAGTACTACATTGTCGTATCATGCTGACCCTTCAGTATTGATGTGTCTACTTGGCATACTACATTGTCGAATCATGATGACCCTTCTGTATTGGTGTGTCTACTTGGCAGTACTACATTGTTGTATCATGCTGACCCTTCAGTATTGGTGTGTCTACTTGGCAGTACTACATTGTCGTATCATGCTGACCCTTCAGTATTGGTGTGTCTACTCGGCAGTACTACATTGTCGTATCATGCTGACCCTTCAGTATTGGTGTGTCTATACTTGGCAGTACTACATTGTTGTATCATGATGACCCTTCAGTATTGGTGTGTCTATATTTGGCAGTACTACATTGTCGTATCATGATGACCCTTCAGTATTGGTGTGTCTACTTGGCAGTACTACATTGTCGTTTCATGCTGACCCTTCAGGGCAAGGTTTGTCAAACCCCACCCCTAGGTCACACGTGTTGGGATCCTCGCAACAGGGGATGGTGGTGGCGGCTGATGCAGGTGGGCTCTAAACGTGTGGGGGTAAAAATAAATCTAAGAGAAATGTCTAAACAAATTACAAGACTTTTGAAAAATCAGGATAAGAAATTGCTTAAATATATTGTGAGTAGATAGACTGGTAACCCAGAGGCCATATAGTAGGGAATCCAAACTGGACGTTTATCTTATCTCTTATCTGCGATCTTCTCAAAACTCTTCAGGTGTGACCATATACTGAACCAGGGAATCTTTCTTTATCTCTGTGGTCAAACCCATAGGGTCGGTATGATGCATGGGAATAGCACCGAGGAGGTACTCAACAGGGTTGTATTCATTCAGCAAGAATGCAAATGGCCTTGTGGTATTGATGCGCCTTGCCTTAATCAATTGTCAATAGCCTGTTTAAACGACCCGATACTTATAGAAACAACCGTCTACCCTTACATGAGGCCTAAAAAGAAGTATTGTATTCAGGTAACGCTACCTACCCTAATTTCTTTTGCCCAACCCCAACCTTTTATGGGCCTTTTGGGGGGAATTTCTTTTTTTGCACTTATCACATTGTTTTTACGATTACACAGTCAGTGGCGGATTTAGATGGGGCATGGAGGCGCACGCCTCTCCTTTTTGTCAGTAGGAGTTTAAGTGCCTTATTTAACTTCAGAATTGAGCCCAAAGTAGGGGTGCGCCCCCAAGTTTTCAACATCATGGATCTGCCACTGCCACATACCCGATACCTGAACACAACATTTTTAGGCCTGAGACCAACGCTTATTTGAGATACAGGTGCTTAGCCCCCAAACCCCTTTGCCCCCCCCAAAAAAAAAGAAGTTAGCAAAACATCAGGACATCAGTTAGCAAAACATCAGGACCGACCCTATTTTTTCAATTTCGAAAATTTTGGTCAATTTTTAAAGAAATGTTTTCATATTCTTCATTAATTTTCATCCATATTCTTTTGAATCTTAATAGATCATCAATATATCTATAGGTCTAGAGTCTATAGCCTAACATGCATATCATTTTTTCCGGCTTTCTCATATGTTTTTCATGGTCTAATCATAAAATCGACGAATGTGGCAGTTCTACCCATACATTTCGATACAAAACTTTTTAAAAATCGATCCACCGACCCTAGATATAGCCATGTAACTGGAAACACACATTTTGTTTTGGCCTTAATATAGAGACTGGCTCTTATTTGAGCCACCGATATAACTATTTATTATACTGTCAAACAATTGAAATATGACATCCCTTAGATTTATATAAGAACAAAGAGGTTTAGGTTATTTGAATGTACGTATGGTACGTCAGTATGTACCAAACGATTGTCTGGTATGCATTGAGAGCTCTAGACCAATGAAAAGCCAGATTTATAGGTCAGCCACGCTCCCTTTTCTCTGTTGACCAATGAGGGCACAGCATGCTCTGATCACGTGATAGGTCAATGGCGGCATAAACAACAACAATTTTGCCGATTCAACATCAAAATAGTGCCGATTCAACATCAAAAGAGCCAATGCAACATCAAAATATGGTAGAATGGATAGAATAATGTCTTCTGATCGTATAATACATATTGTATTGAACTCACATGACTCGTATTTGGCACATGGCTCTTGAGGCATATGGCCTTATCAAGGCCATATGCCTCTAGAGCCATATGATAAATACCTGTCCTGTGAGTTCAATACTGGCTATTTATTTCATGGTAAGAAGGTAGTCTACTATAGAATTGTACAGGAAAGTCATTCCCGGTGCAGGCGGGTGGAAAATGTTTCTCTTTCTTCACGGTCCATGTTTTCCGACCACTCCGGGGTTTGTGCATGTGCAGCGCAGTACCTTACAAAATCCAAGATGGCGACAATAACATTGCCGATAGGAGAAAAAGACGGTGAATAAAATGTGAGTTTTTCTGTAATTACTACTCTCATTTTCTGCACTTCTGGTTGTCAGACAACCACGCATGCAGAAAATGTTTATGTCGACACTTTACCGTGCAACTCTGTCTATAGGGTAGAGGCACCCATTTCGGACGCTCCTGACCACACAGGAGGTGGCCATATTTGGTGCTCAGATTTTGTACCTTTAAAAGTGTTGAATTCTACTTTCCATTTAACCAGTTGGTATATGATATGTTACCCTCAAAATCCCTGAAGAGGTTTTGACAAAACTCTCCAATACATATGAATAAATGGGCTGTACATATTTAGTCTCCAAACCAGCAAATTGCACCTCAAGTCAGACAGCTCATGCCAGAGGTGACCCTAGAGTCAGACAGTATGTTATCTAATTGATACAGACAAAATTGGTCACTGTATCTGAAATAATCTATAAAGGCACATAGCATATAACACTAAGGAATCCAGGATACTCTTAGATGTTTAATTTTGCATACTTATAACAGGTCAGTCTACAGGCCCAGATGAGCATGGCTTCCATGGGCAGACTGAGTAATGATTAGGTTTAGGTGTTATATAGTAGGTAAACCAAACACAGATTAACTATTCAGATCTGGGAGTACAGGTATATTATGAAGGATTCTGTTTGTAATGAAATGTCCATTGTATAAGTATTGAATTCATAATATAATTGTGTCCCAGGTGGGGTGTAATTGGTGTCTGACTGTAGGTGTAATCTGAAGGTCATAGAAGAATAACTCCCATACTGTAACATGAGGGATGTATTCAGGTTTGTCAAGTAAAAAAATATTAGCAAAAATGTGTATATTGCCATTAACATGTATAGAAATCCTGTAAGCATGAAGGTTAAGGCATGAAAAATTGACAAATCAAACCAGGATCTCCATTCACTCACCATTCTTCATCCTCAGAATATAACAAAAACACCCTGGGTTTGTGCAGTTGTAAAACCACGTATGACAGGAGTTTTACATGTTATTCCTCATTTGTTAGAGAGTATGATACCTGAGTTTTCATGTCTAATTCAAATGATAGCTGAATTTTTCATATCTATTATGTAATTCAATGCAAAATGTGTCCGACTTTAGGTGTCTGTCCGACTCAGGGTGCCTCTACCCTATGCCCAACGTGACACAGTGTGCATCTGGTATGCATGCAACTGCCATAACTCCCATCAGTGCAATAGGAAGTCGTCTCTACAAGGAATGTCTACACCGTAAAAGAACTACTAGGGATCCCCATGAAGGGGTGTATCCACTGCCGACGGATGGACCATCCGTCGGTTTCATCCGTCTTATATATCATTGATTTCTATGGAGCAAAAAACGAAGACAAATAGTCCATCTGTCGCAGTGGATGCAGCCCTTAAAACTGAGCAGTGTACCCCTGAAATAATATTGCAGTGAACCAGTGTAGCTTTTAAAAGAAGCTCCAGGTGGCAGAACAGTGGTGAAAGGAATCTCTGTGAAAATAACAACAGTTCTGGCAACTTTGGGACAAGTATTCCGCCGTTATTTCGACAACACTTTTTCTTACACTTTTAAGTTACAGTGTACCCCTCCCCACTAAAAATCTGTATTCCTGTATTCCTTCACATCCCATCCTCTGCATTGTCCTCCCTGCCGTATGGCATATTCATTGGAGCATATTAGGCTCCTTCAAGGGCCGCTGATGCAGGATTGCATCATGGTTGGCATGATGCACCAATGAAGTGCTGGCGAGACTGCTCGCCAGCACTTCATTTCCACATCAACCCGACCCTGCGGGCATGTATCGCTGCTGTAGGGTAGTGATACATGCCCGTGACTAATGGGCATGATGCGTTAATGCATCACAGGCTCTTAAAGTGTTAATACGTTTATCTTAACCTTCTCTTATACATAAACTGCACTGCGTGATTTCAGGAGTGGCTTGATGGCATTTGGGGACGGATTGATGGTATTCTAACTTTTAGAATGTATACATCTAAATCTGCTGCCTTCCTATGGTAATGGGGAATAGTAAAAGAAACTTCCATGTCTCGATAAGTTAAAAGAAATAAGATTTTCCCCAAAAGGCCCATAGAAAACTTAGGGTAGGGCCAAAGATTAGGGTACGTAGCGTTACCTGAGCACAACACCTTTGTTTAGGCCTTATGAAAAGTGTTGACAATCTGGTGTATTGATACCTAGACATTCTATATATAAAATAAACATGGCCAGGTGTGCGTCTATTAAATTAACCCTAACCATGCCAATGGTAAAGCGTTATAGGAAAGTGCACACGCGAAGTGATAAGTGCATGATCTTATATTTTGTGGTTTAGAAAAGCACTAGAAATTCGAGCAATAGGTCTACATCTGGTGGATTCTTTACAATTTTTCTACATTTCAACCGTGCAGATAATTCCAAACACACGAGACATTACCTTTTTTTACACTTCCTAGACTCAATAAATTAAGAGTAGGGCTATCTAAGTAAATCAAATATTTTATAAATGTACTACATAAATGCTGTACAAGAAACACTTTACCCTCTGGTCGTCATGATATATTAAGGCACGAGTGATTTATTGCCAGCTGGTCAAGGGCTTGTTGCATACTGGCATTTTTTTTTTATCACCAATATGATCAAAGTTAGCATACCACGACCCTCCCCCCAACACTAAGAAATGATTGTGCAAAATGACTGGTCCAATATGTGGATATGCATGTGAAACGATGCGTGGCGATGGGTATTTGAGTCACCCATATCTAGTTTTGACCCCAGGGTGAATGTTTTTTGGGTTTGCCCCCCAACCAAGGAGCTATTTTAAGAAATGGCCCCTCCCATATATCTAACAGCCCCACCCCCTCCAAAAAATGACAAAGGGGTTAGGGTAGGTTAACCTAAAGACAACCACATACCTTGAGTTGACCACCTGCCATCTTGTCTTTCCCACTTTTACATCTACTGTATGGGGGCTGTACCTCTAATATTCCCGAAATAGAGGTGTTATAGTATCCCATGGACTGGCCACCTATGCTATGTTTAGTAGTTATCATTGTATAACAATACACCAAAGTACCCATGTTTCACTGGTTTTTATCATAGCCAACTGGCCATTTCTTCAGAAATCTTTAACTTTGGTTGCAGATTCTGAACATTGAGATTGTTCACATATACCAAATATTGATTCTAGAACTATCTATATATATCATAAGTAAATGATGGCATAAACAAATGTTCAGAAATGTTAAATACTTTCAGTTTAGTACTCATTTTCCCAGGTATGCCAATTTCACCATGAATTGACCACCATTTCACCTTGAGTCGACCACCACTCAGAGAGAGAGAGAGAGAGAGAGAGAGAGAGTTATGCCTTTAATTGAGTAGAAACCACTGGTTATGTAGGATTACATCAAAAGATTTATATCCATAATATCTTGGGTCATTGCATTCTCTAGATGATATCTCTATGCATGGGTTTCAGACTTTGCTGTTTTCCTATTATGAGTAGTATGCAAGGGAACCATATGACATCAAGAACATAAATGCTAAGTCAAGCAAAATGTTACTGAGGTGGATATTGATAGATAATCATAACACAAAGCCTTTTAATGCAGGGCTAGGATTCTTACCTCTAATTGGATGGGAATGGCAACTACAATGAACATAATCTTTACTGAAATAACCCTTCCAATTTAGGTGCTGCAAAACACTGCTGCAAAACATACATTTTCATTACAATACAGCACCATCAACAGTAACATTATATTGTATATTTATGTAAGAAACTTATTTTTTTTGAAATTATGGCTTAATGAAAATGGCCCCATTCAAAGGCTGTGTATCAAGTAGTCGTCTCAAGGTGCAAAGTGGTCATCTCGAGGTGAAAACGAATTAAATGGCATGTTTTTAGTAAGGGTGATAAACTAGATATATATTATACACATGGAGTTTCAAGATATATCAGCTAAAAAGCCTAAACATTCAGTGCCTTTTAGAAGTCTGAGGACCTAAAACTCTCAGAGATATTACCTACTACAAATCCCTCATTGAAGGCCTGCACAGGAACGGTCGTCTTTAGGTTAACCTACCCTATGTCGCTTCTTTCACCGCACGCCGTATATACTGTACAGTTTTCTTTTTCAACAAGCTGTTGGTTTTCCCATGTTCTCACTCAATGGAAAACACCTGATGATGAAAAGATCTGTATGACAACAATGACCCTCATCCATCCTTACACTGACCTTGACCTTTGACCTTACACTGACCTTGACCTTACAACTATGCCTAGTACCACCTCTTGTGGGATTGTCTGTAATTACTTCCATAATTAGTGTGAACTGGTGTGCTGCATGGAATATAGCCATTAGGCCGTAACCCCACACCCGCCTCCCCCCCAAAAAGACAACTTGTTTTTCACCATGACGTGTATTACAAAATGGAGAATTGCGAAAAAATTGACATTTGCATGTTTGATAACAAATTAACTCTAGAAGGGAGTGCAACTAGTCAGAAATGACACAAGTTTAAAACGTTATCCTGACAGAAATGTATCACGTTAGGACCCCTTGGAAAATGATGGAACATACCTAGCTCAAATTCTGTTTCAAAAGCCTGACCTGCAGCTAAAATAGGCCCTATAACAAATAATACACAGACTCCCTGTGTATAGATGCCAACCCAAATAGATAAATGCCAAACAGGGATATTCGGATAAAGATGATGTGAATTGAAAACCCCCTGTGCAACTTGTAGGACACATTTCTAGCAGAGTTTCCCTGCTGGCTTTCCCTCAAGCGCAGCAGTCATTCATGGAATTTCCTAACTTTCCCTGCGCACTTTATTTTTCCTGGACCTTTCCCTCATCACCGTGAACCTTGCATATTGCATGAATGGAGAACATACAAAATGAAGTCTTTTGTTTGGATTATTATTGTTTGAAATAAATCCACTGCATGTATAACCTTTTTATGTATGTAATGTTCAACAGCTTGGTTTAGTATTAATTAACTGAGATTGACCTTAGGCTGAGGACAGAGGCGACACCTGGTGTGACCATGTGACTGATAGGTCAGCTGCTGCTGCTCCAGCCACCATTTTGTTTGAGTGACAAGTCATGGCCACACCAGGACAGACCATTAGTATGTATAAAGTCCTTGAGGGCAGCACAGTGTGTTATTACAATATCAGCTTTTGAAGGTTCAGTTTTTGTCATCATCCATAGGCACTACTTCATCACCTTGGCAGTTCCCACCTCATTTGTCTCACTTAAATTACACATATTGCATGGCCTGAAAATGACTCAAGTTCATGCATCTATGCTGTCCTGTAAAATTGGAAGTCATTAAGAAAACAAGTCTGACATTGTTTATCGTGAGACTAAGGCACCCTATAATGTTATGTTTATTCTACCTCCAGTTAGGCATATAGGAAAGGGTGCACAAGCATTCCTTATCACCTCACCTCGTGACATAACCTTCAGTGGTGAGAAAGTGTTGGGTACCTTTGTCTTTATATTAAGATATTAAATATCACCATCAAATAAACCTGCATAATGTTCTCTATACACTCTAAAAATGACTGCTGAATCTACCAGGCATCAACGTAAAACTCAAAATCGTGTAGTTTCTGCAATGAAGCCCCAGTAAAGCTTCATATGAAGAAGAAAACTAGCTTTAGTAAAATTTCCCAGTGGGCTGGGACCAGACAATGCCAAGTAAATTATTCATAATTCTTTGACATGCGCATCAGTTGTCTGTGTAGACTGTCACTGGTAGTGTGAAAACTATACAGACAGGGTGGTGGTATATATATGAGCCTGTTTAACCCTGTGTGGCTGGTGCATTAATGCAGCCCTGTAGGGTGTTGCTCATAGAGTAAAAGGAAAAGCTGGCTAAAAATGCCCTTGTTTCCAGTCCTTTCTTTTCATGTAGCTATAACCTGTCCCTTTTGTTGCTCACAAGTGGTCATTCAAGTATGGTGCTAAAAAAGGGGGATTTGAGTAGGTAACTAGTTGGGAGAAGTCAGTCAGTATAATATACTATAGAGGTTGTGACATGAGTAGGTACCCGATAGTGCAGCTCTCTTTGTTTTAAACAAGGCAGGTGACTGTTCAGACTAATGTGGTGAGTGCAAGTTGAATGGTGAAGCAGAGCGTGACTTCTTTTGAAAAGAGGGTACCTACTAACAGCTCTTTTTACCATAGGAGCAACACGCTCCTGGTGAGTAACTTACCAGGGCTGCATAGAATGTACTATATAAGTCTTTCAGACCAAATATTTGCAGGTACAGCTCAGTTTTTACGGCTTATAAATTGGACCATTGTCAGGCTTTTACTGTATGAAACAAAGGTAATTGTTATTATGTATAGCTGTACTCAAAATCACGGACATCTACAGAACTGAAACGATGAAATATAATTTATTTTGATTTTCCTGAAAAAAATCATTAAGGTATTCAGTCCAACAAATATCAGCCCTGCAAAAATATCCTGTAGGATCGAATGGCCCTTATGGTGAAAGAAATTCAATCACACTGCTTAAGGGGACCAATAAGCCTACCATTGAAGCCTTCCCCATACATACCGTAATGGCCGGTTTAAGCGCCGGGGTCTCAATTAGTGCTAGTCTTGAATAAGCAGCAGGGCTATGGGGGTGCTGAAATCTTTAGCATTAAACCAGTATTCAAATAAGGGCCTGTCTCATAAAAGCGCTGAGGTACAGTGTAATTGAAATCAAAGAGTGCCTAGGCGCTATGGTACCCCAACTCTAACCTTCCCACCTACCCCAGCATTTGGTCAACACCCATCCAGATGCTACCTGTAGGCCTATATCCATAACCACAGTCATGGGTATTAAAGAAGCAACTGTAGGACGCAAGGGAGTAGTCATTTATTGTTTGGTGAGGGGGGTGGGTGGGATGATCTTAGTCAGCTAAAAGAAAGCCTATATTGTACAATAATTTAACCAGAGACCAATTAACACCTTGTGTTTCTGCTCTCTTTACACCTTTTTTTTCTTTTTGGTAGGGGAGGGATAACAAGTATCACTCCTCCCATGCATGTTTATGAGTAATGGCCACTCCCTAGGTGTGTTACTAGGGGTGTTGAGTTCAAGGTGTGACCACAAACTACTGTGGGATGGGGACCCTCAGGATTCAATGCTCAATTTAACCCTTGTACCCCGAGGCCCCTGCTTAGAAAAGGGATTGGGGGACAAGGGAGGGCCACTCCGTTCTCTATGGGTTAATGGGTCCAGCCGCCAAGTGTCGTGGGATATATAATGCATAGAGAGGGTGTTTTCCTTAGAGTGTTATAAGGAAGGTGTAACCATTGTTCGGGTATCAAACCCTCATGGGCCACTCACTAATGCATTCATGCATCATGCCCAATGGGTCGTCATGATACATGAATGCAGCCTTGGTGAGTAACTCACTAGGGCTGCATTCGTGCATCATGATGACCCCACAGGATTCATACACCCCCAGAGGGTCGGCATGATGCTCCAATGAAGCGCAGGTGAGCAGGCTCACCAGCACTTCATTGCTGCATCATGCCGACCCTTGGGCATGATGCACCCCTGTATGGGCGGCCTTTAAATGGCTAGCTATTGATGCATTCATTCCTCATAATCAAGTCCAGGACTCTCAGCATCCGAATTCCTCAAAATATGTTTTATTTCAACGAAACTCGTTGGACATACATGCATATCATAGATCATGATGACTGGCTACTATACCCTCACCAAATTTATTCAACCAAATTAACATTACTGTAATATATAACATAGAGGTATTATAGCCAGTGATGTATCATATATATATATATATATATATATATATATATATATATATATATATATATATATATATATATATATATATATATATGTACATGTCTAACACATTATTTCATTGATATTGGAAAAGGAAACCTTTGAAGACTTTGGAAGACTTGGAGGAATTTAGATGATGCGAGTCATTAAACAAGTCTACTTTCTACTTGGGGGGGGGGCAAAAAAAGAATCACCCCTTTTAAGCGAAAAAGCCTGCATGCTACTAAAGAATAAAAGGGGAGGACAGAAACATTTCAGACCCCTTGGGGGGGGGGGTCTACAGTAAAGCCTTCACCGTGCAGACGTAGAATTTCACCAACCCCCAGTGTTGTAAAAAAATGACCACTCCCTTACACTGGTTCTTTTTATAGTCCCACCAGACGTGGGAGTCCTAACAAGATGTCCATCAGACCCTATCAGTCCATATGTTATTCTAAACCCCGAGCTATCCCATCAGACATCATCCCCGGAAGGGACGCTGGCTCTGACCTTCTGCCTTTTTATTTCTGGCCAGTTCATTTCCGGTCTGCCCTCAGGGCTAGAATCTGGGTGAAAGATGTCACTGGTTACTCTGGAGAGTCATCTCAGACGCCGGCCGCTTGGTGTCGCCTTGATCGGTTGGGGATAAGTAGCAAGAGCCGTTACTTCTTATTTTAGACCACTCCAAAAGCAGGCCTGTTTCTCACCCTGAGGGGCATCTAAAAAAGTTTGTTGTTCTTTCTTTTTAGAGAGACCTATTAATTTGACAAACCATTAACCCTTACCAATTGTATCCCACATCTGGCAATAATTGAGCAGGCGAGCAAAATGGGTATCCGTAAGGGGACTGTGGATACCCGTTTCTGATTGCCTATTACATTTGGAAGTGACAAACAGTGACTCCATTGCAGGCCATCCTACTGTAGAGGTACACGTTATTAAACCATAGGAGTTGGGTACCGTCTGACGTGGCGGGTGAGTCGAGTCGTCGGACGTTCCTCAGGTTCCGGATAGGTGGCAGCACTGATCCGGGTCTGTGGGGACATCTGACGACGAACACCTGGGTCCGTATATAAAGCCCAGGGCTCAGCCGCTACGTCAGAGGCCCTTCTGGCCTCCACACCATGTGAACCATTATTCCTTGATATTAGCTGCCTCTCTGACATCATCCGGCAGCCGTGAGTGTACAATAAGAAATAAAACTAACCGTTGGCATACACTTGGAATACTGTCTTACTCTTTCTTTTCGAATCGTAAGACCTGAACCCCCCAGGTCCGTAAGGCCACAAACCCTTACACTGGTGCCGTGACCAGTTAATTCTGGTGTATAGCCCGGACGTTATAACGTCCGAACGGCTAGTACATGGGTTAGACACCCTCAGGGAAGCTAACCCAGCAGGGCAATCGGTTGCCCAAGAGAATGGAAATGGATCATTAATGCTCCAAACCCATTCGAACTCACAAGATGCGGAATCTGCATCTTGGAGAGATCCTGGACCCCACTATAATGATAGTGAGGAGAATCTGCCAGACTCTGTACGACGCGAACAGTCTATACAGAGACAGAGTAACTTAATAGGCCAACAATCACTTGTTGATGAGTTAAGTAATTCGATGTTCGAAGTTGGTGGTAGTACTAACCCAGAACATCCGGCACCAATGCCAAAAAGGGTAACATTCGGAGAACTACCTTATAGATTACCCAGGCCCGAATTACCAATATTAGATTACAGCGCTATAGATGGCGACTTAACCTATGCGGTACCGGAAGGTGAGGAATTCAAACGACCTGATGTCATGTTGTTGAATGAAACTTATGTAACTTTGAACGAGAACCTAAATACCTTGGTCAAAGCTAAAGACGAAGTATTCCATGAAAAACTTCAGTTGGAAGAAGACCTAACTGGCATGCGAAAGGAATTCGAAGCCAGAAGGAGTGAGTACATGAAAGAACTCGAGAATGAAGAATTAAAACTTCATTCCATGAGAGAATCATTCAACAAGGAATATGATAATAGGCAAATTCGTATCCAAACATACATAGATACGAACGACCAATTAAACCTTGATAAGGCAAAATTCGAATCCGAAATTCGCCATTATCAGGACGAGTTGGATAAATTGAAACTTCAGTGTAGTAAACAAGCTGAAGACAATGAAACCATCCGGGTAGGTATTATAGCTTACAACAAACAACTGGAGGAAGATAGACAGAAACTCACAAATGAGCTTCAGGAATTGCAGAATACTGCAATAACTCTAGATAAATATGTAGAAGCAGCCCAGTTAACTATAGGCAATATTGATCCAGCTGTGGTATCTACAATGTTGGGAAAGACATCGAAAGATGCAACCCCATTTAGATACAGCCCATTCGTTGATGATGGGGCTGACAAGAATGTAGTATCCGGAATCTACAAGAAACCGGATAATACCGCAGTAAATGGAACCGCACCTAAAACAGCAACCCCGATGCTGGATACGATAGGTCCGGCACCACCCATACCAGATTTGAGTCACAAAATTAAAGCGACTCACGATGGTGCTACTGGGACTAATAATATTACACCCGTGGCACAACCAAGAGCACCCGGACCAATGAGGCATATGTTGACACCACCTTCATATTTCCCCCAACCTGGCCACAGTACACCAGCAGTGCCAAGATTACCGAATCCACCTCCGGGTTCTGGTAATGGTCCTACCGATGGACGTTTCCCAAGACCAAACTCGCCACAAATCAATGCTAATGGCGGTACGTATCAACCAAGAATATCTTCCTATGGATATAGAAATAATTATAATCCATCAGGAAATGGTAATTACCAAAATGGTAATAGCTATAACCAGGGATGGAATCAAAATAATTCTTACCCTAGATATGCGTCTTCTGGAAACGCCGGTTACAATGGTGGATGCTCAGGCGGTTCTTCTGGAAGCTATAATAATAATGGTCCACCAGGAGGAAATCCTCCAGGCGGCCCAGTAGGATCCGGATCCGGAGGATCAGGATCAGGAGGAGATGGAAAGAAACCAAATAGGAGAACTTCTATGCCTGCAGGGATGCAAACCATCTTTGATAGGAGCCAATGTATCCAAAACCTTGGCATTGACTGCTACCGGAAGGGAGCAGACGGCATGGAAGTCATGAACTGGAGCATCCGAGAAGCGGATAGACTACGCGGATGTAATAATCCGGCACGTAGGCAGGCACGGATACCCCCTCCATATGATTCTAATGATCCATGGAAGGACAGGTATCAAGCTTTTGTCGACGAAGTCAATTGTAGTGGCTGGACAAAAGAAGAAGCTCTGCCATATTTGATCTGTTGGTTAAATAAAGGCGGAAAAGTAGCTCTCAACCAATGGAGAGCAGCTTACGGATTATACGGTACCTATGACCAATTGGTAGAATGTGCCGCATACCTATTTGGATCAATCGTTAGAGAAGATCCGTGGGTAAGTTTCAAGAAGAGAACACAAAAACCTAAGGAATCACACAAAGTCTTTGGTTTGGAGCTGCAGGATTTGCTTTCAAAAGCACGTCCAAATTGGGCTCATGACGATGATTGCTATCTACAAGAATTGTTTATACAATTCTATAGTGGATTGCGGGATCCGGATCACAAG
The DNA here is from genome assembly GCA_949317995.1 of Acholoe squamosa. NCBI lineage: Eukaryota > Metazoa > Annelida > Polychaeta > Phyllodocida > Polynoidae > Acholoe > Acholoe squamosa. The sequence continues at coordinate 12,701,580 of OX439041.1, forward strand.
CAAGTGGTCTGGGATTCTTGGAAAGATGACACTTCCTTCAGTGACCTGTTCATAGCAATTGATGGACATGACATGAAGAAACGATTGGTAGGTCTTGGACCTAGTCCAGTAAGAGCAGCTCCATTCCAATATGGAGGTACACCTGCTCCGGTATATGATACTTCCCAATTAGCTCCAATTGAATCGAATGAAGCTGATGAGGAGTATGACTATATCTCCGATGAAAACGGAGAATATATTGGTTCAGTCCAGATAGCTTGAAAGTATTACCGACAAAAGCGGTATAGGAAGGTTCATTCGAGAGGGAGAGGAGGATCTGTCGCTGGAAAAACAGCTTCCGGATCAACTCAACCGGGCAGTGTAGCCTCTACGGCGAAACCAACCGTAGCAGCCACTGTTGCTCCGACTAATATGATAGAAACGTTAATAGCCGGATTAACAGAAGCTCTGAAGAGACCAAGAGTTGACAAATCTCAAAGGAGATGTTTCAGATGCCAGAAACTAGGGCATTTTGCTCCAGAATGTATGGCTGAGAAGCCTGTCCCGCGTAAACAGGAGGGTGTCTCTGGGATAAGTACAGAGGAAAACTAGAAAGGGATCTCCCGAGGGGCAAAGAAGGGGATCCCAGTGACAAATCTTGCCATGATATCACCATCCGTGATGATAGTTCGCATGTAGTAACAAGATCGCCTAACACCGAGGTGGTTGTAGACACCCGGAAGGTTAGGGAAGCTGATATAACAGGTGCCATGGGAGCACAGGGGAAACCCAATATCAGTAACGAGGCAGGCGGCTATGAATTAGCCAAGGTCTGTGGTGCCCACCTGCCCCCGGGTCATCCTTGTCTGGAATTCCTGAAAGGATGTGGATCGACTCCTGGTGTGAAAAATGACCTTCCGATAGTCACGGACATGCCCTCTGTTCTAAACGGAAGGCGGTGGTATGTTTGCCTCACTGTTAACGGAAGATCTGCCGAATTCCTTGTGGATACGGGAGCTAGCCACTCTTGTATCTCCAGGGGGTTCTACGATCTAATACCGGATGAACATGATACTCTCAAATCGGGAGGAAGTGCTCAGACGGCCGACGGCAGTACCTTGCAAACGTATGGTAGAACTTGTGTGAAACTACAGTTGGATGGTATACATGACTATGTCATGAGCGCCACCATTGCGGATATAGCAGATGAGGGGATACTTGGGTTGGATTTCGCATCCCTGTATGGTGCTGTGTTGGAACCTCAAACAGGAGTGTTGAGTGTGAGATACCCGTATCCCGTAAGGGTTAGATTTGTACTGAGACAAGTGAGCAGTATGGCTAGTGTGGCACACACTGTGCGAATCCCCCTGGGAGTAGCCTGTGATGTGCTTGTAAGAAGTGACCCTGCAATGCGTAATAAACCTGCAGTGATAGAACCGGATGTAGTTACTTTGTCAAGTATCGGATTAGATTCTGTAGACACGATAGTAGCGAATGCATCCTGGTCGGTAGTACCTGTCTCCAATACTGGAAACAGTACTATCTACTTGAAAAAGGGACAAGTTTTTGGAAACGTGACCCTTTCGGAAACTGTAACGGATAGTAAGCTAAGCTTACAAAAGGTAACAGGGGATGGTGAAATTTCGGAAGACTTACTTAAGTTGTATGAAGAAACTTCATTAGAAGATCCGGAACACCGGAAAGAGTTCTATGAGATGCTCTGTCAGTATAATACTGCCTTTGCCAAACCTGGTGAAAAACTAGGTACGACAAATAAGGTATTACATAAAATAGATACTGGAGATGCTGCACCCTTTAAGATACCGTATAGACGGTTACCTTTAGCGAAAAAGAGAGTAGCTGAAGATGAGATAAACAAGATGTTGGAACAGGATGTAATAGTCCCTTCCAATAGTCCATGGAGTAGTCCTGTGTGTATGGTAACAAAGAAAGACGGTACTATCCGCTTTTGCATAGACTACAGGAAGTTGAATGGAATAACGAAAAAGAATTCATATCCATTACCGAGAATAGACGAAACCATTGACTCCTTAGGAGGGAACAGTTGGTTTTGTACCCTAGACTTGCAATCAGGTTATTGGCAAGTGGGAATGAACCCTTCAGATATGGAGAAAACTGCATTTTCGAGTCATATTGGATTATTCCAATATAACGTAATGCCGTTTGGATTGTGCAATGCACCGGCAACATTTGAAGCAATGATGGAAACAATCCTAAGTGATTTATTGTGGAAAAAATGTCTTGTATATCTTGACGATGTCATAGTTTTCGGAAAAACATTCTAGAGTGTTCTAATAACCTAAAAATGGTACTAGAACGTATTATTTCTAATGGTCTCAAATTGAAACCCAAGAAATGCCACATGTTTAGAAAGTCCATAAATTATTTGGGCCGCATCATTAGTGATGAAGGGATAAAGGCTGATCCGGAAAAAATCGAATCAGTTATGAATTGGAATAGACCTAAAACACCCAAAGAAGTGAGGTCCTTTTTAGGATTCTGTTCCTATTACAGGGAATTTATTCCGAATTATTCTAGAGTCAGTTATCCATTACAAGCAATAGCTAACTGGACTCCAGGAAGTACCAAGGAAAAATTTCCTTGGACGCATGAACAGGAAACCGCTTTTCAAAAGCTAAAAGACCTGTTCACGAGTACTCCTGTATTGCAATATCCAAATGAAATGGATCATTTCATACTGGATACTGATGCTAGTAATGATAGCATTGGTGCAGCTCTCTCGCAAGTCCAAAATGGGAGAGAAGTACCGATTGCCTTTGCCAGCAACACACTGAGCAAGACTCAGCGCAATTACTGCACAACCAAAAGAGAGTTGTTAGCAGTAGTCGTATATACCAAGAAGTTCAAACATTTTCTATGGGGAACGAACTTTACTTTACGTACGGATCACTCCTCTTTAAGGTGGCTACTGAACTTCCGAGATGCTGAAGGAATGTTAGGCCGATGGCTAGCCCATTTATCCGAATATGGGCTTGAACATCAACAGATTCAGCATAGACCCGGAGTTAAGCATTTAAATGCTGATGCTTTGTCTCGAATACCAATTCGGAAATGTGATAATCCGGATTGCACTGATTGTGGAGCTCATAGGGCAGTGTTAGCAGGGATTCGAAGACCATTCGTACCCCTAGTTGCCAGTATACTGGATTGGTCTATGGATCACATACGACATTTCCAGGAAGCTGACTCGATAACTGCGCAGCTACTGCAATTGGTACCAAAGGGTATACGTCCAGTTAGACCAGAGGTCTCCCTGGAAAATCGAGAAATGAGAAGGTTTCTTGCTCAATGGACCGAGCTTGAAGTCCGGAAAGGCGTGTTATACCGTTGGAAGCCATGCAATAATGGTGAGAGAATCATGCAAGTGGTGATACCACATGCTATGAGGCATGACATTATGTACTTCTGTCATGGACATCGGACCAGTGGTCATTTCAGAAGGAAACGATCGTTAGCACGACTTTCCAAGAAATACTATTGGCCTGGCATGACACGGGACTTGCAAAGATGGGTAATCACCTGTCCGGATTGTTGTAAAAACAAACCCGGACCCGGGATGGGCAAACTTCCCCTATCCCAAGAACTTTTCGGAGTTAGATTCGCAAGAATCGGGGTAGATATTATTAGTGGATTTAATACAACCGCTAATGATAATACCTGTATGATGGTAGTTTGTGATTATTATACGAAATATACTAAAGTATTTCCACTACCGGACCACAAAGCAATTACTTGTGCCGAAGCCTTTGTAAAAGGTTGGGTACTAAGTTTCGGTGTACCATTGATGTTACACAGTGACCAAGGCAGAGAATTCGAATCAAATCTCTGGCAGGGTATGTGCGAATACTTAGCTATTTGCAAGACTAGAACCAACCCGTATAGGCCACAAAGCGACGGATTGGTAGAAAGGTTCAATAGAACCCTTATCCAAGTCCTAAAGTCACTCGTCAATGAACACATGGACGACTGGGATGAGCAATGCCACTTTGTGACACATGCTTATAACAGTACGGTACATTCAAGTATTCGGAGAGGATCTGATAATGCCTGCTGACTTAGTATTTGGAGTTGTAGGGATGGACCCGGAACTACCTTGCCATGTAGTTTTTGTGGAATGCTTAAGAGACAGATTTAAAAAGGCATATGAGTCTGTCCGAATTGATTTGGAGAAAAGTGCCAAATGGCAGAAAGTAGGATACGATACCGATCTAAAGTATCGGAAATTCCAATCCGGAGACAGAGTTCTCAGATTACATGAACCACTTAGACACATAAAATTAGCGTCTAATTGGGATGGTCCCTTTACTATAACACAAGTTATCAGTGACTGTACCGTAATCATCAAATCTGACCTAGGTCGACTTTATAAGTCTAATGTGGCTAGATTAAGGAAATGGTCTGGGAGGGAGACCTCCACAGAAATGTATGGTGAAGGTTCCGGAAAGATCCTGAACCAGAATCGCATAATAGACCAGGTAAAGAACACTACAGTGAAGCGTGGTCGTGGTAGACCTAAAAAGTGTTCCAAATCAGTGACACCCACGCCAACACCGATTAAGCGTGGGGGAGTTAAAAAAGTCTCGGCAGGTGAAGACAAAAAGAAGAGGAAAGGTGTTTCTAAGGCTAAGAAGCACCTAGAGAAAGCTCTTCAGACTGTCAGGTCCGATAAAGAACTATCCGAGAAGGGGAGATACGTTCGCCACAGCCCCCGAATTGCCCAGAGGAGTGCAGTGACCTAACCTGTATACACAACGAGTGTAATGTTTACATTTAGATGAACGGATGACAACTGACCCGAAAGGCTTATTTGTCGCCGCCGCATGATGTACCAATGGGTAGTGGACGGATAATCCGGTGGATTGGCTTAAGCTTTCCATAATCTCCACTTAAATCCCCGGACGAGTCATCGGTGTGAGCGATAATTACCTAAAAACAATCAGTTTGTTGATGTACAGTCTGTAGCACGTGCGTTTCCGCATGACGTCACAGCGTCCAGTCTCGGCTGACCTCTTGTGACCCCGCGCGCAACGGGGAAATGACGTCACGAATGCTGGCCTGTCGCCATATTGTTCTTCGGTAACGTCCAAGACGGTCGAGCTCGCTCCCTTCTTGGATTTTACCGGCTAGCAAACCCCTCGCTGCTCCTCCAGAGTCTGTCTCCTGGTAGACAGACTCCGTTTGTGTCGGCCCCGGCGCCGTAAAGGCCAGAAAAAGGAGTAGTTTACTCCCGTTTTGGCTGAGGAATCCGTAGCTGCAGCCAAGCTATCCGGTGACCCGGATAAGCTGACTCCGTCCGCAGAAGCTTTTCCGGAAGCTTTGTCTCCTGTTACACAGGAAGAGAGCGAGATGATGGACGTGGAGGAATCCACGGATCGCTCGTTCGAGGAGAAACTGGCTTTATTTTCACTAAATGAGCCAGAGAAGATGTTATCTCCACTCCCACCAGAGGGATCCGGAGCGACTGCGAGTGCCGAACCCGCAGCGACAGAGTCCGAGACCACACAAGTCGACGGCGCGGAGGACCAGTGGAAGCCAACAGTGGCTGACCCGTTCCCAGTAGAGTACGATGGTCGCTACCTGTATGTCCACCCGGAACTGCAGGCTCAAGTGACCTACGCGGACGGGACACCAGTCAGGTTGGACCCGAAGGTTAGGATAGCTGTTGAGGGCGTTATGGTTCCCGACCAGCTGACCAGGATGCCTCCCGAGTGGCTTCGAGACTGGCCGTGGTTCCAACGGGGACTTATGGTAGACGCTGACTTCCGCGAGACAGTGTATGAAGCCAACCGAGCCTTCGAGCTTGGAACGTACCCGAAGCCTGACAAGTCCCTGTGGAACGTCAAGGCTACGAATATTAACTGGGTAGGCTGCGTCTCGGATTCCGAGGGGCAGACATACCCACGCCCTTGTGCTACCCGGCCCCAGTACCGGACCACTAAGGAGTATCGGGAGGCCGCTGCTAACTTCGAGCAGTGGGATGAAGGTATTTATATTACCGAGCAAGATTTAGTGGACGTCCAGAACACGTCACTAATCGGTTTGGACCGAGGCGCAGCCCTTCGGACGGTTATCGTCCGTCGAATGACTGCCGAACGGGAGGCTCAGGAAGAGGCTAAGAGGGCCGCGGAAGTACCCGCACCTCCTATCCCCGACCTGAAACTTGCCGCCAGGAGTTCAGCCAGTGCTACACCAACCACCGGCAGTACTACCACACAGGTAGAAGCCTCGACCTCCAGCGCATCCGGAACCCAGGAACCGGAGGAAGACTGGAAGGTCAGCAAGAACCGAAGGTCCGCTGCTCGGAAGCTTAAGAATCTCCCGGATTCTGCTAGAGCCGAGCCGAAACCCAGCACTTCAGCCACTGGTAGTTCTGCCATGGAGGTTGAATCGTCTGACGAGGAGTCTGTGCACGAGTCCTCGGTTGAGTATGATGAGAAGGCCACTCCATCAACTCAAACCGAGGCCGAACGCTGGGCTAACGCCAAGTCCGGATTCAAATCCCGGATTCCGACGTGCTTCTCCGACTGTGCGTATGGAGTAAAGAAGGACGGCTCTACCTCTATGCCTGCCCGGACTCAGTCAAAAAAAATGATGAGTCAGACGATGAAGATTGGATGCGTCTTTCGGACGAGGATCCCAATCCAAGCAAAGCCTATCGAAAGATGTGGCTTATGCTAAACCACACCGAAGGGTATTACACTTATACCCAGAGGAGGAAGCTGCGTTGGGCTTTAGAGAAGTGGTACGGTGACGACCAAAAGTCCTGTCCCTTCTCTATCTGCCAGGATGCGAGTGATGTCATGATCCGGACCTGGAGTACTCCAGCCCGGTTTCAACGGCATCTGGTAGAGGCCCACTTCCACCATCACCCGGTTTACATTTGTGATCCGAGTTATGGTAAGAAGGGCAAGAAGTGTACTACGAAGGTGCAATACAACCGACGTAGTGATCTGGCTAGACACCAGAAGAAATGCCACGCAGAAGGTTTGGACGGGGCACGGAAGCGCATCATGGAGCTTCATCAGGAACTCATGAAAGAGTTCGACAGTCTGAGCGAGGATGCTTGGTCTAAGATCCGACCGGGGGACCAAGTCCTCTGCGAAGTTCCGAAGACCAAGGATTCGAAACTCCGAGCAAAGATAGTCCTGACTCCTGGAAAGGGTAAACTGGACATGCACGAGTCTCTCTGGCAGAAATGCGAGGAATCCGGAAAGGATGCAAAGAGAGCTCGTGAAAGGAGCAGGAGAGATCAGAACCGTGGCGGCAACGGTAATGGTCAGGGCACCACTAAACCGAAAGTCAGAGCAGAGGACCGTTCCAGGTCCCCTCTGGCTAGGCACCCCGCAGAGCAGGCTCAGGGCACTCTGGTGTTCAAGAAGCCCGAACCTGCCGGATACGCTGGAGCTGTATCTAAGCCTGGGAAAGTTACTTCTCGAAACTTTCCGTCCTTAAACCAGGGACCTGGACCTGAGAGCCAGACCTTGGTGGTAGGAAAGGATGGTCGCCTTATGCCAAAGAAGACCACCGCATCTGCTGCCGCCGGATCTGCATCCGCTCCAGCCACCCCACCAGTTACCTTTACCCAGGAGCAGTTGAACATGTACCTGCAAATGGGATTGAAACAAAACGCACCACCTGCCTACTGTGTACCAACGGCAGGTGTGTCCGGAAGCCCTAAACCCGGAAGTGGTCCACAGGCCGCCTCGACTCCTCCCAAGGCTGTCGCTGCACCTGCGAAACCAAAAGACGCTATTACCATTAAAACCGGTAATGCGGAAGTTTGGTTTGAGAAATCTCGCCAGGGAGAGGCAGATGTCCAGAAGGCCATCTACACTCACTGGGAGAAGTGTGTTCGCGAAAAAGCGACCGAGTTCCATCAGGGTCTCCTAAACGACACCCTGTTGTGTATGAAGGAGGTCGCGGATGCTGAAAAGCAACGCCTCGAGACCCTCATCCGGAGCGATGTGAAGGCCCAGGAGGAGGCTGCCACAGCTGCCCAAGAAAAGGCAGCTATGGATGTACACGTACTGGAGAAACGTGTAAAAGAGGAGATAACTCGGAACACCAACCTGAACACTAAGTTCATGAGGGTGTTCGGAGTCGACTTGGACGAGTGGGACGGCACTCCCGAGTCGGCTCTAGCTCTTCTTAAGAAGAAGCATGCTAAGAAATCCGCTTAAGCATGCTACGGGTTATTACTCCCATAATTTTTTTCTTTTCCCCATAACCAGATATAGTCTTTGCAGAACCCTGCAGGTCTGCGAATGTTTTTTTCACTAGTGTATGAACACCTATGGCATGTGTTCCGGGTCCCTCTTATGACCAGTCTATTGTATAATTCAGGCTGTATAACCCTTATTGCACCCTGAATAGTCTATTCGGATTTATAACTTCTTCCATGAACAATCCGATAGTAGACTTGCTGCTGTGAAGATGTATCCGGATACCAGTTCCAGACTCCTGCTGTTACCCGTGCTAACCACTTACTAGGATGGACTTTACGATTTACCTCTACAACTCATCTATACTCCCGAATGGACTCATACCAACTACTACTATTACTTCCGGATCAACTAATACTGGACTATTCTTTACTTATGTCAACTAAACTTAAAAAAGGATTACGTTTTCTACACAGTTGACACATCCGGACTATTATTCTACATTCTACGCCATTCGGATTTACTTATAAACTTTAGCACTACTAGAGGGTTGTGGGTAGCTGCCCCAAATTCATCTACCGTGTTCACTCTATATATGGAAACCATAAACTTTAGCACGTCCATCCCGTGGTTAGCTGACCACACCTACCTACTAGTACCCGGAGGATTACAGCAGAAGACTCCAGCAGCACCTATAATTTCTGTATATTGTATATAATGTCATATTTCTATTTTTCTATAATATTATATGTATGTGCATATCCACTAGATACATATTATGATACGGGTACATAGATATTTCTTGATACGGATCTCTGATTATTATTAATATTCATATTATAAGAATCCGTTAAACTTCACCAGAACACACACACTATTGTCCTGCGAGGCAAACTGTATAATAAGTATATTGATCTGGTGCTATAAAGGTTATTAGGTACACGGTGATAATATATTATTATTATATTCATTACTACACCGTGATTTTTTTCTTTTCTTTTCAAGTGTATGTGATAAATGGTCCCATTCGTACTACTCACGGAATCCTTAACGGATTCGTATGTTAATAATATACGACATGTCATTATATAGTGAAGTTACTATAACAGTCTTCTTCAAGACTATATATATATTTAAATGTGGTGTTAATAACTACAAACACACATACGGATGTTATTATGTGATTTATTTATCGACAGTTCCGTTACATATAACTGTCATTATCACATGTATACGATTCATATTACTTGTCTTATTAATTATACCGTAGATATAATATGATATTATATGGTATAGTAATTTAACTAACAGTTCCGTTTCACACAACTGTCACTTATTCAAGTAATTCGTATAATACTTCGACATCCTAATTGTTATTTGTAACTACATTCACTATCGAATATATATATATGACATTCGTTTCATACTCAATTTGGTGTTAATGTTATACCTATGGTTGTACCTCTATTACTAAAGGTTTAGACATATAGAAATGTTATCCTAGTAATATTATTATAACTATAACACCCTCCTAAATGTCTGGGGGAGTGGTGTAGAGGTACACGTTATTAAACCATAGGAGTTGGGTACCGTCTGACGTGGCGGGTGAGTCGAGTCGTCGGACGTTCCTCAGGTTCCGGATAGGTGGCAGCACTGATCCGGGTCTGTGGGGACATCTGACGACGAACACCTGGGTCCGTATATAAAGCCCAGGGCTCAGCCGCTACGTCAGAGGCCCTTCTGGCCTCCACACCATGTGAACCATTATTCCTTGATATTAGCTGCCTCTATGACATCATCCGGCAGCCGTGAGTGTACAATAAGAAATAAAACTAACCGTTGGCATACACTTGGAATACTGTCTTACTCTTTCTTTTCGAATCGTAAGACCCGAACCCCCCAGGTCCGTAAGGCCACAAACCCTTACACTACATTATGGCCCTAGACCAATAAAATGGACATCGGCAGTGTACACGTCCATGTCTTGAGGGGAGGCAGACTTTTAGTTTGCCTCAAATTCAATCATCATAATAAGCCTAACCACCTCCGACTAATTATGCACCACAGCCCCTTGAGGTTATGATAGGATTTTCCTGAAAACAGAAAATTCATCATGTCTCCTTTTTCACCCCCCCCCCTTCCCAGAGGCCATTGGTAAATATTTCATCAGCTATTTCCGTGCACACACTGTAAAAAAGTAGTCTTTGAATCTAACAGGGATCCTCGTAAAACTGAACAGTGAACTACCGTAATTATTTTGTAGGGAAGCAGTGTAGTTTTTACAAGAAGTCCCAAGGGGCATATTCAAGGAATCTGTGCGAAAATAATGATGGATCTTTGGCAACTTTGGTTCAAGGATTTAGCTGTTATTTCGATGACTTTCTTTTTACAGCAGGCAGGGTCTACAAGAAGTGGTTTGAGGAGGGGGACTGGGATTGACCTGATAGGTCTGGTCACACAAATCACCACCACTGCACGTTTTCTTACTGCCACAAATGTTCCTGTGCTAAACCCTTTAAGGGCCGACGATGCATTAATGCATCATGCCAATCGGTTGTCATGATGCATGAATACAGCCATATGAAGTAACTCACCAGGGCTGCATTCATGCATCATGTCAACCCTATTGGGTTGATACAGTCCCAGACGGCCCTCATGCTGATTTTGTTGTTGATGGTTCCACTGATGACTGCAATGATGATCTCCAAATAATGCAAAATCACTGCCTTAGAATATGTGTAAGGCATTAGAGACCCTAGACTAATCAGTGTAAACGATGTCCATGCCCTCTGTGATTGTAAAAAAACTCAAGGAGCTGTAAGTCACTCCTGGTTTTGATGTATAAATATGCATCAAATCAGGAAAACACGGTACCTGCACCAAGGGTCTCACGTAATGCATCTAAGATCAGGTTAAAGGTAGCTAGGCCTACATGTCAACTATTCAGAGTTAGTCCATTGTATAGGGGTGAGTCTATGTGGAACCAATTACACCCCGATGTACAGTAGGCTGACACCAAAGATAAGTTTGTAACTAAATTGTAGGCCTGTTTCTACTTTATGCCCGTGATATTAACACTGGTAAAAGGTGTTGGATATTTGAGAATCAACTAGTATAAAATATGGTATGAAATGCATACACCCTCATGGGATGACTGTTGTTGGTTATAGTCACCCACTTTACTACCTACCATTTGTATTGTCCTGTGATATGTGGCACAATTTGTAAAGTGTTGTGCTTTCATTATAATGGATTATTATTATGTCTCTATTGAATTATCTACTGAATGACCTTTCATCTACTTATCATCTTTTTGTGACATATGAAAAACGTACCTCAGTTGTGGTATTCTCTTGTCACAAATAAAATACTTTCAAACTCAACTCACATGATGCACCAATATGAAATGCTGGTGAACAGACTCTCAAGCCCTTCATAGGCGCATCATGAAGACCAATGGGCATGATGCATTAATGCATGTATCAGTGGCATTTAAATTACTCATCCTGTAAGAGCAACATGAAGTTTCCACGTTCATGGCGTTTTGTTGCCTCAATGCACCAATGCAGCAATGGCGAAAAGCTTAAGCCCTGGATCCATTACTCCAATTTCCCTGTGTAAATGCTTACATATAAAAGGCAGAATGTTTAAGAGGAGTCACAGATAAAATAACTATAGTGTAAGTGTACAACATACTTGGGAATACGATCTAATAGATCGGAGATATTTTATGTAGCTGTACTAAATGACCGAGGGTGTCAGAATACGGGGGGGGGACAGGGGGCCACGCACCCCCTCCCCAATCCCACACCAGGGGGGCAGACTATGTTTTGGCACGCCCAGAATTTTGAAACCAAAAATACAAATTGATCAAAATGGTATTTTCAAAAGTTTTCCTCAGGGGGCATACCCCTTAACCCAACAAAATCAAAGTGCTTCACTTGCTGAGCTTAGAATTGTTGACGTGCCTCACCTGACCCTACATTGGTCCCCCAAAGTCACGTTGCTTCTGACATCCCTGTAGGCTGTTGCTCCTATTGTAAAAAGAGCTGTGAGTATATGCCCTCTTTTCGAAACAAGTCGTGCACTGCTTCACCTAAGTACTTGCACTCACCACATTAGTTTGAAAAGTCAACTGCCTTGTTTAAAATAGATAGAGCTGCACTACCAGGTACCTACTCATGTCACACGCTCTATAGTTTATTTATAGTTTATAGTACTGACTGACTTCTCCCAACTAGGCACCTACTCAAATCCCCCTTTTTGAGCACCGTACTTGAATGACCACTTGTGAGCAACAAACGGGACAAGTTATAGCTACATGAAAAGAAAGGACTGGAAATGAGGGCATTTTTAGCCAGCTCTTCCTTTTACTATAGGAGCAACAGCCTCCTGAAATGCCAAATAAAGACACTTTCAAAACTTTCATTCGTCATTAACTTTGTAAATCGTATTTAATTTTTAATTTTTTATTGCATTTTTGAATAATTGTTTTTCATTCTTCATTGAGTTTGCAATTTTCTTTTTTTTTTTCATTGCATTTTCATTTGTTTTTCATTTCTAAATTTTGGCCCTCCTGGGCCACTGTACATGGTGACCAATGGGCACGATGCATCATTGCACCTCAATCTACTCAACACTCTCCGCCTACTGGCCAAAGAAGCATTGAGTACAGGGAATCTGCACTGAAAAAAATAACTGTTTGTATCTACTCAGGATTCTCATAAAACTGAAGAGTGAACCACTGTAAATGTAAAGCACTGAACGAGTGTAGTTTTTACAAGAAGCCCCAGGTGGTAGTATGGTGGTACACAAATGTACAAGGAATCTCTGTGAAAATAACAATGGATCTCTGGTTACTTTGGGACAAGGATTTTGTCATTATTTCAAAGAATTCGTTTTTTTTACAGTGCGGCCGGAGAAGGTTAGGGCTATAGACAATCCAACACTGGCTGCGTAAGAACACACCACAAGATACTCTAAATGCAAATCAGTTCCTGCAGGATGTCAAAGACAGAATCAAAACTAGAAAGAAAATGACATGGATAAGAAAAGGACAGAGAATTACACAAGCTAAAAGAGTAATGCAGAGAAAGGGAAAACAACAACAAAAAGACAGAAGATAAAGAAGAACAAAGGAAGAGAAGACAGAAATGGAAGACTAGAAATATAGCACAAGAGAGGTAAGTTATTCCATGAAAGAAGCTAGCAGCGTTAAAGGATAGATCACTGTGATGGATCGACCCATACAGATATCCCCATTGTGGCTTGGGGGCTTGGTGGGTGTTAGTGTGTAGGTGCACTGGGAAAACACTGCAGTCATGCATCATGCCAACCCTACTGGGTTGATGCACTCCAAGAGGGTCGGCATGATGCTCCGATGAAGTGCTGGCGAGCAGACTCGCCAGCACTTCATTGACGCATCATGACGACCAAAGGGCATGATGCACTCCTGCATCAGCGGCCCTTAAAGGGCTAACTATCGGTGGGGGTGGGGTGAGGGGGGGGGGGGGCGGTTGTCTTCTTGGTATGCATTATGAAGAGCTGTCAGAAACACCAGCTGGAGGAGCAGCTCAGAGCAGCGTCCTGATTAGCTCATTTCTAACCCTCTAATGGAAGAATAGTGATTCTCCTTGTTACCATGAACCTCTCATGTTAGCCACACCCTGACTTTAGCTTCGGGAAAAGCAGCACCTGGGGTTTACTGTGGGCAAAGCAGGGATGAATCTAGCATGTCTTCTTTTGAAGAAAACAACAACAATAATTTGCGCATTTCTGGGTGGGTTTAGAGTAGAAATAACTGACTACATTCATATATGACTTGTGAGTTGGTAGCACAGGCAAGGGGTCAACCAAGGGTAATTTTGGGGAATGAAATCCGACCGACCTACCCTATAGTCACTATTTAACCTAAAGCACACTGGTCTTCTTTTGGCCTCACCAGATCTGCAATGTTTCAAGCATGAGACACTCAATGGGTTAATTTACATTCCTGATACTTTACGATGGAAAACACATATATGCGTCAAAGAGAAAATGGTCAAACTAAATCTCTCTAATTTGTTGGTAACCATGTATCACTGCCTTTCAAACACCTGGAGGCTATTTCTTAAGACACTGCAACTGTACGCAGCCACTACAATTTAATATCCTGTCAGTGATCGTATGTAGTACCCTACAACTGCTCTGTGTGATAATCCCTTATGTAGCAATCACATAGAGTTTGGTAGTGCGGTCATAGTGTGATGAGAAATGACCTGCTGAAGGTCACGCCACAGTAAGGGGGGTATAGCCAAGGCTCCAATAGCAGCACGGCTGTGGCAGTCTTACATGCATCACCAATTTTCTTTTGTTTCATTTGTCATTATTTACATCATAGAATGCATGGGATACCCTTTCTGCTTGCCAGATCAATGCCAAATGTAAAAAAACAAGAGTAGAACAAAGGATCTAAGGGAACGTAGCGTTTCGCTGCTGCCGGTGTCGCGTGGTGGAGCTCAGGCATAAGAGTGCCACTTACCGCATTCGGCTGTATATGCGCTGGGGCACTCATAGATTTCAAGGAGGCTCTACAACCAGCGCTCATTCAAGACCGGTACTCATTCAAGGACCTGACCCTTATATAGGCCAATATGGTACTACCATTGGGACAGGGGTGTGATTTGGGTGTATGCTGAGGTGAGTGATGGGTGGTAGTTAACTATTTAACCACTCAAAGGCTGATAGAGTACTTATGCATCATGCCTATTTGTCTTCATGATTCATGAATGTAGCCCTGGAGATCACTTCTTAAGGTATTACACTAGCACACAGCCCCATGGCTACAGAGGCCAATAGTATTCCTAGGGCAAGTTGGTATGGTTTGTAGGGCCCAGTCGTAGTGCGATAAGAAATAGCACACCGCTGTGTCCTGCCGATACTGTATAGTTAGATAGATAACAATCATATAGAGCAGCTCCATATATGCCTTTGTCTGTTATACACTCTCCACCCCTAGGTACTGTGCCATGCAGGGCAAATCTCATGGCTCTGGCCAAAGTCTGACAGAAATGTTTGGAGTATAGAACTGGGCTGTACTCATAAGTGCTGGTCTCAAATAAGCACCAGGTACAGAGGGTGTTCAATTCATCAAACAATCACATGTCTCGTATGAGTACTGGAGTCACAGCAGCATCCAGGCACTTAAACAGGACACTACTGTATGCTTTAATGGATTGAGTTATGTGGTATAATTTATATAATTATCCATACCCAAGATAAGTTAGGAATATCAGTTGATTTAAAACCCTGTGTGAGAACTACAGCTTTTAGACCGTTTCAGATGTATACTGCAGGTTATGGGATGTTTCTGAACAATAAATATCAAACTGCTAATGTTCAAGCCTAATGGCATTCTCCTATGTCATTATGTGACTTATAAGCAGATGCACCATATACTATATCTTATACGCAAGGTTCACAGTATATCCAATTTAATCCCTGTCCATAATGTAATGTCAAAGAGGACTCCATCAAATTTGGTCTAAAGTGTGAGAGTCAACCTATGTAAGACAATGTATGAGAGGGGGTGGTTGTTCACTGACTTGCTGGGTGCTTCATCTTCCAAGGTGGGATTATTCCAGACTACTTCATCACAAGTCTATTGGAATGTAGAGAATAGACTAAGGATTAGGTCTCAAAGGTGCCTTAAAGATCGGCGCTGCTAGGCACATCTTTTAATATGATGCATGAATGCAGGCCTGGCATGTCCTACTTTATGGATCATACACTCCCTGAATGCTTGGCGTGATGTATCAATATCATGTTGGCGAGTAACTCTCTACCACTACTAAATCGCTGCATCATGATGATAAAGGAGTGCAAACATGGAGGCATCATGCAGTACTTAATCTTTTGAAAGCCGCTGACGCAGGAGTGCATCATGCCCATTGGTCGGCATGATGCACCAATGAAGTGCTGGCAAGGCTGCTTGCCAGTCCTTTATTGGAGCATCGTGCCGACCCTCTGGAAGTGTATCAACCATATTAGGGTTAGCAGGGTGCATGAAATGAGCCCGCATCATGTCAACCTATGGGCATGATGCATTAATGTTTCAGCGGCCCTTACAGTGCTAAGCGGTTTGAACATAGGTGTCCCCAAGTATTCCCTGCCAGATGTGATGCACCATTCCTATGGCTGGGGTCCAAGAGAAGAGCAGTGACAGTGGCATTGTACAGGACTGACTGTTCCTGAGTTATGTTTTGCCATTAATCCTTAAAGGGCTGTCTTTTCATCATGATGCATATTTGATTATGAGAACCTTATCAATTTCTTTCATGTTTCTCACGAATTTCTGCATATTTTCATGTTTTCTTTCGTGTTTTTCCCCATAAGTATTCATTTTATCTGGGTCTTTTTTAATTAGCACATTTTTAAATTTCTTTTTATCTTTTCCAATCTTTCACATTTCTCATATGTTTTCAGTAATTTCACTGTAAGAATTTGCAAAATCTACCCATATATTAATATACAAAAATGAGAAAAGAAAATTTGAAAATGAAAGATCTGACGTAGGGTACTGTTTCCCTTTCATCGCAAAGGCTTGGCTGGATGCACAAATGCAGTCCTAGTATGTCGACTTGTCTGGGCTGCATTCATGCATCGTGGAGACCAGTGGGCATGAAGTGTCAATGCATTACCGGCCCTTAATGAGCTTAGGGGCCCATTCATGAAGGGATATGCAGGCGCAGAGCAGACTGCTATACACCTAACAACTCTATAGCAATGAGAAGCTGGACACGGGGGTAGGCTATATCTCCTACAAGGTGCGGAATAGAAGCCACACTCCCATATGAAGCAGAAGCGATAAAGCGCAGACAGGCTTGATTTTAACCATTTTAGTACTTCGGCCTACATCCAAGTGTATAGGACTACACATGGCATATAAGGCATACGCTGAGTTTGGGCAGATCCTATAGTCTGCATCTAATACTTATCTTTGCATATATAAGCCATGCTTTTACTTCCATTCTATACAGCTTTCAACAGTTTGCAATAATGACTTTAATAATAACAATAATTGCTTTCTACATACTACTGACACCCTGTTTTCATATACGACTGACACCCTGTTTCCATATACTACTCACACCCTGTTTCCATATACTACTCACCGCCTGTTTCCATATACTACTCACCCCCTGTTTCCATATACTATTCACATCCTGTTTCCATATACTACTCACACCCTGTTTCATGGAGGAACACTGTACATGTACCTAATTCTTCTTCATGATGGAACCCACGGATAATGTTCAAGTGGTGGATGCTACCACAATGGATCCAGTAGTTAAAGATTGCAAGTCTGGTTGTGGTGGTCATCATCCGGGACCGTTGGGAAAAAGGTGTAAAAACTTGGCTCATAATGGTGGGACTATTGGGGCCCAAGTGTGCCCGACCTGCCTGATTCAAGTGAGCCCTAGGGTTGGACCAGTGGAAAGACCGGGGACCCAGGTGCTACCACCGGGAACTTGATTGAGGGAGCCCCTGGAGATACCCCTGCTGGAGTTAGTGCTGGTGATTAAAGCGAGGAGGATTATAAAGGTCAATAAATTAATTCATTTAATGGGCAAAGAAAAGGACATTGAGACACGTTTACTCCGGCAATGTAAGTTAAGGCAGCTCTAGTATGATTTGAATGTTCAAAAACAAATCAATTCAGAATTAGCGGTAGAAATTTGAGTTGGCGGGACGATTAGGTACAGGCATCGACGTTAAGCAGGTCGTTACGTCCACATCTAGGATGAGTCGTCCCACTGGCAATGCAGGCAGGGGCCAAGCGTCGGGACACATGACCCTGTACTGTTGAGCCCAAACGCCCAACAAAAACTACAGCTGGTTACTGGCGAGTCGCCTGCATTCAGCTCTTCACAAGAAAACGTCAATGGCAGCACCCACTTTCCGGTTGGTCCTTCTGATCCTAATTGGAATGCCTTCTCTGGTGTTAATGCACCACAAATTACAAGCCAAATTCTGCAAAACCATTTGAAGGCTTTAAACATTAGTGCTACACCTGCCGCTGCAGTGAATTATGTGACAGGCGCAAGTGTATCATCAAATTTGGCTGATGGACAGGAGCTCTACCAGCGGCCGACAACAGACAGTGTGTAGGCGGCGTTCAACTTGGTGTTAATTTGCTGTCATTGAACCCTGATGCTTCATACATGGAATATTTACGTTGGAAGCAGTCAGTGACCCTACAAACTAATCCGAGTGCCCAGGTTTGTTATTGGAACGGTTCAGCTTATATGCCAGTGGTGCCTCAACCACAGGCTGCTGTCCCCATGGCCGGGTATCAATGTAACGTGATCCAGCCTCAGTGCTATCTGCCCCTCTGTTATAATTACACTTAGCAGTTGACCATCCAACTGCTAACTGTAACAAGAAAATTGCTAAGTGTTACAAGCATCCAACTACTATGTGTAACAATTGCTGCTAACTGTAACAAAACTAGGATCATCCTGTAAAGGGACATGGAACTGCTATCTGTTACAATAAATGCTATCTTTAACATCAGATAAAACTTAGCTTGGTGTATGACTTCCACATATATAAGGGCCACATAATATCATAAGGTAGGCTATTTCAATACTGTAGCGGTCACGGCCACAGCAGCCTTAGACTGCCAACGAGAGCTTCGATCACAGCATCAGAGGGGCAGTTCAGAGATGACAGCCCCCAAAGTACACATGACAATGTTTTGTTACAGTTAGCAGTTGGATGGTTAACTGCTAAGTGTTATTATAACAGTTAGCAGTGTTGTAAGACTTAACAGTTCAACTATGTAACTGTTAAGTGTAACAACACTGATAAGTGTAACAATTACACTTAGCATACAGGCACTAGATGTCATGAAGCTTGTGTCAATTTACTATACATTATGTTACTACAATATGGCAATGTGGCCATATTTGTCCCTCAGTTAAATATGAAATGTAGGTTTTGTTACACTTAGCTGTGATTGGAGTGTAAGTTGAATTGTTACAGATAACTGCCTTTTATTAGACTTAATTTGTTACACTTAGCAGTTTTTTGTTACAGTTAGCAGTTGGATGGTTTATTGCTAAGTGTTATTATAACAGTTAGCAGTTTTGTTACACTTAACAGTTGTACAGAGGCCACTTTCTATTATTTCGATCACAAATTTTTTGCTCGCCTCATTGGTCTAGAAAAACTTGATGTTGGATATCTTTGTGACTTGTTGGGCATTCAGCCTCCATCCTCACAGGGTGGGAGTGGTGGTTCGAATGCCAATACCAACAAGAAGAAAAAGAATAAGAAGAAACAGAAGGATAATATTTGTTGTTGCTTCGCATTCAATGGTGTTAATGGTTGCACTGATAAAGATTGCCCACAGCCTCATGTTTGTAGATCTTTTGGTGGCCAGCATCCCAAGTCTAAATGAACTGACAAAAATGATGCATAGGATAAGGCACCTCCTGATGCCTTTGTGACAAAAAGGCATCAGGAGGAATGCCCGTCGGGTGGCATTCATGTTGATACCACTGTTTCTGTAGATGGTTTTGTCAATCATGATGTAGAAGTTAGTTGCGCTGACAACATCAAACCTGGTAGCAATGGTAGTAGTGTTATCTTTTGTCATTCGGATATTGTTATCATAGACAAAGATAATTATGCTATTGTACCAGTAGAGGACTTAGTTCAATTTCCAACAGATTATTCTGATGTTATAAATATGGCTGAATGTTATGATTCTAATGATACACATGTACCCATTGGTGTTGAAGGTTCTGATGTACACAGCCAAAAATAACTTTCTTATTTTAAGAAATTATTTCTCATTTTAAGTAAAATTAACTTGAAACAAGTTTGTCCGCCAGGTAACAAAATTTTACTTGAAATCTTGGTATGTCCAGCTTACTTGAATTAAGAAATACAATCTTAAGATATAAATTCTTGAATCAAGTAATTTATTCTCAAATCAGGATTCAATTTCCTAGAATATTTCTTAAAAGAAGTAGATAATTCTCATGGAAGAGGATTATTTCAAGATAAACTTGAAAAACATTAATTTCCTTGTTTGTTAAGTGGATATGATTTTTATCTATTATGGAAATGCTTTAGATGGAATAGAAGGTTATCAGTATAGGTGACTCAGTGACAGAGGTTCTTCAGATTACATGCAGCTCTTTGAAGCCACATTTACTTAAGTGAATAAGACCTTTATTCAAAGTCTTTGACTTAATGAAAGGCTGTGGCACATCATACCCTTACATTACCATATCATCTACGCAAAAGGTGTTTAGCTTCCTTTATGCCTTGAATTTCCCTCAATCAACTATCAGACCAATGGACCTGATTCTAAATTAATTCCAAATAGGTTTCCTTCAGTTTTCACTTTATCTTACCACATCTAATATTTTAGGACTGAGTTTAAGCTAGGAATTTGTACTTTGCATTGCAAATAATTCACCATAACAGGTAGTGCTGCCACCTAGTGGCAGACTAGATAATTTCCTCATTTTAAGAAAATAATACTTATCTGGCATGTTAGAATATATTCGTTGGTCAATTTCTAACAAGATCTTAGTTCTATCTTTTACTAGATGTAAGAAAACACTTCTAGTTTAATAAATCTCATATTAAGAAATTAGACTTTCTTGTTTTAAGATATAAGATAAATAATGTTACCTGGTGGACAAAACTACCAATTTTGAGAAATTTTCTTAAGAAAAATAATCTTGAAAACTCAAATCAAGAAGGCAGCTCAAGATTTGTTCTAAACTTGATTTTTCTTAAAGAAAGGATGAATGATGAATCTTATAACCAGAATTTTTCTTATAACTAGAAAAGATTTCTTATATCAAGTTTATTTTCTTGGATAAGAAAATTATTTTTAGCTGTGTATTCAATAGCGTGTGGTACGAACCAGTATGTTCCAAATTACTATAGAATGTTAACGGTGCAGTTTATAGCGCCGTATACGATTGTGTAGACAAAACAAATTGTATTCCAGTCCGCGTTTCTGATGCCCCAGTTGCTTGTAATTCCAGGACTGTTGAAGGTGTGGTTCATTCTCCAACTCAATCCCTGTGCTTTTTTCGAAGAATGCATGGGGTTTGATGAGGTGGACGAAAATTACGCGTACATACTAGACGGTGTAAGTAATGGTTCCCGTATAGTTGACCCATCCTATGATGAATCTTATTTTCATACCAATTACAGTTCCATTATTAAGCCAGCGGTTAAAGACCAAATGGATCTTCTGGTTAGTAATGAGTTACTAGATGGCAAAGTTTGTATAGTGCAGTCTCTCACCCTCAATGTGTTCACACATTGGGCGCGATACTGAAGCAAGACGGTAGCTTACGTCCCATAACAGATTGTAGCAGAGGTGACACAAATGATGCGGACAAAAGTATCAATGATTTCATGTCTACAACTTGTCACGCATTTTATTATACTGAGGTAGATGATGTCATTAATGTTATGAGTCAAGGCTCTCATTTTTTGGTGATCGATATCAAATCGTCATACCGTTCCATGGCTGTCCATCCGAGTGATCTGACTAAACAAGGATTCGTATGGACCTTCAATGACACTTGTAACTATTATGAAGACTGTGCTCTGAGCTTTGGTCTACGTTGTGCTCCCTTTATATTTACGCAGCTGACTATGTTTGTCATCCGTTGCATGAAACGTCATGGTATTGACAAGGTTTTTGGCTATCTTGATGATTTCATAATTGTGGCAGATAGCTTTGAAGAATGCTTGTTATAACAATAACTGGGTTGCCAGCAAATGATAAATACTGGTCGCTCCAGAGGCATTCGTTGCATGTGGTGGCTGAGATAGCTTTTTTTTGGTTGTCAGTCGTACATAATTTCCATCTGTTACTCGCCATGTTAAGTCAAAGGACAATGTCATACCTGATTATCTTTCACGAGTTACTGATGTCCGTTGTATAAAGGGTTTGCCTGAGTTTATTGTTAATGACTTGTTCTGCTGCAGGAGCCGCCATGTCAAAGAAACTGGAGATGTATCAATCACATTGGATGGCGGATGCCACAAAGCACACCCGCAGGTCCCAATGGAATTCCTACATGGATTTCCGCATCCTATTCGGAGTGCTACAGCCATTTCCTGCTAGTGTTGAGGTGGTCTTGTTATATATCACCCACCTTGCAGACAGACTATGTTAAAGTTCCATCTCACAATGGATTGTGGCAGCTGCATAAAGTGCTAGGCTACCCTCATTTAGACCCAGGTACTTTTGAGATGTACATTACAATGAGAGGGATTCCTCACTCTTAGGTGACACTATAGATCAGACACGTCCAGCCTCAATCAATGATTTGAAGGCGATATATAAGCACTTGGATATGGCTAAATCAGAGGACGTTGCATTCTAGGGGGCCGTGATATTGTGCTTCCGTGGACTATTACGGAGATCAAATGTTGTTGAGGAAAGACTGGCCCTTCAGTTGTGTGATATATTATGGGAGGATTGGGGCCCGTCAGCCCAGATAAAAAGAACAAAGACTATATCCTTCAAGGAACGAGTTTTTTATATCCCATTTACAGCAATTCCGGGTTCAATATTCTGCTTGTCTCATTATGTTGCCTTACTCTTCAGCCTGGTAGTGTACCCGTTGTCAGACACTCAACTCGTGGGTTACATAAAAAATCAGCAGTTTTGTAGAGATAAATACTCATGGTTTCTGAAGAAGTTAAAAAAACTCAGTGTTGCAGCAAACCTTGATCACATGACCACGCATTCATTGCGTAGGGGTGGTGCATCCCTATTGGCTGACAATGGATTCAGTATATTGGACATAAGGAATGTCGGGGACTGGAGGTCCTTGAGTGTGTTATATTATTTGACCAAGACTAAGGAAGGTCGCTTGGATCGTAGAATTATTCGTTCAGTATTTATGTAATTCTCCTCTATTTTTATTTATTTTTTTGTGTTTCCTGCTCTCTGTTTGGTTTGTCATGTTTGGCTCGGTTCTATTGACACTACTGGAGTCGAGCCAATAAAATATACGCCAAACCTATCAGAGAGTTGTTGTATGACTTATTTATATGTAACCTATATATGCCACATGTGTACGGCATATAGGTGCAGATAAAGGCAGAAGGAAACGCTATCGTACCTCCGCGACCCACTAGGGGGAGCGACAACCACCACACAGGTGTGCTGACCAGGTGTGACTGGTAGCCATATTGTAACCGGCACCCACACCTCATAGAGGAACACTGTGCATGTACGTAATTTTTCTTTTTACATATTTTCGTTAGGCCCGATTCTATTGACACTATTGGAGTCGGGTCAATAAAATATACGCCAAACCTATCAGAGAGTTGTTGTATTACTCATTTATCATATACTACTGACACCCTGTTTCCATATACTACTCACCCCCTGTTTCCATATACTACTCTCACCCTGTTTCCATATACTCTTTACACCCTGTTTCCATATAATACTCACACCCTGTTCCCGTATACTAATTATGCCTTCCATATACTAATCACACCCTATTCCCATATACTACTTATGCCTTCCATATACTACTCACCCCCTGTTTCCATATACTACTGACACCCTGTTTCCATATACTACTCACCCCCTGTTTCCATATACTACTCACACCCTGTTTCCATATACTACTCACACCCTGTTTCCATATACTACTCTCACCCTGTTTCCATATACTCTTTACACCCTGTTTCCATATAATACTCACACCCTGTTTCCATATACTCCTCACACCCTGTTTCCATATAATACTCACACCCTGTTTCCATATACTACTCTCACCCTGTTTCCATATACTACTCTCACCATGTTTCCATATACTCTTTACACCCTGTTTCCATATAATACTCACACCCTGTTCCCATATAATACTTATGCCTTCCATATAATACTCACACCCTATTCCCATATACTACTTATGCCTTCAATATGCTACTCACCCCCTGTTTCCATATACTACTTACACCCTGTTTCCATATACTACTCACACCCTGTTTCCATATACTACTCACACCCTGTTTCCATATACTACTCTCACCCTGTTTCCATATACTCTTTACACCCTGTTTCCATATAATATTCACACCCTATTCCCATATACTACTTATGCCTTCCATATAATACTCACACCCTGTTCCCATATACTACTTATTCCTTCCATAAAATACTCACACCCTGTTTCCATATACTACTTACACCCTGTTTCCATACTACTTACACCCTGTTTCCATATAATATTCACACGCTGTTCACATACTACTTATGCCTTTCATATACTACTCACACCCTATTCCCATATACTACTTATGCCTTCCATATAATACTCACACCCTGTTTCCATATACCACTTATGCCTTCCATATACTACTCACACCCTGTTTCCATATACTACTTATGCTTTCCATATACTACTCACACCCTACTTCCATATACTACTTATACTACATATATATACTACCATAGTCACCCGCATATAAGGCGCATCTTATACACAGGGGTGACCTCAGGTATGCCTTAAAGGATTGACCTGATTGGGGATGCGCCTTAAACGCGGGGTCGCCTTATACGCGGGATACTATGGTACTCACACCTTCCATATAATACTCCCACCTTCCATATACTACTCATGCCTTCCATATACTACTCACACCCTGTTTATGCAAGTTTGACGAGTGAAAATGGGGTCTGGGCCTCAAATCAGAACTAATCAGAACTATAAGTTACGAAAGACCCCATTTCTACAGAAATCCTATCCAGGCATCAGTGAGCATAAGCCGATGATTCAAGGTGGTTGGGATGCCCCAATAAAGATTTGCCTCCTACACCTCCGTATGTGGGTGTGGGATATATGGACACTGAGATAGTGTAAAAATAGAGGTCATTTATACAGGGGGTATTCTGAGGGTGGGCAGATAGCGCGTGTAAAGTAAATGGGTATATATCACTGTATATCTATAGCTTGGCGGTTTGGTAGTGGGCGTATATCCTGGGGTACATATCGAAAGTCAATGCCTGTATATATGCAGCCAGAAATTGGCCAAGAAGGCACCATGTTTGTCGCATTTTTACATTATCCTATGGGGAAACAATAAACCATGTAATTAGGCTACTTGATGAAATAGAAAAACACAAACCTTGCCAACAAAAATAGTCATTTGATGTCTATTCTTTTCTGTCTTGAGAATTTCCTGAAATCATACTATTGAATGTACAAGGGTAGTTAAGTTTGAAATCAAATTAAAGGTTATTTTCTCAGAGATGCAGCTGGCTATCATTGACAATCAGTTCCTCATTCACTAAATGATAATGACAACTTTGCTCTCAACATGCAAAATACCTGAATAGCTTAAGCATGATAGTTAATACAGCAAGTCAAGGAAAGCAGTGATAAATAACTAAATAGACTGCATTATGCAGCTCAGAAATCCTTCATGAACTGTGGGGATGGTAACCAGACTACACTTCAAAAAGAAAGCTGTCAAATTAACAATGGTTCTCTTGAAACAAGGATTTCACGATTATTTTTTACAAAGGTTCCTCATTACACACTACTTCCATGTGCTGCCATATCTGGGGCTTCACTGACAAACTACACTGTCTCACTCTAGTATGATAATGGTGTTTCACTGTTAAATTTTACAAGGATGAGAGGTAGATTCAATGGTTATTTTTTGGAGTGTTGTCGGAGCTGCTTTCATACTCAGTGATGACCACAGGGCACCATTATCACAGCTGGCCACACACAGGTTGGGGAGACGGATAAGGAGACAATCTTGTGATAACAGATACCTGATGAAAATCTGCTCCATTATTACCTGATTGCCCATTACCCCTGTCAGGATTGCCCATCAGCAGAACCTCAACTATTGTACAGTACTGCCCTTTATAAGCACCTTGGACTCACCATCAGCATCTTTTATAGGAGTCAGGACAAGGAGGGCATTTTTGAAGATGCTACGACCGCAAACATCTTTTACAATCCGAAAGGCTCTAAATTTGGGTGGCTGATCATAAGTAATGTGCCTCTACTGCTCTGTATGATCAACACTTAATGTAGTTATTACATAGGGTCTGGTAGGGTATTCATACCAGTTAATTATTAGTGACCACTAGATTCAGGGCTGCGACGGTATTACAGTGAGGGATCCCATTATGATTTGAAGGCATCTTGTTGTACTATCTTGAGAAATACCATCTGCTAGTATAGGAACTAAAAACAATCGTCTGTCTCATGTGAGTACCGGGGATAGGAGGGAATCAAATTCTATAAGCACTGGAGTGCATTCATGGTCTATCCTATCAGAGGGATGTTCCCTAAAAGAAATAATTGTGAAGTTTGAAATTCAGTTTTTCTATGTATAGATACTCATTTTGTGGAAACTTGTAGGTAATTTCAATGAGGCTTAGTCAATCAGATTTATCTCTCACTAAGACACCAAATGTAAATGGTAGGAATCTAGTACCGGTACCAAGTATCAGGAGGCTTTCCTAAATCGTAAAATACATTTTCCTCCTTGTGGATATAAATATTTCGGGTACATAGGTGGGCCTTAGGTGGACACAAATACAGACCTGTTGCTACTGTGAAAGAGAGGGGCTCTACTTTCGTCTGCGTTCCTTACAGTGGATGCTGTGACCGGCTCACCATGCACTCCACGACCCCTACCCTACCCCTACTTCTCATACCTCCCATCAAGCAGGTGGTTTATGAATTTTATAAATTCTTTAACCCTTTAATGGCTGAGATAGTGCACCAGATGGTTTTTGAATCATAGCATGTTCTTAAACCTTCAAGGGCTGATAGTGCATTATGGGATCATGCCCATAGGTTAGCCTGATGCATAAATGAAGCCTCAAACAGCATACATGTTTGATACACTGGTGGAAGGTGGGCATGATGCACTTATGAAGTGCTGGCAAGAAATTTATTTTATGTGAATAACTTCCACCGCGAATAACGATCCACCACTGCAGCCTCGTTCCGGGCGCATGTAAACATTCAAAATGGCAGACCGCCGCTCATACGGGGCACTACGGTAACGGATTTTGTTAATTTTTCCTTATTTAAACCCTCTAAAAACATAAAATAAATAGAGAACTAAACTCCCCTGGTGTCCTCAGTGGCCGATCCACCCCTTCGGGGGTGTCACCCCCCTCGTGGTGGATCGGCCACCTCGTACATCATGGTCGTTTAGTTCTCTCTATGTATTGACTAGCCAGCCCTGAATTCCTGCATCATGAGGAATATGCAGGCTCTGACAAAGCTTAAGGCATAGGGTTGAATATCCCGAATCTGAGCACGCTGCCCCTGGACATACTCTTCACTCAGTCCTATAACTAAACAACCAGCAAACTCAGCCATCCTGGATCTACCCATAACTCACTCACCAGTCACCACACTGAGCCATGCTGAGCTGCTCCTAAAGCCTAACAACACCTCCAGGTGCTGCCTTGGCACTTACTCAGACCGTAGAGTCAGCCAGGTGTATACTTTATTGTTGAATTTAACCACCTAGTTTTGAATAAGTGCCAGCCTTGTATACACTGCAAAAATGGTGTTTAGATCCTAAACACAATTCTAAACATATTCTTGCAACGTTTTTGTAATTACATGAATTTCCTAAACATGTTAGCCAAATAATGTGCCTAGCTCAAGTGTTTAGAAATCTAGGTATTTAGGTTCAAAATTTGTGTTTAGATATCAATGAAATTTTGCATTTAGATGTTTATGAATTTTTGTGTTTAGAAGTCTAAGTGATTAAGTGGGAAGTGAGGGTTTGCAGACATGTATCAATTAAAAAAATAAAGGAGTATCTTTTGTTTGTTTTCTCATTTACTGGAGGACATCAGCAGGTATTTACACTGCAAAGTCTCCCAAGGTGTCAGCCACAGCTATATACACATATATGTACACACTGCATTAGAATAGGAGACTTGAGGAAGTACAACAGGTTGGCAGGAAGGACATTGCTTCATACTTTACCAAATAATATGATATAGGTGTAAGTCATGGAGCTCATTGATTATTCTATGGTAATGATGGTGGTGTCAGTTGAATTCAGTTAATTTTCTATTGTTGTTTATATTTTCATAACATTCAATGAAACGACACTATGGTAAACAAGGAGTTTGGGGATATTTGTCACAACAATTGATTATAACTGTGTGCAGATAGTCCATTCAGAGGTAGTGCTGCTACCTGGTGTGGATTTGACATGCAAGTATCTAAACATATTGATGTTTAAATCTAAACACCTAATATTCAACTGTTTAAACTCTAAACGTCTGAACATGTTTAGCAAAAATGTTTATGTATTTAGAATAAAAGTGTTCTTTTCCTAAATGTGTAGTCGATGATACACCTAACTGATGTACATTTTTAGACTTTAAACATGTTTAGACCTAAACATGTTTAAAATCTAAACACCATTTTTGCAGTGTAGGAGGTATTGCGTCAAGATATATGCCTTATCTCAAGTTAAATACTGAGGCCTCCTAGGCTTAACCAAGGAACCTGTATTTCACACCACAATGCAATAACCGTACTCTGTATTTCATGGCCAAGTGTAGCACTTAAATGGCCAGATAACCATCATCAAATCAGATAAATTAAATTTGGACCATATCCAACCAAACAACACGAGATAATTGTAAAGGTTCATTCGAATTGGTCTGAGTGAGGGTTATCTCATGAGGCAAAGCCAGATGAAATCAGATGAATTAAATTTGGACCATATCCAACCAAACAACACGAGATAATTGTAAAGGTTCATTCGAATTGGTCTGAGTGAGCGTTATCTCATGAGGCAAAGCCAGATGAAATCAGATGAATTAAATTTGGACCATATCCAACCAAACAACACGAGATAATTGTAAAGGTTCATTCGAATTGGTCTGAGTGAGCGTTATCTCATGAGGCTTTGCCTCATGAGATAACCCTCACTCAGCTTTGCATTGTGAGATAACCTTACTTGGACCAATGTAAACTAAAATGTGGACCTTCAATAAGCACTTGAATAAGGGCTTGAGAAAATAAAACCTCCAAATCTATAAGTGCTGGATAAGGTATTCATGACACTGCTGTCATATAAGATCGAAACGTTCACTATTTTTAGCTGAAACATGTGTTCAACTCATGGTGATTTCATGCCTAATTAAGGCCTGGATGGACATAGATGGCAAAGGAAAAAATTTAGAATCTAATTTTCCATCCATAACCATCTGGGATACAATGGGATTTTCCCCTTCTAGAAAGCGCTCTTTAAGCACTCACTCACTATAGAACAGTATAGACTTTGGGCTGACCCAAATAGATAAAGTCTCCCTACCACTGATAGATACACAGATTATCTTGATTGATGGCACCAACATAGATACCAAGAATATGACCTATAATATTTTCCAGACATAATTACAAAAAAGTTTATATTTTGGGTAAAAATCAATGGTAAATAGAAATGGCGTCACTGTTACAAAGCTCTACATAGAAGTGTTTGTACCCCCTACTACCACATAGTCATAACTGGGCCGCAGTACAGGGTGACTGCTCTATTGTGGAAGAAGTTTGCTCTACTCTCTAGGTCTTTATTTCAAAGCATTTTTCAAATCATGGGACATGGTCGATTCCTATTCCCTGGGGGAGGGGAAGTTGTATAGAATTTGCCAGGACCACTGCGATTATACTTGGGATGGGGTATTGATAATTATAATCAAGGTATTTCAAGAGGGAGGAGGGTATATGACAATCCTATTGTGTGGTGGGATGTTTTATTGCTGCACTTCTCAAGCTGGTAATTTGTAAGTTTACAGAACCTGTAAATGTCTGAGAGAACCCACTCAAAGCACTGGCACAGTTGGTGTGAAGTACCAATGAAGATGTACAGCAGCCGACAAGGCGCTGTGAAAGCCGTAACCTGAACATACTGTCATACAAATAGTGGCTTCAGTGGCCATTCCCATCACTGCATGGCTTTGGCAATGGCTTCTCAGAAGCCACCCTGTCGGCTATAGCCCTTGTGGGACAGTGCAATGCCTTAAAAATGATCTCTTTACAAGATGCTAATGCAGTAATGGATCACATGAATTGTTTGCCATGATGCATTGTTGTATTCATGCATTATGTTGATATAACCCCAGAGAATCAGCATGGTGTTCCATGAAGTGCTTGGGAGCAGACACATCAGCAGTTCAATGATGAATCATTATAATCGATGGGCATGATGCACTCCTGCATAAGTGGCCCTTAAGGTAGGGTTCCAATTCAGCTGAATACATTTTAGTGCTTTATTTGTCAGAGGTATGATGGAATTATATGTAATATACAAAAATATGACTGTAGTTAATGTCTCATGGAATGAAAAAAGAACAAAAACTTTCTTTTTTTTTTTAGCTTGAATAGCATTATGGGATGGAAATTCAGCATGGTTTTCAGATCTGGTAATTGGGGAATTATCATGAAGTCATTTCCTGGAGACCTTTTTTCATTTGGTCCATATTCCAATTATTAAGGTCAGGAGACCTCTTCAAAGTTGCCTAGTTACTAAAAAAGTGTGATTTTCACCCGTTTTCCTTGGAAATTTACCACTTTTTAGTAACTAAGCAACTTTGAAGAGCTCTCCTGACCTTAATAATTGGAATATCGACAGAATAAATAAAAAAAGGACTCCAGGAAATGACTTCATGATAATTCTCCAATCATTAGAACTAATGATTATGATATATTTCCATAATGCAATTCAAAGACAAAGTAGCTAAAAAGAACATTTTGGTTCCATTTTCATTCCATGCCAGGCAACGCCTTATAAAATGGAACTCATTTGAATAAGACATCAACTATGGTCATATTGGTGTACATCACATGTAATTCCATCATACCTGTGACAATTATTGCACTGAAAATGTGTTCAGCTGAAGAACCCTGGAACCCTACCTTAAAGGGTTAACATAATGTTTATGTCACCCTGTTTCCATATACCACTCACACCCTGTTTCCATATACCACTCACACCTTCCATATACTATTCACCCTGTTTCCATATATATTACTCACACCCTGTTTCCATATACCACTCACACCCTGTTACCATATACTACTCACACCTTCCATATACTATTCACCCTGTTTCCATATATATTACTCACACCCTGTTTCCATATACCACTCACACCCTGTTTCTATATACCACTCACACCTTCCATATACTATTCACCCTGTTTCCATATATATTACTCACACCCTGTTTCCATATACCACTCACACCCTGTTACCATATACTACTCACACCTTCCATATACTATTCACCCTGTTTTCATATATATTACTCACACCCTGTTTCCATATACCACTCACACCCTGTTACCATATACTACTCACACCCTGTGTCCATATACTACTCACACCCTGTTTCCATATACTACTCACACCCTGTTTCCATATACTGCTCACACCCTGTTTCTATATACTACTCACACCCTGTTTCCATATATTACTCACACCCTGTTTCCATATACCACTCACACCCTGTTACCATATACTACTCACACCCTGTGTCCATATACTACTCACACCCTGTGTCCATATACTACTCATACCCTGTTTCCATATACTACTCACACCCTGTTTCTATATACTACTCACACACTGTTTCCATATACTACTCACACCCTGTTTTCATATACTGCTCACACCCTGTTTCCATATACTCCTCACACCCTGTTTCCATATACTACTCACACCCTGTTTCCATATACTACTCACACCCTGTTTCCATATATATACTACTCACACCCTGTTTCCATATACTGCTCACACCCTGTTTCCATATATTACTCACACCATGTTTCCATATACTACTCACACCCTGTTTCCATATACTCCTCACACCCTGTTTCCATATACTACTCACACCATGTTTCCATATACTACTCACACCCTGTTTCCATATACTGCTCACACCCTGTTTCCATATACCACTCACGTCCTGTTTTCATATACTACTCATGCACTGTTTTTATATACTACTTACACCTTATTGCATATACTACTCACACATTTAGCTAAGCAGAGTCAAGTGTTATGTAGATTCAGTGGTAGCTTTGGATATTGACAGAACTATGGTCTTACCCACATTTGACTAAATGGATTATTTATGGGACAGGGATAATAAAGGGGAGAATGGGGAGCTAAAGCTCATTCAGAACAAGGCATTAAGGATAATTTATAATGTTAAATTACAAAAGAACCCTCTTCACATCACTGAAGAACTGCACAACATGAGTGGATGCTGGCAGTTAGCTGATAGAAGAGATTATTATTGATAAAAGGAACTTACCCACAAGACAAAATGCAGGAGTAAGGCTAGCTATACCACACTGTTTGAAGCCAATAGTGTTCAGTAGTGCCTTTTATAGAGCGATTAACAGGTGGAACAGTTTGAAACCTGAATATACAATTATAACCACCCTGGTTGAGTTCAAGAAGCAAATCAAAAAAGATTACAAGAAATGTTTCATGTAGTCCTGCTTGTTGTGCCTTATGTTACTGAGGGAATCATTGTATGTTCTTATTGATGCCTATCTTTAGTTTTACTCCTATTTTACTGTATTTTAGTTTATTACTTTGCTTTTATTTATACTTCTATTCCACATTCTGTAAAATGAAATGCCCATGTATTGTTCACAGTACCCTCGTAAAACCCCATTTTGATGTTACTTATAGTAATATCTTAAATTATAAAGTGTAAAACTATGTCCTTTCTGTAGTGACTGATGTTACCGGTTAACCTGGGCCTATACACTACCCGACATAACATTCATCATCTCATCTCATCAATCAGTAACTTGACTCCCAAGGTTTATTATAGTTTTTTATACTGTGCTTAAGTAACAGTGTGTCCGTCAACTGTATAACTTTGCCTATAAAATCATTAATGACCAGGCTAGAGGCCATGGCAGAGGAAAGGCAAAGTTCCAATGCCAGGATAAAGGGCACATGTACCTTGTATGTAAACCTTTTTGCCTAATAACACACTCTAAAAACACTTTAAAAACCCTGTTTCCATATACCACTCACATCCTGTTTCCATATACTACTCACACCCTGTTTCCATATACTAACCACACCCCATTTCCAATTACTACTCACACTGAGTTTCTATATATACTTCTCACACCGTGTTTCAATAGAGAAGCCATAGAGACTCACAACCATTAGAGAAATAGGACTTAAAAAGTGTGCAAAGAGATGTCAGACACAAATTATACTTCACATATTAGACCAATAAAGAAGTGGGACAAATGAAAAATGTGGATGGGCCTCGAATCAGAACATGAAGTAACCAAATACCACTTTTCGACATAAACCATATACAGGGATGTTTAGGCATCATTGAGCATAAGCCAATGATACCCCAATAAAGATTTGCCTGCTATACCTCTGTATGTGGGTGTGGGATATATGGACACTTAGTGTAAAAATAGAGGTCATTTATACAAGGGGTATTCTGAGGGGGGCAGATAGCGCATGTAAAGTAAATGAGTATATATCACTGTATATCTATAGCTTGATGGTTCGGTAGTGGGCGTTTATCCTAGGGTACATAGAGAAAGACAATGCTTGTATATATGCAGCCAAAAATTGGCCAGGAAGGCACCACGTTGGTTGCATTGCATGGGACA
The DNA here is from genome assembly GCA_949317995.1 of Acholoe squamosa. Classification (NCBI taxonomy): domain Eukaryota; kingdom Metazoa; phylum Annelida; class Polychaeta; order Phyllodocida; family Polynoidae; genus Acholoe; species Acholoe squamosa. The sequence goes on from OX439041.1 coordinate 12,735,480, forward strand.
GAAATAAGCCATGTGATTAGACCACTCAAGAGAAAACAACAAGAAATCTTGTTTCTCATTACCGACCTTGTCAGACAAAAGTAGTCATTTAATGTCTCTTGTATTTTGTTTCTAGAATTTCCTGAAATCAAACTATTGAATGGGCAAGGGTAGTTAAGTTTGAAATCATATTAAAGCTCATTGTCTCAATGATGCAGCTGGCGATCGTTGATGGTCATTTTTTCCACTTGTAAATGTTAGTTTTCTCTGAAATGCCAAGTACCTGAATAGCTTAAGCATGATGGAAGTTGATATTACACAGCAGGTCAAGCAGAACAGTCATCCTGTTGAGCTAATTAGACTGCATTATGTAGCTTAGAAATCCTTCATGAAATGGGGGGTGGTGGTTGGTACATGGGAGTGCACTTTAAAAAGAATTGTCAAATTGTTCTCTAGCAACATGTGCCCAAGGATTTCTCCATTATTTCCAAAAGGATTCCTTGTAACAAAGCATTTCACTGTACTGCCATACAGGGCTTCATTTTAAAGGCTACATTTTTTCACTGCATTACAATTAATGGTGGTTCATTTTTCTGCAAAGACTGGTAGATACAACAGTTATTTCTTAGAGTGGTGTCAGGGCTGCTTTCATACTCATACTCAGTGATGACCAGGGGGCACCATTATCAAAGCTGGCCACACACAGGTTGGGGAGACAGATAAGGAGACTATCTTCTGATAACAGATACCTGATGACTATCTCCTCTATTATCAGCAGATTGCCCATTACCCAGTCAGAATTGCCTTGAGGAGAACCTCAAATATGGTATTGACCTGTATAAGCGCCTTGGTCTCAATATTGGCTTTTATCGGAATAAGGACCAAGAGTATATGAACTAAAACCTGAATTTATATGCAACTGGACACTTATAAATACAGCCAACTATGGTAGGCAACCGTCCCTCTCCAATTTCATTCGGAGACAAAGCATTCAGTGGTAAAGCCATACGTCATGCACAGGCCTATATATTCCCGGAAATAAGCCTCATTACAACAATGTCTTATATTCACTGTGGCTACCATGTTAACAGACAAAAATCTTTTGCTTTCTACCTAATAAGGTTGCTAGAAAGGAAATTCACAGACAAAAGTGTATCTTTAGAGTTTTCACCCTTTGAATAACCTAGAATGTAAACCATAGTGTCTTTGATGGATGTTTCCAAAAGAAATAATTCATGATACATGAATATGTATAGTTGCCTATTGAGTTGAAAGCTGTGGTTTCAATGAAGCTAATTAGTCAATCACATCAATCTCTCAATATAGATTGTAGGAAACCAGTACCAAGTATCATGAGGGTTTTCCTAAATTTTACCATGTATTTTCGTCCTTGTGGATGAAGATATTCCTGATAGATAAGCGGTGCTGGCAGACACAAATTATAGAGACCTGTTGATCCTGTGGGTGAGACAGGCAAGGAGGGTGGAGCTAGAATGAGGTAATAACTTACCAGTTATTTTATTCAACTGTCACTACCCGGCTGTAACCAACCGGAAGTTGGTTCCTCTCGCTACTTCCGCCTGCGTTCTTTACAGTGGACCCTGTGACCAGCTTGCTGTGCACTCCATGACCCCTCACCCCCTCCCCCTCCCCTCCCTTCAACACACAGGTGGTTTATGAATCCTATCAACTCTTTAATCCTTTCAGGGCAGCTAGTGCATTAAAGGATCATGCCAGGCTATACAGGGTTGATACACTGGTGGCAAGAGATGCACTGACTAGCCAGCACTACTTTCATGCATCATATTTAATATGAAGGTTATATAAATAGGAACCATAGGCTCGGCATGATACATAAATGCATCCCTGGTGGGTCTCCTGCATCATGGCAACCAGAAGGCATGATGTATTAAATACATGGTGTGGTCTGTTGAGAGAGAAGACACACAAGAGCAGTCGCCGTGTTAAGTATTGCAAAAGAGGTTTTGCTTCATGGCATGTTGTATTAGTCCTCTGTAAAAGCAAAAATCATTTCTTACTGGTGCTACCACTTGTCTACTTTATTTTTTGAATTTGCCCATTAGAGCTAAAGGAATTGTTTTAGTCAGGTAATGCTTTAAGAAGAGGCAATGCTTTCAGAAGAAGTAATGCTTTAAGAAAAAGTAATGCTTTCAAAAAGAAGATAATTTTTGGTGCTAGCTCTCCTTCCTAAAACTCCTAAATTTAAAAAAGAATAGACAATTCCTACTGATATTCTAGGTCATTTTGTAAATAAAAAGCCAAATTCACTAAGTAGGTGTATACTGGTTTAAATAAATGGGGGGGGGGTGCAAAACACTCTATGCACATAGGGGGGGGCGATGGCGACTTAGGAGTTAATGATTTGAGAGACAATGTCCATTGTAATGCATGATGCACCAACGGAGTGCTGGTGAAGCAATGTAAAGCTAGGGATCCACTGCCGCTAGTTTCTTGCGACTTTGACTTGTGTGTGTGTCCTCGGCGACAACATTCACAAATATCAAACCATTTTGATTTTTGCAAATGCTGTCGCAGCAGCAGATCCACTAATGGAACAGTTTCTGCAAGAAGACACACAAGAGCAGTCGCCGTGTTAACTCGCAGTAAACTTGCAGCAGTGGATCCCCGCTTTAACACCACTTACTCTTGGTGCATCATGCTGACCCTACAGGCGTACTATAATGACTCTGTAGGTCAATAATGAATGCAGATTGACTGTCATGCCAACAGACAGGCCTAATGGTAAACAGGATGTTGTTCAGGAAGGATAGGCCTCCACTCTGTGTGTGGGTACATGGGGGGGGGGCGGACAAGGCCACATTTATGTAGAAATAAAACATAAGGCACAAGGATGAAATAGCACTCTATCAGGTTCCTCCACATTAGACCTGAGGTAGGACCCATACCTGTTTATACAGATGCTGCTACTGCAGCATTACTTGTATTATATACAGGCTGGTTTTGCTTTATTGGGACACTGGGGGACATTGCTATCCTGCTTGAATGAAGACCTGGTATGTAATTCAGCAGAATGTATCATGCCATCTCTACATGGTTGATACACTCCGAGGCAGTGCAGGTCATTGGGTGCAACCCGGGGGTGCAACAGTACTCCATTGGTGTATCATGGCAACAAACGGACATGACCCTGGTGGCATCATGTTGGCACTAAAGGGTTATCATGTGCCAGCTGCTGTGGTTGCACCCCTTTGTGGGTGATAATTAGGGCAGTGTGTGCACTATAGAAAGCTTTCTTGATTTATACTGCAATTAATTCATGAACGCCTGCGGCCCCAGAAAGAAGCATAATTAGTTTAGCGAGATTGAATATGCTTAAAGTATCTGCTGGTGTAACACCCAATACCCTCTTATGATAAAGTCCTTGCCTTATTGGTTTGCATTCACCAGCAGAGATTTACGTGTACATTACAGAGAGGAAATGACAGAGTGAATACGCAGGAACAAACTATTCAATTGGGAATTTCTCAGGAATGAGTGGAATGAACCAGAAGCTGGACACAAAGGCCTACTTATCTTTGTTTTATGGTCATATTAAGAATGTAAATTGACAAATCACATGGAAATTCATTTAGGGTGGAAGGAGTTCTGGAGTTCTGGATTCAAAGTTAGTAAAGAAGCATTACTAAAAAAAAAACAGGATGAGGAATTCTGATCAAAATGTGTCACTTCTTGGAGTTCATCTTTACAAAATAATCCGGACTCCATTTTCTATATACCATATTCAACCATAGATATAATAGTGAATTTCAACAATTACCAAGGGCTAGAAAAATAATCTGTCTGTCCCCTTTATTTGAGACATGTGCTATTATGAGACCCCAGACCCCAAAATGGGCCATTACATTACACCTTAACCTTAACAAAGTCTCTCACCCATTCAGAAACAAAAAAGCGCTTTCTCCTGCCTCTCCTGCAGTCATAGAGGAGGGAATCTCAGAAGGAGACATTCTATGGGCTCTGTTGTAGCCCAGGGTGCAGATTTATCTGTGCTGGAAGGCCCCACACTAAAAGCTTTCTGTAGTAAGTGTTTGCTCCTGGACCTACCCCCTTTAACCCTTTAAGGACTGCTTATGCAGGAGTGCATCATACTTATTGGTTGGCATGATGCACCACTGAACTGATGGCAAGTCTGATCTTCCTGAACTATATCACCCCTACAGAGTTGGCATGATGCATGAATGCAGCCCTGGCATCTCCTCATGATGCACCAATTCAGTTCTCACGAGTTAATTTGCTGACGTTGGCAGATTCTCAAAGGGTCCTCATGATACATGCTTTGTTATGCACCAGCACCTGCATCATGTCGACTCCATTGTGTCATACCTAAAAGATTTCTTTTCCATTGTCATCACAATGCATTTAAATGAAGCCCCGTGAGTAACTCTCTGAACACGCATTGCCACATCATGCTAACCCTTTGGGGTTGGACTCATTGCAGGATGCATGGATGCAGCCCTGGTGAGTTACTCAGAAGAGCTGCATCAATGCATCATGATGACTAAAGGGAAAAATGTGTTGATGCACTTTGTGATCCACGAAGGGTTGGGCCCTTGTCCACCCTGTGGCTGGCTGGGTTGGTTTATAGTTCCTGTATTAGCCACCAGACGGCGTGTTTCTACATATACACGACCCTATATAATACAGGGCATACATCCAACTTGCAGCAATCTACGCAGGAGGCAATTACCACAAGGCCACTGCCATATATGGTATGCTTTGCACTTCAACTAGCATTACCACACTCCCCACTATTGTGCATTGGAGCATATCCAGTGTACTATTGGTACTCCCACATGAGCCATTTTTCCACCACCCTGACAGATATTCCCTTCAAATCCTGTTACCTGGGGTTTCTTTATGATGTCATAGGTTATCACAATCACTTTTGCCAAAGAGATAAGGTCTCTGGCACCATTTTAGTATACTTGCTTTTGAGAAGAATTTACCCAAATCTGAGCTACAAGATATGGTAAGTAGAGAAGGTCAGATTTCTTAAAACTACTCAGAAACTTGTGCTTGTGCCGTCTTTTTGTAATATCCATGTCAAAATATATATGAACAGTCTTCACCTTATTTCTCACCATGATGCACCAATTCAGTTCTCACGAGTTAATTTACTGATGTTGGCAGATTCTCAAAGGGTCCCAATGATACATGTATTATTATGCATCGGCACCTGCATCATGTTGACCCCATGGAAGTGTATCGACTCCATTGTGTCATACCTAAAAGATAATTTTCCATCGTCATCACAATGCATTTAAATGGAGCCCACATCATGCATGGATGCAGCCCTGGTGAGTTACTCAGAAGAGCTGCATTAATGCATCATGATGACTAAAGGGAAAAATGTGTTGATGCACTTTGTGATCCACAAAAGGGTTGGGCCCTTGTCCACCCTGTGGCTGGGCGGGTTGGTTTATAGTTTCTGTATTAGACACCAGACGGCGTGTTTCTACATATATACGACCCTATATGATACAGGGCATACATCCAGCCTGCAGCAATCTACGCAGGAGGCAATTACCACAAGGCCACTGCCATATATGGTATGCTTTGCCCTTCAACTAGCATTACCACACTCCCCACTATTGTGCATTGGAGCATATCCAGTGTACTATTGGTACTCCCACGTGAGTCACCCTGACAGATATTCCCTTCAAATCCTGTCACTTGGGGTTTCTATATGATGTCATAGGTTATCACAATCCCTTCTGACAAAGAGATAAGGTCTCTGGCACCATTTTAGTATACTTGCTTTTGAGAAGAATTTACCCAAACCTGAGCTACAAAATATGGTAAGCAGAAACTTGTGCTTGCACCTTCTTTTTGGGATATCCATGTCAAATTAAAAATATATGTTATGAACAGCTTTCATTCAAACTGTAGTGTCTTCACCTACCACAGCCCCCGAGGAGCCTGAACTGACTCTGATATAATTCAACAGGTACCAGGAGACAAGAGCTGTCTGGTGTGATAGCATGGGCCATGTTTTTACTGTCACCACCCACAATGTAACTAATTGGTTACGTCAGGCTGCGTCTCTACCAACCTGTAACCATGGTAACCGGTGGCCATGATGGATGCCACATGGACCGCTGCTTCTTTTGGAGATTATTCATGACAGGATTAGAGTTATACATTCTGTACCTGTCCCTAGGGCACTGCAGGATTATCATGATTGGGGACTAGATAATGGCATAGCCATATTGCAGGGAATTCCTTTGGAAATTGGCTTAATCTCAGTCTTCATTCTTCCCATAATTCTATAGTGCTTATTAGTTTCGATCTAGATTATGTGACTGGGCGTATAGAAAACAGATGCTCATCTAAGTCATCTTTGTGAACAGGTCCCAAATGAGTGCCTGTCTGGGACAAACGCATTAGTCTAAAAGCATGTGAGCGCTTATACGAGTCACAATGGTACCTGGACCTTTTCCTACTTTCAGCTGACAACCACCTTAGTCCTATCTCCTTCAGAATGTCCCGGTACAAGGTTACCCAGCATGCATACAACAGGAAGTGCACAATGACAGGAAGTGTACAGACATAGTTCCTCCCCACCCCATCCTAAACCTTTAAGGGCAAGAGATGCATGCTCCAAAGAAGTGCTGGTAAGTCCTCTTGTCAGAAACTCATTGTTGCACCATACAAACCCTCCAGGATACAAGCTTGTAGAGTCAGTATGATGCTTGAATGTGGCCGTGGCCAGGACTGCATTTGTGCATTCAATGAATCCTTTAAAGGTATATATTTCAGCCATTTGGGTAACTGGACCTTTCCCCACTTTTGTCCTTAGTTCTCTTCCCTTTTTTATTGTTTGGCATGATGCCCTAATAGGGAGTGCATCATACAACGGCCCTGGGAGTGTATAATCCCTGGTGCCAGGGCTGCATTCCTGCATCATAATCACCAAGAGTCATAATGAATGGTGCACTATTCGTCTTTAAAGGGCTAGAACATGGCGCATAGTGGAGGCGTCCATGAGGCATTCCAAGATGTAGCTGACAATGTGAGGAACACAATGGCTGCCCTAGTCTCTTGACACCTTCACCCTTACCCTCCAGATTCTCACTACAACCCATCTATACTAGCACTCTGACTGAGAGCCCCATCTGCAAATGTATCTCTCTGAGTATTTAAAGCCAGGCTGTTGAAATCTGTTTTGTGGCTGATTTCTCTAACAAAAACTAGTGGAAATCATAACACTTGATTTCCTTAACTCTCTGATGATGTGTAGCAAGCAAGATATCATAATATCCAGATAAGAACTAAGTATTGCAAAATAAAGCATTAAAATCAAATTATTGCCCATGAATCTTTGGAAGAGGGTCCACTGAAAACTCACATCATCAGATTTGATAGTTTTAACCAGGCCAAATGTTCAACTTCAAGGGACAGATCCAGAGAACTTCGCTCCTCATTTGACTTTCATGGGCTAAATTTTGCACTGGGGGTAGCAACAGAAAATGACCCTTTGTCAGCCATAATGCATAAATACCACATTCTAGCCCTATGCAACTGATAAACTGCTGCATGATGCACCAAGTAGGGAATTTCTTGTGAGTTCTGTATTGGTACATATATGAAATCAGGCATCTCTTAAATAGGTAAAGGTAATGGTTGGCAAACACAAAGCTCTAGATTCATAGATGCTACCAGTACCTAAATATGGTTTCACTAGGATAGAGACTACATCAGACTCTTCCTGCCACTTTGTAACTCATGACAGAAAGCCCCACCCCATGAGGATCCCCTCTCATCAGTGTATACAACACTTCTCCACCAGGACCTGGGGAGATGGCCGACTGTCCTGCAGCAATAGCCTTTTTTTGTTAACCCTCTATGTCCCGCATCTATCATGCATACACATCTACCCTCATGAATAACCTCCCTCGGCACTTGTAGATATGGAGGGGCCCAAGGGCCATTGCCCCTGGCCCTCATACAAGACACGCACTTACTCCACAGGTCTACATTTTAGTGCTGAAGGCCTATTCCACCACCCCATACCTGTACTCCACGGCTTACACAAAACAACACCTTATTTAAAACCTACCTCCTAGACATGATGATACGTATCTCCTTTTATTTTATGTGAATAACTTCTTCCCGTAGAGAAAACATTGCGGGGCCGATCGCCACACCCCCAGTGGCATAACGTGTGCTGATCCACCACAGCGGGCGATCCGGTACCGCAGCCTCGTTCCGGGTGCATGTAAACATTCAAAATGGCAGACCGGCACTCATACTGGGAACTACGGTATCGGATTTTGTTGATTTTTCCTTATTTAAAGCCTCTAAAAACATAAAATAAATAGAGAACTAAACCTCCTTGGTGTCCTCGGTGGCCGATCCACCCCTCAGGGGTCGTCTCCCTCGTGGTGGATCGGCCAGCTTGTACACCATGGTCGTTTAGTTCTCTCTATTAGTTGCCATGATGCAGGAATGTAGTCATTGTGAGTATCGTACCAGTGCTGCAGACCTGCATCAGAACCTGGTGTTGTAGGTGAACGGTAGGGCTGGGGGTGAGGGCAGGATGAGAGTGGCCATCATTCTTCCATCCTCAAACTATTCCTGTTACAGGAAATTCCCCATATCCATGTTTCCCCTGCAGCAAGCTAACAAACTGAGTTACAATCCTAAAGGGTTGGCATGATGCTTTAATACAGTGCTGGTAAGTCACCGGTAGCACATTAATACATTTATGCGCCTGTGTCTTTTGGCAGGATGATACAGAAATGGTGAGTTACTCACCATTTTGCTACATGCATCATGCTGATCCTCTGCATTGGTTTACAGTCACAATCATGATAGGCCGATACAACACAGGTGAATAGACCAGTAATGCATTCGTGCATCATGTTAAGATGCCCCATGATTTAGTGGTGAGTTGACCCAGCAGCATTACAATGGTGCATACTGACATGATGCACCGATAGAGAGTTGGTGAGCAGACTTGCCACCACTACATTGGTGCATCAGGATGATAAAGGACCATGATCTTGGAGGCATCACACGGCCCATATATGGTTATCATTGCCTTTTTTTGTTATTGTGGCCATGGTCTGGTGGTACCCGGGGAGGCACAGAGCCGACCATCGGAGTGGGATAAATCACTATTGTGGAATAAATAATGGAGGGTGGTTGTAATCTGCGGGGCCGCTTCTGTCAATAAATCCTCTCTCTGCCTCCTGTTAACTGCCTTTATGGTGCGCCTGTCGGACTGCTTCAGAATTCTGTCCATCAGGACTCCTGGAGCCCGCATACAGGCAAGACTCCACCCTTTAACCCTTTAATGGCTGACGGTGAATTAATGCACCATGCCCATTGGTTATCGTGATCCATGAATGCAGCGCTGGTGTGTTAATGGGTTCATTCATACATCATGCCAACCCTAGAGGCACAATGCTGTAGCATGAGCATTTCACCGTCACTTCATTTGTGCATCATGACGACCGATAGGCATGATTCACTCCTTTATCCATTAAGTGTTAAGTGGTAGTAACTCACCAGGGTTGCATTTATGCCTTTATTCATTCTTGCTTGCCAGTCCTTCATTACGGCATCATGTTGACCTCTGAGAGTATCTCAATCCTATAGGATCAGCGGTCATGTCAACCAATGGGCATGATGCACTAAATTCACTAAAGCTGCAATATAGCAATATGTGGCCCACCACGGGTTAACCAGCTACTCTGACCAATCGGCAATGGTTCTGAAAAGCCTAATTTGTCAGGAAAAGCCTATTTGGATAGTCATGCTCTATTGCTGAGGCACAGGACACAAATGGCATTACCGGATTACTGCAGATTGAGGTTATGAGACCACTCCTGCGCTCATTGTTCGGTACAGCCATGGTGTATGGGAATGACAGGACAGTGTGAAATTGGATGTAGAGGATGGACTGTTGAATCTGTATGGTTGAACTGAAGAAAGGTTTGTTGAACGACTGGTCTTTTCAGGCGGATTCAGTCACTGTTGGCATACAGACCGGAGGTGTGAAAATAGATTCTGGAAGGGGTGGAAGAAGAAGGCGGATGTACTGCATTGGCCTGTTTAAGCATCTTGGTATTTAAAGATTTCAATACCATTCAATCCCCAGCGCTTAAACAAGACTGGCGCTTGTTCAAAGGCCTGGCACTTATACATACAACTACAGTAATCCTTTAGGGGTCAAACAATGCCTCATGATTCATGTTCCTTCTTTGGCATGATTCACTAGTGCAGTGCTAGTGAGTAACGCGCTAGCACTGCATTGATGCACCAATTTTAATGGTTTAAGCCCCCCCCCCATAAACCACACCCTAAGTTCAGAAGCATCCATTAAGTCACAGTCAGGCTCAGAATTGTGCCGCGGCTTATATATGGGGTTTTATGGTATTTCATTAAAGCGGCATACAGCTCTTAATGGTCACAGACCCCCTGCTACCATAGAAATGGATCTAATCCCACCCACTACCTACCCATCCCCACGCTCTATCTCACAAGCCCTACAGCAAGCTGAATAGACTGACCCTTCAATTCCTTAAGCATTTAAGGGCTGCTGATGCTTTGATGCATCTTGCCAATTGGTCTTCATAATGCACGAATGTAGCCATGGATATTTAATCTCCAGGGCTACATTGCTGTATCATGCCGACTCTACAGGGTTGTTAACCTCCTGGAGGATCATCATGATGTTCCAATAAGGTGCTCACAAACAGTCTCGCAGGCACTTCATTGGTGCATCATTCCGACCAATGGGCAAGATGCACTCCTGCATTAGCAGCCCTTAACATGACCGCATCACACCTCCAGGTTCTTGTTCCTTGATTGTAATGATGCACCAATGCAGTGCTGAGGATCAGTGTAAACATGTGTGTGAATACTCTGGTGCCCTGAGCATATCTGCAGAGAACCACTGCCTTTGTATGTCGGTGGGTAGGAGTGTAGGGTGTGGAAAGCATGGGGAAGGGGGGGGGGTGTGACAGTGTAATCTAGTTGAATGACAAACACCCAAAGAGTAAAACATAACAGGTTTGGACATAAATGGTTAGAAAAAGGCTGCAATTCCCCTTTATCCTGCTGGTGAGGTACTTGTCAAGGCTTCATGAGATATAAGGGACATTAAGCATTAATTAATACGCAATGTACCCCTGAAAGGGTTTCTTCTCCCTGCAGGTGGCTTTAGAATAGAGATAGGAGAAAAGTACAGAAGTAAATTGATGGATCTTCTGCTGTCATACACTGTCGTGCGCCATTTGTTCAGGACATTGTCGAGTTATGGATGATGTACCGGTATTTCGAAAAGACTTTGGACAAAGGAATGGAATGGGGGGCAAGAGGGCATCTGTCATCATGTTAAGTATATTGTAATACCTCACATATATGGTGCACCATGCATATAAGACACTCCCAAAGTGAGAGAAAGGCATGAGACACATCTAAAGGTAGATCTTGGACCTTAGTTCTGTTCTATAGACAGATATAATAATATTCTCAAGCCCGCCCCTAGCTGTTGCTGAACCTTTAAGGTGCACACGGAGTTCACTGCCGGGCCCACCAAAATTACCAGACTGTAGGAATCAAGGTCCTGTGATGCATTTTCAAGCCTTGTACAGCTTAAAACAAAATATATTACTGTTTGTTAAGTTTTACAGAGTTAAATGATTAAACATTAGGTCGTTTCTTGTTGTGTCGATCTATAGCACTGTATTGGTACATCGTGATGACAAAGGAACATAAACCTGGAGGCACCCTGCTGTAAGTACTGATATTCCAGTACTAACTTGGGTTTGACTCAGGTCTTTTTGACTTAGAACTTAAAATGCTTACCACCAAACAATTGGCCTATGCTTAACCAATACATGTCCATCTATGTGGATCACACTGGTGAGTGTGCTCCCAGCACTTCATTGGAGTATCATGCCTACCCTCCGGTACTGTATCATGTATGGTCGGCATGATGCATGAATGTAGCCCTGGTGAGTTACTCACCAGGGCTGCATTCATGCATCAGGATGACTAATGGACATCATGCATTAATGCATCAACAGCCCTTAAAAGGTGAAAGGGTTAACTGCTTAAAATGATGATGGATACTTGTCGTTGAGGTGGAGAACAAAAAGTCTTATTACACTGCAATTAGTCTTGGTAAAAAGGATTGATGATAATGACAATGTTACCAATCCTATGGTGATCAATAAAACGTTTTGTACCTTTTAAGTAGCTTAATCGTATCCACCTATTGATCCCCATGCATATATAGTCTAATGACAGGCCTATGCAGAAGAGGAAGCAATTAGCAAAATCCCCATTTTCCTCATTCTTGTATTCTCCCTGCTGTTTTTTGAAGATGGTTTTATGTGTTCCTCTAGCAGGACATTCATTACCCACATCACAGCCTGTCTCAGTGAGCATGCGCAATCAGTGTAGCCTGAAGGACTAACTTCCGGTGGAGAAGAATGCTCTTTAATCAGAGTCAGGGTTGATGTTCCGCTATGAGTACCAGCCCTCTAAGTCTACACACTGTGTTAACGCATTATGGTACTTGGTCATCATGATGCATGAATGCAGCACTGGTGGGTCTTCACACCAGGGCTGCATTCATGCATCATGCTGACTCTAAGTGAGATGATACGCTCCAAAAGGATCAGCATGATGCAACAATGACGTTCTATTCTGCATTTTTATCATCCTCATGATGCACAAATCCAGCCCTGGTGAGTATCTCACCAGTGCAGCATTTTTGCATTATGACTGCTAAATGCCCAGATATATAAATATGATATCATAACTGAAGTCACTCTTAAACACTTGTATTGGTGCATCATATTGACAAATGCTCAGGAACCAGAGGTTGGAGGCAGTATGCAGCTCTTAACTTTTTAAGGACCATCCTCATTGGTGCATTATACCATCCCGCTCAGGGTGCATCAGACAGGTTTGGTCAGTATGATGCATGAATGTAGCCCTGATGAGTTACTCACCAGGGCTGCATTCATGCATCATAATGACCAATAAGTAGGATGCATCAGTGCACTATCAGCCGTCAAAGGGTTTCCAAGGACGGATCTGGTTTGGTGCTTGGAGAGTGGATGACAGAGACAGATTTGTAGGTGGCGCTTATTGGCAGCCATAGCGAGGCAGGCTGGCATAAATAACGGCCCTATTCAACTTGGTCGCCCAACAACAGGTGGGTCAGATGAAGCAGACGACTTTTTTCAAATAGCTGCCAAGTCATGAATTCCAATAGTATAATAAATCCTTCCCCACTATCGGGGGAACCAGAAGCTTTGTTTTTAAAGCTTCCAAGAATTTTTAAGCATCGACACTTTTAGTAAGCACAGGTTTTGAATAAGCACTGGGATAGAGTGGTTTTGATATTGCAATTTACACTTTACACTATGCTTTGAATAAGTGCTGGTCTTGTATAAGGGCAGGGGATAGATAGAAAAGTATTGAGCCGAGGTGCCTAAACAGACCACTATGGTAGTGCTGCATAATTGCATAATGCACATTTGTCAGCATGATGCAGAAATAAAGTCCTACCCAGAAAAACTGCCCATCAGCACTTCAATTAGCCAGTATGGTGCAGCAATGCAGCACTGGCTGATGAGTAAATTATTAGTGTATCATGACAATCCTTGGGAGTGCATCAACCACATTTGGTCACCATGATGCATGATGCATGATACAATATTAGCCAAGGCTTAGGCTACATTCATTCATGAATGTATCACGTCCACAAGGTAAAAAAACATGTGGATGAAGCACTGGTGAATTACTCACCAGGGCTGCAGCCATGCATCAAGATGGCAAGATCTGCATGATGCATTAAGTTATGAAACTGCCTTTAAAGGGTTTATACCAAACAAAAACAAAATTGCCTCTCATCAATTCCCCATTAGCAGAAATGGAGAAGCGTTTTGTGCCAGTGGACCGGTACATGGAATCTCAGCATTCATCATTGAATGGAGGATTGGTACAGATCAGATTTAAATTATTCATTTATTCTGTTTTTGAGACAGTTGTGGAAAAGGAGAGGGGTTGGATGACTGACTGAGCGCTATTCAGACAAAGTCAACAGCTAATTAAGGGGCTGTGCTTGGTAGATACCAGTAACTGTTACTTTGTATCAGTTTAATAAGGTGCAGGTGGAAAGATGTGATTAAGAATATGTTCTGTATGAATCAATTAACCTGAGAAATAACTGTTTAAGTCTACCAGGCATCCTCATGAAGCTGAGTAGTGAACCACTGTAATTGGCTTGCAGTAAAATAGTTTCTGCAATAAAGCTCAAGATGGCAGGACCATGGCATTATTTTCCGTGAAAATATTTGTGAATTTCTGACAATTTTGGGACTAGGAGTCCACTGCTATTTTGACAACTTTTTTTACCGTGCATTGTAAGAAATGACCACTTACTCTACCAGGCATCTTGGTAAAAACTGAACAGTGAAGCAGTGTAGTTTCTATGATGAAGTCCCAGATGGCAGTACAGGAATCGTGAGATAAGATCTATGAAAGCCTGAAGAAGTTTTACACTTGTGGCCTCAAAGTTTATGTTCCTTCTTGGCTGTTCACAAATGCAGTGCTGCTAATTAATTTGCTGGTGATGTATCAGTGAATCATGATAACTATTAGCAGTTATTGATAAAAAGCCTAATTATTAACATAACATAGCCTTCAAGGTCTCCCATATCCTCAAGTCTGGATGTATCATGATTGAATTAGCAAGAGAAATCTAAAGCTTATGTTCCTTGGTTTGAATATATGTGCACTATTTCAGGTCTAAGTGAAGAGAGTAAGCCATCTCGAGCTCACATCAAGCCAGGTAATTGAGTATGAGATTTACCATAGCACCCCACAAATAAGGCATGCCTTTTCTGCCAGAATGGAGCACTACTATACTAAAGGATCAGTTAGAGTTGTGAGTGCACCTTACAGGCGGGGATATATTTGTATGGAATGGTATTCATGCTTCAATATTTGCACCTTATAAGATAGGCCTGGGCGCACCTTATACATGAGTTATTACAGTACTCCCTGCAGACTAATACAATACATGTGTGGCCCTAACAAATGTGTCTTACTACTTCCCAGAATCCCAGAAAACAAGTATAGAGATCAGAGGAGGCATACATGCAATCCTGGCATCCATTTCATGCTTGTTAACCACTCATCATGTACAGATGGCCATCTTACAGGAAGGGTGCCCCTTGTCTGTGTCCCCTTACATTTGCAGATTGTGTAATGACAATATGTATTTTTTGTCATAATTATATACACTATATGAAGATTTTTTTTTTTCAAAAATGCCTTGTGTATGTTTGTGGTACATGAATGCAGCCATGTTGGTTGCACTTGCCAGGGTTGCATTTATGTATAATCATCACCATTTGGGAATGTTTCAAGCCCATGCAGGATTTGCAGGATGCATGAACACAGGCCTAGCAATTATGCCCAACTATGGTCGGCATGATGCATCAATGAAGTTCTGGTGAGTCTGCTCACCGGCACTTCATTGAAGCATGCCGAGGGTTGCTATTATGTATGATTGTAGATCTGATGAGTTAATCCCCACAGATGCATCTCGTGACCAATGGGCATGATGCATGAATACATTAACTCTCTAATAATTGCACTGGTATGAGGCAAGAAAACAATACTTTCAAAGGTTACCTTGATTGAATGATGGAGAGTTGAACCTGGTTGCATAAGCACTTCACCACCACTTCATTGGTGCATCATGACGACCAATCAGCAATGATTCACTCCTACATTCATTATGGATTTGTTGTATTGTCTTAAAGTTCATTTTTTTCTTTTATTGTCATGATACCGTAATTGCCATGGCTGCATTTGTGCTCCAAGAGAACCTTTTGAGGGCGTATTTACCCCATTGAATTAGCATAATGCATTAATGCATTAGCGGTATTTAAAGGGCTACACCTGTAATAAAGCACTATGTGGCAACCATGGGTTAACCTGCTACTCTCACCAATAGGCAATAGTTCTGAAAAGCCTTATTTGTCAGGAAAAGTCCATTCGGATAGTCATGCTTTATTGCTGAGGCACAGGACACAAATGGCATTACTGGATTACTGCAGATTGAGTTTATAAGACCAGTCATTGTTCGGTACTGTTGCGATGTATGGGAATGACAGGACAGTGTGAAATTGGATGTGGAGGATGGACTGTTGAAGAAAGGTTCATTGACCAACTGGTTACTCTTTTGAGGCAGATTCAGTCTGCATACAGACTGGAGGTGTGAAAATAGAATTTGGAAAGGGTGGAAAAAGAAGGCTGGTGTGACCCTTTATAGGCCTCACAATACACTGTTAGAAAAAATGGTGTCAAAATGATAGCAAAATCCTTGGCCCAAAGTTCCTAGAGATCCATCTGGGGCTTTATTGTGGAAACCACACTGTTTCACTGCAATATGACTGTGGATGTTCACCTTTCAGGATCCCGTGTAGACTCAACAGTTACCTCATTGGAGCATTATCATATACCAACCCTGCACGAGTCAATATCCACTCTGTATGGTCAGCATGATGCATGAATACAGATCAATGACATGTTACCTCCCGGTTTATTCATTATGGCACCAAAAACTACAGTGAAATACTATGTATAGGTGTACATCAGAGCATTCTGAACTATTGAACTATCTAAGCCTAACCTGGAAGGCATTTCTTATTTCTCCTTCAAGTCGTAGTAAGATCTCTCAGTTAAATGCCATTACAGACCTGCATCTAGTGGTTGCGAATATTTGCACTGGTACAGCTGCCCTACCAAACTATTACTGCCTTAATTGCTGATCATACAGAGTAGTCATAGTGTGTTACCTACAATCCCCCACTCTTATATTGAGGGTTTTAAGTTATACTGGTTGTGTCTAGTTATACCATCTTGAGAAATGCCCTCCAGATGTTGGAAGACTGGTAGTTTTATACTGTTCTATGGTGTAAAACCCACCTATAAACTGCATTCTGCAAGCTGCAGTTGGCCTCTGAAATATGCCACAGCTTATACATGGTATTTCATTAAAGTGGGATACAGCTCTTAATGGTACAATGCCTAGGGCTAGAAAAGAAAAAAGGAAAGCCGGAGGTACTGTATGTTCCAATACTGGTGGTACACTGTGGTTCAGAATAACCATCAGGGGAGACTGCTATGGTGGCTATTGGGCTATACATTGATGTTACCACCAGGGACGCCACAGACCCTCTGCTACCATAGAAATCTAATCCCATCCCCTGCCTACCCATCCCCACCCTCTATCTCAAAGCCCTTAAAGCAAGCTGAATAGAGTGACCCTTCAACCCTTTAAGGGCCGCTGATGCATAGATGCATCATGCCAATAGGTCGTCATGATGCATGTATAGCCCTGACTTTCTACAAGCCATGGCTAGATTCATGCCTCATGCCAACTCTATGGGGTTGATAAACTCCTGGGGTGTCCAATGAAGTGCTGGTAAGACTGATCTGTAATCAAAGTAATCAGAAAGAAATGGCCTTACTCGCCAGGGCAGTGCCTATGCATTATAAGGTCAAAGGGACATTTTGACATTAGTTAATACACAATGTAGGGGCCTAACCCTGAAAGGGTTTACCCCCCCCCCCCCCCTGCTGGTGGTTTTAGAATAGAGATGGCAGAAAAGCACAGAAGTGAATTGATGGATCTTCTGCTGTCATACACTATTGAGCACCATTGTTCAGGACATTGTGGATTTATAGATGCTGTACCGGTGTTTGGGCAAGACATTGGACAAAGGAATGGAAATTTGGGGCAGGGAGCATCTGTCTTCATATTAAGTATACTATAATACCTCACATATAAGGTTCACCCTGCATATAAGACACTCCCAAAGTAAGAGAAAGCCATAAGCCATATCTGGAGGTAGATTTTGGACTTTAGTACTGATCTATAAAATAATACTATCAGGCACATGCCCCAAATGTTGCAGATCCTTAAGGCTCACTAGGAGTTCATCCTTGTATAGAAGCTGCTCCTTATGGTCTATCATTGCTAATATGCCCAAGCATAATCTCTATCTTTTACATACCGTATATCCTCGTGTATAGACAAGGCCATGTGTATTAGCCTCCCTGTGTATTAGCTAGGGTGGATTGTCACCTAGTGCAATATAAGCTCGGCCCCGTGTACTGACCTGGGGGGGCTGGGGTGGGCCTCGAAGGAAAAAGCGTGGGATGCCATCACCTATAGTCCATATTTTAGAAGTTGCTGATTGTATGATACATTTTCCCCCAAATTATTCATTGCAACACAAAATGATATATATTCTGAAATGATATGGTACCAGGTACGTTTAAGCACAAAAAAAAAATCATTTTTAATACCAGTATCATAGAAAAATAAGAAAGGAGTTTATAATTCTATATAGTCAGCTGCCATGAAGGGAATTATAAGCCCAATTTTCTGCTGAATTTTATGAAAGCTGAATAGAGTGACCTTCAATCTTTTAAGCCTTTAAAGGCTGCTGATGCATAGATGCATCATGCCAATAGGTCGTCATGATGCATGAATGAAGCCCTGGCTATTTACTCTATTTACTAATTCTGCAGCTTCAATACATTTTTC
This sequence comes from Acholoe squamosa, assembly GCA_949317995.1. Lineage (NCBI taxonomy): Eukaryota > Metazoa > Annelida > Polychaeta > Phyllodocida > Polynoidae > Acholoe > Acholoe squamosa. Next base: position 12,754,093 of record OX439041.1, read on the forward strand.
AGTGTTCAATTGATTCAAGAGTTTTTCTGGATAAATGGACAATCAGTATGATTGTTCCAATTCCAAAGCAAGGTAATTTAAATAACATTAGCAATTGGAGGCCTATTAATCTTTTACCTGTTCCAGGACGCCTTGATCATTTAAATAAGAATAATCTAATAATCAGTTGCCAGTACGGTTTTAGACCCTTGAAAGCCTTGTCAGACAGTATAATTCCACAGGGTGAATAAACTTGAGACCAGACTGGTATACAGACTGGCATGGATCTGTAGAGTATTGGGTATACCAATATCATGATCCGCCCCCTTCCTCCCCCAAATCCCCCTAGCTCCCCACTGGATGCCCCTCTTTATAGTGTATAATCTGATGGGCTTCTTACCAGGTATAGTGGTAATACTTGCCTGGTAAATGGGAAAGTGTGGGCCAGGTGTGATTTGAACACTCCTATTGGTCAACAATAAAGGCTGTAAGCACAGCCTGCTTGATAGAAACTAACTACTAAGAAAATTTTAGCTTTATAGCATGGGTTCATTTCACTGAATAAAAACAATGTACTAGGTACAATTGTTATAAATTACCGTCCCTCCTATACATATCTGCACCGGGTTGTTCTAGTATGTAATTTGTATGTAAGGTTAACATATTATGTACTATTATTACACTTATTATTCTAGGCTGTTAGCTGAGTGATACAAGCCTATTTTGTGATAACATACCTTGAAAAGGGCCTTGAGCATAGGAAAATGAGTATATATGTGATCTCTAATGTTGAAAAATAGGACCGCAGGAATGTGGATGTGGTATAGGCATTTATTTTCACTGATAATAGTTAAAAGGATTGGCGAATATATGTTGCCATTTAATGTGTATACTCGCAGATATTTTGTTGTTACTAAGTGGCAGTATATGCCCTTATACGAGTAGTTTTTGAGATGGTTCATTAGATGGATCCTGATGAGCAGGATTTTTTTTATCCTTTTGACCTGCCATTGCTTAATTTTTGGTGGAACAAGTGAATAGCAATAAAAACTTACAAAACTCAAACTAAAAAAAAACTCAGGGCTACATTATTGCATTATGCCTACTCTATGGGGTTGATAAACTCCTGGGATGTCCAATGAAGTGCTGGTAAGACTGATCTGTAATCCAAGTGATTAGAAAGAAATGGCCTTACTCGCCAGGGCTGTGCTCATGCATTATGAGGTCAAACGGATATTTTAACATTAATTAATAAATACACGACGTAGGGCTCTACCCCTGAAAGGGATTACTTCTCCCTGCAGGTGGCTTTAGAATAGAGATGGGAGAAATGCACAGAAATAAATTGATGGATCTTCTGTTGTCATACACTGTTGTGCACCATTTGTTCAAGACATTGTGAATTTATGGATGATGTAACAGTATTTGGAGAAGACCTCGGACAAAGGATTGGAGATTGGAGGCAGGGGACATCTGTCTTCATATTAAGTATACTGTAATACCTCACATATATGGCGCTTCCCACATATAAGACACTCGCAAAGTGAGAGAACGCCACAAGCAACATAGATTTTGGACTTAAGTACTGTTCTATACAATAATATTCTCAGGCCCACCCCTAACTGTTGCTGATCCATCAAGGTGCACTAGGAGTTTGTCCTTACATATATAAGCCACTCGTCTATTCTTGCTCATATGCCCTTATTTGATCTCTATCTTTTACATAGGGGCTTTTTTTTACTTACATTGTGGAAGAGCTGGATTCTTCATAGAAATTGAACAGGTAAACCTTTACCGTGCAGGTCATATTTCAATGCATTGCCCATGTCTCTTGGTCAGCATGATCTATGAATGCAGCATTGAGAAGGAAATCACCAGAGCTGCATTTGTGATGCATTATTAGGATTGAAACACTCCCAGTGCACTGATGTGGCCCTGTAGGGTCAGCATGATCCACCAATGATTGAATTACTCGCCAGAGCTGCATTCATGCATTATGATGACGAATGGACATGATGAATTAATGCATCAGTGGCCCCTAAAGGATTAAAGTATTTACCCTATATAAAAAAGGCATTAATTCATCACTGGTCCCCACCTCATTGAATTAAGCTTGAGTGCTTGCCAGGAACAGATAAACCAAAAGAGGCTAGATAAAAGTAGGTATTTTTTTCAAAATTAAATCGATTATTCTTCAAATTTTCACTGCTAATAATATTTTCAGGGACCCATATACAATAAAAATTATTTGCTATCAAGTAAATGAGACATTCAATCATAAATATAAATAGAGACCATTTCTAAACAATAGCCTCTTGCCTCAAAATCATCAGAGCTTTTTTTTGTTGCATTTTCCACCATCTTGGATCTCAATTCAGAGAAATCGGCACCTTGGCCGATTTTATTTATCAACAAAACAGATCGTCGATTCTAGATCTAGATTCCAGCCACTGAGACCTTTCATTTGATATGTCATATGTTAGGATCTGATGGGTAGTTCCAAAGAAACTCACTAAAAAACTCAAACCTCCGAGAGGATCTGCTGGGAGAGTGTAAAATTGTTTGGCATTGCTACATTACGCACTGTTGCTATGTTACACGCCATTGCTACGTTACACGCCGACTTTTGAGGCTATGAAACCTTAGGTTCTAAACAGTAGGCCCTATACCCATTATCATAGCTTTTGCCCCCACTATCTAGTGGCGAAGCCACTAGTAACTGCTTAAAATGATGATGGATACTTGTCATTGAGGTGGAGAACCAAAAGTCTTATTACACTGCAATTAGTCTTAATGTTTTGTACCTTTTAAGTAGCTTAATCATATCCACCTGGTGACCCCCATGCACATATAGGCTAATGGCAGGCCCATTTTTCTCACTCCCATTTTTTACTTGTTGATTTTTGGCAGATGGTTTTATGTGCTCTTCATTACCCATGTCACGGCCTGCCTTACTGAGCATGCACGATCAGTGTTGCCTGAAGGACTGACTTCCGGTGGAGAAAAACAATCTTCAACCAGAGTCAGGGTTGTACAAGCAAAACTGGCAAATTGACCAGGCTTATACATGGGGCAGTGTTATATTTTCATACCTGACAAGCTACCCTCGCATCCTCTAATACTTTCTACATTTCTTCCACATTTATTTCAATATCCAATAATTTTATAGCTTATCAATGTTTTATTTCCCTTTAAAATGATTGTATACATAACAGATATATATGGGCGTCATGAAGCTGAAGGAATAGTTTAAATACTCCATACTCCATTTAGATACTCGGGGCCAGGCTTATACACGAGGAAATACGGTATGCATCAGTGCACTATCAGCCGTTAAAGTGTTTCCAAGAAGAGATGAGGTTTGGTGCTTGGAGAGCAGATGACAGAGACAGATTTGAAGGTGGCGCTTATTGGCAGCCATAGCGAGGCAGACGGGGATAAATAACAGTCCTATTCAACATGGCTGCAAAACAACAGGTGGGTGGGATAAAGCAGGAGCCATTTTTCAAATTGCCGCCAAGTCATGAGTTCCGATAGTGTAACAAATACTTCCCCACTATTGGGGGAACCAGGAGCTTTATTTTCAACCCTGCTTGGTCTGCATGGTGCCATATGGCTTTAAAGGCTTTTAAGTACCGGGTCTAATTTGTATAAGTTCTGCGGCATGGCGGTTTTGATATTCACACTATAAACTATGCCTTGAATAAGTGCTGGTCAGGGCTAGGGATAGAGGAGTATTGCAATCTATATATGCACCAGGGTGCTTAAATAGACCATAAATGCCAGCATGATGTGCCAATGAAGTGCTAATGAATCTTCTCACTCTTCAATGGTGCATCGGGCTGACCCTCTGGGAGTGTATCAACCCCATACCATCAGCATGAAGCATAACTGATGAGTAGACCTCATTCACCCATGGGTATGATGCAGCGTCCTATATATGAGCTAATTTTTCACCTTTTGGCTGATGAGTAGAGTATTGGTGCATCATGACAATCCTTGGGAGTGCATCAACCACATTTGGTCACCATGATGCATGATACAATATTAGCCCATCAGTTGCTAAGGCTACATTCATTCATGAATGCATCATGTCCACAAGGTGAAAGCATATGGATGAAGCACTGGTGAATTACTCACCAGGGCTGCAGCCATGCATCATGATGGCAGGATCTGCAGGATGCATGAAAGTATGAAACTGCCTTTAAAGGGTTTATACCAAACAAAAACAAAATTGTCTCTCATCAATTCCCCAGTGGCAGAAATGGAGAAGTGTTGTACCAGTGGACCGGTACATGGAATCTCAGCATTCATCATTGAATGGAGGATTGGTACAGATCAGATTAAATTATTCATTTTTTCTGTTTCTGAGACAGTTGTGGAAGAGGAGAGGGGTTGGATGACTGACTGAGCGCTATTCAGACAAAGTCAACAGCTAATTAAGGGGCTGTGCTTGGAAGATACCAGTAACTGTTACTTTGTATAAGTTTAATAAGATGCAGGTGGAAAGACGTGATTAAGAATATGTTCTGTATGAAGCACTTAACCTGAGAAATAACTGTTTAAGTCTACCAGGCATCCTTATAAAGCTGAGTAGTGAACCACTGTAATTGGATTGCAGTAAAGTAGTATAGTTTCTGCAATAAAACTCAAGATGGCAGCACCATGGCATTAGGAGTTTCCGTGAAAATAATTGTGAATCTCTAACAATTTTGGGACTAGGAGTCCACTGCTATTTTGACATTTTTTACCGTGCATTGTAAGAAATGACCACTAAATCTACCAGGCATCTTGATGAAAACTGAACAGTGAAGCGGTGTAGTTTCTATGATGAAGCCCCAGATGGCAGTACAGGAATGCACTGTGGTACAGGGAATCTTCATGACAAAATGGTGAAATAGTCCTTATCCCAACGTTGCCGGAGATCTGTCATCATTTTGATGACAGTTTTCTTCTATAGTGTACTGCATGACAAGGGAACATTGCTCAGTAGTTGTCCTCATTCAGAGACCTCATGATTACCTATAAACATAGTTTATGTTCCCAATGGCTTGGCTTGTTCAGAAACAAATGGCCTCCAAGGACATTTTTGAATATGAAATACCTTAGTTCGGGAACATGCTCAGTGCCCTCTGCACCCAAGTCATTTGTCTTTACCAGAGTAGTCAACAGGGTAGTCACAATGTCAGTCTGTGTTTTTCCATTATGATCTATGAAAGCCTGAAAAAGTTTTACCCTTGTTGCCTTTAAGTTTATGTTCCTTCCTGGCTGTTCATAAATGCAGTGCTGGTAATTAATTTGCTGGCGATATATCAGTGAATCACGATAACTGTTCAAAGGCCCAATCTATTGAAGAAAAGCCTAATTATAAACTTAACATAGCCTTCAAGGTCTCCCATATCCTCAAGTCTGGACGTATCATGATTGAATTAGCAAGAGAAATCTAAAGCTTATGTTCCTTGATTTGAATATACATGTATGTGCACTATTTCAGGTCTTAGTGAAGAGAGTAAGCCATCTCGTGCTCACATCAGGCCAGGTAATTGAGTATAAGATTTACCATAACACCCCACAGATAAGGCATGCCTTTTGTGCCAGAATGGAGCACTACTATACTATAAGATCAGTAAGAGTTGTGAGTGCACCTTATAGGCAGGGATATATGTGGATCAACACGGTAAAAGGTATGCCCGCACACCCCTTCGCGGGTGTACCTTTTACCGTGTTGATCCACATATTTGTATGGAATGGTATTTGCACCTTATAAGATAGGCCTGGGTGCACCTTATACATGAGTTATTACAGTACTCTCTGCAGACTAATACATAATATGTATGGCCCTAACAAATGGGTCTTACTACTTCCCAGAATCCCAGAAAACAAGTATAGATATCAGAGGAGGCATACATGCAATCCATGCGTCCATTTCATGCTTGTTAACCACTCAATATGTTTTTTTTAAGGTTTGAAGGTTTTTATTGCCAAGTCACAAATTAAACATAGTGATAAAATCTGACAATAGTTGATTTCCTTTCTTTCAATGAATTTTTCAGTTGTTAACACATAGATAATGAGAATAATGATACATGTAAAATGGTGAGGATGAAAAAACACAAGTATAAGAATAACAAAGGAAAATATGTACAAAGAGAGGTATAGCATATATACAGAGAAAAACTGATCCGGATAAGAGGAAATTACTATGATAGTAGATTTCCATCTACCTAGTATTCATTCAAGTTTAATATTTCCGTATTAGGGCTTTCTAAGCTTATAAGGGGAACTTGTGGTTTTAATGATATTAAGAGAAACAGCAGCTGATTCTGACATAGTAAGACAATGATGAGAAGTCTCATTGAAGGTATGAGAAAGGGGTACAACGTCTTATGATGTAACTATTGATGGAACAATGACAACTCTATTAGCAAGCATTGACAATATTAACAGACAGGAACGACAATACTCCAAACTCCCTCCTAGTTAGAATACATACTTCAGCCATACTTTTTTTTAATCAATAAGTTAAATCATTCCAGTAGCAAGTCCTACAATAACCATAAGAAGTGGGTGGTAGGTTTGGTCATTACAACCCATCACCCCCCTACTTCTCGAAAATCTAGCAGACAGCAGAAATAGGTGAGGTCATTATTACAACCCATCCCCTCCCAATCACCATTCCACCCAGGCCAGACCAACATCAATAACCGGAAATGTAGAAGAGTCGAATGCATTAAGATTCAAGAGTAGCAGTCGCTGACAATACAGCTGGTTTCATTAAGTTAACAATTTTTGATGTTTAAAGGCTACCTTATTGGGACTACACTGATGCCAAGCAGTCAGGTTATTCCATAGCGAAACACCACTGCTTAATGGAGAGTTTAGATAGCCTCTGTTCTGGGCCCTCATCAACTTGAAGTGTATTTTGTCCTCAGACCACGATCCTTCCCGCCTTAGGGTGTCATCAATCATATCAGGGCGTTTGGATAGTTTAAAAATGTACGTCAAGAGTAGTTGCTGCCTACTCCTATGTAGTTTGCACACATCACCTCTGGTATACATATCAGATTCACTATAATTTTTACCACGGAAGCAAATTTTTAAACCTCTCAATTAAAGTCTTTCCAATTTTTTAATATATGTTTCATTCGCCCCGTCGTGCACAAAACTTGCATAATCAAACAGACTTAGAATGGTTGACTTATATACCTGTATTGTCGCATTTTCTGTTAGAAGATGACGCAATTTACTCAGTGTAAAAAGGCGGTTACTCACTTTAGAGATCAGCTGATTCATGGCTGGAACTAAGCTCAAGGCGGAATCAATTTTCAAACCTAAATAGGTATAACATTTCACAGTCTCTAAATTTTTCCCATAAAGCGAAAAGTTTGCCTTCTGTGTACCACCGAACCAACACACTTTGGTCTTATCAGTGTTCACAGTTAACCTCTTAGCAATACACCATCCACCAATATTATCAATCGCTCGCTGCACTCTCGAGGCAATCAGGTCATTTTTATTGTTGGACGTGTATACTATGAGATTGTCAGCATACAGCAGGAATTTACAATTTTGTATCACATCAGTCACATCATTTATGTAAGCAATAAACAATAATGGTCCCAACACTGACCCTTGCGGGACACCATACTTGACCGGTCTTGTGTCAGAACAATAGCTACCTATCTTTGTATATTGTGTTCTACAATTTAAATAACTCATGAGCCAATTAAAAACACTGTCGTGAAGACCCAATCTCCCAAGAACTTCTACCAAAAGATTGTGATTTACACTATCAAATGCCTTTTTAAGGTCTAGAAAGCAGGCACAAGTAAGGTGCCCCCTATCTCGACTCTCATAAACATCATTTAGGAAAGTAAACAATGCATCACCTGTACCTAGGCTCTTACTAAAACCAAACTGACTATTACTAAGGATTTGTTTCTTCTCCATTATTTCACTTAAGTGTATATGCATGATATGCTCAGCGATTTAAGATTGAACAGGCAGCAGAGAAATCGGTCTCCAATTTTTGATGAGTTTTAAGTTTCCAGTTTTTGGAATTGGACTAACACGTGCCCTTTTCCATTGATCAGGGAATAATGAAGTATCAAAAGATAGCTTAAATAACCACATGATCTGCGATAATAAGAACTGGAGCGCTACTTTCAAAACATCACATCTAATACCTTCTACACCCGAGGTTTTATTAATATTAATATTGTCTACCAAGATCTTAACTAAGCCAATATCAACTCTGATCTCCCTGGTATCACCATCGACTGGTTCATCATGTACAGACGGCCGTTGGACAGGAAGGGTGCCTCTTGTCTGTGTCCCCCTTACAGTTGCATTTTGCTTAAAGACATTATGTATTTTTTTTGTCATATATACACTATATGAAGAAGGTTTTATTTTCAAAAATGCCTTGTGTATGTTTGTGGTACATGAATGCAGCCATGGTGGTTGCACTTACCAGGGTTGCATTTGTGTATAATCATCACCATTTGGGAATCATTCAAGCCCATGCAGTGTTTACAGGATGCATGAACACAGGCCTGGCAATTATGCCCAACTATGGTCGGCATGATGGATCAATGAAGTTCTGGTGAGTCTGCTCATGGGCTATTCATTAAAGCATGCCGAGGGTTGCTATTATGTATGATTGTAGATCTGGTGAGTTTATCCCCACAGATGCATCTCGTGACCAATGGGCATGATGCATGAATACATTAACTCTCTAATAATGACACTGGCATGAGGCAAGAAAACAATACTTTCAAAGGTTACCTTGATTGAATGATGGAGAGTTGAACCTGGTTGCATAAGCACTTCACCACCACTTCATTGGTGCATCATGACGACCAATCAGCAAAGATTCACTCCTACATTCATTATGGGTTTGTTGTATTGTCTTAAAGTTCATTTTTTTCTTTTATTGTCATGATACCGTAATTGCCATGGCTGCATTTGTGCACCATGAGAACCTTTTGAGGGTGTATTTACCCCATTGAATTAGCATAATGCATTAATGCATTAGCGGTATTTAAAGGGCTACACCTGTAATAAAGCACTATGTGGCCAACCATGGGTTAACCCGCTACTCTCACCAATTGGCAATGGTTCTGAAAAGCCTTATTTGTCAGGAAAAGTCTATTCGGATAGTCATGCTTTATTGCTGAGGCACAGGACACAAATGGCATTACTGGATTACTGCAGATTGAGTTTATAAGACCACTCATTGTTCGGTACTGTTGCGATATATGGGAATGACAGGACAGTGTGAAATTGGATGTGGAGGATGGACTGTTGAAGAAAAGTTCATTGACCAACTGGTTACTCTTTTGAGGCAGATTCAGTCTGCATACAGACTGGAGGTGTGAAAATAGAATTTGGAAAGGGTGGAAAAAGAAGGCTGGTGTGACCCTTTATAGGCCTCACAATACACTGTTAGAAAAAATGGTGTCAAAATGATAGCAAAATCCTTGGCCCAAAGTTCCTAGAGATCCATCTGGGGCTTTATTGTGGAAACCACACTGTTTCACTGCAATATGACTGTGGATGTTCACCTTTCAGGATCCCGTGTAGACTAAACAGTTACTACATTGGAGCATTATCATATACCAACCCTGCACGAGTCAATATCCACTCTGTATGGTCAGCATGATGCATGAATACAGATCAATGACATGTTACCTCCCGGTTTATTCATTATGGCACCAAAAACTACAGTGAAATACTATGTATAGGTGTACATCAGAGCATTCTGAACTATTGAACTATCTAAGCCTAACCTGGAAGGCATTTCTTATTTCTCCTTCAAGTCGTAGTGAGATCTCTCAGTTAAATGCCATTACAGACCTGCATCTAGTGGTTGCTAATATTTGCACTGGTACGGCTGCCCTACCAAACTATAACTGCCTTTATTGCTGATCATACAGAGTAGTCATAGTGTGTTACCTACAATCACCCACTCTTATATTGAGGGTTTTAAGTTATACTGGTTGTGCCTAGTTATACCATCTTGAGAAATGCCCTCCAGATGTTGGAAGACTGGTAGTTTTATACTGTTCTATGGTGTAAAACCCACCTATAAACTGCATTCTGCAAGCTGCAGTTGGCCTCTGAAATATGCCACAGCTTATACATGGAGTTTTATGGTATTTCATTAAAGTGGTGTCATACTAGTGATTGTGCATGATCAAGTTGTCATATGAGAAATATCATAAGGCTAGTGGTATATAGTGTAAATACATTAAGCTCTCATAAAATAGTGTTATTTCCAGTTGTCACTGGTTTATTCAGCTTTAGGCAACATATAAGAAATATCAATCATACAGTAGTTAGTATGTAGGTAATTTGTACATACAGTAAATATACAGTAAGTTATAAAGTATAATGTTCTGTTCCACTCCACCTGTGAGGTAATAATAATACAATGTCCAGCATAGTTCTAGGTGGGTTCCCACACCTAGCTCCTGACCTGCTGCTTAGAGGAATAATGTAATAATGAATAGCTTTACCCTCTGGTGGAAGTCTTGAGGAAGATACCCCCTGGCCACTAATGATAGAAACCAATGCCTGTCTAGCATAGTTTCACCATAGTGCAGTGGTATAGCAGGTAGCAGGAGATGACTGGAGATGTTACCTCTAGAGCGGTTCTTGGTGTTCTGTCTTCTTGGAGGTGCAGACAGGCTATTTGTAGCAAATCTTGGAAAAGCACCTCCAGACTGACTGGGGCCAGTAGCATCTGCCTAACTCTGCAATTGTTTGAGGGGAGGCTTTCATGTGTCACTGGGTCCACAAAGGACCCCCATGGGCGCCGCTGTGTCCCCCTTTGTCTTGGTCGGTTCTGTGACTTCAGACCCTCATATCTCGGTCGTTTACGCCGCTATAACCGCCATTTTGCGCATGCGCGGAGTTGAATATGCCAAGTTTAAACTGCCCGCTGGATAGGCGCGTAACTCGCGCCGGTTTGTCTGTAGTGCACTCGGAGCTCCATTCAGTCTCCATGGCGTAACTTCCTTAATAATGGGAGTTCCGCCTTGATCTTTTGACCGTCTAATTATGGGCTTTCCATAGATGCTTTGATATTTGACCTAGCTCGCTCAGGAGCGACGCTAGAGCGACCGGACGGTTATGGCGTCGTGCTTATGTAACCCATTGTTCAGTTATTAGAGTGCTCAGACACTCATGACAGCGTCAGCGGTGCTCAGGCACCCGTGACGGCCGGTTGCATTCACTTACAACTTATTAGTTTGTGCACTGAACCATGAGGTCGCACACTGAGACCCTCATTTTTATTATATTGTGCAGTGAACCATTAGGTCGGACCCTTTGATGTCATAAACTCTGTCTAACTGACTTGGTTTGGTGTGCAGTGGGGCATGAACGCTCTTATACAAAGTTTGAGCGCTCTTATAGCTCTTAGAACCAACCTCTGTATTAATTTCATAGATATTCTTTGATTAATACAAAAATATGTTAGAATTTATGGAATAATAAAATGGTATATCATAGTGGGATACAGCTCTTAATGGTACAATGCCTAGGGCTAGAAAGGAAAAAAGGAGAAACAGAGGTACTGTATGTTCCAATACTGGTGGTACACTGTGGTTCAGAATAACCATCAGGGGAGACTGCTATGGTGGCTATGGGGCTATACATTGATGTTACCACCAGGGAGGCCACAGACCCCCTGCTACCATAGAAATCTAATCCCATCCCCTGCCTACCCATCCCCACCCTCTATCTCACAGCCCTTAAAGCAAGCTGAATAGAGTGACCCTTCAATCCTTTAAGGGCCCCTGATGCATAGATGCATCATGCCAAAAGGTCGTCATGATGCATGTATAGCCCTGACTTTCTACACGCCATGGCTACATTCATGCCTAATGCCAACTGTATGGGGTTGATAAACTCCATACGAATGAAGTGCTGGTAAGACTGATCTGTAATCCAAGTAATCAAAAAGAAATGGCCTTAGTCGCCAGGGCAGTGTTTATGCATTACAAGGTCAAATGTACACAATGTAGGGGCCTAACCCTGAAAGGGTTTACCCCCCCCCCCCCGCTGGTGGTTTTAGAATAGAGATGGGAGAAAAGCACAGAAGTGAATTGATGGATCTTCTGCTGTCATACACTATTGAGCACCATTGTTCAGGACATTGTGGATTTATAGATGCTGTACCGGTGTTTGGGCAAGACATTGGACAAAGGAATGGAAATTGGGGGCAGGGAGCATCTGTCTTCATATTAGGTATACTATAATACCTCACATATAAGGTTCACCCTGCATATAAGACACTCCCAAAGTAAGAGAAAGCCATAAGCCATATCTGGAGCTAGATTTTGGACTTTAGTACTGATCTATAGAATAATACTATCAGGCACATGCCCCAAATGTTGCAGATCCTTAAGGCTCACTAGGAGTTCATCCTTGTATAGAAGCTGATCCTTATGGTCTATCATTGCTCATATGCCCAAGCATAATCTCTATCTTTTACATAGGGGCTCTTTTTTAATTACCATATATCCTTGTGTGTAGACCAGGCCCTGTGTATTAGCCTCCCTCGTGTATTAGCCGGGGTGAATTGCCACCTAGTGCAATATAACCTGGGCCCCCTGTACTGACCTGGGGGGCTGGGGTGGGCTTATAGGGCTCCAAGGAAAAAGCGTGGGGTGCCATCACCTATAGTCCATATTTTAGAAGTTGCTGATTGTATGATACTTTTTTCCCCAAATTATTCATTGCAACACAAAATGATATAAATTCTGAAATGATATGGTACCAGGTAAGTTTAAGCACAAAAAAAAAATCATTTTTAATACCAGTATCATAGAAAAATAAGAAAGGAGTTTATAATTCTATATAGTCAGCTGCCACCTAGGGAATTATAAGCCCGCCCTATGTACTAGCCTGCCCCGCTATGAGTGCTTGTATTTAAGCCTGGCTTGTACATGGGGAAATACAGTACATTGTGGAAATCTTGTCTGTTTTCTGCTGGATTTTATGAAAGCTGAATAGAGTGACCTTCAATCTTTTAAGCCTTTAAGCCTGCTGATGCATAGATGCATCATGCCAATAGGTCGTCATGATGCATGTATATAGCCCTGGCTATTTACTCATCAGGGCTGTACTAATTCTGCAGCTTCAATACATTTTTCTGTGTTCAATTGATTCAGGAGTTTTTCCAGATAAATGGGCAATCAGTATGATTGTTCCAATTCCAAATAACATTAGCAATTGGAGGCCTATTAATCTATTACCTGTTCCAGGACGCCTTATGGAACAAAAACAGTACACAAGCATATGCTTGATCATTTAAATAAGAATAATCTAATAACCAGTTGTCAGTATGGTTTTAGACCCTTGAAAGCCTTGTCAGACAGTAGAATTCCACAGGGTGGATAAACTTGAGACCAGACTGGTATACAGAATGGCATGGATCTGTAGAGTATTGGGTATACCGATATCTTGATCCGCCCCCTCCCTTCCCCCAATCCCCCTCGCTCCCCATTGGATGCCCCTCTTTATAGTGTATAATCTGATGGGCTTCTTACCAGGTATAGTGGTACTACTGGCCTGGTAAATGGGAAAGTGTGGGCAAGGTGTGATTTGAACACTTCTATTGGTCAACAATAAAGGCTGTAAGCACAGCCTGCTTGATATAAACTAATTACTGAGAAAATTTTAGCTTTATAGCATGGGTTCATTTCACTGAATAAAAACAATGTACTAGGTACAATTGTTATAAATTACCGTCCCTCCTATACATATCTGCACCGGGTTGTTCTGTTATGTAATTTGTATGTAAGGTTAACATATTATGTACTATTATTACACTTATTATTCTAGGCTGTTGGCTAAGTGATACAAGCCTATTTTGTGATAACATACCTTGAAAAGGGCCTTGAGCATAGGAAAATGAGTATATATGTGATATCTAATGTTGAAAAATAGGACCGCACGAATGTGGATGTGGTATAGGCATTTATTTTCACTGATAATAGTTAAAATGATTGGCAAATGTATGTTGCAATTCAATGTGTATATTGAACAAGTAACCAATGGATAACTCATGACGAGTGTGTGTTAGTGAAGGATAATGACACGAGGCCGTAGGCCGAGTGTTATTAGCCTTTGCTGTCCGCTGCCTCCTCGCCCGGCAGCGGACAGCGACAGTGCACACGGCGAAAAAAGATGCGTCTCGCGGTTATGTTTGTGTATAATACACCTCCTCGCCTGGCAGCGGACAGCGACAGCACACACGGCGAAAAAAGATGCTTCTTGCGGTTATGTTTGTGTATAATACACCTCCTCGCCCGGCAGCGGACAGCAACAGTGCACACGGTGAAAAAAGATGCGCCCGAACTGCGGCTCGATCCGCGGACCTCTCACGGCTGAGCGCAAGGCGTTTACCACTAGACCACCGCATCTCCTCCTCCAAACGCGTCTCGCTGTTATTTTTCTCTACTAAATACATCTCCTCGCCCGGCAGCGGACAGCGACAGCGCACACGGCTTTGTATCATAGCAAGACCTGGTTCGAACCGAGCATTTCTCGTCAGTCCCTGTGGCGCAATGCATAGGGAGTTGGATTTGGGATGTGAGACTGCAGGTTCGATCCCTACCCTGGCCTGGAGTATTTCGTGGGTTCTAACATGTAACATATGACATGGAAGGACATGTAAGGTGTGCTGGTTATCCATGGATAACGGCACCGGGTGCCTGTTATCCATGGATAACCGCACACCTTACAAAATTGATGTTACAGCCTACAGGGTGTGCAATATCGACAGATATGTGGATGGGAATAGCCACCAAAAAGCACTGTGTAACCCAGAAATCGTGGTATAATCGCAGATATTTTGTTGTTACATTAACTATGATGTACTAAGTGGCAGTATATGCCCTTATACGAGTAGTCTTTGAGATGGATCACTAGATGGATCCTGATGAGCAGGATTTTTTTTTTGTCCTTTTGACCTGCCATTGCTTATTTTTTGGTGGAACACCACATGTTTGTAACAAGTGAACAGCAATGAAAACTTACAAAACTCAAACTCAAAAAAACTCAGGGCTACATTCTTGCATCCTGCCTACTCTATGGGGTTGATAAACTCCTGGGGTGTCCAATGAAGTGCTGGTAAGACTGATCCGTAATCCAAGTAATTAGAAAGAAATGGCCTTACTCCCCAGGGCTGTGCTCATGCATTATGAGGTCAAAGGGATATTTTATTATAAATTAATAAATACACAATGTAGGGCTCTACCCCTGGAAGGGATTACTTCTCCCTGCAGGTGGCTTCAGAATAGAGATGGGAGAAACACACAGAAATAAATTGATAGATCTTCTGCTGTCATACACTGTTGTGCACCATTTGTTCAAGACATTGTGGATTTATGGATGATGTACCAGTATTTGGACAAGACCTCGGACAAAGGATTGGAAATTGGGGGCAGGGGGCATCTGTCTTCATATTAAGTATACTGTAATACCTCCCATATATGGCGCTTCCCATCAAGGTGCACTAGGAGTTTTTCCTTACATATATAAGCCACTCATTAGGGTCTATCCTTGCTCATATGCCCTGATTTGATCTCTATCTTTTACATAGGGGCATTTTTTTTTTACTTACATTGTGGAAATCTTGTCTGTTTTCTGCTGAATTTTATAGAATAGTACAAGGCAACAGGAACTGGAAGAGCTGGATTCTTCATAGAAATTGAACAGGTAAACCTTTACCATTCAGGTCATATTTCTATGCATTGCCCATGCCTCTTGGTGAGCATGATCTATGAATGCAGCATTGAGAAGGAAGTCACCAGAGCTGCATTCTTGATGCATTATTAGGATTGAAATATTCCCAGTGCATTGGACTGATGTGGCCCTGTAAGGTCAGCATGATCCACCAATGATTGAATTACTCCCCAGGGCTGCATTCATGCATCATGATGACGAATAGACATGATGAATTAATGCATCAGTGGCCCCTATAGGATTAAAGTGTTAACTGCTTAAAATGATGATGGATACTTGTCAATAACGTGGAGAACTGAAAGTCTTATTACACTGCAATTAGTCTTGTTAATAAGGATTGATGATAATGACAATATTGCCAATACAATGTTTTGTACTTTTTAAGTAGCGTAATCATATCCACCTGGTGACCCCCATGCACATATAGGCTAATGGCAGGCCCATTCAGAAAAGAAAGCAAGTAGTAAAAAGATTCCTATTTTTCTTGCTCGCATTTTTTACTTGTTGATTTTTGGCAGATGGTTTTATGTGCTTTTCATTACCCATGTCACGGCCTGCCTTACTGAGCATGCACGATCAGTGATGCCTGAAGGACTGACTTCCGGTGGAAAAAAACAATCTTCAAGCAGAGTCAGGGTTGTACAAGCAAAAATGGCAAATTGACCAGGCTTATACATGGGGTAGTGTTATATTTTCATACCTGACAAACTACCCTTGCATCCTCTAATACTTTCTACATTTCTTCCACATTTATTTCAATATCCAATAATTTTGTAGCTTATCAATGTTTTATTTCCCTTTAAAATAATTGTATACATAACAGATATATATGGGCGTTATGAAGCTGAAGGAATTATTTAAATACTCCATACTCCATTTAGATACTCGGGGGCCAGGCTTATATACGAGGAAATACAGTATGCGTCAGTGCACTATCAGCCGTTAAAGGGTTTCCAAGAAAAGATTAGGTTTCAGGCTTGGAGAGTAGATGACAGAGACAGATTTGAAGGTGGTGCTTATTGGCAGCCATAGCGAGGCAGGCAGGGATAAATAACAGCCCTATTCAACATGGCTGCCAAACAACAGGTGGGTGGGATAAAGCAGACGCCATTTTTCAAATTGCCGCCAAGTCATGACTTCCGATAGTGTCACAAATACTTCCACACTATTAGGGGAACCAGGAGCTTTATTTTCAACCCTGCTCGGTCTTCATGGTGCCATATGGCTTTAAAGGCTTTTAAGTACCGGGTCTAATTTGTATAAGCACTGGTCTTGAATTAGTTCTGGGGCATGGCGGTTTTGATATTTACACTATAAACTATGCCTTGAATAAGTGCTGGTCAGGGCTAGGGAACGAGGAGTATTGCAATCTATATGCACCAGGGTGCTTAAATAGACCACAGTACTTATGCATAAATGCCAGCATGATGCGCCAATGAAGTGCTAGTGAATCTGCTCACCAGCACTTCAATGGTGCATCATGACAATCCTCTGGGAGTGTATCAACCCCATACCATCAGCATGAAGCATAACTGATGAGTAGACCTCACTCACCCATGGGCATGATGCATCGTCCTATATATGAGCTAAAGTTTCATGCACACCTGCCAGCATGATGCAGCAATGCAGCACTGGCTGATGAGTAGAGTATTAGTGCATCATGACAATCCTTGGGAGTGCATCAACCACATTTGGTCACCATGATGCATGATACATCAGTTGCTAAGGCTACATTCATTCATGAATGCATCATGTCCACAAGATGAAAGCATATGGATGAAGCACTGGTAAATTACTCACCAGGGCTGCAGCCATGCATCATGATGGCAAGATCTGCATAATGCATTAAGTTATGAAACTGCCTTTAAAGGGTTTATACCAAACAAAAACAAAATTGCCTCTCATCAATTCCCCAGTGGCAGAAATGGAGAAGCGTTGTATTTGCTACCAGTGGATCCGCACATGAAATCTCAGCATTCATCATTGAATGCAGGATTGGTACAGATCAGATTAAACTATTCATTTATTCTGTTTCTGAGACAGTTGTGGAAAAGGAGAGGGGTTGGATGACTGACTGAGCGCTATTCAGACAAAGTCAACAGCTAATTAAGGGGCTGTGCTTGGTAGATACTAGTAACTGTTACTTTGTATCAGTTTAATAAGGTGCAGGTGGAAAGACGTGATTAAGAATATGTTCTGTATGAAGCACTAAACCTGGGAAATAACTGTTTAAGTCTACCAGGCATCCGCATAAAGCTGAGTAGTGAACCACTGTAATTAGATTGCAGTAAAGTAGTGTAGTTTCTGCAATAAAGCTCAAGATGGCAGGACCATGGCATTAGGAATTTCTGTGAAAATAATTGTGAATTTTGGGACTAGGATTCCACTGCTATTTTGACAACTTTTTTTACCATGCATTGTAAGAAATGACCACTTAATCTATCAGGCATCTTGGTAAAAACTGAACAGTGAAGCAGTGTAGTTTCTATGATGAAGCCCCAGATGGCAGTACAGGAATGCACTGTGGTACAGGGAATCTCCATGAATAAATGGTGAAATAGTCCTTATCCCAACATTGCCGGAGATCTGTCATTATTTTCATGACAGTTTTCTTCTATAGTTTACTGCATGACAAGGGAACATTGCTCAGTAGTTGTCCTCATTCAGAGACCTAATGATTACCTGTAAACACAGGTTATGTTCCCAATGGCTTTGCTTGTACAGAAACAAATGGCCTCCGAGGACAGCTTTTCAATATGCAATACCTTGGTTTGGGAATGTGCTCAGTGCCCCCTGCATTCGAGTCATTTGTCTTAACCAGAGTAGTCAACAGGGTAATCAGAATGTCAGGCTGTGTTATACCAATAGAATATATGAAGGTCTGAAAGTGTTTATTGCCTCTATGTTTATGTTCTTTCATCGCCGTTCACAAATGCAGTGCTGGTGATTAATCTCCTGGCAATGCAATGGTGCATCATGATAATTATTAGCCATTCAATGACCTATTGATAGAAAACCTAATTATAAACATAACATAGCCTTCTAGATCTACTATATCCTGAAGTCTGGATGTTTCATGAAAGAAAGCGAAATGTCCATCATTTGAATATATGTGCTCTATTTCAGGTCCAAGTGCACAGAGTAAGCCATTTTTAGATCATGCCATGCAAGGAACTAGAATGCGAGACATACTCTCTTGTATAATATATGAGTGGCCTTTACAGGTCAAATGTGTCAAACTCAGAAAGAGGAGGAAATGGTCTACAAGATTAACAGTGGATGACAGCTGTCATAGAAGCCCCACGCCCCGCCCTGATCCCTGTCCATCACCCCCTACTGGGATGTATTACCTCCCAAACTCCAAGAAAACAAGGTTGGAGATCAGAGGAGGCATACATGCAATGCTGACATTCATTTCATGCCTCTCAACCACTCATCATGTAGAGACAGCCGTCTGACAGGGTGGGTGCCCCTTGTCTTAAATATACACCATGTGACAAAAAGGATGGTTTTTTTTTTTTTTCAAAAAAATGCATTGTGCATGTTTGTCATCATGGTGCATAAATGCAGCCATGGTGATTCAGTTATGTATAATGATGACCCTTTGGATATGTATTAATCCCTTTCACAAACCCATTTAACTTATGGCAGCGGCACTTATGCACCATAGTAGTGGTGCATGCTGGGATGTCTATGGGACTGATAAGGGGATTGACTTTCCATTGGGGGCAGATTTGTCACTTAACCAGTGAGAACAACCCTAACAGGGGTTGAATGGCATAGTAAGGTGATATGTAGGGACTAAGGAAAGACAAACCAAATAGCCATACTTTTGGTAACGACACAAAAAAAAAGTTTTTGATTCGTCTATTTGGATTATAGCCTGGAGTTTTATTATCTGGTTCTTCTTTTTCCTCCACTTCTATCATGTTTCATGATGGGTGGCAGCTGTTGGTGGCTGACCTGGTGACCTCATTTGCCCATATATGTCATAGGCTATTGTTCTTACAGATGATTACCAGGGGATGGCCTGTGGCTTAACGATTAGGCAGTACACGATGAGGAGAGGGGTCATTAGAGGTTGCCAGATAGTAGCGCAGCGATATATAAAGTCAGGGTGAGAGAGCCTTGTTTGAGTTACTCATTGTGTATGGGGATCAGAAAAATGTGGTATGGTATGATTTGCAGTGAAGGTGAACTGGGAGGGCTATAGAAGGGGATGAACTGCTCCATAGCTCAGCCAGGACCAGCTGGCAGTGAATATTGTAGACGTGACAGTCCATACATATACCGACTTCGCATGTTGACCAGTGGGTGCTAGTACCATGCTGGTAGTGCATGCAGGTGTGACTACACTGCAGCTACCAGCTCAGGCCTAATTTGCATGCATTCTCGCGAGATTTGCAGTTTCAGGGGTCAAGAAGCCACTCTATATATGGGTTAGTTTCCACACCTGGAGGTGTGAAGACTCCACACCTGGAGGTGTGATGAGTGATGAGCCACACTAACCACACCTTTGAAGTTGTATTTATATTATTATAAGCCATTCTGTGTTAATTAATGAGTGTTAATAGTACTTTTGTGTGTAGGGTGGGACAGAGTGGATTCCCATCAGCTATTACATAACTGACCCCTACAACCAGTGTAAGGCACATGCTGGTGGCCAGCTTCAGCTAGACACTATGTAATCACCCCTATCCCGCTAGGTCAGAATAGTAATTACCATAACACCTTGTGTATCCCTGTATAAGACTAAGAGGTATTCTGAGTTCAGCAACACTTTATTTGACATATCCTGAGCCATATTTCAGTAACTTTATTACTGTTATATAATAGAAAATCTCACATGTATAAGACATACCCCTACCCTGTGCTGCTTGTACATAGCACAGCATGGGTCTATACGCATGTGTAAGCTGTGCCTCATATGTCGGGTTTTAAGCTACTCACATCCATACCAGGGAAGTGTAAGGCACTGTGGTTCTTGGCTGCAGCTGTTGCCTCACCTCAAATTGAATGTGTTTGGTGTATGGATGGGAAAATGATTGACACCTAGTATTTCACACTAGACTGCATTTTGACTCCGAGCATTTCACTGCATACATAAAATTCAATATCATACAATAGGTCTGAGGGAGATTAAAAAAGGACATTGTTCCCTAGAATTTCAGCATAGACTTGCTAAATTTTAATCAAATTATAATTCACATTATTTCAACATTACTTTTCAACTATTGGATGCAATGATAGTTATGCTATGCCCCTAACACTATGTCACAATAGATCAATATTTTCTATGTCACATTGTTTCTGATTAGACCAGTGAGGTAAATGCTTCAAAAGAAGGTAGATTGGCCACATTGAGATTCATAATGAATGCTTCTATAGCAACAGAATACATCAATCAATCTAAAGACTTACAGAAATGCTGGGATACAAAGACCTTCAATAGTTCCAGTATAATGCTCTAAATGTGGTACAGGAATCTCCCACCAGGGGGAGTTAGAGGCAGGAGGAGCAGGTCAGATGCTGGTCCCTAAGGTCTGCTACCAATGGGCGTCTTTCCTTTTTAAGACTTGTCCTCATAATTCTAAGGACCCAGAGGGACCTGTGACCTGAGGGGTTGGTGAGAAGGAGGAGGGGGACGGGTAACAAATCAGGCTTTTTTTAAGTAATAGACAGTCGATATCATTGGTGGTACGTTCTGCCTCTAAGCAGTACAGAACTAGACTACCTTAGACCAAAGAAAATATAAGAAATCATTCTTCGGGTCTGTAGCAATGATTCTGAATCCCTGGTGCTTCTGCTTGTTTCACAAAGTCTCATGATGCAATGTTGCAGCACTGACTATACATACGTGATGCATCGTTGCATCATGCCAGAATTTCTGAAGCCAGAAGCTTCATTTGTGCATCATGACAACACATTCATGAGCACAGCGATACTGCAATGCCTAGACCCTTTAAGGGTCGCTAATGCATTGATGCATTATGCTCATTGGTCGCCATGATGCATGAAAGCTGGTGATTGATGCACTCCTTCATCAGCAGCCTTTAAAGTGTTTTACATGGTGAAAGTATCATAATGCAGGCTTACAATATCTAATGCACATGTTCTACTTCAAATGGAGGTAGACTGAACTGTGGCCTTGAATAAAGTAATATTCGCAGACTGTTCCCATTGCTATCTGGAGATTTAATACCAGGTGAATCAAAATCACAGTTATTCAAATAGCACAAGCGGGAAGGACAGAAAACCACCCCTATTTCCCATTCCAACACCCACCTCACCCCATCACCAATTCGTACAAATACCCACATACCACCAAGATCTACGTAAGGCACGTGATGATTCCCATCCTTAAGCTGTAGATCAATATGTACATCACTTGAGCATGGTGTTTGCTCGCGTTACATCACAGAATCAAGTCCCGCCAAGTGGGCGGTGATGTGAGTAGCTCAGTGTGACTCAGTCCACTCATCATGGCATTAGTGTAATAACACATAAGGCTGGAATATAATAATTGTATGTATAGGGGTGTAATGTGCTTACTGGAGCACCATGGTGTCATCGGCAGTGCCACAAAGCATGTCATTAGTATGATGGATTGACATACAGGTCTTAACGTGTTAATATATAGCTCTAATGTGCCTACTGCAATGCCATAAGGAATTTCCAGCTTTGATTTTCCCCATTGTGATATTTGTGTTACAGCTTAGAAAAGGTCTCCTTCCTGCTGCCCCTTGCATGTGGCACACAAAGGGACATAGACTCATGGAGTCCTATGTGACATTCATATCAAACCACTGTAGTTTTCACACCATCAATATGACCTTAGCTATTGATATGGTAAAAAGCGTTATTGCATCACGATGAGTCATATAGGTATAATGCATTCAAGTTGTCTGTCATCATTACTTAGGCTTGACTTACTGGGATGGCTAATGGTATGGAATGAGAGCAATTGCTGATAATGGTTGTAGGCTGCTTCCATTACTGCCATGATGATTTAGCGCTTATTGAGGACCACAGAACTGGATTCTAAACCTTTAAACAATGCATGTTGGCTCAAAACTGTGCCATCAAATCTGCTGATTCATGTCAACCAGTAGGGTTTGTATCAGCCCAATAGGTCTGGCATGTAGCACGAGTACAGCCCTGCTGAGTATAAGAGGGCATAATTCACTTAAACACTGAGTCAACTTTAATCAGTTATCTAACGCTTTAAGGCCGCTTATATATTAATGCGTATTGGTAATGTGATACAGTCCGGGCCGGTATATAATTCTCTACTGCAGCATTCCTGCATTTATTCTATACTACTAGGTTGATGAGTATCATTACTCCTAAAGAGTTGTCATAATGAATGGATGCAGCAATGGCTAGTGGATTTGCCAATGCTGCATTCATGCATCATGACGCCAACTCTATTAATGTAAAAGCGTTCCTTAAAGGTGTTAAACCAGCCCCAATATGATTAAGTGGTTATTGAGTAGGGACAAATGGATTGTGAATAACATCATCATTCTGCTCCCCCACCTAAAGCTGCAACATACTGGGTCATTTTACAATTTTGATGAAACCATTTTACAGCCGTAATCTCCCATCATGGATGCGTGAGTATGGGTGCATGAAATCAGCACAAACTTTGCATATAATCATATTTGAATTTCAGATATGCCAAAGCTAACCCACTTGGCAAAATAAGGCATTCGTTATGTTTTGTAACACTGAAAACCTTCGAGGTTAGAAACTCGTCAACAGTGACGACTTTAGGTCCTCAGGTTGACAATACCTAAAACTACAACCTTAGGTCGTCATGGTGTTGTCATAGGTGATGACTTTAGGTCGTAACTGACGACCTAAAGTCGTCACTATAGCTGAGGGTAAAGGCCGTACTGTCCTGGTTAGAAATTATGTACATCCTATAGCATTGTCTTTAAGGATATCATTGAATTTTTTTTTTTTAGATTATCCCCTTTAGATCTCATCCCCTCCTCCATTAACCCTTTGCCTACCGATAGTGCATTAATGCACTACCATTAGTAGTGCAGATAGTGCATTAATGCACTACCATTGGAAAAGCCAATAGTGCATTAATGCACTATTTGTAATTTTCTCTCTAAAAAGTTTTTCTTAGATTTGTTGGTGAAATAATGATGCTATGAAGTACATTTTTTGGCAAGATGTCAGAAAAATCACTAATACTCATATTCTATGTTTTTTTTACAAAACAACTTTGCTTTAATTATGTAATGTACTGCTAAAGTGAACATGATGCATTATTCTCTAAAATGGCCGGCTGTGGGGGTGCATTGTATGTGCAGAGTATGGCTGTTATGTAATATGCACTGGCCTGTACACCGGTAGGCAAAGGGTTAATCAGTGTTTATAAGGGATGTTTCCAGCCCACTATCATGGTCCAGTCTACAGTATACATGTAGTACTGTGTGAGTACATCATCTACTTGTACTATATGTTAGGGACACTTATTGAATAAGGACTTATAATCTAGCTGTATCCATTAGACAGGTGTACACCAGGATCGTTTACCTTCTTTTCTACATTTCCACTCAAACAGTCACATCTTTTACAGGTACATTTGTATCAAATGATGACTATATCCTGCTGTTCATAATAGACTATAAAACAAGTTAAATGTATTAATATGAACCTATATACACCTGAGGGCACACCATATTTATTACAGAAATGCATATAGTGGGGACCTCTTATGGAACACAAAACTAGAAGTGAAGCCAGGGTGGTCAGTATGACAACTAAGGGTCTTCATACAGGTGTAATGGTTCGTATTGACTTATATGTTGGGTGGCTCTTTGGCTCGCTTACCACTAGATGTACCAACACAACACGAGTAGTTCGGGTTGGGCAAAGCCCCAGAAACCCCTACCTCTCGGGTAGGACTTTATTTAATCTCTCTGATGACAAAGTATTAGCGTCTGGACTGGACCATGTCCAGTCCCCTTCTGCCGCTCGTCCGGCTCCTTAGTAGGAGCTGGACGCGAGGCATGGTGCTGCCCCCTCTTGTACCAACGAGGTATCGCAAAGCGACACCTAGCTAGCATAGAAGGAACAAGCACCACACGAACACGTCTCTCGGATGAACGGCACTAATATATATATACAATGATGCCGGCCCCTACACCACCCCCACTAGACTTTACCTAGGGTTGTGTGTAATTAACAAGTAACTATTGTTGACTTTATACAGTGGTGTTATAAATAAATAGGTAAGTCTATATACACACAGTTCGTATTAAATATAGAACATTTAAGGGGCATTATAAGTTATATGTACACAATAAGGCATCATCGTATATAACCCGAAGTGTTTATAAATAATAACAAAAATAGGAAGTGGCCCCTTATGGACCATCGACCTATGGTGATAATGTTACACGTGTGTTATTATTAAACATGAGACGCGACGAAGAATATTCGATGTGTAGGAAGGTGATATTGATAAATTTTTACAATGTTTTTACCGACCCGAGGTGGGGTAAATAACCCGAAAAAAATTTTGACTTTTACTTACAAGAATATAATATACGATATAAAAATAGATTTATACAAAATATGAAATATAGGTGTCCTACCAGGGTAGCAGGATCACCCTTACAATATACCAGACTTCCGGCGAACCTGGAACGACTGGTTTCTGCAGCTCCACCCGGCGACATATGTGTGGTGGCAAACCACGTTGCTGTTATGATGTGCCCTGATGAAGATGGGAAGATGGAGACCCGGTTAGATGTTGTAGTCCTTTGGGTGTTCGGGTTAGCGTCCATCCTCGCTGCAGGTTACGATCCAGGTATCAGGAGTCCAGCGTAAGGAACAGTGCCTCTGGCATACTAAATGCATTTACCCTCGGGTACAAGGAGACACCAACAGATGGACGCTCAAAGATCTTCAGGATCTGTGTCCATCTTCTCAGCCGGCTCCACTGAGGCAGATGGAGCCGAGCTGCTACAGCTGCTCGTAGAGAGCGCCGCTGAAGCCTCGCTGGGAGTCTCGCTCCCCAAGCTCAAGGCCCTCATCACTGCGGACGGACTGTCCATTGCCTCGGATGCTGGTGCAGCAACCGTGGCAGTTGGGACAGCCCGGTTCCAAGTGGGGGGCGGGAGCAAGAGAGCTGCCGGAATCGGCGGAGCAGCCGGGACCGGTGGAGTGGCCAGGACCGGTGGAGTAGCCGGGGCTGGCGGGGCATCCGGGGGTATCTCTGGTACGAAGATGAGAGACGACGGTAAGCCGTCCCACTCCTCCAGATGTTTCCCGAATGCCAGGAAAAACTTGAGGTCAGCCTCCTTAAATCGATGGATATATCTGGAGTTTTCAGCTTCGTGAAACTCTTTAAGCTTTTCGGCTTCCTTCTGTTTCCGCCGGCAGGACTCGAGGGCCTCCTCGACCTTCTTCCTTTCCAGCTCCCTGATTTTCTCTTCCTCCCGCCTCTGGATCTCGTAGACCAGATTGACGGTGGCTTCAGTCATCACACGCCAGTAGTCAACAGACTTCTGGCGGTGCAATGCCTGCCATTCTTCCATCAGGTCATTCTGGATCTGAACCGTTCGGACATCGCGGTGGTCGACGAACGTGTTCGGATCCTGAAGACCTGACAGGGTACCGGAGATTAGTTCCATTAGGGGTACCCGAGGACCTGTCGGTGGAACTATCACTGGTGGTGGCGCTGGGGCCTCCACTGAGACAGGCGGGGTGCCTGTTGGAGGAGCAGACGGGCCCTCTACCGTGATGCCTCCTCGGCCTCGGCCACCACCCGGAGAGCCTCGGGTGGACTCCAGCCCACCGCGGCCCCTACCACGAGCTTTGGCCCGGCCCAAGGGGGTAAGGACCTGCGACTCGGGTCCAGCCGGTCCCATTGAAGGGAACTTCGCCGCGTACTCACTGTACGTGGGGCGTTTGCCGGAGGATCCCTCTCCAGCCCACCAAGTAGAATACCCGGATGGGGGAGCGAACAGTTCGCCCCCATCATCCAGGCCGCCAGAGGCTTCGCCCGGGCGTTGTTCCGCGGGTGCAGGTGTGGAGGTGGCTGGAGTCGCCGATGCGGTCGCCTGGCTACCCGACCTGCGGGCCTGGTTGCCAGGCATCTCCAGAGCCGAGACCTGTTGTCCCGACTCGCGACGATCAGCTGGGTTGGCTGGTCTGGGCTGGTCCTTGCCACCCGAAGGGCTCACGGACCGGTCTGCTCGGGTCCTCTTGGAAGCAGTAGTCGTGACTGTGCCTCCGTTTGGACCTTTAGAGCGGGCTTTGGCCTTCTCTCGCTTGTCGTCTCCTCGCCACTTTTTCACCTTCAGGTGCACCTCGCTGGGCATCCCGAATTTTGTGGACGAGGAGTTCGTCTGGAAGTAAGTCAGCAAGTTGCCGCTCTTCCACGAGCAGAATCCGGTCTCGAATGCCTGCTCTTTCACTTCCTTGATGCTCAGCGCGGACCAATTTGCAAGGAGCTCGCTGAAGCACTTGATGGCTCGTTTCCTGGTCTTCTCCAGGCCGATGCCATGGGCCTTCTGCAAATGCAGAGCCATGTCTCGGCGCCGGTGAGTGCTGAACGAGCCATCACAATGTTTACTCGGGCGGTCCCCGAGCACACACATCATCACAGGCTTGTGATGCATATGAAACTCGACGATGTGTCGAGCGAAGCGGGGCTTCGTCTCGAACATCTTCTCACCCGTGAGAGACAGCTGGCAAGACTCAAACGGGCACCTTCGGCGGTTGCCGGTTGGTCCCCATTGGGTCATTGCCCACTGGACTTTCGTCCGGGCCTCGTAGCTGTAGATCGAGCCTAATTTGGACTTGAGCTGGTCAATCCAAATCAGGTAGAACATCGCTGTCACCGTCCTTATTGACGGCGCTCGGACACATATAATGGACTGTGTCGTAAGCACAGTCCGCGAAGCAGCGGGGAGTCCGTTCCTTGAACCCCTCGGCTGCATTCTTCCACATCCACTTCTGATTGTCGTCCTTGGGAACATCCGTGGTCATTTCTTCCCACGTTGTCACGGACTCCAAATCAGATTTGGCAGACTCGGGCAGCTCTGGATCGCTTTCGCTTTCCTCGCTGTCCGTGTATATGTCAGCTCCCCTACGGCTGGCTCGGCTGGAGGTGGTAGTACCAGTCGGAGCCTTGGTAGGGGACTTCGTCTTTGCACCCGACGTGCTGGCTGCAGAAGATGCAGTAACCGAGGTGGCTACCGTGGTGGTTGTAGTGGTGGGAGCGGGCGTCTTCGGTTTGCCCTTACCCCTCGGCTTGGTGGGGGGCGTGGGCTCTGCCGGAGACGCTTTCGCTCCATTCTTCTTCTTCCGGCGCACAACCTTAGTCGGTTGGGCCGGAACTTCGGGACTGGAATCCGACTCGCGTCGGCTCCTGTCCCCTGTCCGAGGGCTCCTCCTTCCGCTGACTGGGGAGTCAGAGTCGGAAGAGATCTCTGTTTTTCGTTGGGCCTGCTGCTTGCGATGGGCCCGGCGAGCTGCGGTGAGCTCCTTCTGCTGCTTGGCAAGCTCGATTCGCTTTGCCTCTACAGCAGCCTGCTGGCGCGAGATGTCCTCTTCCGAGATCTCGCCAGGTGCCTCTGGGATGTCGGCAGCTGGGTCGGTCTCGGTCGTGGACCTCTCGACGGCGATGCGGACATCTTCAGCCTCCAGATCGCTCTCAGTGAGAGGACCCTTGGGTGCAGGTTTACGGGTCAATCGCTTGACCCGGTCGGTTTCCACCGACGACAAGGTTACTGTGGAGTCTGTATCCATGTCGGATTCGGACTCCCTTAACTCCGTGGCCTTCTGGATGATGCCTGCAGAGATCAAGACGGCTCGAGCTAAATTCTCGTTAGTCGCCATATTCTCCGCCAACTTTAGGTAGTTGCGGAGCCAAGAAACTGGCATGTTGTCAGCCAGCTCGTCACTACACGAGTCCATTACCATAGTTTTAAGTTCATCTGGTATGGGCTCGGGCACGCCCTGCTCCACCGCCATGGGCCCGCATCCGAACATGGAGGCGTGCATAGGGATGTACGTACCCCAGGAGGTATACACGATACCTTCCTGGCGATCAACGTGTGCTAGACGTCTGATCTGAGTCCTGAATCCCGGAGGATACATTGGAATGTCCAGGACATCCACTTTGCTACCCGAAGCGTCTGTTGTAGACGGGCGCTCCGGGCGTGGCGGGGGTGGAGGTGGCATCCTCTCCCGGTCGGTTGCCTCGGCCATAGCCGTGAGCGTCCGGGCGGCCTCCTCTGTCGAAGAATCCATAGATTCCTCGACCCGAGACGGGACCTTCGGGTCCTCGTCTTGTTCCAACGGAATGTTGGCTGTTTGACGCGCAGCGTCAATCGTTCCCTGTGCCATGGCACCGGGTTCGACTTCCAAAATTAATTGGCAAGTTTTGTTGGACTCCTCCCGAAGGATTCGTCCAACAGAGAGGCTTTTGGGGGTTAGCTAGGCTAACACGACAGCTACAGGCTGTATAACCGCCGACAAATAACTAGAGCAAAAACGGGTGGCGTCTAACCACCACGAGTCCGCTCTAGTTATGACCAGTATGACGTCAGACCTCTCGTCTCGCGAGATCCCGCCATGGCTATCCGGTGACCTAGTTCCGCGCTTTCCCGCCACACCAGCAGCGCCACCTAGGGAACTAGATCCGAACCAACATTCGACTCGACATGTGAGACGCGACCTACTACCCGAGTGCTATCGTCTGGAGCTTAGCGGTGTATACAACGCTCCAAAGCGAATGTACCGGTTAATCCGACCGCCACTCACGGGATACAGCCACCCGGGGAGGGCGCGTTCGACATCTCTGGCCGTGGAACGTATGTTGCCTGCCTATGGCGGACAACACGCAGCAGCTCGTTGTGTACTGAGTTAGGTTACAGCAGACCTCAACCGGGGGCTGCGTCTAACGCCTTCGGTTAGCATTTTATTTTTCCCGGCTTTACGTACGGCCTTTTCTGGATCTCGCTTAGTCAGAGCGGGACCCTTCCCATACGTAATGCCTTCACTCAGCGAGACTTTCTTCCATTTCTTACAATTAGGTCGTTTCCTGGCCTTCGTCTTCTTTTTTACTATAACCTCGTCTCCCGGCGTCTTTCTCGGCCGGCCTCTAGGGCGCTTCCTCGGTACTACCACGCTCGGTCCGCTAGGGACAGATACAGGTGGTTTGTAACCGAACTCCCTCTCCGCCTCTTCGCGCCCCTTCCAGGGCCGAAGTTTTCCGACATTTGTCTTCCATTTCCTACCCGTCAGGCAGTCCTCTATCATCACCGTGGACTCGGAGATGACGCGAACGATTTTAAATGGACCTTCCCAAGGCGTTACGAGCTTCAGCTTATCCAGCGGCTCGTAGTACCTTAGTACTTTGTCCCCAACATTAAAACGAATTCGTTTAGCATTAGTGTCATAGCCCACCTTCTGCCACTTCGCACTCTTCAGCAGTTCTTTCCGAACGGCCTCGTATGCCTGTTTGAACCGGTCCCTTAATGACTCTACAAACAGCACCGTGCAGGGCGCCTCCGGGTCTATTCCAACCACTCCATACACTAAGTCGGCGGGCATTATGATGTCCTCGCCGAACACTAGCATGTTTGGGGTGCAGTTAGTTGATGAATGGACAGTGTTGTTGTAGGCATGTACTACAAACTCGCACTGTTCATCCCAGTCATCCTGGTGGGTATTAACCAGGGGCTTTAGTACTTGTATGAGGGTTCTATTGAAGCGTTCTACCTGCCCATCCGACTGTGGTCGGTACGGGTTTGTTCGGGTCTTACAAATGGCTAGGTAATGGCACATTTCCTGCCAAAGTTCTGACTCGAACTCCCTTCCCTGGTCACTGTGCATCATAAGGGGAACACCCAAATGCAGCACCCAGCCTTTCACAAATGCCTCCGCGCATGTGGCGGCTTTGTGGTTGGGAAGGGGGAACACCCGAGTGTACTTAGTATAATAGTCAGTTACGACCATCATACAAGTATTGTCTCGCGGCGTCGTCTTAATCCCACTGATGATGTCTATCGCTATTCGAGCAAATCTGACACCAAACAATTCCTGTGATAAGGGTTGCTTACCCAGGCCGGGTCCCGGTTTGTTTTTACAACAATCCGGGCAAGTGGCGATCCACCGGAGCAGGTCGCCTCTCATACCGGGCCAGTAGTAACGCCTTTGTAGGCGCTCTATCGACCTTCTCTTACCGAAATGGCCACTCGTTTGGTGGCCATGGCAATAATACATGATATCCCTCCTCATCGGGGCGGGTATCACTATTTGCAACAGCCTACCGTGGGTGGGAGTTGTCTTCCACCTACATAGTATGCCGTCTCGGATCTCTAGCTCGGCCCATTGAGCCAGCAACCGCCTCGCTTCCCTATCCTCCAGGGAAACTAGAGGCCTTGCCGGTTTAATGCCTGACCGTAGGTATTCCATTATGCGCGCAGTGGTGGGGTCTGACTGTTGAAACTTCTTGATGGTCTCCGGGGACCAATCGAGATAGCTGCATACAGCCTCCTCCCAGGGGATACGGGGGGTGGTATAATTAAATACCAACCCGGCTACCACAGCATTGTGGGCCCCGCAGTCTTCACATGTGGCATTTTGGCACCTTCGGATAGGCCGTCTTGACAAGGCATCCGCATTGATGTGTTTAGCACCGGGTCGGTGCTCTATTTGTTTATGCTCTAATCCGAATTCGGATAGGTGAGCTAACCAACGTCCAATCATCCCCTCGGCGTCCTTAAAGTTAAGGAGCCACCTAAGAGACGAATGGTCTGTTCTTAAAGTAAAGTCACTTCCCCAAAGGAAATGCTTAAACTTCTTCGTATACACCACCACAGCGAGGAGTTCTCGCTTGGTGGTACAATAATTTCGCTGTGTCTTGCTTAACGTGTTGCTAGCAAATGCTATTGGCACTTCGACTCCCTCTTGGACCTGAGAGAGAGCTGCCCCAATCGCATCATTGCTCGCATCGGTGTCTAAGATGAAATGTCCCTCTGGAGTGGGATATTTCAACACGGGTGTATTCCTAAATAAATCTTTTATTTTATTAAAAGACTCTTCTTGCTCGCTGGTCCATGGGAATGGGTCCCGTGCCCTACCCGGGGTCCAGTGAGCTAAGCACTGCATGGGGAAGCTGACACGAGAGTAATTCGGTATGAAATCACGATAATAGGAACAAAATCCTAAAAATGATCTCACCTCCTTAGCACTCGTGGGTCTTTCCCAATTTTCTACAGCTTCTAATTTTTCCGGATCCGCACTTACCCCGTTAGGAGTAATGATCCTTCCCAAGTATGTAATGGTTTTCTTAAACAAATTACATTTCTTGGGTTTAAGTTTAAGACCGTTTGATAGTATCCGGTCGAGGACTAATTGCAGATTCGCCAGGCATTCCTTGAATGACTTGCCGAACACGACCACATCATCCAAGTAAACCAGGCATTTCTTCCACAAAAGGTCGCTCAGTAAGGATTCCATCATAGCCTCGAATGTAGCGGGGGCGTTACACAATCCGAAGGGTAGGACATTATACTCAAACAGCCCCATATGACTGGAGAATGCTGTCTTCTCCTTGTCTTTGGGGTGCATTGGTATTTGCCAATATCCGGACTGTAAATCCAAGGTACAGAACCATTGGTTTCCGCCCAAGCTATCTAAAGTCTCGTCTATCCTTGGTAAAGGATACGAGTTCTTCTTTGTTATACCGTTCAATTTCCGGTAGTCGACACAAAAGCGGATTGTACCGTCTTTCTTAGTAGTCATACAAACAGGGCTGGACCAGGGACTCGAGCTAGGCACGATTACCCCTAGGTCCAACTGTTTTTGTATTTGCTCTTCACAGATTAACTTCTTCTTAAGGGGAAGTCTACGATACGGGATTTTAAAAGGTTTCTCGCTGCCCACATCTATGGTGTGCAACACCTTATCGGATTTACCCACCGGACCTCCTTCCCTACCAAAAGCACCTTCGTACTTTTGTAGAAGTCTCGCAAGGCAATCCTTATCGTCCGTATTCTTTAAATCTGACTGATCAATCAGCTTTTGGAATTCTTCATCCATAGGATGCTGACTAACTGGGTTTAGTGGTTTGTTAAATTTAGCCTCGGCGACATGTTCTACCGAACTCATCCTTCCAACACTGTCGCCTCGCCTCAAATAAACCACTGAACCACTTCGGTTAGTTATGGGTAATACGGACCAAGCTGCATTAGCCACTAATGTATCCACTGAGTCTAACCCGATGCTTGACAAATACACCGTGTCGGGTTCGTAGACTCCAGTTTCATTCCTCTGAGCCATGGATCCGCCACAAAGGACATCGCAAGTGGTACCCGGTGGGATCTTCACCGTATGTACCACTGCTGCGACCGAAGACACCTGTCTCAATACGCATTGGACATGCAAGCCATACGGGCTCCGTATACCCATACTACCGTCCCTCGGGTCCAAGACGGCCCCGTATAAGCTTGCAAAATCCAATCCGAGGATTCCGTCATCACTAACCTCTGCTATAGTTGGCGAAAGAACAAACTCTTTGCCTCCTATATGGATAGGCATAAACGTCCTACCAAATGTACGCATACTGCTTCCGTCGGCCGTGCAAGCATTTACCCCCGTTTTGAGGTTCTCATGGCTGCCGGCCACCGAATCGAAGAATCTTTTGGACACACATGAATGACTAGCTCCAGTATCCACCAAGAATTCCCCTACCCGGCCTTCCACAGATATGGGTACATACCACCGTCTCCCCCCTAAAGGCGAGGGGTTACTGGTAAACTGGTGAAAGTCTCCCGAATCACCAAGATTCAATCCGAGTCCTCTCAGGAATTCCAGACACGGATGACTTGGGGGAAGGCGTGTCCCACACACTCGAATCAACTCTTTGATCCATCCTTCCTCTCCCCTAGTGCGGCCACTCGCCTCCATATGATTGCTCCTGCACATATCAACACTAGGGTCCCTGGCCCCGGCCGAGGTGCAGGGGTGCGCACCCTCAGCCACCCGGCCTCCAGGTGTAATTGACTCGAAATCTTCCACCGGGATACCCCCGGTAGCATTTTGGCATTCGTTCCCACTCGGGGCCATGTCAGATGCCGTTGACACAACCCCCACTAGTTTTCCACATCTGTGGAATCCCTAGCATTCTCCCTTTCTACGCCGTCGTCTTCGGCTTCATAGAAGGCAGCCATTACCGGCTTAGTAGCGGTACATTCAGATGAGTAGTGTCCCATGCGCTGGCACCTGAAACACTTAACCGTTCGGCGATCAACCCGGGGTCTTTGCCGATTGGCTTGGATGGCATCTGTAATTTTCTTACACATGTCTTCCAGAAGTTTGGTCATGTCCGGGGACTGAGTCTTCACTTTGTCAGTGCTTACAATGGACTTGACCGCCTTATCGACAGCCTTCGGGTCACTCTTGACCTCGGATGAAGGTCTAGAGTCCCTTTGTTTATTGAAAGATTTCCTGGGAATATACTTCCTACCTGAAGTATTCTTCCTTAATTGCATCGAACAGAAGGTGCCGTCTTCCTGTTCGATATCAATCAATTCGAAGTCGTCTGATGGAGTATCGACCTCCGACTGCTGGGTCACCGATGCCAGGGGTACCAAGCCGCTGGCATTAGGTATGTCCCCAGCTAACATAGCTCGCTTCTTCACGGCCATATCTATACCATTAAATATGCCGTGTAGTGTTATGCCCTCCTTCCAGGCATCCCTCGCTGCTAATTGTTCATCTCGGTCTCTTAGACCCTTGACGAATTGAGTGATCAAATCGTCCATATACCAGTCCTGGTTTTCAGTACCGGGTCTGGCCTTACTTAGCAGGGCATGGAGTTCCATACCGTATGCTCTGAAAGCTTCATTCGGCTTCTGTGTGCGTTTCTTAAAACGGACCATCGGGTCTTCCTTGACCATATTGCATAACAGTCCACTAGCAGTTTCTACTAACTGCTCAAAACTCCCAACGAGGCCATACCAGGTTCGCCATTGCTCTACAGCCATGCGACCCGGCCCGCCTTTCAGACATCTCACCAGATGTGGCTTGGCCTCGTATGGGGTCCATCCATTACAGTTCATCACATCGATGAAATCTTCAAACCACTCTTTCCATGGTCGAGTACCGTCATATTCTTTAGGAATAACGGCTACCCTTCGGGCAGAATTGGGAGCATACATCAATCTAGTGCATTGCTGTTTGCTCCATTCAATCGCCTTGGTTTCATTCAAGGTCCGATTGCCCCCTATACCACCGAAGCTCGAATTGCCAGGTGGAGGCGGTGGTGGAGGTTGCGTATACGTCCACTGTGTACCACTGTGGTTCGTATAACTCGCACTACCCTGGTTGGGGCCGGTACCCGAGGTACCATTATAGCTTGTGGCACCCGAAGCAGCGCCCCCCCCTTGCGCGCCTTGGTATCCGCCGTCGGATGGCTGGTTTCCCGTTGACTGGCCGCCATCGTTTGATGGATTCGGTTGGGTGTTGTCATTACCAGCACCCAGCCCCGGGTCGTTACTAGGATCCACATGAATGTGGAACCCACTGGTCTCCGCACTACTGTCGGAAGCCTCTCTAGGGGTATAGTCCGGGTCCAGGTTGTGGACTATGGGCACCTCACTTATCCGGACTCTACTAGTTCGGCCATGCTTATCCTGGGTTCTGATGTAAACACCCCCTTGATCTACGTTCCGCGAAGCATTATCATTTACAAAAGGATTATACTGCGGATTCTTCGGTGTAGAACAGGAGACCGGGTCGCCCTGTTTCACGAACGTCGAGTTCGGGTTTGTGACCCTACTCGCCGGAGGGGCATGTGTTTGCTCTTGCTCCTGTAAATAACTCTCCATAGCGGACTTATTTATTGTGAGGGTAGCTACGTCTGTAGTCAGGTTTCGCTGTTCCTCCCTAAGCTGTGCGTTTTCTGCCAAGATTTCGGATCGAATCTTTTCATTTTCAGCCACAGCTCGGTTTCTTTCTTCTTGGGCGATCATTGCCTCTCGCTTAAAAGTATCCTTAAGTAGGCGGTACTTTTCACCCTTCTCTTTCTGAGACCTGTTATATTCAGTAGTCTCCTTCCTGATCTCGGCTTGTTCCGAGACCATCTTGGCTTCTGTCTCAGCCTTCCGGAGTTGAAGTTTCTTAAGCTTCTCCTCCATTGCGTGCAACTCAGTTTGTAATTTATTTACATCCCGAGCCTTAGCAACCTCCTCGGCTCTAGCCTTGTCGATTGCTCTAAGTTTATTGGCTTCCTCGATTTCCAACTCAGCCAGCCTCTTTTCTTTTTCCTGTGCGTCTCTTTCCTTCCGCTCCAACCGATGGGATACGGAGGATAGACGATATTTGAGGTCGGATTCTTTTAGAATCGCCTCCTGCTCAACGGATCGTAATTTTCCGATCCGGGACTTAGCTTCCTCCTCTATTTTGGATTGGGCTAACATGAATTGTTCATGTTGCTTCTTTGCCTGTAACTCTACCTGTTCCTTGGCTTTCAAATAGGCCTGAGTATTTTTATACCCGGGACCCATCCGACGTCCGTAGATAGACTTGCGACTGCCTCCAGGGTAAAACATGGAGTCAGACAAGCCTTCGTCTAGAGATCGGCCTAGGTGATGCCTTTCCGAGCTTTTCGGTCCGGTACCACTAGGCTTATCTTTTGATTTCGAGTCTGGGACTATTGCGTCCCTTTTGGTTTTACCATCGTCGCTGTCATGATCCGACGATGTCATTAGTGGGGCTACTTCGGTTCCACCTGGTGCTGAACCCTGGGGGGTTGCAGTACGCTGCATAGGGCTTTGTGCAATTGGTGTACCCAAGCCGCTAGCCGAGCCTGTTGGTACCATAGGACCTAGCTGGCGTCTGCTAGTTATAACTTGGGACCAATCGCTCAAGTCTAAAGTTGGGGGTCTTAACACACCCCTGAACAATCCGGTATCCGGTACTCCTGTCTGGGGTGTAGCCGGATACAATTTTACGATGCCATCTCTGGTGGCATTGTCCCTAAGGTCGGGTGTAGAAAAAATATTTCGTACACCCTCCTGATTAAACATTTGTTGTTGACCGGGTTTCCAGTCTAACAACAGATGCTGGGATGTGTAATCATCCTCTTCGAATCCCTCTAGCCCAGGGCTGGGGGGATCCGCTTCGGGTTTCCCGAGGCTTTCGGCCAATGTGGCCGCGCACCACCCCCGAACCGACTGGTCACGGCACCAGTGTAATGGTTCGTATTGACTTATATGTTGGGTGGCTCTTTGGCTCGCTTACCACTAGATGTACCAACACAACACGAGTAGTTAAGGTTGGGCAAAGCCCCAGAAACCCCTACCTCTCGGGTAGGACTTTATTTAATCTCTCTGATGACAAAGTATTAGCGTCTGGACTGGACCATGTCCAGTCCCCTTCTGCCGCTCGTCCGGCTCCTTAGTAGGAGCTGGACGCGAGGCATGGTGCTGCCCCCTCTTGTACCAACGAGGTATCGCAAAGCGACACCTAGCTAGCATAGAAGGAACAAGCACCACACGAACACGTCTCTCGGATGAACGGCACTAATATATATACAATGATGCCGGCCCCTACACAGGTGTGACGACCCTTTGATGACCCTAAAGTCGTCATATATGACGACTTTTCAATAGCAGCGGGTTTTCAGTGAATGAGTAGAGAAACACCTGCAAAAACGTTTTAAAAAATGTCAGGCAAGGAAATATTTTGAAAATTTTATAAAGGTTACGTAATTTGTGTGTGTGTGTTTCTCTTTTAACCAAAAATAATAAAGCTTTTGTGAAATGGCAGAAACATTTTTTTTTCAACATTAGCAAAACTTACGAACCCAAAATAAAATCATTCTTTTTTCTAACAAATGGAGTGGACAAACTGTGTAACTTGTGCATCATAACGTTTTAGAACCTTGACATTTGATGACATATCTACACAGAAAAGGTGCTTATTACACCCCCTTACCTTGGGTGCCTGAATACAAGATTGATGCTTATTCAAAATCTGGTGGTTAACAGCTACAAT
This sequence comes from Acholoe squamosa, assembly GCA_949317995.1. Taxonomy (NCBI): domain Eukaryota; kingdom Metazoa; phylum Annelida; class Polychaeta; order Phyllodocida; family Polynoidae; genus Acholoe; species Acholoe squamosa. The sequence goes on from OX439041.1 coordinate 12,791,872, forward strand.
ACAGTAAATACTAGTACAGGTTGTGATTATGCATGAGACTCGAAAGTATTAATTCCCATTGAATAACACCTTTTTCTCCCACTCACTTACAATCAAACAATATTTAGACGTTTTGTGCTAACAACTGTCTGTTTCAATTTCTTTTTAACACCCTTTAAGGTCCGCTTATTCGTCATATTGTATGAATTCTGTGCTGGGGAATAACCCCATGGGGGGCTGCATTCATGTATTATGCTGACCCTACAGGGCTGAGACTCCGCCACATGATCGGCATGATGCTCCAATGAAGTGCTGGTGATCAGACTCTGCAGCATGTCATTGCTGCATCAATGATGCATGATGCACTCCTGCATCAGTGCCCATCAGTGGTTAGACACTCACTTACACCTCCTCCCACTCATGTATACCATACAATATTTAGACATTCTCAGCTCACCAGTGTCTGTTTCAATTTCTTATTAATTTCCCCTGAGGCTTAGAGCCTCACATCAGTGTGAAGGAGCAGCTCATGGTGATGGCTCTATTAGCAGCCCTTAAATCGCTAGTATGTAAATTAGTCCGTCAAACCTTCTCCATACCACAGTAGAGAATAGAGTGTGAGTAACTGGTGAACAAGAAAATGTCATCAAAATAATGGCATAATTTTTTTAACGGAAATTCCTTCTACATTTGTGTATCACTGAACTGACACCTGGGGCTTCTTGTAAAGTCTACACTGGTTCAGTAGAATACAATTACAGTGGTTCACTGTTCAGTTTTACGAGGGTCCCCGGTTCAAAGGTGTGTCAGATAAATGGGATTGGCCAGGAGACAATGGGTCAACACTTTAAATTTGAAGTCTAAAACATCAGAAAACCACTCCCTTTTCCCTCAAGTAGATCTCTATAAAGACTCTACTGCCCAGGGTTCTCTAGAAATATCATGTCAGACAATTTGGTTTAGTTAACTCCAGCAGTTACTGTAATAGAGTTGGAAGGAAGGAAACCATTCTAGGACATCCACTAAACCCCACATTCCAACTGGATCTACATAGATTGTGGTGATAATTCCCATCTATAAGTTGCAGTTCAATAATGTGATTGATTAAGCGTGGTATTTGCTCTCGTTACATCACAGGGTGAGTTGCTCTCACCAAGTGGGCAGTGATGTGAACACCTCAGATTGACTCGGACAAAACAGCATGGCATTAGTGTTATAGGTTAACACATCGGCTGTGTACATATAGGGAAGTAATGTGCCTCTCTAGCCTCACATTACATCACAGAATCAAGTCTAGTGGGCCATGATACGAGCACCTCAGGTGACTCAGTCCACTCATCATGGCATTAGTGTGACAAAACAGAGGTCTATGTTATAGAGGTGTAATGTGACTACTGAAGCACCATGGTACCTAGCATGCCATTAGTGTGATGGTATAGCACTTAAGACTGTCTTTTTATAGGGACCAAAAGCTAAATGTTACAGAAATAAGAGATGTTGGTACACTAGACCAGCTACCTGTCCAGGAGGCAAAATGGTGACATACACAAAATGACTCAGCAGTAATTTTACTGTATTGTTATGACACCTATTGGTGCACTGACCAGGAGACAAGATGGCAGCACACACAGGATGACTCAGCAGTAATGTTACTGTATTGGTATGACACCTATTGATGCACAGACCAGGAGACAAGATGGCAGCACACACAGGATGACTCAGCAGTAATGTTACTGTATTGGTATGACACCTATTGGTGCACTGAACAGGAGACAAGATGGCAGCACACACAGGATGACTCAGCAGTAATGTTACTGTGATGGTATGACACCTATTGGTGCCATGAGCAGGCTGGCGACTAATCTCCATTTACACCTGACTAGGCAGTGCATGCATGCTTAACACCGCTTCACACTCTTTACATTTAACCCTTTAAGCGCTGCTTAGGGTTCTATAATTATCTCCTTTTCTCTGTCCCCTCTTGCATATTGCATCACGAGGACGAATGGACTCATTTTTTTTACTTGTGTCTGGAGTAAATTTCTCCCATACATATGACATAAGCTGTCATGAGTGAGTAGCCATGGCTGTATTCATACATTGCGATTGGCATCACATGCCGATACTTAAAGGGTGAGCACTACAAGCTTTACTGGTGTCTCCCACAGTCCCATTCTGGGCCTATATATGGCTTGGCACAGGGCAACATCAACAGACATTGCCTTGGGACCTGATGCAGCAGTAAAAGATGGACATAGGGATCCATGAGCTGAATTTCGCTGGGATAAGAATGTGAAACAGCATCCCTGTAAACATGATTGCCAGGGGATTTTAAGAGGTTCTCCAGTCATAACAAGTTATTATTCTGAGAAGTACATATGAATGTTGCCGCAGATGTGGCCAGTTTTTCTCAGAAATTGGCAGAGTGGCCGTTAAATGGTTTCAATTCTTTAGGGACAGAATATAGCTCAAAGCTATATTCCTAACAACTCTCTTGCTCATCCACTTTACACTTTAATGCTTTGAACCACCTGGATCAGCACATGTACAATAACTGCTTTTATCTTATGGACCTAGACCTTGAAAGGCTGCATAGTGCTTTATTATTGCATGTCTTTCTGATGGTATGATACATATAAGTGCAGTCATGGTGCTTTACCCACCAGTGTTGCATTCATGCATCATGCGAGGGTTGATGAAGATGAAGGCTTGATAAAATGCATCATAATGACATAAAAATAAACATCCTATTTTAGTCCTCATGCATCATGACAACTGATGTGCATAATGCATTAACAGCCCTGAAAGGGTTAGAGGCGTGGGAGAATTTAGGTTAACTTCATTTTGGATCCCCTTCACTGTGTTCATGCCCTCTTCGTGTGATATCAGAAAGCGGAATGGGAGTGGCAATAGAAGATAAGAGATTGCATGCCGCTTGTTGCATTTACCTTAAAACGACTCACGCCACATGGTCTGAGTGCATGAGGGACAAGGGGCAGAATTAAATAAAGACAGTGGGAGAGGGAATTAAATGGATGTTCGAGAGTCAGTAGGAAGTGGACGCTCAAACCTTTAAGGACTGCATAGTGCATTAATGCATTATGCCCATTAGTCATTTTAGTGCATGAATGAAGCCCTAGTAAATAACATGTTGATACAGTACACTGTAAAAAATAACTATTGAATTTACCAGGGATCCTCGTAAAACTGAGCAGTGGACCACTATAATTAAACAGCAGTGAACCAGTGTAGTTTTTACAAGAAGCCCCATGTGGCCGTACAGTGGTACACAAATATACAAGGAATCTCTGGGAAAATAACGACAGATCTCTGGAATGAGCTTTTATTTGATGATTTTTTTTTTTCATTGGTGCATTCTGATGTTGAACAATGGGCATGATGCATTCCTGCATTAGCTGCCCTAACTGTGGCATTATGTGCTCAAGCACCATGCTACATATATCCTCTTTGTTATCATGATGCATAAATGCAGCAAAAGTGAGTGGTTTCCAACACTGCATTCATGCATCATGATACTCTCTCAAGTAGTAGACATGGTATATCTATGCAGTACAATGGTAAAGGTGAACGATGACCAGTTTGAGCTGACCATTTCTTCACGAGTGTGTCCTGCCCGTTCCGAGCGGGCAGGACACATGAGTGAAGAAACAGGAAGCTCAAACTAGTCAGAGTTCATCTTTACATTTATGTCAAGGTGTTTGGGTTGATAATTAATCGATATTTCATCAATAAGATTGAAATTAAACCATTATTCACCTACCACCAAGGTGCAATGCTGACCGCCGCCATTTTGAATGTTTACGTTTCAAAAAGGCTGCACATGCTCGGTGGACCTATGACGTCATCGTGCAGATTTGGTGCTGGTTATTTAACGCAGGGATGCAATACGGGGGGTTAGTGCACTGTCAATGGGGCATCGATATTCACCTTGACATAAAAATGCATCAATGCATCATGACAACACATTAATATGAACTGTTTATTATTTATATTAAATGGTTAGTAAGAGTAAGTAGAATCCACCATTATATCTCCTCTAGACTAGTGGTGCATGGCCCGAGTCAGAATTAGCCAATATTGGGCCCAGCTAAAAGTGGAAAGAGAAGAGATAGTAAAAGAGAAATGGACGTGCCAATGGCCCCCTCACTGGCTGCCGTGTGAGATTTATGTCTCCCCGCCTGGTCGCAGACTGCCTTATCCAATAAGGTGTGTCCATCATGGTCATGTGACCCAATAAGGGGGGCAGGCAGTTGGCACAGGGCGATAGTTCGCTTTTATTTCTGTCATATTTTTGCCATCTTGGTGCTGCAATATGATTTTATATACTGCTGCCGCAATCTTCATCAACTGCCAGGGGGCGTATTTGAATACTGCTTTTATAGTGCTTATGATTGATATCAATGCCCTGTCTCTCCAGAGCTTGTTTAAGATGGTCGTTTACTTGAGACCCCGTGCTTGAACAAACCATTAGAGTATCTTTTGTAGCCTTTTCATTCCCAGCACAGATAATTGTAGCTAAAAAGCAAATCTACAGATGTTGACCTGAACTCGGAGAAGGGGTCTCAGTACCCTCTATTAAGCTTGGTATTCGCAGATTGTGTCACAGATAATCATTACTTTAATTATCATCGAACCTATGAGAACAAACTGAGAGATTAGATAAATCAGACATGCAGTGAAATATTCTCTAGTAGGACTGATACAGTTAGGCCTATGTGCATGTACCTGTAAGTCACATATAGGAACATCTTCATTGGTCAACCTACCCCTATGTGACTATAAAGGGGTCAAGGTCATCTCCATGGCAACAGAGGATGAGTCACGTGACTTGTTGACAGGCATGGCGGGATGTGGAGGGAGGTATTAGTAGGGCAAGAAGGGGGTCCTTTAGTGAAAAAAAATAAAAATTGAATGGATACTGACTGACCCCCTTTAGTGAATTGGAGGGAGGCACTTCCTTTGTGCATCACCCTGACCCTCCGGGAGTGAATCAAACTGAAAGGGTCGGCCTGATGCAAGAACATAGTCCTGGCGAGGGGAGGGAATTCTCTTCAAAGCAAATCAGCATGCTTAATCTCACCTATCTTGGCAGCTAGATCTGTTGGATTGAAAGGATTTATTTTTAAGTCAAAAATATGAAGTGCCCCCCCCCCCTTCCCCGGTGTAAGGTAGGAGGGTAGGCGGGAAGGAGGCAGGCGGTGCTGCTTATTTGGTTATGGAGATCAATTTATCTGATCACCGAGTCAATCAGGCGAGCTAACAGTGTTAGGGCTGTAAGTAACACGGGGCGGACAACGGGGCACAGGGGGTCACCTCCTGTGTAGGGGGCAGCACCAGCCACTAGAGGGAAATTAGGGAAGACACCCCCAAACCCTCTCAGTTCTATACCTGTTGGTGCCACATGGGGATTTAATGCACCATGCCCACTTGTTGTCAATGATGCAGGAAAATAGCCCTGGTGATTAACTTGCCAATGCTACATTCTTACATCATTCCCCAATACAACACTGTGAGTCAATCGCAAGGGTTGAATTCATGCATCGTGATGATCAATAGGGATGGTGCATTAATACATCAGCGGCCCTCAAATGGTTCTTGGCGACCGTGTGTGTGTCGGGAGCGGCCAGGTGGTCCCTTGGTAGAATTTATGCCAGTGATACCCCCTGTTTCAATCAGGTGGCAGATTTAATTTAAACCTTTAAGAGTGACATGTCTGAAAATACATAGTATGCTCCTTCATTCCCTCACCCAAACATCCATTCAATTCCCCTTCCCATCCTCTTTATTTAATCCCGACCCTTTACCCCCATGCACTCAGACGATGTGGCGTGAGTCGTTTTAAGGTAAATGCAACAAGCGAGATGCAATCTCGTCTTCTATTACCACTCCCATCCCACTTTCTGATATCACACGATGTGGGCATGAACACAGTAAGGGGAACTAAAATGAAGTTAACCTAGATTCAGCTTTTCTTTTAAGGACGAATTGATGCCTCAACGTTTGTATCTATATTATGTGTTCTTGCGATGCACCATTGGCAACTGGCTCACAAGGGCTGCAGTGATGCATTATGCCGACCAATAGGCATGATGCATTAATGCAGGTGCACTGCTGATGCAGGAGTGCATCATGCCCACTTATCGTCAGGATGCACCAATGAAGTGCTGGCAAGACTGCTCACCAGCACCTCATTGGAGCATCATGCCGAATCTCATGAGGTTGATACATAATCTTGGAAGGTCGGCATGATGCCCCAATGAAGTGCTGGCAAGCTGTCTTGCCAGGACTTCATTGGTGTATCATGCCAATCAATGGGCATGATACATTAATGCATTAGCGGCTCTTAAAGGGTAAAGATTGTTATTCTCTAATTGTAAAACTGATTCTGTGGTTGAGGTATGTGTGAGAGTTGAGAGGTGGTTGTTTACTTTTTTGACCCCTTTCATGATCATGGACACGGCTTGTATTGGAGCTGTCAGACATTGATGAATCACATTCACTAGTTTAAGCGCTGATAATGTATGCACCCTTTAAAGGCCGATAATGCAGGAGTGCATCATGCCCATTGGTCGTCATGATGCACCAATGGAGTGCTGGTGGACCTGCTCACCGGCAATTCATTGGAGCATCACGCAGACCCTCAGGGACTGTATCCTGTAGGGTCATCATGATGCATGAATGTAGCCCTGGCGAGTTACTCACCATGGCTGCATTCATGCATCATGACGACCAATGGGCATTGTTGCAACAGTGGCCTTTGAAGGGTTATTGCATCATCCCTGCTAATGGTCATAATATACAATGTATAAATGCAGGTCTGGTGAGTAACTCACCAAGGCCACATTCATGCATCTTACCGACCCTACAGGTTGGATATAGCCTCAAAAAGAAAGCGTTATGATGCACCAATGCAGTGATGCGGAGTAGAGACACTAACATGGCATTTGTAAAACATAATGACAAGTGAACATGAAATTCAATGCCTTATTCAGCCTTGGAAGGGTTAGATTCCATATTTGTCAGTACGTGATTGATGTGAGTGAACTGTAGTGTTCATTGAATAAAGCTGGTGTATAAATTTGGGGTTAGATTTTATGTAAATACAGATACAAAGTGAATTTTCATCATGATCGATATTCTTTCATTTTGATTATAAATGATGCCCCTTTCCATACTGAAATTCAAAATAGAATCTTTGAGATATGAACAGTGAGTTAAATGTAGAATGTTATTTACTAGATATTTGACAAGTCTTACCGAAGAACCCAGTTAGAGTTGTGGCTTGAAGACCATTTTCTAAGCCTACTGTTGTATGCAGAGCCTCAAGTCTTGAACTCCGAGTAGGTGGTTCTTCATACACAGATATAGTAAGGAATGAACAACATTACAGATTCAAGCTGTAGCCTCCTCACAAAATCGGGGTAGATCCTATCGGCAAAGGCCTCTTGTTGGTAGCTACAAGGAATCAAAGTAGCATTTACCATAAAGAACCCACATATAAGCCGCACTCCGAAAATTTGGAAAAGCTACAAGCTAAAAGCTTCATGTAGTTTTCATGGCCTGGAACAGCCAGTGTAGATGTGACGGCACATAGAGATGCACAGATTTAAGCGAGAGTTGCTACGAATCATCACACGACTTGCTGACACCAGAGTGCATTATCCAGTATACTGGCATCTGATTGGTTGATGGCTGTGTATCTCAATAGAGGGAAATAGCACGCTGAGGGTCATGCAGTTACTTTGCAATATGTTTGAATTACATCATGTGTGTGCCCGACCTAATGCCTGACTGTAATGATAATTGATATGTAATTAAGTGCTTTGATTGCCCAGTGTCTTCTAGTGATTGGTTAATAAAGGATGTTTGATTGCTGATACATTTCATATCAATTTGAATGGAACCCTCGGTTTTAGACAAACAAATGCTAGTTACAACACTTTTATAGGTATTAAGTTTCTCAGGAATAAATAAGCAAATGTCCACAACACGTATAACGGCTTCATTGAATACGGACGCCTCACCTCTGTGAATACGATGCGAAATTATTCACGGGAGTGGACATTTGCATTTATTATATGGCCCACGGGTTTAAATTGCTTTTAAATAAAGGATTTCAACAATATTTACTGGTTTTGAAGGCATAGACTCGTCCCGTTTTGTTTTGATCCGCCATGACACCTTGCTGTACGAAGTAGGTCACGTGATACGGAGCTAGCCGCTGCTTTTAGTTTCGATATATATGTTCCTTGCGCAGGACAATATCTTCTTTTTTAACATGGGGCTAATACATAGATATACCTTAAACAATTAATAACATATTATTTAACTAGTTCAATCATTGTTTTACCGTAAAACTTCTAATAACCATACCTAAATACAAAACAAATTAGCTCTGTATAAATTTCAAAATGGTGCCGCTGAATATGCAAGGATCGTATTCCATCCCCCCATTGAATACGGCATAAGTAGTACTAATCTATAGTGTCATCGGTATTAGCCATATAATAATGTGTTATAACAATCATGACTGTGATGCCCCACGATGTCTCAATACAGTCTAGAGCAGGCCCACAACCATGCCCCGTACATTCCCTGTAATTAGTATCATATAATTATACAGGCAAATGACTGCATAGAGAGACACTGCAATCTAATGCAAATACTCTATATGGCGTATTTGCATAATATACAGGGAAATTCAAAGTAAGAACATCTTGGAATGCCTGCAGAAGTTTGACAATTTACTATACTACTATGTGCCTAAAACTGACTGGGGAGGTAGTCATCTCTTACACTTTGAGATTCAATCATTTAAATCTTTTATTGAAGAGCAGTCTTAACCATGCAGGATTGCCTCTGCTAGTGCTTATCTATACGTCCCAATAGGTCTCATAAAATGGAGAGTTGCGGTGCCTAAATATATTAATTACCATAATAACCTGTTTAAGAGCAGCAGTCTCAAATGAACACAGATTTAGTTTTGAGTGCAGGGTGACTAACTCCTGAAACCAAAAATATGTCTTTCAATGGGCTTAAATGAGCACAGGTCCTGCATTAGTGCAAGGGAAACAGGGTACCATATCGTCATGTTTAAGCCCCAAGATTTTGAAAAAAAGCCTGTCTAAAATAAGGATGGCATCCTTTATCCATTAATGTCTACAGTGGTTCTTCCTGGACTTCATTAAGACAGCAGATACCATCAATGATAAGCCTAAAGCGTATCCAGCGCAGATGCCAGCACAAATCACCTCCTATTTGTTTCCCGTCCTGTTCCTCCTTCTCCCCAAGCCCTTAGGTCACAGGTCCCTCTGGGTCCTTAGAATTATGAGGACAAGTCTAAAAAAGGAAAGACACCCATTGGTAGCAGACCTTAGGGACCGTCATCTGACCCTCTCCTCCTGCCTCTAACCCCCACTGGTGGGAGATTACTGTACCACAGTTAGCGTATTATACTGAAACTACTGAAGGTCTTTGTATCTCAGCATAGCTTTAGCCCTTTGGTCCTTTAAAGGCATCTAATTCATTACTGTATAATGCCTATTGGTCATCATGATGCACCAATGAAGTACTAGCAGCCCTTACAGGGTTAATTGCATCACTACATTGTATAGCTATCAAAGGTACAATAAGGGCACTTTATGATTCCATTAATCTTGAAGAATTGCAAGACTGCCCTCGTATGAAACAAAGTGAAATAAAATGTAGCTGTTGATATATGGAATAATTATCATCGAGTTTAATTTGTTCTTAGTAAAGTTTAGAAATACTGTGATGAAAATCTAGGATTTAGATCCAGAATTGCCTAATTGGGAGCTTTCTATAGTAGCAATGCCATGATTATATTTTTCATCTTTCTCTCATTGATACCATATCTCTGTTGTAACATTGAATTTTATGTAATGCCTGAAACAGGATGCTCAGATCCAATTATCCCTGCTACACATACACACCAGTGTATGCATTCAATATGAGGTAAGCAATAACCATAATGAAGACCCACAGTGACTTACTGTACTAGCAGTCCTTGGTATGGGTGTGAGTACTGCAATACCCCATGTATGAGGCACACCATATACATGATGGCAGACCCCTGCTGTCCTTTGTAGAAGCAGCTCAAGCTAGGGGTGTGCCTTATATCCAGGATTTTCTAATATATAGATAGAACTAAACGACCATGGTGTACGAGGTGGTCGATCCACCACGAGGGAGTTGTCTCCCGAGGGGTGGATCGTCCACCAAGGACACCAGGGGAGGTTAGTTCTATATTTATTTTATGTTTTTAGAGTGTTTAATTAACTGAAAATTAGCAAAATCCGTTACCGTAGTTCACCGCATGAGTGCCGGTCCGCCATTTTGAATGTTTACACGCAGCCAGAACCAGGCTACGGTACTGGATCGGCCGCTGTGGTGGATCAGCACACGTTACGCCACTGGGGTTGTGCGGATCGGCCCTGCAATGCTATCTCTATGGGAAGAAGTTATTCACATAAAATAAAGGATAGTATTAAAGTGACCAAAATATGGCTCAGGATGCATGTATTATAGTGTCGCTGAACTCAGGATGCCTCTTATATGTAAGGTATTACCATAGTTTCTATCTGTATGGACAGTCATGTCTACAATATCGCATAGAACCAATGCCACCTGGTGCCTGGTGAGGGAGCAGCTCACCCCCTCCCCAACTTCTTAAACACACTGTGGCCCTTATTGTACGGGGAGATTAGACCCCCCCCCCTCCCAGTCATCCAAAAAGAAAATGTCAAAAGAAAAAAAAACACAAGGTGTCTAATTGATGATATAAAAAATAATTAAAGCTGAAACCAAAACACTGTAATTTGTATATATAAATGCAGTGTCTACTGTCAAACCTGGTGCCCATGGAAAACTTATAAGACCTTGAGAAACATGGTTCTCAAGGTCTTATAAGTACCTTGAGAAACATGGTTCTCAAGGTCTTATAAGTAGTTTACCAAAGTCTTGAAAAGGGGCACCCTGCCTGTCTGACAACCGTCTCTACACGATGAGTGGTTGACAGGCATGAAATGGACGCCAGAATTACATGTATGCCTCCTCCGATCTCCAACCTTGTTTTCTGGGGAAATGGAGGTGGCAGTGACTTGGGTATTGGCCGTTTAAGTGCAGGGGTCTGATATGGGCACCTGTCTCATTTGAGCACAGGGTTACCAACTAAACCTACACCCAAACAAACATCTCAAATGAGTGCAGATCCTGTATTAGTGCAGGGGCAAAAGAGTACTTGAAATTTATAAGCACAACACATGTGCATAAATGGATAATTACAGTACTTCATCCAATTAATCCTGCTTCGTGCAGTAATGTATTGTGTACATGTGTTGTCATGATACACAAATGAGGTTAGGTTATGTAACTTGCAGATACCAATTTGTCATCATGATACTAATACAGTACCATCCTGTCAGTGCTGCATTGGTGTATCATGACAATAAAAGCTATGCATGTATACAGAATAGCTGAAGGGATAAAACGATTCTGATATGTACTGCATACCTAGTACAGTTATTAGACCTTGAGAATTATCAGAATGAGATCCGTTATTCTTAATGTCTATAGTAGTACTTTGTGGACTGCAAAAAGACAGCACATATACCAAAATGATCCTATGATCATTTTCGGTAAAAAAAAAAGGCCTAAAGCTTATCTAGTGCAGTTGCCAGCACAAATCACCTCCCATTTGTTTCCCGTCCCACTCCTTCTCTCCACCCCCTCAGGTCACAGGTCCCTCTGGGTCCTTAGAATTATGAGGACAAGTCTAAAAAAGGAAAGACGCCCATTGGTAGAAGACCTTAGGGACCAGTGCCTGACTCGCTCCTCCTGCCTCTAACTCCCCCTGGTGGGAGATTCCTGTACCACAGTTAGAGTATCATTCCAGACATATTGAGGGTCTTTGTATATTGAAGGTCTTTGTATCTCAGCATTGCTTCAAGTCATTATTGCACTGTATTGCCATTAAGGAACAGTATGTCCCAATTCCGATTGCTGTAAAGGATTTGCATTCACTGCCCTTATGTGAAACAAAGTGACGGAAAACATACCAATTCCGGATATATGATGTAAAGAAGGATATTTATCATTGCATTCAGCAGGTTCTTAGTAGTAAAGTGGTGTGCTGAAACTCTAGGGTTTAGATCCAGATTGTGAGCTTTCAATATTAACAATACCAGAATTGTGTTTTTTTTTTTTTTAATTTCTCTCACTGATACTACATTTCCGTTGTAACATCAAATTTTATGAATGTGGTGAAATATGATGCTCAGACTCAATTCTCCCCTGCTATCCATAACGCAGACATGCATTCAATATGAGGTAAGCAATAACCATAATGAAGAACCAACGTGACTTACACTGCCCAGAGTCCTTGGTATAGATGTGATTACTGTAATAACATATAAGGCGCGGCTTATCAGAGGCGTAGGAAGCAAATCTTCATTGGGGGGGCCCGGCGAGGGCACCATCGTGACCACCTTGAATTGTCGGCTGATGTGTGATGGCGTCTATATATATGTGTATTTAGAATTCATATAGAAAAGTGATTTTTGGTAAATTTTGGATCTGACTTAAGGCTCAGACCCCCATTCTCTTAATGACATCACCACAATAATCTAAATTGAGATGTAAAGTTTTAGCTTCTTTTCCATTGTGTTTATAAGTTCTTGGAAAATATTGGGGGGCCCAGACATACTCAGGCCCCACCTCCTTCATGATTGGGGGGGCCCAGGCCCCCCTGGCCCCCCCTTTTCCTACGCCCCTGCTTATGCATGAGGATATATTGTGGCTTGTAGAAGCAGCTCAAGTTTGGGTGTGCCTTAAACATAAGATTTTTCTACTATTGAATAGTACCAGTACTAAAGTGACCAAAATATGACTCGGGGTGCCTCTAATATAGTGTCACTGAACAAAGGGTGCATCTTATTTGCAGGGTGCACCTTATTATGTAAGGTTTTACCAAAGTTTCTATATGTATGGACAGTCAAATCTACAATATTGCAAAGCAGCTCACCTCCTCCCAAACCCTTTAAACACACTGTGGCCCTTATTGCACAGGGAGATTACCCCCCCCCCCCTCCAGTCATTCAAAAAGAAAATACCAAAAGAAAGAAAAAACACAATGTGTCTAATTAATGATATCAAAAATAATTAAAGCTGGAACCAAAACACTGTAATCTGTATATATACATGCAGTGCCTGTTGTCAAACCTGTTGCCTATGGAGCCTATTAGTCCTATTGGTTTTAGCAGTAGTTACCCAAAGTCAGGACACCTTCCCTGTCAGACGGCTGTCTCTACTTGATGAGTGGTTGACAGCCATGAAATTGACACCAGCATTACATGTATGTCTCCTCTGATCTCCAACCTTGTTTTCTGGGAAGATGTGGCTGGCGGAGGTGGTGGCTCTGTCTCTAAGGTGGGGGCCCCTTGAGAGCTTTGCTCTACTTTTAATCTCACAGATCATTTCCTTTTAAAGGGCTGCATAGTGGTTTGATATATTTTGCATGCATGCTTTAATCAAAGATTGAAATAAAGCACTGGCAGGTCAGGAGCTGGAACTGCATTTTGGGTCATGTTGAAGATAACCTGTGAGCACCAGTGCTTCATAGATCCTAGTGGTATAACACAGGCTGACGTTGTGACTCCCCTGTTGGCTACTTTGGTCAGGATAAATGACTCAGGAGCAGTTGGGGCTCAGCACAGTCATGGAGCAAGGCAGTTCATATTGAAAAACTGTCCTTGGGGGCCATTTGTTCCTGTTATAGTCATTGATTTAGGCATATTACTTGTGTTTATTGGTAGTCATTACCTCTACCACTGAACTATGTTCCCATCGAGGTTACTGCTCTTTGGTAATTGAATTATTTTTGGGCTCATGAGATGAATTGTTTTTCACATTACACAGGCACTGTTCACATACTGTTGCAGTTACCTTCCCATATAAAATCTAACAGAGATGTACAAACGGGAAAGCAATTTTGATGTGGATGGTCACTGAAAATTAACTTATGAAACTCCTGTAAGCATTTATCTACATTTCTCGCGTTGATCAATAAAGCTATTTTAAGATAGACATAGGATATTTTCAAGAATCTAGGAATGAGAGATTACTGAGATTTTTTAGCGCCTCCCACGCCGCGTAGCGGCGGTACCGCGAAGCGGTACGGGAGTGCGCTATGACGATTGCATTTGCCCCATGTGATGAGGTCTCACAATACAAAATTACTGAATAGAGAAATTGATAATTGTGAAATCTTCTTTATGTCTGCTTTTATGAGACATGTGATCAAACACTGGTATACCAACATTAACGGCGGGAGGCGTTTTTTTACGCGGTCACAACCGCATTTCTTTTTAAGGGACATGCAGAAGTCTGTCTCAATATTCTTTGCCCCTCTCCATATTCCCAAATTGAATTTTTCTAGCCTCTCTATGCAAATAATGCAAAAGCCCTGAGAATTTGACATTTTAGATAAACATTTTGCATCTTACTTTTCCCTCCCAACTATATCCATCTGACTAGATCTCTGATCTACCAAAGATGACAGAAGACACATCCTCCTTTTCATGCTGAGTCAGGTCCAAGTGCAGTTTGTATTGATGTTGGCAGGAGTCAAGCCTTTAGAGGCCCAGTATGGGGCTGTGAGGTACACCAATCGGGCTTGTTGTGCTCTTCCTTTAACCCTTCAAAGTCCAATGATGCGGGAGTGCATCATGCCTAATGGCCATCATGATGCACTAATGAAGTGCTGTTGAGAATGCTCGCCAGCACTTCATTGGAGCATCCTCTGGGTGTGTGTCAACCCTATGGGGTGAGATTGGTGCATCATGATGACCAATGGGGATGATCCATTAATGTATTAGTGGCAATTAAAGGGATAAGAGGACAGAGTGCATTCATGCATAATGCCCATCCGGATGTGTGAAAGTGCACAGCCCTTGTCAGTCTACTTTCATTCCATTTATACACAATGGTGATGTATTAACCAACTATGCAGCACTAAGAGGGTTCAGAGCATACTGAACCAGCATAGAGCTGTGAGGAACCCTAGGGTTAGGGTGTTAAGGATGCATGCCATGCCTAGTCAGGTGTAAATGGAGATTAGTCGTCAACCTGCTCAGGGCACCAATAGGTGTCATACCATCACAGTAATATTACTACTGAGTCATCATGTGTGTGCAGCCATCTTGTCTCCTGGTCAGGGCACCAATAGGTGTCATACCATCGCAGTAATATTACGGCTGAGCCATCCTGTGTATGCCGCCACCTTGTCTCACATTAAAGAAATAATGCATATTAAACCCTCTTGTATGATCTGTGAATTAGGTATAGAAAGAGGTAGCAGATTCAGCTTACAGTCTTAGAGCTTATTCCCCAGTATAGTATCTATAAAACAGGTTTGATAACAATATAACCATGAGGAAATCAGGGCTGCAACTTCTATGTGAAAATAGAGTAGACACATGACACCCTTAAAGAAATATAAACCATCATAATATGTCATACTGGATGGCACCACTATTGGTACCATGGTGGAAGGAACATTACATCCCTATAGAACTCAGACCCATAACACTAATGCCATGCTATTTCGACCGAGTCAATCTGAGATGCTCACATCACGGCCCACTTGGTGAGGGCCACTCACCCTGTGATGAAATGAGAGCAAATACCATGCTCAATCAAACACATTATCGATATGCAGCTTATGGAGAGGAATTATCACCACACCTTTTGTAGATCCTGTTGGTATGTGGGGAGTTGTAGGCATCAAGGGTGTAAGGGGAGGTGGAGGTTGGAAGGATATCCTGGAATGGAAAAGCATTTCCGTGCTATCCACTCCATTAGAATTACTGCTAAAGTGAAGGGAACCAAATCATCCCTGTTAGCCTTGGGTAGTCGTCTTTACGGGGCTCTACTTGAGGGAAAAGTGAATGGTTTTCCCTGAGGTTTAAACTTAAGATTAAATGTGACGATTCGTTTGTAGAGGTTCAAGCAAACAAATATGGATGACAAGTGTCAGGAAGCATTGTATCTGCTGGCTCCACATTGGCTCCTCAATCATCTAGTTCCCCGGCCAGTCCCATTTATCTCACAACCATCTCTATTCCCACTCTGCAGCTTTGACTGGCTAATTTACATACTAACCCTTTAGGGGCCATTGATACAGGACTGCACCAGGCATATTGGGCAACATGCCAACCCTCTGTGGATGTATCAATCACATGGGGTCGGCATGATGGATTGATACACCATCGGTCTTTAAAAGGGTAACAGCTCTGGCTAATTCACATATTTACCCTTTAGGGTCTGTATAGGGTTTTTAACCTTAATGGCCAATTGTGCATTGATGCATCATGCCCATTAGCCATTTTGTTGAAATACTAGCAGATTAGCATGATGCACCAAGAATGCTCACCACAGTTCATTGGTGCAGCATGTGACCAATGGTGCATTGGCAATGCAGTATTCCATTAGTAGCCCTTAAAGATTTGATGTGCATTGTCCTTTTGTCATTATGATCCCATTTATTCAAAATGCAGCACTGGTGGAGAAATACTCACTGGTTATTGCATCCCAATTATCCAGCCTTTAACTCTATAAAGGCCAGTAATGTGAATCCTGCCCATTGATCATCATGATGCATTGAAATCACTGAATGGGATACACTAATGCATTAATGACCTCTAAAGGGTTAACATGGAGACAACACCATCATGATGAGCTGCTTCACACTCTTAGCTCTAAGCCTCAGGGGAAATTAATAAGAAATTGAAATAGACACTTGTGAGCTGAGAATGTCTAAATACTGTATAATGTAAGTGAGTGGAAGGAGCTGTAACTTTTACAGTAGGTGAGAGTCTAACACTTTAAGGACTACTAAAGTAGGAGCGCATCATACCCATTGGTTGGCATGATGCACCAATGAAGTGCTGGCGAGTCAGCTTGCAAGCACTTGATTGGAGCATCATGCAGACCCTGTGAAGGAGCCTCAGCACTGTGCACGAATGCAGCCCTAGCAAATTACTCAACAGCTGCATTCATGCATCATGACAATGATTATGGTCGATGCATAGCAGACCTTAGTGGGCCTTGATAAATACAAATAGATGTTGGTGATCAGAGAAGTTCTAAATATTGGATGATATAAGTAAGTTGGAGAAGGAGGTGTTACACATATGGAATGAATAAATTAGGTTTCAGCGCATCATGTTTAAACGATGGCCCTGTACTGGTATTCATACAATGTGTACTGTAATCACCATATTGTTGTTGTTTAGAGCCTGATGTTAAATAAGCATTGGTCTTCTATTCAAACACCTGGGTAAGGGCTAATGGTCAAGGGGTAGTATGTGAGATAAATTTCAAGCATTTTGACTGTATATTTATAAGTGCCTTTGTGGTACACAAGTTAAACAGTTAGCTAGGGAGAAAGGTACTGCCCAAATTGGCAGAAAAAAAAGTATGATATAAGCAAAGTTTGTAGGGGCCTCATCCCCACTTACTCTCAGGCATCCACCATGGGAGATTACTACTCTAAAATGGTGTCATTAAGATTCTAAAATGGGCCAGCATTTAAGAGGGGGAGTAGAATGATGAGGTTATTTACAATCCGTTTCCGTTCCCACTCAATAACCACTGAATAATTATGGGGCTGGTTTTACCCTTTGTAAAAACCGCTTGTACATTCATGTCTTGTACATGCATGAATGCAGCCCTGGTGAGTTTCTCACCATTTCAACTTTATGGGATTGATATAAATTATGTTCTAATTAGGTAGGCAAAATTCTCTAATGTAGTGCTGATGAGGAGATTGCCAGTGCTGCATTGGTGAGTTGAGAAGGCACCGTTCAGGTTTTAATGGGTTAAAACCTAGTTTTGTCACTTGTCAATAAGCGCTAAATCATTATTATAGTGATAATTAAAAAGGCTGATGACAGATAGGTACAACTATCTCCCTAAAGCCATTATCGGTGACTGCTCCCATTCCACATCCAGTGGTGGATTTAGAGAGGGGGGGGGCGTGGAGGCGCACGCTTTGGCCACAGGTATATAAAATAGAACAAAAAAGTGTAACCAACTTCACCTATTTTAATGCCTGCTGCCTAAAACAGACAATTCAATTTTAGGCCTTGGTAACAGTTTCAAGTTTCCAATCATCTAACAATGTATTTATTAAAAACACATTCTCCAAAATATTACAATATCAAAATTCCTAAAGTAGGGTATCTATATACATCCCCCACCTGCATTCTAAGTATTGTAGTAAAAACATTCAGAGTATCCAGACTCAATTATCAATTCCTTCCATACACCATCTGCGGAATAGCATCCCCCTAGAAGGCCATGGCCAGGCCACCCAACAGGCTAGGCATCCATTCATCTTCCTTCAAACTGCACAGACAACAAACAAGATGAAGATGTGACCAGCGGGAAAGTCGTCTGCTCCATCACAAATAGCCAGGAAGTGCTTAGATGGTGATGGCTTTTTCTTGTTTCCACCACTGAAGATGTCCACTTCATCAGTCCGTCACCGCCTCCATCTAGCAAAGTGACAGAAAGAGGGAGAATAGGATTAGATTTATTGTTGAAATACAGCAAGTCTGAGATAGAGAATGAATAGGTTTGCTCTTCAATCTGCAGTAATATCTTGTGTTTTAGGCAAACCCAACTTAATCCCAATTTCAGAAATGTGCTTAGGCCTATTTTGAATTATTACATGACTACTGTGATTTGGGGTGCTTTTTCTGGATATTCCCATGCACATACCTGTCGATATTGCATGGCATGATGCATGCATCATGACTTTTGTAAGGCGTGCGGTTATAACATGCACACCTTACATGTTATACATGTCATATGTTACACGTTAAAACCTGCCAGGGTAGGGGTCAAAACCTGCACTCTACTGATCCCAAATCCAACTCCTTATACATTGCACCACAGGGACTGTCGAGAAACGGTGTGTGTTTGCCTGGTTAGAAAGCCACCAGTAGCTGTCCACGTTCTTGCCTACCCCTCCCCAGCACTACTGCTGCTGCTGCTCACATAACGGCGACGACTGCGGGATGCGTTCAAACCAAACCAAGCCAAGCCAGGCACCGAGGTGTGTGTGCCAATGGTCTAGTGGTTAGCGCATTGCGCTCAGCTTGTAGATGTAGCCGGGACGAGCCCCGGTCCGGGCGTTTAATGGGTATGTCATGACTCAGGAGGCTTCGCCCCCCTCGTGGCATGTTATAGTTGGATATCAGTCACGCGTCATGACATATCCATTAAAAGTTTAACGTGTGATATACATCACATATGGCCCAGGATTTGGCACATATGAGTTGAAGTACAATGCATAGAAAGAAAACATCAAAAATTCTGACAGGGCTAGTTGGAGCGTCCATGACCTACTGTAGGTGACTGGTACTATAGTGACAGTCTGTCAGTTGTCAATGGTTAAGCCTATGGAGAATACACCCTTTATCCCTCGCATGTTTCATTGGTGAATAACTCCTCTCCTGGCGAGTTAAGCAATGCACAATATCAGCAGGTGTTGAATAAAGATCCAGATTAACCATATAAAGGCATGAAACAATGTAATTCTCCTCCATTTTGTTATTATCCAGCAGTTTCAATAGCACCGTAAGGCGATCGTCTCGCTGTCCGCCATTTTGGAATTTGATGTTCCGTGCGCATGCGCGACCCCTCCTTGCCGGAAGTCGCATTTTCGACGGAGAAATGATAGATAATATCGATTTAACTTGAAATTAATGGCTTTTTGAATATAATCCATGCATGTTTGGCAATATTAATCAAATTGAATCGAATACACCCCCTCAATTTACTGTTATAAAATAAAATCTGACGACCGGTCACTCTGCGCGCATGTGCGAACTCGCACGAGGATGTCCTCCCTGGAGGGAGAGTGTAAAGACTAGTACATAAGGTACATATATATTATGTCAGAGGGCGCACACAGTAGCTAATAGATTGAAATCATAACAGCCTGCGTCCTCTGACTATACCATTACGTACATAGAGTCCCACACTCGCCCCACCGGAAATGCGATAGGCATAACAAACTTATGGCGGTCTGATTTACAGGATTGGTATATAAACGGTCTTATACCAACTTTTCCTCAAGCTATCGTGTTACATGGACGGTCTTCCAGCCTTACCTGCTGAAAAAAAGCGTCTTAATTGGACAATTCCCATAGGAACCCATGTGTTATGTCTATCGCGAAAATCTATCGCACAATGCTATCCTATGGAGCCTCGTTTTCGTGAGAAAGTAGGTTAAATATGTCAGGTTTTTTCTTCAGCTATTTTCATAGATAAAGAAATTTTTTTTCCCAGGAACTGTGCATGTACAATGAAAGACTAGATCATAAAGAACATGTTTTCATGATTTTTTGTTTAATTATCCCCCAATTTCGATGAGCAATTCCCATCTAAAGTTCAAATTCATGACCATCAGTTTACGACCGACAAGGCGCCGCCAATGACCCAGCAGGAGCTGGGCCAATTACTTGTTCACTACCTGTAGTACAAATTCAGATATAAAGGTTTGTTAAATCCGTTTGGTATAGATAAATAACTACATGTGTATGTTTAAAATGCAGAGAAAAGCCAATACAAAACTAGCAGGCACATACTGAATTATAAATGTATTAAGTGGAATTTCATACGGCGTGAAAAAAGGGCAGGTGACAGTTTGATTTTCCTGTCATGTCTATCGCCCATACCTTGGGGACCTTTCGGGAAATTGTGCGTGTGAATATTTTATATGAAACAATAAAATGTCAACGTGCAAATAGACATAAATGAATTAGAAAATAATTCCATTAAACATGTTTTATGCCAAACACAACACTCCTGTTTGGTGAGTTGATGGAATCATTAAATATAAAACACCTCATGAGCGTAACCCCGCAAGGTGCTTGGTCAGAGCTTGTTATGATATTTCATGTCAAAACTAACACTTTCATTTAGGAACCCACTTTTTGAGTTAACACTGGGAGTTGTAGTATTTAGTTGGAAATGTCCTTTCTATACTTTTAAGAGGAATAACTTGTAAATTACATTTAATTGATATCAAAGAAAACACCTGTCTGAATTCTTGATGATCATTTTCAGTCAACAGCAAGTTTTCTATAGCAAATTACAAAATTAAGGGATGAAAGCGACAGAGCATAAAACTCATTTAAATGCTCATTAATAACCCCTTAAATAAGGTTTTGTATAGGATTTTATAGCCCTCTATACAAATACCTGAAATCAGGAAAAATCTGAAGACTTTCATCCCTGACAATAAAAAAATAAACTAACCTGTGCTTGTCTACTTTTCTACCTTTTTTCAGAAGACTTTGGTTTCCAGTCTACTCTCTCCTCTACTATTTCCTATGCACATTTTCAAAAACTTGGTGCCTCATATTGACCACTGTTTGATCTACTTTGGTCGCCTAGTGGCGTCAGTCAACACCTATACACTGTTGGTGGGCAATCAGGTTTTTGGCACCTGCTTTAACCCTTCGAGGGCTACTGATGCAGGAGTGCATTATGTCCATTGGTTGTCATGATGCACCAATGGGGTTCCTGACCAGCACTTCATTGGAGTATTGCACTGACCCTCCAGAACTGAATCAAGCCTGTAATAGAGCTGACATGATGCATTAATGTATCAGCAGACCTTAAAGGGTAAAGCGATGTTTAGTTCATTAATGCAGCTGCATACCCATTATATTCAATGTAGCATTGAACTGTCTATGTGCCAGGACTGCATTTCTGCATCATGCAAACGCTATGGGATTGGCACCCTCCAAAGGTCTCTGCATAATGCACCAATGGACCATACCAATGGACCATACTGGTACATCCCAAACTGAGGACCATGAACCTGGAGGCATCATGCCACCATTAAAGGGTTACTGTCACAGAGACCAGGCAATGGTTACCATGACAACCAATCAGCTTCTAGTATCAGCCCAAGTAGGGCAAGTACAGGCAGGGCGGAACATACAAAGCTGAACAAAACACATTGAGAACACAGTCAGGGATAAAAAGATGGACAGGCTGAGAGAGAGGAGAAGGGGAAGAAGTAGTTTCTACTTACTACATTACCCTTCAAAGGCAAACAGTGAACGCCCTGATGAGTAACTCGCCCTGTTGAGTTACTGGCAAAGGCTACATTCATGCATCATGCTAACCCTATCAGGAGCTGGCATGATGTAACAATGAAGTGCTGCCGAGTGTGCTTCATTAGTAGATCATGTTGACCAATGGGAATGATGCACTCCTGCATCAGCGGTCATTAGAGAATGCTCCCCTCGTTTTCAGCTGCTCCCCTCAACCTGAGTTGCTTTCCCATTATGAGCGGCTTCCCTCATTTTGAGCTACTCTCTCACCCTCACCATAAGCTGCTGCTCCACCATGAGCTGCTTCCCTCACCCTTAGCTGCTCCCTTCCCACTGAGCTGTTCCCACACACTGAGCTGCTGCCCGCACCATATAAGCTGCTGCCCTCACCCTGAGCTGCTGCCCTCACCTTAAGCTGCTGCTCCACAATGAGCTGCTGCCCTCACCCTTAGCTGCTGCCCTCACACTGAGTTGCTCCCCTAACAATAAGCTGTCCCCTCACACTGACCTGCTGCCCTCACCATATGAGCTGCTCTCCTAACCATGAGCCATGAGCTGCCCCCACGCTCAGCTACTCCAACAGGTCACACTCCACTAAAGAGACATTGGTACAGAGGATAGGAATAGAAAGGACTGTGTATTGAATTGGACATATTGAAGATAAAGGAAGAACCAAAAGAAAATAAGGAAGACAAACAGTTGAATAGAATCACTCCCCTTGGCCATGTTGAGAATTCTGTGTGCACTGGTGGAAGTCACAGTGGTTTAAGTTGGGGAGGGGGAGGTAGTCTGCACACTTTTAGCCTCGCCAGACAGGATGTTTGCAGTAAGGTTTCTTATCTCAACTACTAATCTGTCTTTATCAAAAGCTATAAACCTTTACATGTAAGCCATGGATATTATTTATAGCACTTTCCAAAGGTCTGGGTGCACCTTTCCAAGTACTCAACAGCATGGGGATAGCCCCTACCATCTCTTTTATATCAGAAGTGTCACTCCTTTGCTGAAATGAAGGACACCTCCCTAAACTGGTTCATTTTCAATGGGATATCAATAACATACTCCTATTAAAAGTCACAGACAGAACAAATAGACTGTCCTGCATGGTTATAACCTTTACGTATATAACAAGTGACCATGAGATGGTCAACACTTCAAGCTAAATTACATCATGCAGCTACCCTAGTATCTCACATATAATGTGCGGCTTATACCCCAATCTGAGGACACCTTATATGGGAGATACTAGGGGCCGCCCCGTGGCGTGAGGGGGGTATTTTCTAATTGTAACAAAGTGTGACAGGGGGGTGGGGGGTGTCAAGGTTTGTGTGACGTCACATTTTCAGAAATTGATTTTAAGGCCCATATTAAAGACATTATATGAACCAAGGTAAATATGTTAGCTAGAAGGGAACTACAGAAGGTCAGCACTGTATTGATAGAGGTCAAATTCGGGGGGCTGCCCCGCAACCCCCCACCCATAGTCATGTAAGCTTTTATTTTACCCCCAAATCAGGTTACTCAGGTAAAGTTCTAATAGGTTTCAGATAAGATATTATCATTGGAAGCTGAAGGGGGCGGGGGGTTCAGAAGAGTGTGACGTAATTTTCAAGGGGGGTGTTGGCTGTATGTGACTAAGTGTGACAGGGGGTGGGGGAGTGTTGAAAATGGCCATAAAAGGTGTGACGTAAGTTATGGATGTGACATTAATGCTATGTTGCATCATGTAGCCTTTTATTTGGGGTTAACTATAGGGTGATGGTGGTGTCAGGATGAGGGGAATCCTTCCTTTCTCATAGTGCTTCCACTTTGTGAATCATTTATGGGGTCACCACAATCACATAGCACTTGCCAAGAATATGAGAATCCACCCATTTGGGATTTTAAGGTACCATATGTAATGCTCAAAGCGATAACAAACAAGATCCTTGTACATCTTTAAGGTCCGCTAATGCAGTGATGCAAGCCCATTGGTTGTCATGATACATGGAAGTAGCTATAAGGCTCTTAGGGGTAGCTCGCCTATGGGGTTTTCAATGCTAAAACGCTAATGAACTACCTGTTGCGTGAAAATTTGTCCTCAGATGACCCCACCTACCCTACCCACATCCATGCATGCCCCATGCACGCATGCACATACACATATGCATGGATGCATATACACATACAACACCAACACACATATGGACATGCACTGCACATACACAATAGAGGTAAAGTAAAGTACAGGGCTATATGATTAGATTTTATTCTAACACTAGACTGCTTCAGATATAAACACTTTTTTAATGGAGAACTAAGCATGCGTCCTATATGTCTAATAATATCTATTTAAGAGCATTCGTGTGTTAGCAAGGTAGGGTTCATACAGAGGTCAGCTATGTGCTTATATGATCATATCACAGATGTCATAAAATCTCTCACCCAATAAATAAGTTTTCTTATCACTTTTATTACTGAGCAGTTGATATATTAGGTGTGTTGCATTATCTGACAGCTATATGATAGTTGCTGAATGGGTATGACCTGCTCAGTATATTAAAAAGTCACCTGAGGGACCAAATACATTGGGTAAATATATTTCCGTCAGTAAGGACCTTCTGGAATTATGAATTTTTTCCTTTGGATCAGCATTTTCCTGGTTTCTACAGTTCCCAGCGATATGCAGATAAATGTGGTTTCTTATGGTATGCCCAATAAGTGTCTGTGTTCTGACAGTCATTGGATTGTCCTATTCGATGGATCAAACATTGAGTTTCTCCCTCTTTTTGAAACTGAACCCAAGGTATGTAAACTTCTCATCATACAGAACACTTCTATCAGATCATTTCGAGCATTAAAGCTTTCTGCATGGAGCGCATTGATTGAACTACATGTTACCGGTAACAAAAATATACGCTGTTCCCAGGAAAGAGAAAAGCTGCAGAGCAAGTGTTTACGCCATAACATCACTTTAGTTATGCCTTGTGAAGACAATATACATACTACAAAAAAAATTGTTACTGCAGAGAATACACATGCTACACGCTATTCCACACCTGTTTTTAATGAGACTGCTACAGAAACTGCCATTTCCCCGAACACCCTGACTCCAACTAGAATAACAACTGGCACCAGTCATAGTGTAACTATGGCAACCACTATGAACAGCACTATAACCTCTCGACCATGTACATTCTTCAAAACAGTTATAGCTCTGTCAATAGTCGGGTTACTTCTCGTCATAGTGGTTGTTACTCTCTCTCTGGTGTTCTTGGATGCTCTATCTATAGGAGACCCCATACTCCTAATTTTATCTACAACAACATTTATCGCATGACTGAGACATCTTCTGTATAATTTTCAAGTTCCAGTAAGTCTGATTGAGCCCAACACAGCCGAAATACAATATGGCTGTTTTATTAGAACCTGAAGTTCTTACAGCTAGTGAGTTCCTTTTGAGACGTGCATGTACTATGTGTGTGTCGGGTCCTTCACGTTCTGGTAAGACTACTTTTATTAGGAAGCTATTATTTAATTTAAATGATATGTATGCAGATGAGGACATTCCTAAGACTATATTATATTGCTACACGGTAGAACAACCCATATATGCTGACATTAATGAGAATATGTCTAATGTGCATTTTAACAAAGGAATGCCTAGCAAAGAGCTAATAAACAGTTTTGGTGAAAAGGGGCACAAAATGATTATACTTGATGACATGATAACAAGAGTTCAGAAATCAGAGGACATGTTGGAGATGTTTCTTGTGGAATCCCATCATCTTGACATCACTGTTGTTTATTTGACTCAGAATATATTTCATAAAGGAAAATACAATAGAACTATGAGTCTTAATACTCAATATATAGTTCTGTTTAAAAATCCTCGTGATAGTAGTCAAATAGCCTATTTGGCACGTCAGGTATTCCCTCAATCACCTCAGACAGTGTTAGAAGCATATCACGACGCCACAGGAAGTGTTAAATAAGGTTATCTATTTATAGACCTTACTCAAGAATGTAAGGATAGCATGCGTCTGCGTGCATGCATCACACCTGAACTGGTATACGCACCTTTAAGGTAAGCCTCCCCCTTTCAGGACATCAGACTGTGGAGTACTTGGGGTGTTATATGAACAATATAATGGACTCAGACAGACTAGAGAAAAATAGACCCTTTCTGGAATTCATAGCTAACTCACCTTCTAAGAGGCAGAGACAGGTGCTTTTAAAGACAGCTACAAAGGAACAGGTCTCGGTAGTGTGTGAGGTAATACTCAACACCCTAGCAGGTAACATCAGTCTGACTCCCGATGAACTGAAGAGTGTAGCTGTATACAAAAAGGATTTACGCCGTCTAGGGTGTAGAAAGCGCACTGCCTGGAAAACCAGACGCTCATTACTTAAAAAAGTGGGGAAAATCATATCTTTTCTCATTGGTAAAGCTTTACAGAGAGAATGAGACATACTGAAAAATTTGTTCTTTTACCCTACTCAGAATACATCAAGTCAAAGACATATTTTCAGTCAAAGTCGAAAGGTTTAGTAGAAACCCCTGACCCTGAAATAAACCCTAAAGATTCTAATGATTCAAAAGAAAAAGATCTGACGGGTGAAATAGATACGGGTCATGATGAATTTAGCGTGAGCAACTTTGTTTCATTTTTGAAACAGTGTGAGGAGAACCCTAACCATGCATGTTTAGATTCATTTTCAACATCATCTCTTACACCTAATATAGAGTCATCTGTTTCAGAACCACAGAGTAAAAAACCTAAAAGAACTTGGCTGATTTTTTAAGTTGGAAAATAAAACATGGCTTCAAAAAAAAAAAGAGGTAGGGGGCCCAAAAAAAAGGATTGGGAAATAGCATCAGCGAAAAAAAATTATTATGACCCATCTAAACCAGAGAGTTTCAGCGGGGCTAGCAAAGCTGTTTTTCAAAACAATGGAAAAAGTCATAAAGAATTGAAAAAAAAGTTCAAGACTTGGCTGGATGAGCAGGAGACCCATAAAAGATTTTCAACTCCTGTTAAGTTAACGACATATTCTAGGATAATATCACCTCGAATAAATTATATGTGGGATGCTGATTTAATGGATATGCATACACTGTCACATTATAATGAAGGTGTAAAATTTGTATTGCTCTGTATAGATATTTTTTCCCGTCAAACATACACAGAGAGCCTGAAGAGCAAGAACGCTGAGGACGTTAGTGCAGGGTTCAGCAAAATATTTGAAAAGGCAACCCCCCGAGTTCTACGTACTGACGCTGGTAAGGAATTCACAGCCAATAAGGTGCAAGAATTATTCAAAGAGAGCAAGATCAAACATTATATAGCTTATAATGATGGGAAGGCTTCCTATGCTGAACGCTGTATTAGAACTGTAAAAAATCGAATTATCAAATATCTTTTCAGCAAGAAAACATATAAATGGTTTGATGTATTACCCAAAATAACTGATTCATACAACAGAACTGTACATTCCAGTATAGGTATTGAGCCTATAAATGTAACATCTGCAAACAGCAAAGAGATTTTTGATTATCAGTATAAAAGTGTAACTCGCAAGGAATTGAAGAATAGCAAGAAAAAAGAAAAAATCAGGTCTGAGCTTAGACGGTTTGCACCTGGTGATCAGGTACGCCTTGCAGTAAAGAAAGGCCCCTTCACCAAAGATTATGAACCAAAATGGACTGAGGAGGTTTTTGAAGTTGTTAAATCAAAAATAAGAGACGGTATACCTGTATATTTTCTCAAAGATCTTAAAGGTGAAGAACTGAAAGGCTCTTTTTATGGTGTGGAGCTTCAGGGGAGTACACATGATGCTAATAAACATTTTGAAATAGATGAAATATTGAAGGAGAGAACATTAAATGGTGTGAAACAGTATTTTGTGAGTTTTAAACATTATCCAGCTAAATTTAACGAGTGGGTTTCAGCAAAGGATGTAAAAGATTTAAAATGAAAGGCTTCTATTTATTCCTGAATAAAAATGACAATAAAACATTAAGACCTGATAACAACGGAACTTCTTTCACCATTGCCCTTCCAGAACGTGTAAAATTAGAGAGAGGTAAATGGTCTTGTGGGTTAGTAGAGTGTTGTGTAGAAATAATTAAAAGAGAACACAAGACATATTATATCTGCTCAGATCTTGTCAGTTTACAAAGTGTTGGTCACGCTGGCCTACCTGTGTTAAGAGCATTTAATACTTCAGCCATCTCACTCCCCCCCAGAATAAATATATCTCCAGCAGGGTCTACCGGTATAGCAGATCAAGATGAAGTATGTTCACACAGTAGAGATGCAGTATCTATTGTCAGAAAGTGCTCTGAATGTTCAAATTTTATAGAGTTTGCAAGAAACTATGTTAATGTCATAAATTATGAATATAATCACATCATTTACATGCCTGTAAGATATGGTGAATTTGATAATATAACAATATATCTCAAAGGGGATGACAGGTATACACCAGTAACCTCAGTAGGGATAGTCACCTGTGTCCTCCATTTTATTCCAGATCTGTGAACATGATGTTAAACGAGCATGTACATAATCTTCTCTATAATAAAAATACCCACAAAAAAGTTGTAAAATTCAGCTCAAGGTATGGACGCAGAAAAAACAGCCCTGGTAATATGATTATTCTTAGAGCTGCTAAGACGCATCATGTAGAACCTCCTCCTGAATCTAGCCCTCCTGTTTAAAAGGAGCATGAGGTCAGTGTGAAACGGGCAGAATCTGAATTACAGGAAACTGATTCTTCCAACCGTGACAAGACTGAAAAGAACTCTGAGTCAGACTCACGTGACGCTGGGGTTGTCAGTAGTACCAAGACTGAATACCCCCCTATACACAAACTTAGAGCAGAGACGGATAGTGGGGGGAAAAGACCTGCAGGAAAGGGATCTAGTGGTAAGCCAAGGAAAAAACCTCGAACATCTAAGAAAACCAAGCATTCAGACATATTCACTTAATCTGTTTTTTAAAAACTAAAGCGACATGGTCTCTTTAGCTGAACGTATCAGGAGAATGTTAAGAGGACGTAACAGAGAGAGGAGCTTTACTCGGCTTAACAGTGATCCTGTATGGCATGATTCAGAGGGGTACATGAGACCTAGATCATGCCCTACATCCCCTCCACCTTCGCCGCCTCCTAGGGTCATTCACAATACCTCTCAGGCGGATAAGTTAAAGGGTGTAACTGCTGAAATGTCTGACATCACTTCCGCTTCTGAAGACTCATTATGTGAAAAGTGTGCACCCCAGGGACCTAAACCATACTGCTCACCCCATTCTGTTGATCGTTGTCTTTTTGAAAATTTTCACAAAGACCAGCCTTATGAAAGGACAAAAATCCATGTTGAGTATTTCTCTGCAGAGACTGAGGACACCGTGGATGAAGTGACTTATTTGGAGGTTGACAAAGAATATTGCAGTGACAGTGGCGACACCTTCTCTACTAAACATAAACTCCCCAGCAGTAGAGTTCATGAAGGATCTCCACATCAAGAGCCTGGATACAGCTGCAGCAGTAACAGCGTCAGTTACACCACCTGTAACACTGAAACTCCGCCAGATCACTCATCTACAGACATTTATAGCATCGGCTGTAATACATCTCTACCTGATCTGGCATCATTTCCCACACGCTATACTCACTCTCCTGAGAGAGGGTTAGAAGTAGACTCTGACTCTCTTCAGCTACTGTCTGAGTAGAAACAACCATCAGCGGGCGAGGTTGATTTACTTCACGAGGAGGTTGACAATCCTACTCCTGTTGAAGCTGGGATATCTGACTACTCACACTCTCCAACACCCCATTTCGGGCAACAGAGGTCCCTGAAGAAAAATAATTCGACCCAGAACTCTTTCTCCAGAAAAAAAAACACTCTGCTGAAATTGCCTTGAGAGACAGTTTAGAGGCTTTAGATAAAGTTTGTGATCAGTTTTCTTCTGCTCTTGACATTAGTCTAAAATAATCTCATCATGGCTTATGAGGTTTCAAAGGTTGACGATCGTAGCAGTGTGGGTATAGGAGAAAGCATGGATTTATTTACCATGCCTGTAGTAGATGTCGGTGTAAAAAAAGTAAGATATGTTGAATACAAACCACTAAATCAGTTAAACCAAGATGTAGGTCTAGAGTTTGAAGTTCCTAATTCTGGTAATAGATACATAGATTTACGACGCACTTATCTCATGGTAAAGTGTAGAATAAGAAAATCTGACAACACTGATATACCCGCTGGAACTGGGGAAACCAGTTTAGGGGATTTTGGTCCTGTAAACAATTTTCTTCACTCTATTTTTTCTCAAGTAGATATTTATCTTCAGAAACAGCTCCTGACTACATCAAACTCAAATTACGCATTTGAAGCATACCTTAATACTTTATTTAAATATGACACCCAGTCTAAAACCACCCACCTCCAAGCACAGCTTTGGCACAAAGACACAGGCACTATGGATGCCACTAAGGCTGCACAGGGGAATTCAGGTTTAACTGTACGTGCACTATACTCAGAAAAGAGTCAGATTTTTGAAATGATGGGTCCTATACTGAGTGATGTGTGCTGGACTAACAGGTATATATTAAATGGAGTAGAATTAAAAATGCGGTTCTGGCCTTCTTCACCAGGTTTTCATTTAATGTCAGCTGCCGCTACTCCAGATTATAAAACAGAGATAACTGACGCATCACTTTCTGTATGTATGGTAGACCCCTCAGCTTTTTTGTTAGTTGAGCACCAGAAAATAATGGAGAAAAAGAGATGGGCAGCTTTGTACCCGTACCGTAAAGCTGACGTAAAAAAATACTCCATATCTAAGAGTCACTATTCTTTTAGCGCTGATAACATTTATTTGGGTAATGTCCCTTCCAGGCTTATTTGTGGGTTAGTCTCAGAAAAAGCAACAGTAGGTTCATATGATAAAAACCCATTTAATTTCCAGCATTTTGATTTGAAATATTTAAACCTTACGGTAGACGGTGAGAGTGTTCCACAGAAAGCACTTCAAATGAAATTTGATGACAACCATCACAAATCCTCTTTCATAGAAGCCTACATGGCTTTGTATGGCCGAGAACGTTTCACAGATGGTCGGGATGAGGGATTGTATATCACACGAAGTGAGTTTCACAAAGGCTACACATTATTTGCTTTTGATTTAGAGCCTGATATCAGAGAGGATGCTGACGGTAGTGTATGGCCTACCATGAAAAAGGGTAACATGAGAATACAGCTTAATTTTTCTAAAGCTTTACCTGAAAGTGTTTCACTTGTTATTTTTTCTACATTTCCATCTATTTTTAAAATTGACAACAACAGAGCTGTGACTGTTGTGAAATGAGAACAAACATGGTTTATTACAAAATAAGTATAGTCTATGCCTGAAGAATTGCATAGACTGAATAGCCTTCTTTGTATGAGGTTACAAAGTTTTCTTATTTGAATCATACCTTTTCATGTCTCCTGTATATTTTAGTCTTAATAGTGGTAGGTTACTATTATGTAGCTGTATAGCAGAACATCATATCCAATCACATAACATATATACGCACATTGGTTTTTTCATGTATGAAAAACCAGAATACCTCTGTAGGGTAGTTCAAATGGGGTGCATGAATAAATAGAAATAAGCTACAAGTATATTTTCCTTAACAACTACAGATGTTCAGATGTAACACGTTGAGATACCCTTGTTTTTTGCCCTTTCACTGTCATAATACAATAACATATGTATACATACTGCATATGCTTTGATGAAACCTGTTTCATACAAAAATAAAAATACTACAGATGTTCAGATGTAACACGTTGAGATACCCTTGTTTTTTGTCCTTTCACTGTTATAATACAATAACATATGTATACATACTGCATATGCTTTGATGAGACCTGTTTCATACAAAAATAAAAATTAAAACATTAACGACGGTTAACTCTTAACGCTGAAATTAAAATGTTTATAGCAGATTATATTTTCTTTGACTTATTTTGTTCATCATATAGATAGAAATAAGCTTATTTAATACCTGACAGAGATAAGGGGCGGAGTCTTTAGTCATGAAAAGCATTGACTGTAAAACACAATACTCATCTAAAATTGAAGCTTCCTACGAACTTGAGAACGAGTGCTGTAAGCTGACGAGTCATCAGTTCCATAAACTGATTCTGTTTCAATATCAGAGGCTGTACCTTGTCTGCATAGATCTTTCACTGTTTTCACGTCCAGTGTTTTTTTGGTTTTAGACCGCGTGTTCATAGCAGGAGTATCCTCAGTGCCGTATACTGACTCAATTTCTATGTCAGCATTTTGACGGTTTCTCCCTTTGAAAGGGGTGTCAGGGCTGACAGGAAAATCTCCATACAGCATCTTCCTTATTTTAGACCTAGTGTTTCTTGCCTGTTATCCATGGATAACCGCACACCTTACAAAATTGATGTTACAGCCTACAGGGTGTGCAATATCGACAGATATGTGGATGGGAATAGCCACCAAAAAGCACTGTGTAACCCAGAAATCGTGGTATAATCGCAGATATTTTGTTGTTACATTAACTATGATGTACTAAGTGGCAGTATATGAGTAGTCTTTGAGATGGATCATTCGATGGATCCTGATGAGCAGGATTTTTTTTTTGTCCTTTTGACCTGCCATTGCTTATTTTTTGGTGGAACACCACATGTTTGTAACAAGTGAACATCAATAAAAACTTACAAAACTCAAACTCAAAAAAACTCAGGGCTACATTCTTGCATCCTGCCTACTCTATGGGGTTGATAAACTCCTGGGGTGTCCAATGAAGTGCTGGTAAGACTGATCCGTAATCCAAGTAATTAGAAAGAAATGGCCTTACTCCCCAGGGCTGTGCTCATGCATTATGAGGTCAAAGGGATATTTTATTATAAATTAACAAATACACAATGTAGGGCTCTACCCCTGGAAGGGATTACTTCTCCCTGCAGGTGGCTTCAGAATAGAGATGGGAGAAACACACAGAAATAAATTGATGGATCTTCTGCTGTCATACACTGTTGTGCACCATTTGTTCAAGACATTGTGGATTTATGGATGATGTACCAGTATTTGGACAAGACCTCAGACAAAGGATTGGAAATTGGGGGCAGGGGGCATCTGTCTTCATATTAAGTATACTGTAATACCTCCCATATATGGCGCTTCCCATCAAGGTGCACTAGGAGTTTTTCCTTACATATATAAGCCACTCGTTAGGGTCTATCCTTGCTCATATGCCCTGATTTGATCTCTATCTTTTACATAGGGGCATTTTTTTTTTTACTTACATTGTGGAAATCTTGTCTGTTTTCTGCTGAATTTTATAGAACAGTACAAGGCAACAGGAACTGGAAGAGCTGGATTCTTCATAGAAATTGAACAGGTAAACCTTTACCATTCAGGTCATATTTCTATGCATTGCCCATGCCTCTTGGTGAGCATGATCTATGAATGCAGCATTGAGAAGGAAGTCACCAGAGCTGCATTCGTGATGCATTATTAGGATTGAAATATTCCCAGTGCATTGGACTGATGTGGCCCTGTAAGGTCAGCATGATCCACCAATGATTGAATTACTCGCCAGGGCTGCATTCATGCATCATGATGACGAATAGACATGATGAATTAATGCATCAGTGGCCCCTATAGGATTAAAGTGTTAACTGCTTAAAATGATGATGGATACTTGTCAATGACGGGGAGAACTGAAAGTCTTATTACACTGCAATTAGTCTTGTTAAAAAGGATTGATGATAATGACAATATTGCCAATACAATGTTTTGTACTTTTTAAGTAGCGTAATCATATCCACCTGGTGACCCCCATGCACATATAGGCTAATGGCAGGCCCATTCAGAAAAGAAAGCAAGTAGTAAAAAGATTCCTATTTTTCTTGCTCGCATTTTTTACTTGTTGATTTTTGGCAGATGGTTTTATGTGCTTTTCATTACCCATGTCACGGCCTGCCTTACTGAGCATGCACGATCAGTGATGCCTGAAGGACTGACTTCCGGTGGAAAAAAACAATCTTCAAGCAGAGTCAGGGTTGTACAAGCAAAAATGGCAAATTGACCAGGCTTATACATGGGGTAGTGTTATATTTTCATACCTGACAAACTACCCTTGCATCCTCTAATACTTTCTACATTTCTTCCACATTTATTTCAATATCCAATAATTTTGTAGCTTATCAATGTTTTATTTCCCTTTAAAATAATTGTATACATAACAGATATATATGGGCGTTATGAAGCTGAAGGAATTATTTAAATACTCCATACTCCATTTAGATACTCGGGGGCCAGGCTTATATACAAGGAAATACAGTATGCGTCAGTGCACTATCAGCCGTTAAAGGGTTTCCAAGAAAAGATTAGGTTTCAGGCTTGGAGAGTAGATGACAGAGACAGATTTGAAGGTGGTGCTTATTGGCAGCCATAGCGAGGCAGGCAGGGATAAATAACAGCCCTATTCAACATGGCTGCCAAACAACAGGTGGGTGGGATAAAGCAGACGCCATTTTTCAAATTGCCGCCAAGTCATGACTTCCGATAGTGTCACAAATACTTCCACACTATTAGGGGAACCAGGAGCTTTATTTTCAACCCTGCTCGGTCTTCATGGTGCCATATGGCTTTAAAGGCTTTTAAGTACCGGGTCTAATTTGTATAAGCACTGGTCTTGAATTAGTTCTGGGGCATGGCGGTTTTGATATTTACACTATAAACTATGCCTTGAATAAGTGCTGGTCAGGGCTAGGGAACGAGGAGTATTGCAATCTATATGCACCAGGGTGCTTAAATAGACCACAGTACTTATGCATAAATGCCAGCATGATGCGCCAATGAAGTGCTAGTGAATCTGCTCACCAGCACTTCAATGGTGCATCATGACAATCCTCTGGGAGTGTATCAACCCCATACCATCAGCATGAAGCATAACTGATGAGTAGACCTCACTCACCCATGGGCATGATGCATCGTCCTATATATGAGCTAAAGTTTCATGCACACCTGCCAGCATGATGCAGCAATGCAGCACTGGCTGATGAGTAGAGTATTGGTGCATCATGACAATCCTTGGGAGTGCATCAACCACATTTGGTCACCATGATGCATGATACATCAGTTGCTAAGGCTACATTCATTCATGAATGCATCATGTCCACAAGATGAAAGCATATGGATGAAGCACTGGTAAATTACTCACCAGGGCTGCAGCCATGCATCATGATGGCAAGATCTGCATAATGCATTAAGTTATGAAACTGCCTTTAAAGGGTTTATACCAAACAAAAACAAAATTGCCTCTCATCAATTCCCCAGTGGCAGAAATGGAGAAGCGTTGTATTTGCTACCAGTGGATCCGCACATGAAATCTCAGCATTCATCATTGAATGCAGGATTGGTACAGATCAGATTAAACTATTCATTTATTCTGTTTCTGAGACAGTTGTGGAAAAGGAGAGGGGTTGGATGACTGACTGAGCGCTATTCAGACAAAGTCAACAGCTAATTAAGGGGCTGTGCTTGGTAGATACTAGTAACTGTTACTTTGTATCAGTTTAATAAGGTGCAGGTGGAAAGACGTGATTAAGAATATGTTCTGTATGAAGCACTAAACCTGGGAAATAACTGTTTAAGTCTACCAGGCATCCGCATAAAGCTGAGTAGTGAACCACTGTAATTAGATTGCAGTAAAGTAGTGTAGTTTCTGCAATAAAGCTCAAGATGGCAGGACCATGGCATTAGGAATTTCTGTGAAAATAATTGTGAATTTTGGGACTAGGATTCCACTGCTATTTTGACAACTTTTTTTACCATGCATTGTAAGAAATGACCATTTAATCTATCAGGCATCTTGGTAAAAACTGAACAGTGAAGCAGTGTAGTTTCTATGATGAAGCCCCAGATGGCAGTACAGGAATGCACTGTGGTACAGGGAATCTCCATGAATAAATGGTGAAATAGTCCTTATCCCAACATTGCCGGAGATCTGTCATTATTTTCATGACAGTTTTCTTCTATAGTTTACTGCATGACAAGGGAACATTGCTCAGTAGTTGTCCTCATTCAGAGACCTAATGATTACCTGTAAACACAGGTTATGTTCCTAATGGCTTTGCTTGTACAGAAACAAATGGCCTCCGAGGACAGCTTTTCAATATGCAATACCTTGGTTTGGGAATGTGCTCAGTGCCCCCTGCATTCGAGTCATTTGTCTTAACCAGAGTAGTCAACAGGGTAATCAGAATGTCAGGCTGTGTTATACCAATAGAATATATGAAGGTCTGAAAGTGTTTATTGCCTCTATGTTTATGTTCTTTCATCGCCGTTCACAAATGCAGTGCTGGTGATTAATCTCCTGGCAATGCAATGGTGCATCATGATAATTATTAGCCATTCAATGACCTATTGATAGAAAACCTAATTATAAACATAACATAGCCTTCTAGATCTACTATATCCTGAAGTCTGGATGTTTCATGAAAGAAAGCGAAATGTCCATCATTTGAATATATGTGCTCTATTTCAGGTCCAAGTGCACAGAGTAAGCCATTTTTAGATCATGCCATGCAAGGAACTAGAATGCGAGACATACTCTCTTGTATAATATATGAGTGGCCTTTACAGGTCAAATGTGTCAAACTTAGAAAGAGGAGGAAATGGTCTACAAGATTAACAGTGGATGACAGCTGTCATAGAAGCCCCATGCCCCGCCCTGATCCCTGTCCACCACCCCCTACTGGGATGTATTACCTCCCAAACTCCAAGAAAACAAGGTTGGAGATCAGAGGAGGCATACATGCAATGCTGACATTCATTTCATGCCTCTCAACCACTCATCATGTAGAGACAGCCGTCTGACAGGGTGGGTGCCCCTTGTCTTAAATATACACCATGTGACAAAAAGGATGTTTTTTTTTTTCAAAAAAATGCATTGTGCATGTTTGTCATCATGGTGCATAAATGCAGCCATGGTGATTACAATTACCAGGGTTTCAGTTATGTATAATGATGACCCTTTGGATATGTATTAATCCCTTTCACAAACCCATTTGCGGGATGCATAAATGCAGGTTTGGTGCTTAAGTGTTTTATTTCCCTTTAAAATGACTGTATACATTACAGATATATATGGGCGTCATGAAGCTGAAGGAATTGTTTAAATACTCCATACTCCATTTAGATACTCGGGGCCAGGCTTATGCACGAGGAAATACGATATGCATCAGTGCACTATCAGCTGTTAAAGTGTTTCCAAGAAGAGATCAGGTTTGGTGCTTGGAGAGCAGATGACAGAGACAGATTTGAAGGTGGCGCTTATTGGCAGCCATAGCGAGGCAGACGGGGAAAAATAACAGCCCTATTCAACATGGCTGCAAAACAACAGGTGGGTGGGATAAAGCAGGAGCCATTTTTCAAATTGCCGCCAAGTCATGAATTCTGATAGTGTAACAAATACTTCCCCACTATTGGGGGAACCAGGAGCTTTATTTTCAACCCTTATGGCTTTAAAGGCTTTTAAGTACCGGGTCTAATTTGTATAAGTTCTACGGCATGGCGGTTTTTGATATTCACACTATAAACTATGCCTTGAATAAGTGCTGGTCAGGGCTAGGGATAGAGGAGTATTGCAATCTATATGTGCACCAGGGTGCTTAAATAGACCATAAATGCCAGCATGATGTGCCAATGAAGTGCTAGTGAATCTTCTCACTCTTCAATGGTGCATCGGGCTGACCCTCTGGGAGTGTATCAACCCCATACCATCAGCATGAAGCATAACTGATGAGTAGACCTCATTCACCCATGGGTATGATGCAGCGTCCTATATATGAGCTAATTTTTCACCTTTTGGCTGATGAGTAGAGTATTGGTGCATCATGACAATCCTTGGGAGTGCATCAACCACATTTGGTCACCATGATGCATGATACAATATTAGCCCATCAGTTGCTAAGGCTACATTCATTCATGAATGCATCATGTCCACAAGGTGAAAACATATGGATGGAGCACTGGTGAATTACTCACCAGGGCTGCAGCCATGCATCATGATGGCAAGATCTGCATGATGCATTACATTATGAAACTGCCTTTAAAGGGTTTATACCAAACAAAAACAAGATTGCCTCTCATCAATTTCTCAGTGG
The DNA here is from genome assembly GCA_949317995.1 of Acholoe squamosa. NCBI lineage: Eukaryota > Metazoa > Annelida > Polychaeta > Phyllodocida > Polynoidae > Acholoe > Acholoe squamosa. The sequence continues at coordinate 12,830,203 of OX439041.1, forward strand.
CAGAAATGGAGAAACGTTGTATTTGCTACCAGTGGATCGGTACATGAAATCTCAGCATTCATAATTGAATGCAGGATTGGTACAGATCAGATTAAACTATTCATTTATTCTGTTTCTGAGACAGTTGCAGAAAAGGAGAGGGGTTGGATGACTGACTGAGCGCTATTCAGACAAAGTCAACAGCTAATTAAGGGCCTGTGCTTGGTAGATACCAGTAACTGTTACTTTGTATCAGTTTAATAAGGTGCAGGTGGAAAGACGTGATTAAGAATATGTTCTGTATGAAGCACTAAACCTGAGAAATAACTGTTTAAGTCTACCAGGCATCTGCATAAAGCTGAGTAGTGAACCACTGTAATTAGATTGCAGTAAAGTAGTTTCTGCAATAAAGCTCAATATGTGACATGTACTGGGAAAAGTGGTCTTAGAACCCCTTGCACTAAGCCCCGTTTTCGCAGATCCTGTCACATATGGCAGCACCATGGCATTAGGAATTTCTGTGAAAATAATTGTGAATCTCTGACAATTTTGGGACTAGGAGTCCACTGCTATTTTGACAACTTTTTTTACCATGCATTGTAAGAAATTAAGCCCCAGATGGCAGTACAGGAATGCACTGTGGTACAGGGAATCTCCATGAATAAATGGTGAAATAGTCCTTATCCCAACGTTGCCGGAGATCTGTCATCATTTTGATGACAGTTGTCTTCTATAGTGTACTGCATGACAAGGGAACATTGCTCAGTAGTTGTCCTCATTCAGAGACCTAATGATTACCTGTAAACACAGGTTATGTTCCTAATGGCTTTGCTTGTACAGAAACAAATGGCCTCCGAGGACAGTTTTTCATTATGAAATACCTTGGTTTGGGAATGTGCTCAGTGCCCCCTGCATCCGAGTCATTTGTCTTAACCAGAGTAGTCAACAGGGTAGTCACAATGACAGTCTGTGTTATACCAATAGAATATATGAAGGTCTGAAATTGTTTATTGCCTCTATGTTTATGTTCTTTCGTCGCCGTTCACAAATGCAGTGCTGGTGATTAATCTCCTGGCGATGCAATGGTGCATCATGATAATTATTAGCCATTCAATGACCTATTGATAAAAAAACAAATTATAAACATAACATAGCCTTCGAGATCTACTATATCCTGAAGTCTGGATGTTTCATGAAAGAAAGAGAAATGTCCATCATTTGAATATATGTGCTCTATTTCAGGTCCAAGTGCACAGAGTAAGCCATTTTTAGATCATGCCATGCAAGGAACTAGAATGCGAGACATACTCTCTTGTATAATATATGAGTGGCCTTTACAGGTCAAATGTGTCAAACTCAGAAAGAGGAGGAAATGGTCTACAAGATTAACAGTGGATGACAGCTGTCATAGAAGCCCCATGCCCCGCCCTGATCCCCGTCCACCACCCCCTACTGGGATGTATTACCTCCCAGACTCCAAGAAAACAAGGTTGGAGATTAGAGGAGGCATACATGCAATGCTGACATCCATTTCATGCCTGTCAACCACTCATCATGTAGAGACAGCCATCTGACAGGGTGGGTGCCCCTTGTCTTAAATATACACCATATGACAAAGAGGATGTTTTTTTTTTTTGTTTTTTTTTCAAAAAATGCATTGTGCATGTTTGTCATCATGGTGCTTAAGTGCTTACAATTACCTGGGTTGCAGTTATGTATAATGACGACCCTTTGGAAATGTATTAATCCCTTTCACAAACCCATTTAACTTATGGCAGCGGCACTTATGCACCATAGTAGTGGTGCATGCTGGGATGTCTATGGAACTGATAAGGGGATTGACTTTCCATTGGGGGCAGATTTGTCACTTAACCAGTGAGAACAACCCTAACAGGGGTTGAATGGCATAGTAAGGTGATATGTAGGGACTAAGGAAAGACAAACCAAATAGCCATACTTTTGGTAACGACACAAAACAAATATATAAAAGTTTTTGATTCGTCTATTTGGATTATAGCCTGGAGTTTTATTATCTGGTTCTTCTTTTTCCCCCACTTCTATCATGTTTCATGATGGGTGGCAGCTGCTGGTGGCTGACATGGTGACCTCATTTGCCCATATATGTCATAGGCTATTGTTCTTACAGATGATTACCAGGGGATGGCCTGTGGCTTAACGAATAGGCAGTACACGATGAGGAGAGGGGTCATTAGGGGTAGCCTGATAGTAGCGCAGCAATATATAAATAGCACAAAGTGGAAGTCAGGGTGAGAGAACCTTGTTTGAGTTACTCATTGTGTATGGGGATCAGAAAAATGTGGTATGGTATGATTTGCAGTGAAGGTGAACTGGGAGGGCTATAGAAGGGGATGAACTACTCCATAACTCAGCCAGGACCAGCTGGCAGTGAATATTGTAGACGTGACAGTCCATACATATACCGACTTCGCATGTTGACCAGTGGGTGCTAGTACCATGCTGGTAGTGCATGCAGGTGTGACTACACTGCAGCTACCAGCTCAGGCCTAATTTGCATGCATTCTCGCGAGATTTGCAGCTTCAGGGGTCAAGAAGCCACTCTATACATGGGTTAGTTTCCACACCTGGAGGTGTGAAGACTCCACACCTAGAGGTGTGATGAGTGATGAGCCACACTAACCACACCTTTGAAGTTGTATTTATATTATTATAAGCCATTCTGTGTTAGTTAATGAGTGTTAATAGTACTTTTGTGTGTAGGGTGGGACAGAGTGGATTCCCATCAGCGATTACATAACTGACCCCGACAACCAGTGTAAGGCACAAGCTGGTGGCCAGCTTCAGCTAGACACTATGTAATCACCCCTATCCCGCTAGGTCAGAATAGTAATTACCATAATACCTTGCGTGTCCCTGTATAAGACTAAGAGGCATTCTAAGTTCAGCAACACTATATTTGACATATCCTGAGCCATATTTCAGTAACTTTATTACTGTTCTATAATAGAAAATTCCACATGTATAAGACATACCTCTACCCTGTGCTGCTTGTACATAGCACAGCATGGGTCTATACTCATGTATAAGCCGTGCCTCATACGTCGGGCTTTAAGCTACTCACATCCATACCATGGAAGTGTAAGGCATTGTGGTTCTTGGCTGCAGCTGTTGCCTCACCTCAAATTGAATGTGTTTGGTGTATGGATGGGAAGATGATTGACACCTAGCACTTCACACTAGACTGTATTTTGACTCCGAGCATTTCACTGCATACATAAAATTCAATATTATACAACAGGTCTGAGGGAGATTAAAAAAGGACATATTGTTTCCTAGAATTTCAGCATAGACTTGCTAAATGTTAATCAAATTATAATTCACATTATTTCAACATTACTTTTTAACTATTGGATGCAATGATAGTTATGCTATGCCCCTAACACTATGTCACAATAGATCAATATTTTCTATCTCACATTGTTTCTGATTAGACCAGTGAGGTAAATGCTTCAAAACAAGGTAGATTGGCCACATGGAGATTCATAATAAATGCTTCTATAGCAACAGAATACATCAATCAATCTAAAGACTTACAGAAATGCTGGGATACAAAGACCTTCAATAGTTCCAGTATAATGCTCTAACTGTGGTACAGGAATCTCCCACCAGGGGGAGTTAGAGGCAGGAGGAGCAGGTCAGATGCTGGTCCCTAAGGTCTGCTACCAATGGGCGTCTTTCCTTTTTTAGACTTGTCCTCATAATTCTAAGGACCCAGAGGGACCTGTGACCTGAGGGGTTGGTGAGAAGGAGGAGGGGGACGGGTAACAAATCAGGCTTTTTTTAAGTAATAGACAGTCGATATCATTGGTGGTACGTTCTGCCTCTAAGCAGTACAGAACTAGACTACCTTAGACCAAAGAAATAAGAAATCATTCTTCGGGTCTGTAGCAATGATTCTGAATCCCTGGTGCTTCTGCTTGTTTCACAAAGTCTCATGATGCAATGTTGCAGCACTGACTATACGTGATGCATCGTTGCATCATGTCAGAATTTCTGAAGCCAGAAGCTTCATTTGTGCATCATGACAACACATTCATGAGCACAGCGATACTGCAATGCCTAGACCCTTTAAGGGTCGCTAATGCATTGATGCATTATGCTCATTGGTTGCCATGATGCATGAAAGCTGGTGATTGATGCACTCCTGCATCAGCAGCCTTTAAAGTGTTTTACATGGTGAAAGTATCATAATGCAGGCTTACTACATCTAATGCACATGTTCTACTTCAAATGGAGGTAGACTGATAGTAACTGAAAGTTGTACTGAAGTGTGGCCTTGAATAAAGTAATATTTGCAGACTGTTCCCATTGCTATCTGGAGATTTAATACCAGGTGAATCAAAATCACAGTTATTCAAATAGCACAAGCGGGAAGGACAGAAAACCACCCCTATTTCCCATTCCAACACCCACCTCACCCCATCACCAATTCGTACAAATACCCACATACCACCAAGATCTACGTAAGGCACGTGATGATTCCCATCCTTAAGCTGTAGATCAATATGTACATCACTTGAGCATGGTGTTTGCTCGCGTTACATCACAGAATCAAGTCCCGCCAAGTGGGCGGTGATGTGAGTAGCTCAGTGTGACTCAGTCCACTCATCATGGCATTAGTGTAATAACACATAAGGCTGGTACATAATAATTGTATGTATAGGGGTGTAATGTGCTTACTGGAGCACCATGGTGTCATCGGCAGTGCCACAAAGCATGTCATTAGTATGATGGATTGACATACAGGTCTTAACGTGTTAATATATAGCTCTAATGTGCCTACTGCAATGCCATAAGGAATTTCCAGCTTTGATTTTCCCCATTGTGATATTTGTGTTGCAGCTTAGAAAGGGTCTCCTTCCTGCTGCCCCTTGCATGTGGCACACAAAGGGACATAGACTCATGGAGTCCTATGTGACATTCATATCAAACCACTGTAGTTTTCACACCATCAATATGACCTTAGCTATTGATATGGTAAAAAGCGTTATTGCATCACGATGAGTCATATAGGTATAATGCATTCAAGTTGTCTGTCATCATTACATGGTTAAGGCTTGACTTACTGGGATGGCTAATGGTATGGAATGAGAGCAATCGCTGATAATGGTTGTAGGCTGCTTCCATTACTGCCATGATGATTTAGCGCTTATTGAGGACCACAGAACTGGATTCTAAACCTTTAAACAATGCATGTTGGCTCAAAACTGTGCCATCAAATCTGCTGATTCATGTCAACCAGTAGGGTTTGTATCAGCCCAATAGGTCTGGCATGTAGCACGAGTACAGCCCTGGTGAGTATAAGAGGGCATAATTCACTTAAACACTGAGTCAACTTTAATCAGTTATCTAACGCTTTAAGGCCGCTTATATATTAATGCGTATTGGTATTGTGATACAGTCCGGGCCGGTATATAATTCTCTACTGCAGCATTCCTGCATTTATTCTATACTACTAGGTTGATGAGTATCCTAACTATAAAAGAGTTGTCATAATGAATGAATGCAGCAATGGCTAGTGGATTTGCCAATGCTGCATTCATGCATCATGACGCCAACTCTATTAATGTAAAAGCGTTCCTTAAAGGTGTTAAACCAGCACCAATATGATTAAGTGGTTATTGAGTAGGGACAAATGGATTGTAAATAACATCATCATTCTGCTCCCCCACCTAAAGCTGCAACATACTGGGTCATTTTACAATTTTGATGAAACCATTTTACAGCCGTAATCTCCCATCATGGATGCGTGAGTATGGGTGCATGAAACCAGTACAAACTTTGCATATAATCATATTTGAATTTCAGATATGCCAAAGCTAACCCACTTGGCAAAATAAGGCATTCGTTATGTTTTGTAATGAGTAGAGAAACGCCTGCAAAAAACAGTATTCTAAGTTTTAAAAAATGTCAGGCAAGGAAATGTTTTGAAAATTTTATAAAGGTTACGTAATTTGTGTGTGTGTGTTTCTCTTTTAACCAAAAATAAAAAAGAAAGCTTTTTTAAAACGTCAGAAACATTTTTTCAACATTAGCAAAACTTACAAACCCAAAATAAAATCATTCTTTTTTCTAACAAATGGAGTGGACAAACTGTGTAACTTGTGCATCATAACGTTTTAGAACCTTGACATTTGATGACATATCTACACAGAAAAGGTGCTTATTACACCCCCTTACCTTGGGTGCCTGAATACAAGATTGATGCTTATTCAAAATCTGGTGGTTAACAGCTACAATACAGTAATTACAGTCGGAATACTAGTACAGGTTGTGATTAATCATAAGACTCGAAAGTATTCATTCCCATTGAATGACACCTTTTTCTCCCACTCACTTACAATCATACAATATTTAGACGTTTTGTGCTAACAACTGTCTGTTTCAATTTCTTTTTAACACCCTTTAAGGTCCGCTTATTCGTCATATTGTATGAATTCTGTGCTGGGGAATAACCCCATGGGGGGCTGCATTCATGTATTATGCTGACCCTACAGGGCTGAGACTCCGCCACAGGATCGGCATGATGCTCCAATGAAGTGCTGGTGATCAGACTCTGCAGCATGTCATTGCTGCATCAATGATGCATGATGCACTCCTGCATCAGTGCCCATCAGTGGTTAGACACTCACTTACACCTCCTCCCACTCACTTATACCATACAATATTTAGACATTCTCAGCTCACCAGTGTCTGTTTCAATTTCTTATTAATTTCCCCTGAGGCTTAGAGCCTCACATCAGTGTGAAGGAGCAGCTCATGGTGATGGCTCCATCAGCAGCCCTTAAATAGCTAGTATGTAAATTAGTCCGTCAAACCTTCCCCATACCACAGTAGAGAATAGAGTGTGAGTAACTGGTGAACAAGAAAATGTCATCAAAATAATGGCATCATTTTTTTAATGGAAATTCCTTGTATATTTGTGTATCACTGAACTGACACCTGGGGCTTCTTGTAAAGTCTGCACTGGTTCACTAGAATACAATTACAGTGGTTCACTGTTCAGTTTTACGAGGGTCCCCGGTTCAAAAGTTATTTTTTTTAAGTGTGTCAGATAAATGGGATTGGCCAGGAGATAATGGGTCATCACTTTAAATTTGAAGTCTAAAACATCAGAAAACCACTCCCTTTTCCCTCAAGTAGATCTCTATAAAGACTCTACTGCCCAGGTTTCTCTAGAAATATCATGTCAGACAATTTGGTTTAGTTCACTCCAGAAGTTACTGTAATAGAGCTGGAAGGAAGGAAACCATTCTAGGACATCCACTAAACCCCACATTCCAACTGGATCTACATAGATTGTGGTGATAATTCCCATCCATAAGTTGCAGTTCAATAATGTGATTGATTGAGCATGGTATTTGCTCTCGTTACATCACAGGGTGAGTTGCTCTCACCAAGTGGGCCATGATGTGAACACCTCAGATTGACTCGGACCAAACAGCATGGCATTAGTGTTATAGGTTAACACATCGGCTGTGTACATATATGGATGTAATGTGCCTCTCTAGCCTCACATTACATCACAGAATCAAGTCCTACCTAGTGGGCCATGATACGAGCACCTCAGGTGACTCAGTCCACTCATCATGGCATTAGTGTGATAAAACAGAGGTCTATGTTATAGAGGTGTAATGTGACTACTGAAGCACCATGGTACCAATATCAGTGCTACCTAGCATGTCATTAGTGTGATGGTACAGCACTTAAGACTGTGTTTTTATAGGGACCAAAAGCTAAATGTTACAGAAATAAGAGATGTTGGTACACTAGACCAGCTACCTGTCCAGGAGGCAAAATGGTGACATACACACAATGACTCAGCAGTAATGTAACTGTATTGGTATGACACCTATTGGTGCACTGACCAGAAGACAAGATGGCAGCACACACAGGATGACTCAGCAGTAATGTTACTGTATTGGTATGACACCTATTGGTGCACTGAACAGGAGACAAGATGGCAGCACACACAGGATGACTCAGCAGTAATGTTACTGTGATGGTATGACACCTATTGGTGCCATGAGCAGGCTGGCGACTAATCTCCATTTACACCTGACTAGGCAGTGCATGCATGCTTAACACCGCTTCGCACTCTTTACATTTAACCCTTTAGGCACTGCTTAGGGTTCTATAATTATCTCCTTTTCTCTGTCCCCTCTTGCATATTGCATCACGAGGGCGAATGGACTCATTTTGTTACTTGTGTCTGGAGTAAATTCCTCCCATACATATGACATAAGCTGTCATGAGTGAGTAGCCATGGCTGTATTCATACATTGCGATTGGCATCACATGCCGATGCTTAAAGGGTGAGCACTACAAGCTTTACTGGTGTCTCCCACAGTCCCATACTGGGCCTATATATATGGCTTGGCATAGGGCAACATCAACAGACATTGCCTAGGGACCTGATGCAGCAGGAAAAGGTGGACATAGGGATCCATGAGCTGAATTTCGCTGGGATAAGAATGTGAAACAGCATCCCTGTAAACATAATTGCCAGGGGATTTTAAGAGGTTCTCCAGTCATGACAAGTTATTATTCTGAGAAGTATATATGAATGTTGCCGCAGATGTGGCCAGTTTTTCTCAGAAATTGGCAGAGTGGCCCTTAAATGCTTTTAATTCTTTAGGGACAGAATATAGCTCAAAGCTATATTCCTAACAACTCTCTTGCTCATCCACTTTACACTTTAATGCTTTGAACCACCTGGATCAGCACATGTACAATAAGTGCTTTTATCTTATGGACCTAGACCTTGAAAGGCTGCATAGTGCTTTATTATTGCATGTCTTTCTGATGGTATGATGCATATAAGTGCAGTCATGGTGCTTTACCTACCAGTGTTGCATTCATGCATCATGCGAGGGTTGATGAAGATGAAGGCTTGATAAAATGCATCATAATGACATAAAAATAAACATCCTATTTTAGTCCTCATGCATCATGACAACTGATGTGCATAATGCATTAACAGCCCTGAAAGGGTTAGAGGCGTGGGAGAATTTAGGTTAACTTCATTTTGGATCCCCTTCACTGTGTTCATGCCCTCTTCGTGTGATATCAGAAAGCGGAATGGGAGTGGCAATAGAAGATAAGAGATTGCATGCCGCTTGTCGCATTTACCTTAAAACGACTCACGCCACATGGTCTGAGTGCATGAGGGACAAGGGGCAGGATTAAATAAAGACGGTGGGAGAGTCAGTAGGAAGTGGACGCTCAAACCTTTAAGGACTGCTTAGTGCATTAATGCATTTCGCCCATTGGTCATTATAATGCATGAATGAAGCCCTAGTAAATAACATGTTGATACAGTACACTGTAAAAAATAACTATTGAATTTACCAGGGATCCTCGTAAAACTGAGCAGTGGACCACTATAATTAAACAGCAGTGAACCAGTGTAGTTTTTACAAGAAGCCCCATGTGGCTGTACAGTGGTACACAAATATACAAGGAATCTCTGGGAAAATAACGACAGATCTCTGGAATGAGCTTTTATTTGGTGATTTGTTTTGTACATTTTATGGAGGGTCGTCAGGATGCCCCCATGCACTGCTGGCAAGCAGTCTTGCCAGCACTTCATTGGTGCATTCTGATGTTGAACAATGGACATTCCTGCATTAGCTGCCCTAACTGTGGCATTATGTGCTCAAGCACCATGCTACATATATCCTCTTTGTTATCACGATGCATAAATGCAGCAAAAGTGAGTGGTTTCCAACACTGCATTCATGCATCATGATACTCTCTCAAGTAGTAGACATGGTATATCTATGCAGTACAATGGTAAAGGTGAACGATGACCAGTTTGAGCTGACCATTTCTTCACGAGTGTGTCCTGTCCGTTCTGCACGAGGCCGGTAGGCCGAGTGTGGAGCGGGCAGGACACGCGAGTGAAGAAACAGGAAGCTCAAACTGGTCAGAGTTCATCTTTACATTTATGTCAAGGTGTTTGGGTTGATAATTAATCGATATTTCATCAATAAGATTGAAATTAAACCATTATTCACCTACCACCAATGCGCAATGCTGACCGCCACCATTTTGAATGTTTACGTTTCAAAAAGGCTGCGCATGCGCGGTGGACCTATGACGTCATCGTGTGGATTTGGCGCTGGTTATTTTACGCAGGGATGCAATACGGGGGTTTAGTGCATTGTCAATGGGGCATCGATATTCACCTTGACATAAAAATGCATCAATGCATCATGACAACACATTACTATGAACTGTTTATTATTTATATTAAATGGTTAGTAAGAGTAGGCAGAATCCACCATTATATCTCCTCTAGACTAGTGGTGCATGGCCTGAGTCAGAATTGGCCAATATTGGGCCCAGCTAAAAGTGGAAAGAAGAGAGATAGTGGAAGAGAAATGGACGTGCCAATGGCCCCCTCACTGGCTGCCGTGTGAGATTTATGTCTCCCCGCCTGGTCGCAGACTGCCTTATCCAATAAGGTGTGTCCATCATGGTCATGTGACCCAATAAGGGGGGCAGGCAGTTGGCACAGGGCGATAGTTCGCTTTTATTTCTGTCATATTTTTGCCATCTTGGTGCTGCAATATGATTTTATATACTGCTGCCGCAATCTTCACCAACTGCCAGGGGGCGTATTTGAATACTGCTTTTATAGTGCTTATGATTGATATCAATGCCCTGTCTCTCCAGAGCTTGTTTAAGATGGTCGTTTACTTGAGACCCCGTGCTTGAACAAACCATTAGAGTATCTTTTGCAGCCTTTTCATTCCCAGCACAGATAATTGTATCTAAAAAGCAAATCTACAGATGTTGACCTGAACTCGGAGAAGGGGTCTCAGTACCCTCTATTAAGCTTGGTATTCGCAGATTGTGTCACAGATAATCATTACTTAATTATCATCGAACTATGAGAACAAACTGAGAGATTAGATAAATCAGATGTGCAGTGAAATATTCCCTAAGGCCTGTACCTGCATGTACCTGTAAGTCACATATAGGAACATCTTCATTGGTCAACCTACCCCTATGTGACTATAAAGGGGTCAAGGTCATCTCCATGGCAACAGAGGATGAGTCACGTGACCTGTTGACAGGCATGGCGGGATGTGGAGGGAGGTATTAGTAGGGCAAGAGGGGGGTCCTTTAGTGAAAAAAAAAGAAAAAAAAAAAGAAAATGGATACTGACCCCCTTTAGTGAATTGGAGGGAGGCACTTCCTTTGTGCATCACCCTGACCCTCCGGGAGTGTATCAAACTGAAAGGGTCGGCCTGATGCAAGAACATAGTCCTGGCGAATGGAGGGAATTCTCTTCAAAACAAATCAGCATGCTTCATCTCACCTATCTTGGCAGCTAGATCTGGTGGATTGAAAGGATTTATTTTCAAGTAAAAAATATGAAGTGCCCCCCCCCCCCTTCCCCGGTGTAAGGTAGGAGGGAAGGCGGGAAGGAGGCAGGCGGTGCTGCTTATTTGGTTATGGAGATCAATTTATCTGATCACCGAGTCAATCAGGCGAGCTAACAGTGTTAGGGCTGTAAGTAACACGGGGCGGACAACGGGGCACAGGGGGTCACCTCCTGTGTAGGGGACAGCACCAGCCACTAGAGGGAAATTAGGGAAGACACCCCCAAACCCCCTCAGTTCTATACCTGTTGGTGCCACATGGGGATTTAATGCACCATGCCCACTTATTGTCAATGATGCAGGAAAATAGCCCTGGTGATTAACTTGCCAATGCTACATTCTTACATCATTCCCCAATACAACACTGTGAGTCACTCGCAAGGGTTGAATTCATGCATCGTGATGATCAATAGGGATGGTGCATTAATACATCAGCGGCCCTCAAATGGTTCTTGGCGACCGTGTGTGTGTCGGGAGCGGCCAGGTGGTCCCTTGGTAGAATTTATGCCAGTGATACCCCCTGTTTCAATCAGGTGGCAGATTTAATTTAAACCTTTAAGGGTGACATGTCTGAAAATACATAGTATGCTCCTTCATTCCCTCACCCAAACATCCGTTCAATTCCCCTTCCCATCCTCTTTATTTAATCCCGACCCTTTACCCCCATGCACTCAGACGATGTGGCGTGAGTCGTTTTAAGGTAAATGCAACAAGCGAGATGCAATCTCGTCTTCTATTACCACTCCCATCCCACTTTCTGATATCACACGATGTGGGCATGAACACAGTAAGGGGAACTAAAATGAAGTTAACCTAGATTCAGCTTTTCTTTTAAGGACGAATTGATGCCTCAACGTTTGTATCTATATTATGTGTTCTTGCGATGCACCATTGGCAACTGGCTCACAAGGGCTGCAGTGATGCATTATGCCGACCAATAGGCATGATGCATTAATGCAGGTGCACTGCTGATGCAGGAGTGCATCATGCCCACTTATCGTCAGGATGCACCAATGAAGTGCTGGCAAGACTGCTCACCAGCACCTCATTGGAGCATCATGCCGAATCTCATGATGTTGATACATATACTCTTGGAAGGTCGGCATGATGCCCCAATGAAGTGCTGGCAAGCTGTCTTGCCAGGACTTCATTGGTGTATCATGCCAATCAATGGGCATGATACATTAATGCATTAGCGGCTCTTAAAGGGTAAAGATTGTTATTCTCTAATTGTAAAACTGATTCTGTGGTTGAGGTATGTGTGAGAGTTGAGAGGTGGTTGTTTACCTTTTTGACCCCTTTCATGATCATGGACACGGCTTGTATTGGAGCTGTCAGACATTAATGAATCACATTCACTAGTTTAAGCGCTGATAATGCATGCACCCTTTAAGGGCCGATAATGCAGGAGTGCATCATGCCCATTGGTCATCATGATGCACCAATGGAGTGCTGGTGGACCAGCTCACCGGCAATTCATTGGAGCATCACACAGACCCTCAGGGACTGTATCCTGTAGGGTCACCATGATGCATGAATGTAGCCCTGGCGAGTTACTCACCATGGCTGCATTCATGCATCATGACGACCAATGGGCATTGTTGCAACAGTAGCCTTTGAAGGGTTATTGCATCATCCCTGCTAATGGTCATAATATACAATGTATAAATGCAGGTCTGGTGAGGAACTCACCAAGGCTACATTCATGCATCTTACCAACCCTACAGGTTGGATATAGCCTCAAAAGGAAAGCGTTATGATGCACCAATGCAGTGATGTGGAGTAGACGCACTAACATGGCATTTGTAAAACATAACGACAAGTGAACATGAATTTCAATGCCTTATTCAGCCTTGGAAGGGTTAGATTCCACATTTGTCAGTACGTGATTGATGTGAGTGAACTGTAGCGCTCATTGAATAAAGCTGGTGTATAAATTTGGGGTTAGATTTTATGTAAATACAGATACAAAGTGAATTTTTATCATGATCGATATTCTTTCATTTTGATTATAAATGATGCCCCTTTCCATACTGAAATTCAAAATAGAATCCTTGTGATATGAACAGTGAGTTGCATGTAGAATGTTATTTACTAGATATTGTAAGAGTTGTGGCTTGAAGACCATTTTCTAAGCCTACTGTGGTATGCAGAGCCTCAAGTCTTGAACTCCGATCACAAAATCGGGGTAGATCCTTTGGGCAAAGCCCTCTTGTTGGTAGCTACAAGGAATCAAAGTAGCATATACCATAAAGAACCCACATATAAGCCACACCTCGAAATTTTTGAAAAGCTACAAGCTAAAAGCTACATGTAGTTTTCATGGCCTGGAACAGCAATGTAGATGTGACGGCACATAGAGATGCACAGATTTAAGCGAGAGTTGCTACGAATCATCACACGACTTGCTTACACCAGAGTGCATTATCCAATATACTGGCATCTGATTGGTTGATGGCTGTGTATCTCAATAGAGGGATATAGCACGCTGAGGGCCATGCAGTTACTTTGCAATATGTTTGAATTACATCATGTGTGTGCCCGACCTAATGCCTGACTGTAATGATAATTGATATGTAATTGAGTGTTTTGATTGCCCAGTGTCTTCTAGTGATTGGTTAATAAAGGATGTTTGATTGCTGATACATTTCATATCAATTTGAATGGAACCCTCGGTTTTAGACAAACAAATGCTAGTAACAACACTTTTATAGGTATTAAGTTTCTCAGGAATAAATAAGCAAATGTCCACAACCCTATAACGGCTTCGTTGAATACGGACGCCTCACCTCTGTGAATACGATGCGAAATTATTCACAGGAGTGGACATTTGCATTTATTATATGGCCCACGGGTTTAAATTGCTTTTAAATAAAGGATTTCAACAATATTTACTGGTTTTGAAGGCATAGACTCTTCCCGTTTTGTTTTGATCCGCCATGACACCTTGCTCTACGAAGTAGGTCACGTGATACGGAGCTAGCCGCTGCTTTTAGTTTCGATATAAATGTTCCTTGCGCAGGACAATATCTTCTTTTTTAACATGGCGCTAATACATAGATATACCTTAAACAATTCATAACATATTATTTAACTATTTCAATCATTGTTTTACCGTAAAACTTCTAATAACCATACCTAAATACGAAACAAATTAGCTCTGTATAAATTTCAAAATGGCGCCGCTGAATATGCAAGGATCGTATTCCATCCCCCCATTGAATACGGCGTAAGTAGTACTAATCTATAGTGTCGTCGGTATTAGCCATATAATAATGTGTTATAACAATCATGACTGTGATGCCCCAAGATGTCTCAATACAGTCTAGAGCAGGCCCACAACCATGCCCCGTACATTCCCTGTAATTAGTATCATATAATTATACAGGCAAATGACTGCATAGAGAGACACTGCAATCTAATGCAAATACTCTATATAGCGTATTTGCATAATATACAGGGAAATTCAAAGTAAGAACATCTTGGAATGCCTGCAGAAGTTTGACAATTTACTATACTACTATGTGCCTAAAACTGACTGGGGAGGTAGTCATCTCTTACACTTTGAGATTCAATCATTTAAATCTTTTATTGAAGAGCAGTCTTAACCATGCAGGATTGCCTCTGCTAGTGCTTATCTATACGTCCCAATAGGTCTCATAAAATGGAGAGTTGTGGTGCCTAAATATATGAATTGCCATAATAACCTGTTTAAGAGCAGGAGTCTCAAATGAACACAGATTTAACTTTGAGTGCAGGGTGACTAACTCCTGAAACCAAAAATATGTCTTTCAATGGGCTTAAATGAGCACAGGTCCTGCATTAGTGCAAGGGAAAAAGGGTACCATATCGTCATGTTTAAGCCCCAAGATTTTGAAAAAAAGCCTGTCTAAAATAAGGATGGCATCCTTTATCCATTAATGTGTACAGTGGTACTTCCTGGACTGCATTAAGACAGCAGATACCATCAATGATAAGCCTAAAGCGTATCCAGCGCAGATGCCAGCACAAATCACCTCCTATTTGTTTCCCGTCCTGCTCCTCCTTCTCCCCAAGCCCTTAGGTCACAGGTCCCTCTGGGTCCTTAGAATTATGAGGACAAGTCTAAAAAAGGAAAGACACTCATTGGTAGCAGACCTGAGGGACCGTCATCTGACTCTCTCCTCCTGCCTCTAACCCCCACTGGTGGGAGATTACTGTACCACAGTTAGCGTATTATACTGAAACTACTAGAGGTCTTTGTATCTCAGCATAGCTTTAGCCCTTTGGTCCTTTAAAGGCATCTAATTCATTACTGTATAATGCCTATTGGTCATCATGATGCACCAATGAAGTGCTAGCAGCCCTTACAGGGTTTATTGCATTACTACATTGTATAGCTATCAAAGGTACAATAAGGGCACTTTATGATTCCATTAATCTTGAAGAATTGCAAGACTGCCCTCGTATGAAACAAAGTGAAATAAAATGTAGCTGTTGATATATGGAATAATTATCATTGAGTTTAATTTGTTCTTAGTAAAGTTTAGAAATACTGTGATGAAAATCTAGGATTTAGATCCAGAATTGCCTAATTGGGAGCTTTCTATAGTAGCAATGACATGGTTATATTTTTCTTCTTTCTCTCATTGATACCATATCTCTGTTGTAACATTGAATTTTATGTAATGCCTGAAACAGGATGCTCAGATCCAATTATCCCTGCTACACATACACACCAGTGTATGCATTCAATATGAGGTAAGCAATAACCATAATGAAGACCCACAGTGACTTACTCTACTAGCAGTCCTTGGTATGGGTGTGAGTACTGCAATACCCCATGTATGAGGCACACCGTATACATGATGACAGACCTCTGCTGTCCTTTGTAGAAGCAGCTCAAGCTAGGGGTGTGCCTTATATCCAGGATTTTCTAATATATAGATAGAACTAAATGACTGTGGTGTACGAGGTGGTCGATCCACCACAAGGGAGTTGTCTCCCGAGGGGTGGATTGTCCACCAAGGACACCAGGGGAGGTTAGTTCTATATTTATTTTATGTTTTTAGAGTGTTTAATTAACTGAAAATTAGCAAAATCCGTTACCGTAGTTCACCACACGAGCGCCGGTCCGCCATTTTGAATGTTTACACGCAGCCAGAACCAGGCTACGGTACTGGATCGGCCGCTGTGGTGGATCGGCACACGTTACGCCACTGGGGTTGTGCAGATCGGCCCTGCAATGCTATCTCTATGGGAAGAAGTTATTCACATAAAATAAAGATAGTATTAAAGTGACCAAAATATGGCTCAGGATGCATGTATTATAGTGTCGCTGAACTCAGGATGCCTCTTATATGTAAGGTATTACCATAGTTTCTATCTGTATGAACAGTCATGTCTACAATATCGCCACCTGGTGCCTGGTGCCTGGTGAGGGAGCAGCTCACCCCCTCCCCAACTTCTTAAACACACTGTGGCCCTTATTGTGCGGGGAGATTAGACCCCCCCCCCTCCCAGTCATCCAAAAAGAAAATGTCAAAAGAAAAAAAAACACAAGGTGTCTAATTGATGATATCAAAAATAATTAAAGCTGAAACCAAAACACTGTAATTTGTATATATAAATGCAGTGTCTACTGTCAAACCTGGTGCCCATGGAAAACTTATAAGACCATGAGAAACATGGTTCTCAAGGTCTTATAAGTACCTTGAGAAACATGGTTCTCAAGGTCTTATAAGTAGTTTACCAAAGTCTGGACAAGGGGCACCCTGCCTGTCTGACAACCGTCTCTACACGATGAGTGGTTGACAGGCATGAAATGGACGCCAGAATTACATGTATGCCTCCTCTGATCTCCAACCTTGTTTTCTGGGGAAATGGAGGTGGCAGTGACTTGGGTATTGGCCGTTTAAGTGCAGGGGTCTGATATGGGCACCTGTCTCATTTGAGCACAGGCTTACCAACTAACCCTACACCCAAACAAACATCTCAAATGAGTGCAGATCCTGTGTTAGTGCAGGGGCAAAAGAGTACTTGAAATTTATAAGCACAACACATGTGCATAAATGGATAATTACAGTACTTCATCCAATTAATCCTGCTTCGTGCAGTAATGTATTGTGTACATGTGTTGTCATGATACACAAATGAGGTTAGGTTAAGTAACTTGCAGATACCAATTTGTCATCATGATACTAATACAGTACCATCCTGTCAGTGCTGCATTGGTGTATCATGACAATAAAAGCTATGCATGTATACAGAATAGCTGAAGGGATAAAACGATTCTGATATGTACTGCATACCTAGTACAGTTATTAGACCTTGAGAATTATCAGAATGAGATCCGTTATTCTTAATGTCTATAGTAGTATTTTCTGGACTGCAAAAAGACAGCACATATACCAAAATGATCCTATGATCATTTTCGGTAAAAAAAGGCTTAAAGCTTATCTAGTGCAGTTGCCAGCACAAATCACCTCCCATTTGTTTCCCGTCCCACTCCTTCTCTCCACCCCCTCAGGTCACAGGTCCCTCTGGGTCCTTAGAATTATGAGGACAAGTCTAAAAAAGGAAAGACGCCCATTGGTAGAAGACCTTAGGGACCAGTGCCTGACTCGCTCCTCCTGCCTCTAACTCCCCCTGGTGGGAGATTCCTGTACCACAGTTAGAGTATCATTCCAGACATATTGAGGGTCTTTGTATATTGAAGGACTTTGTATCTCAGCATTGCTTCAAGTCATTATTGCACTGTATTGCCATTAAGGAACAGTATGTCCCAATTCCGATTGCTGTAAAGGATTTGCATTCACTGCCCTTATGTGAAACAAAGTGACGGAAAACATACCAATCCAGGATATATGATGTAAAGAAGGATATTTATCATTGCATTCAGCAGGTTCTTAGTAGTAAAGTGGTGTGCTGAAAATCTAGGATTTAGATCCAGATTGTGAGCTTTCAATATTAACAATACCGGAATTGTGTGTTTTCTTTTTTAATTTCTCTCACTGATACTACATTTCCGTTGTAACATCAAATTTTATGAATGTGGTGAAATATGATGCTCAGACTCAATTCTCCCCTGCTATCCATAATGCAGACATGCATTCAATATGAGGTAAGCAATAACCATAATGAAGAACCAAAGTAACTTACACTGCCCAGAGTCCTTGGTATAGATGTGATTACTGTAATAACATATAAGGCGCGGCTTATGCATGAGGATATATTGTGGCTTGTAGAAGCAGCTCAAGTTTGGGTGTGCCTTAAACATAAGATTTTTCTACTATTGAACAGTACCAGTACTAAAGTGACCAAAATATGACTCGGGGTGCCTCTAATATAGTGTCACTGAACAAAGGGTGCATCTTATTTGCAGGGTGCACCTTATTATGTAAGGTTTTACCAAAGTTTCTATATGTATGGACAGTCAAATCTACAATATTGCAAAGCAGCTCACCTCCTCCCAAACCCTTTAAACACACTGTGGCCCTTATTGCACAGGGAGATTACCCCCCCCTCCAGTCATTCAAAAAGAAAATACCAAAAGAAAGAAAAAACACAATGTGTCTAATTAATGATATCAAAAATAATTAAAGCTGGAACCAAAACACTGTAATTCTCATGAAAATGGAGCACAGGGTCACCATAACGTTCTTGTGTCACAAAGACTTAATAAGGGGGGGGATGGCTTTGTTGTGCATACTTTTACATTACTGTCAGTAATATCTTGCTGTGGGCACATACTTTTGCATGTCTACCATCAGTATCTATCCCAATATAGGGTGAAATGTGTGTATTTTGAATGTTTCAAGGTGAGAAAAAAAAATGAAATACATAAGATGTCATATCTAAGATAAATACAAGGTAGAGAATAAAATCATTTGTATGCACAATTGTAGAATCACAAAAGGAAAATTTTGATGACTTCAAATTCATTTTTCAATAAATTTTTGGGGGTTTGAAAGGAAATAAGTAGTTGTGTAACTTTTGCATCACCGTACGTAGGTACATTAAATTAGATATAACATCAGGGAGAATACTCCTTTGGAATAAATGAATACCTCATTTTGTAGGTTTTAATAAGGGGAACATAGAGTCAAACATAAAATTCCCCAACACATGCACATAAATAATCTATATCAATGACAAGCATGTGGTGTACCTACTGGCATCACCGTACGTAGGTCCACTAAAACTGTTATAAGAGAAAGTCTGTTGATATTTAATAAAACATTTTTTAGCACAAAAGTGTAGCTTGTTTTGTGAATATATGTGCAAATTATTATACATGAAGGGTGCTTTCCCTTCATTTGATACAGCAAATCTATGGAAACATCACCGTACGTAGGTACATCACCATGGATTAATTTCAGGCTAAAAATGGATGTAATAATAAAAATGGTGAAGGTGCAATGTTTTTTCAATATAGCCAGATGACCAGTCATTCAATTTGTGCAGGAAAAAATATCACTTCCCTAAAGCATTCTACTCATGGTCCATCACCGTACGTAGGTACATGGCCATGGGTAGGTCCCTTACCAGAGTGGGTATGATCAAAGTGAACATATCACCAATCATGATCAATAGAAATCAAAGATATCATCTGTCAACTATTATTTAGGCTATATTGACTAATATATTCAATATCATGCTAATTATTTGACACTTAGGCTAATTATTTAGTCTGCTCATGCCTAGGATGCATCACCGTACGTAGGTCCACTTTCAAACACAATAAGAAATGGCATAGAATGTTCAATTTACAAGATTAGTGTTCCCAATTTTGTCAGGAATCTGTATTGCCCAATAGCTTTTAGCCAAAAGAAAATTGGAATGATACAAGAAGTTCACGATTTTCCCCTTCCCAAGCACTGTGCTCCATTTTCGTGAGAATTGATATACATGCAGTGCCTGTTGTCAAACCTGTTGCCTATGGAGCCTATTAGTCCTATTGGTTTTAGCAGTAGTTACCCAAAGTCAGGACACCTTCCCTGTCAGACGGCTGTCTCTACTTGATGAGTGGTTGACAGCCATGAAATTGACACCAGCATTACATGTATGTCTCCTCTGATCTCCAACCGTGTTTTCTGGGAAGATGTGGCTGGCGGAGGTGGTGGCTCTGTCTCTAAGGTGGGGGCCCCTTGAGAGCTTTGCTCTACTTTTAATCTCACAGATCATTTCCTTTTAAAGGGCTGCATAGTGGTTTGATATATTTTGCATGCATGCTTCAATCAAAGATTGAAATAAAGCACTGGCAGGTCAGGAGCTGGAACTGCATTTTGGGTCATGTTGAAGATAACCTGTGAGCACCAGTGCTTCATAGATCCTAGTGGTATAACACAGGCTGACGTTGTGACTCCCCTGTTGGCTACTTTGGTCAGGATAAATGACTCAGGAGCAGTTGGGGCTCAGCACAGTCATGGAGCAAGGCAGTTCATATTGAAAAACTGTCCTTGGAGGCCATTTGTTCCTGCCATAGTCATTGATTTAGGCACATTACCTGTGTTTATTGGTAGTCATTACCTCTACCACTGAACTATGTTCCCATGGAGGTTGCTGCTCTTTGGTAATTGAATTATTTTTGGGCTCAGATGAATTGTTTTTCACATTACACACGCACTGTTCACATACTGTTGCAGTTACCTTCCCATATAAAATCTAACAGAGATGTACAAACGGGAAAGCAATTTTGATGTGGATGGTCACTGAAAATTAACTTATGAAACTCCTGTGAGCATTTATCTACATTTCTCGCGTTGATCAATGAAGCTATTTTAAGATAGACATAGGATATTTTCAAGAATCTAGGAATGAGAGATTACTGAGATTTTTAAGGGACATGCAGAAGTCTGTCTCAATATTCTTTGCCCCTCTCCATATTCCCAAATTGAATTTTTCTAGCCTCTCTATGCAAATAATGCGAAAGCCCTGAGAATTTTGACATTTTAGATAAACATTTTGCATCTTACTTTTCCCTCCCAACTATATCCATCTGACTAGATCCCTGATCTACCAAAGATGACAGAAGACAAATCCTCCTTTTCATGCTGAGTCAGGTCCAAGTGCAGTTTGTATTGATGTTGGCAGGAGTCAAGCCTTTAGAGGCCCAGTATGGGGCTGTGAGGTACACCAATCGAGCTTGTAGTGCTCTCCCTTTAACCCTTCAAAGGCCAATGATGCGGGAGTGCATCATGCCTAATGGTCATCATGATGCACTAATGAAGTGCTGTTGAGAATGCTCGCCAGCACTTTATTGGAGCATTCTCTGGGTGTGTGTCAACCCTATGGGGTGAGATTGGTGCATCATGATGACCAATGGGGATGATCCATTAATGTATTAGTGGCAATTAAAGGGATAAGAGGACAGAGTGCATTCATGCATAATGCCCATCCGGATGTGTGAAAGTGCACAGCCCTTGTGAGTCTACTTTCATTCATATTGCATTTATACACAATGGTGATGTATTAACCAACTATGCAGCACTAAGAGGGTTCAGAGCATACTGAACCAGCATAGAGCTGTGAGAAACCCCTAGGGTTAAGGGTGTTAAGGATGCATGCCATGCCTAGTCAGGTGTAAATGGAGATTAGTCGTCAACCTGCTCAGGGTACCAACAGGTGTCATACCATCACAGTAATATTACTACTGAGTCATCATGTGTGTGCAGCCATCTTGTCTCCTGGTCAGGGCACCAATAGGTGTCATACCATCGCAGTAATATTACGGCTGAGTCATCCTGTGTATGCCGCCACCTTGTCTCACATTAAAGAAATAATGCATATTAAACCCTCTTGTATGATCTGTGAATTAGGCATAGAAAGAGGTAGCAGATTCAGCTTACAGTCTTAGAGCTCATCCCCCAGTATAGTATCTATAAAACAGGTTTGATAACAATATAACCATGAGGAAATCAGGGCTGGAACTTCTATGTGAAAACAGAGTAGACACATGACACCCTTAAAGAAATATAAACCATCATAATATGTCATACTGGATGGTACCACTTTTGGTACCATGGTGGAAGGAACATTACATCCCTATAGAACTCAGACCCATAACACTAATGCCATGCTATTACGACCGAGTCAATCTGAGATGCTCACATCACGGCCCACTTGGTGAGGGCCACTCACCCTGTGATGTAACGAGAGCAAATACCATGCTCAATCAAACACATTATCGATATGCAGCTTATGGAGAGGAATTATCACCACACCTTTTGTAGATCCTGTTGGTATGTGGGGAGTTGTAGGCATCAAGGGTGTAAGGGGAGGGGCAGGTTGGATGGATATCCTGGAATGGAAAAGCATTTCCGTGCTATCCACTCCATTAGAATTACTGCTAAAGTGAAGTGAACCAAATCATCCCTGTTAGCCTTGGGTAGTCATCTTTACAGGGCTCTACTTGAGGGAAAAGTGAATGGTTTTCCCTGAGGTTTAAACTTAAGATTAAATGTGACGATTCGTTTGTAGAGGTTCAAGCAAAAAAATATGGATGACAAGTGTCAGGAAGCATTGTATCTGCTGGCTCCACATTGGCTCCTCAATCATCTAGTTCCCCGGCCAGTCCCATTTATCTCACAACCATCTCTATTCCCACTCTGCAGCTTTGACTGGCTAATTTACATACTAACCCTTTAAGGGCCATTGATACAGGACTGCACCAGGCATATTGGGCAACATGCCAACCCTCTGTGGATGTATCAATCACATAGGGTCGGCATGATGGATTGATACACCATCGGTCTTTAAAAGGGTAACAGCTCTGGCTAATTCACATATTTACCCTTTAGGGTCTGTATAGGGTTTTTAACCTTAATGGCCAATTGTGCATTGATGCATCATGCCCATTAGCCATTTTGTTGAAATACCAGCAGATTAGCATGATGCACCAAGAATGCTCCCCACAGTTCATTGGTGCAGCATGTGACCAATGGTGCATTGGCAATGCAGTATTCCATTAGTAGCCCTTAAAGATTTGATGTGCATTGTCCTTTTGTCATTATGATCCCATTTATTCAAAATGCAGCACTGGTGGAGAAATACTCACTGGTTATTGCATCCCAATTATCCAGCCTTTAACTCTATAAAGGCCACTAATGTGAATCCTGCCCATTGATCATCATGATGCATTGAAATCACTGAATGGGATACACTAATGCATTATTGACCTCTAAAGGGTTAACATGGAGACAACACCATCATGATGAGCTGCTTCACACTCTTAGCTCTAAGCCTCAGGGGAAATTAATAAGAAATTGAAATAGACACTTGTGAGCTGAGAATGTCTAAATACTGTATAATGTAAGTGAGTGGAAGGAGCTGTAACTTTTACAGTAGGTGAGAGTCTAACACTTTAAGGACTACTAAAGTAGCCCATTGGTTGGCATGATGCACCAATGAAGTGCTGGTGAGTCAGCTTGCAAGCACTTGATTGGAGCATCATGCAGACCCTGTGAAGGAGCCTCAGCACTGTGCACGAATGCAGCCCTAGCAAATTACTCAACAGCTGCATTCATGCATCATGACAATGATTATGGTCGATGCAATAGCAGACCTTAGTGGGCCTTGATAAATACAAATAGATGTTGGTGATCAGAGAAGTTCTAAATATTGGATGATATAAGTAAGTTGGAGAAGGAGGTGTTACACATATGGAATGAATAAATTAGGTTTCAGCGCATCATGTTTAAACGATGGCCCTGTACTGGTATTCATACAATGTGTACTGTAATCACCATATTGTTGTTGTTTAGAGCCTGATGTTAAATAAGCATTGGTCTTCTATTCAAACACCTGGGTAAGGGCTAATGGTCAAGGGGTAGTATGTGAGATAAATTTCAAGCATTTTGACTGTATATTTATAAGTGCCTTTGTGGTACACGAGTTAAACAGTTAGCTAGGGAGAAAGGTACTGCCCAAATTGGCAGAAAAAAAAGTATGATATAAGCAAAGTTTGTAGGGGCCTCATCCCCACTTACTCTCAGGCATCCACCATGGGAGATTACTACTCTAAAATGGTGTCATTAAGATTCTAAAATGGGCCAGCATTTAAGAGGGGGAGTAGAATGATGAGGTTATTTACAATCCGTTTCCGTTCCCACTCAATAACCACTGAATAATTATGGGGCTGGTTTTACCCTTTGTAAAAACCGCTTGTACATTCATGTCTTGTACATGCATGAATGCAGCCCTGGTGAGTTTCTCACCATTTCAACTTTATGGGATTGATATAAATTATGTTCTAATTAGGTAGGCAAAATTCTCTAATGTAGTGCTGATGAGGAGATTGCCAGTGCTGCATTGGTGAGTTGAGAAGGCACCGTTCAGGTTTTAATGGGTTAAAACCTAGTTTTGTCACTTGTCAATAAGCGCTAAATCATTATTATAGTGATAATTAAAAAGGCTGATGACAGATAGGTACAACTATCTCCCTAAAGCCATTATCGGTGACTGCTCCCATTCCACATCCAGTGGTGGATTTAGAGAGGGGGGGGCGTGGAGGCGCACGCTTTGGCCACAGGTATATAAAATAGAACAAAAAAGTGTAACCAACTTCACCTATTTTAATGCCTGCTGCCTAAAACAGACAATTCATTTTTAGGCCTTGGTAACAGTTTCAAGTTTCCAATCATCTAACAATGTATTTATTAAAAACACATTCTCCAAAATATTACAATATCAAAATTCCTAAAGTAGGGTATCTATATACATCCCCCACCTGCATTTTAAGTATTGTAGTAAAAACATTCAGAGTATCCAGACTCAATTATCAATTCCTTCCATACACCATCTGCGGAATAGCATCCCCCTAGAAGGCCATGGCCAGGCCACCCAACAGGCTAGGCATCCATTCATCTTCCTTCAAACTGCACAGACAACAAACAAGATGAAGATGTGACCAGCGGGAAAGTCGTCTGCTCCATCACAAATAGCCAGGAAGTGCTTAGATGGTGATGGCTTTTTCTTGTTTCCACCACTGAAGATGTCCACTTCATCAGTCCGTCACCGCCTCCATCTAGCAAAGTGACAGAAAGAGGGAGAATAGGATTAGATTTATTGTTGAAATACAGCAAGTCTGAGATAGAGAATGAATAGGTTTGCTCTTCAATCTGCAGTAATATCTTGTGTTTTAGGCAAACCCAACTTAATCCCAATTTCAGAAATGTGCTTAGGCCTATTTTGAATTATTACATGACTACTGTGATTTGGGGTGCTTTTTCTGGATATTCCCATGCACATACCTGTCGATATTGCATGGCATGATGCATGCATCATGACTTTTGTAAGGCGTGCGGTTATAACATGCACACCTTACATGTTATACATGTCATATGTTACACGTTAAAACCTGCCAGGGTAGGGGTCAAAACCTGCACTCTACTGATCCCAAATCCAACTCCTTATACATTGCACCACAGGGACTGTCGAGAAACGGTGTGTGTTTGCCTGGTTAGAAAGCCACCAGTAGCTGTCCACGTTCTTGCCTACCCCTCCCCAGCACTACTGCTGCTGCTGCTCACATAACGGCGACGACTGCGGGATGCGTTCAAACCAAACCAAGCCAAGCCAGGCACCGAGGTGTGTGTGCCAATGGTCTAGTGGTTAGCGCATTGCGCTCAGCTTGTAGATGTAGCCGGGACGAGCCCCGGTCCGGGCGTTTAATGGGTATGTCATGACTCAGGAGGCTTCGCCCCCCTCGTGGCATGTTATAGTTGGATATCAGTCACGCGTCATGACATATCCATTAAAAGTTTAACGTGTGATATACATCACATATGGCCCAGGATTTGGCACATATGAGTTGAAGTACAATGCATAGAAAGAAAACATCAAAAATTCTGACAGGGCTAGTTGGAGCGTCCATGACCTACTGTAGGTGACTGGTACTATAGTGACAGTCTGTCAGTTGTCAATGGTTAAGCCTATGGAGAATACACCCTTTATCGCTCGCATGTTTCATTGGTGAATAACTCCTCTCCTGGCGAGTTAAGCAATGCACAATATCAGCAGGTGTTGAATAAAGATCCAGATTAACCATATAAAGGCATGAGACAATGTAATTCTCCTCCATTTTGTTATTATCCAGCAGTTTCAATAGCACCGTAAGGCGATCGTCTCGCTGTCCGCCATTTTGGAATTTGATGTTCCGTGCGCATGCGCGACCCCTCCTTGCCGGAAGTCGCATTTTCAACGGAGAAATGATAGATAATATCGATTTAACTTGAAATTAATGGCTTTTTGAATATAATCCATGCATGTTTGGCAATATTAATCAAATTGAATCGAATACACCCCCTCAATTTACTGTTATAAAATAAAATCTGACGACCGGTCACTCTGCGCGCATGTGCGAACTCGCACGAGGATGTCCTCCCTGGAGGGAGAGTGTAAAGACTAGTACATAAGGTACATATATATTATGTCAGAGGGCGCACACAGTAGCTAATAGATTGAAATCATAACAGCCTGCGTCCTCTGACTATACCATTACGTACATAGAGTCCCACACTCGCCCCACCGGAAATGCGATAGGCATAACAAACTTATGGCGGTCTGATTTACAGGATTGGTATATAAACGGTCTTATACCAACTTTTCCTCAAGCTATCGCGTTACATGGACGGTCTTCCAGCCTTACCTGCTGAAAAAAAGCGTCTTAATTGGACAATTCCCATAGGAACCCATGTGTTATGTCTATCGCGAAAATCTATCGCACAATGCTATCCTATGGAGCCTCGTTTTCGTGAGAAAGTAGGTTAAATATGTCAGGTTTTTTCTTCAGCTATTTTCATAGATAAAGAAATTTTTTTCCCCAGGAACTGTGCATGTTCAATGAAAGACTAGATCATAAAGAACATGTTTTCATGATTTTTTGTTTAATTATCCCCCAATTTCGATGAGCAATTCCCATCTAAAGTTCAAATTCATGACCATCAGTTTACGACCGACAAGGCGCCGCCAATGACCCAGCAGGAGCTGGGCCAATTACTTGTTCACTACCTGTAGTACAAATTCAGATATAAAAGTTTGTTAAATCCGTTTGGTATAGATAAATAACTACATGTGTATGTTTAAAATGCAGAGAAAAGCCAATACAAAACTAGCAGGCACATACTGAATTATAAATGTATTAAGTGGAATTTCATACGGCGTGAAAAAAGGGCAGGTGACAGTTTGATTTTCCTGTCATGTCTATCGCCCATACCTTGGGGACCTTTCGGGAAATTGTGCGTGTGAATATTTTATATGAAACAATAAAATGTCAACGTGCAAATAGACATAAATGAATTAGAAAATAATTCCATTAAACATGTTTTATGCCAAACACAACACTCCTGTTTGGTGAGTTGATGGAATCATTAAATATAAAACACCTCATGAGCGTAACCCCCCAAGGTGCTTGGTCAGAGCTTGTTATGATATTTCATGTCAAAACTAACACTTTCATTTAGGAACCCACTTTTTGAGTTAACACTGGGAGTTGTAGTATTTAGTTGGAAATGTCCTTTCTATACTTTTAAGAGGAATAACTTGTAAATTACATTTAATTGATATCAAAGAAAACACCTGTCTGAATTCTTGATGATCATTTTCAGTCAACAGCAAGTTTTCTATAGCAAATTACAAAATTAAGGGATGAAAGCGACAGAGCATAAAACTCATTTAAATGCTCATTAATAACCCCTTAAATAAGGTTTTGTATAGGATTTTATAGCCCTCTATACAAATACCTGAAATCAGGAAAAATCTGAAGACTTTCATCCCTGACAATAAAAAAAAAAAACTAACCTGTGCTTGTCTACTTTTCTACCTTTTTTCAGAAGACTTTGGTTTCCAGTCTACTCTCTCCTCTACTATTTCCTATGCACATTTTCAAAAACTTGGTGCCTCATATTGACCACTGTTTGATCTACTTTGGTCGCCTAGTGGCGTCAGTCAACACCTATACACTGTTGGTGGGCAATCAGGTTTTTGGCACCTGCTTTAACCCTTCGAGGGCTACTGATGCAGGAGTGCATTATGTCCATTGGTTGTCATGATGCACCAATGGGGTTTCTGACCAGCACTTCATTGGAGTATTGCACTGACCCTCCAGAACTGAATCAAGCCTGTAATAGAGCTGACATGATGCATTAATGTATCAGCAGACCTTAAAGGGTTAAGCGATGTTTAGTTCATTAATGCAGCTGCATACCCATTATATTCAATGTAGCATTGAACTGTCTATGTGCCAGGACTGCATTTCTGCATCATGCAAACGCTATGGGATTGGCACCCTCCAAAGGTCTCTGCATAATGCACCAATGGACCATACCAATGGACCATACTGGTACATCCCAAACTGAGGACCATGAACCTGGAGGCATCATGCCACCATTAAAGGGTTACTGTCACAGAGACCAGGCAATGGTTACCATGACAACCAATCAGCTTCTAGTATCAGCCCAAGTAGGGCAAGTACAGGCAGGGCGGAACATACAAAGCTGAACAAAACACATTGAGAACACAGTCAGGGATAAAAAGATGGACAGGCTGAGAGAGAGGAGAAGGGGAAGAAGTAGTTTCTACTTACTACATTACCCTTCAAAGGCAAACAGTGAACGCCCTGATGAGTAACTCGCCCTGTTGAGTTACTGGCAAAGGCTACATTCATGCATCATGCTAACCCTATCAGGAGCTGGCATGATGTAACAATGAAGTGCTGCCGAGTGTGCTTCATTAGTAGATCATGTTGACCAATGGGAATGATGCACTCCTGCATCAGCGGTCATTAGAGAATGCTCCCCTCGTTTTCAGCTGCTCCCCTCACCTTGAGTTGCTCTCCCACTATGAGTGGCTTCCCTCATTTTGAGCTACTCTCTCACCCTCACCATAAGCTGCTGCTCCACCATGAGCTGCTTCCCTCACCCTTAGCTGCTCCCTTCCCACTG
The DNA here is from genome assembly GCA_949317995.1 of Acholoe squamosa. NCBI lineage: Eukaryota > Metazoa > Annelida > Polychaeta > Phyllodocida > Polynoidae > Acholoe > Acholoe squamosa. The sequence goes on from OX439041.1 coordinate 12,859,535, forward strand.
AGCTGTTCCCACACACTGAGCTGCTGCCCGCACCATATAAGCTGCTGCCCTCACCCTGAGCTGCTTCCCTCACCATAAGCTGCTGCTCCACAATGAGCTGCTGCCCTCACCCTTAGCTGCTGCCCTCACACTGAGTTGCTCCCCTAACAATAAGCTGTCCCCTCACACTGACCTGCTGCCCTCACCATATGAGCTGCTTTCCTAACCATGAGCCATGAGCTGCCCCCACGCTCAGCTACTCCAACAGGTCACACTCCACTCAAGAGACATTGGTACAGAGGATAGGAATAGAAAGGACTGTGTATTGAATTGGACAGATTGAAGATAAAGGAAGAACCAAAAGAAAATAAGGAAGACAAACAGTTGAATAGAATCACTCCCCTTGGCCATGTTGAGAATTCTGTGCGCACTGGTGGAAGTCACAGTGGTTTAAGTTGGGGGAGGTGGATGTAGCCTGCACACTTTTAGCCTTGCCAGACAGTATGTTTGCAGTAAGGTTTCTTATCTCAACTACTAATATGTCTTTATCAAAAGCTATAAACCTTTACATGTAAGCCATGGATATTATTTATAGAACTTTCCAAAGGTCTGGGTGCACCTTTCCAAATACTCAACAGCGAGGGGATAGCTCCTACCACCTCTTTTATATCAGAAGTGTCACTCCTTTGCTGAAATTAAGGACATCTCCCTAAACTGGTTCATTTTCTATGGGATATCAATTACATACTCCTATTAAAAGTCACAGACAGAACAAATAGACTGTCCTGCATGGTTATAACCTTTACATATATAACAAGTGACCTTGAGATGGTCAACACTTCAAGCTAAATTACATCATGCAGCTACTCTAGTATCTCACATATAACGTGCGGCTTATACCCCAATCTGAGGACACCTTATATGGGAGATACTAGGGGCCGCCCCGTGGGGGGGGGGGTATTTTCTAATTGTAACAAAATGTGACAGGGGGTGGGGGGTGTCAAGGTTTGTGTGGCATCACATTTTCAAGAATTGATTTTAAGGCCCATATTAAAGACATCATATGAACCAAGGTAAATATGTTAGCTAGAAGGGAACTACAGAAGGTCAGCACTGTATTGATAGAGGCGAAATTCGGGGGGCTGTCCCCCCAACCCATAGTCAGGTATGCTTTTATTTTACCCCCAAATCTCTGTTACTCATGTAGGTTCTAATAGGATTCAGATAAGAGATTATCATTGGAAGCTGAGCTGAGTCGACAGTATGGCTGAAGGTGGGGGGGGGGTTCAGCAGAGTGTGACGTAATTTTCAAGGGGGTGTTGGCTGTATGTGACTAAGTGTGACAGGGGGGTGGGGGAGTGTTGAAAATGGCCATAAAAGGTGTGACATAAGTTATAGATGGCCCCCTATGGCATTAATGCTATGTTGCATCATGTAGCCATTTATTTGCGGTTAACTATAGGGTGATGGTGGTGTCAGGATAAGGGGAATCCTTCCTTTCTCATAGTGCTCCCACTTTGTGAATCATTGATGGGGTCACCACAATCACATAGCACTTGCCAAGAATATGAGAATCAACCCATTTGGGATTTTAAGGTACCGTATGTAATGCTCAAAGCGATAACAAACAAGATCCTTGTACATCTTTAAGGTCCGCTAATGCAGTGATGCAAGCCCATTGGTTGTCATGATACATGAATGCAGCCCCAGCAGGTTACTCACCAGGGCTTCATTCAAGCATCTTGTTGGTGCTACAAGGTTGATAGGCACAGAGGGTCGGCATGATGCTTCAATGAAGTGCTAGCTAGCAGGCTCGTCAGCACTTCATTGTTACATCATGTAGATGAATGAGCCTAATGCTCTCTAGCATCAGCGGCCTTTATAGGGTTAAGAAAAATGACACACCTTGCTGAGTGTTCCTATTTTGATATCAATAATCTTGATATTCCTATTATTCCCGTAGGGTGCTTTATTACTAGAATTCACTTGAAATTTAGTAAGCCCCTATTTGTGTCTAACTAAATCCAATAATGGCACCCTAGAAGGTTGTAAAGCGCTGTGGCCTTACTGTGAATGACTCCAGGTCTGTGCAGCTGTTGGGGAATGTGAGAGAAGCAGGTATGCTGTAAATTCAAAAGACGTCTTTAAATATTAACAATTGGTGTTACCCTCCACATCAGCACCCGATCCACATGCGCACACACATCCACACAACAAATCCTTGAGCTCTATTGGAGGGTTCAGAGTTTAGGGTTACCGTATTCAACGTAATTAGCGCACTTAAAAAATTATATATTGCTGTAAAATATGAAACAAAAAATAATTCGCACACCCCTTCTGGTATGAGAGCTGGTATCCCGGGCTGGTTTATGGGATGCTATATTACCGCAAGTATTAAGCTGCTACTGTTCAGCCTTCACACCTACATGGGCCACAACACCCTGAGGTGTGAATGTTGAATGCTCCATAGTGCCCCCTGCTTAGGGAGTGGTCATTATTTATCAACGGGGGGGGGGGGGTGGTGGGTTTGAGGGGGGCGTAAAATTTTCAGACCCCTCCCGAGGGGGGGCTAAAAAGATTTTGACCCCTCTTGAGCAGGGGGGCTAAAAAAAATTCACCCTCTTTTTAGCAAAAAAGCCCGCGCGCTACTATAGATCAAAGAGGGGTGCGAAAACTCTCCGTGCCTCCGGCGCGAGGGGGGGCGCAAAACATTTTGACTGCCGTCGAGGGGGGGCGTAAAAAAAATTTCCGCGCATCTGCGCGAAAACCCACCACCCCCCCTGTTGATAAATAATGACCACTCCCTTACCAGGTGTGAATACATGGCACATTAGTGTATAGTGCTACCTTCCTTTATGGTTTACCCAATTTCTGTAGGAAATATTGAAGGGGAGAAATATTCTCAGTCAAAAAGCAGGGGTGTATGCTTATTAGGGTATGTGCGCTAATTACGTCGAATAAAACCTAGTGGTGTTAAGGACACATGCACTGCCCAGTCAGGTGTAAATGGAGATTAGTTGTCAGCCTGCTCAGGGCATCTACAGGTGTCATACCATCACAGTAACATTACTGCTGAGTCACCCTGTCTCTGCCGCCATCTTGTCTCCTTGTCAAGGCACAAATAGGTGTCATACCATCACAGTAACCTTACTGCAGAATCATTCTGTGTGTGCCTCCTGGTCAGGGCACCAACAGGTGTCATACAATCATAGTAACTTTACTGCTGGGTCGTCCTGTGTGTGTCACCATCTTGTCTCCTGGTCCGCAGCTGACCTGATATTTCCTGATAGCCATGGGTAGCAGAGTCTTTAAAGAGGTCTTCTTTAAGGGAAAGGGAGTGGTTCTCTGAGGTTTTGATATCATAGACTTAAAATTACATGTGATGAAACAGTATGCAGAGGCTCTAGCAAAAAAAGAAAAAGAAAATGCATCAGAAAAAAGGATGACAAGTGTTAGAAAGTAGTGCATCAGCTGTCTCCACATTGGCTCCTCAATCATCCAGTCCCCTGGCCAGTCCCATTTACCTCACACCCATCTCTATCCCCACTGCGGAGGGTTGACTGGCTAATTTACATACTACCCCTTTAAGGGCTCCTGATGCTGGAGCGCACCATGCTCATTGGTCGACATGATGCGGTTGAGTCTGCTTGCAAGCATTTCACTAGAGCATGAATATGCTAGTTGCCCTTGAGGAGTTTGATGCGCATCGTCCTTTTGTCATTATGATCCCATCTAGTTAGCAAGATGCACAAAATGCACCACTGGTGGAGAAATACCCATTGGTTATTGTATACCAATTATCCAGCCTTGTACTCTATATATAGGCTGCTGATGCAAGAGGGTATCCTGCCCATTGTTCATCATGATGCACCAATGAGGTGCTGAAGGGCACCTCATTGAGGCATCATGCTGGCACTCCATGACAGTATCAACCATGTCGAGTCCCCATGATGCATGAATGCAGCACTGGAACGTTACTCCCCAGGCCTCCATACATGTACAATGAAAACCAAATAGCATGATGTACTAATGCATTAGCAGGGGTGTGAAATCCCGAAAACTCTGAAGCGCATTATACCACCTCACAAGGATTTCTAATTCACATTATTACATAAGATAAGTGATTTAACTATTCAATTGGCTACATTATATTACTCTCTAGTGTACAATTTACAATTCCTTATCTACCTCCATTTGGGCTGACATTAGATCTAACATTTGGAAATTTCTAAGAACCCCCTCCCCTCAATAAATGGTAATTCATTTTCTCAGTGGATTAGCACAGATCTCAGGAATGGTCCACGTGAGCATTACAAACGCGGAATTCCGCGGAAATTTCACACCTCTGATTAGGAGAGATAAAGGGTTAACATGGGACAACACCATCACCATGAGCTGCTCCTTCACACTGATGTGAGGCTCTAAGCCTCAGGGGAAATTAATAAGAAATTGAAACAGACACTGGTGAGCTGAGAATGTCTAGATATTGTATGGTGTACGTGAGTGGGAGGAGGTGTAACTGAGTTTCTAACATTTTAAGGGCCACTAAAGCAGGAGTGCATCATGCCCATTGGTCAGCATGATGCACAAATGAAGTGCTGGCAAGTCCACACACCAGCACTTCATTAGAGTATCATGCCGACACTGTGGGGCGGGGACTCTCCTCCCCACAGGGTTTGCATGATGCATGAATGTAGCCTTGGCGAGTTACTTGGCAGGGCTGCATGAATGCATCATGACGGCCAATGGGCATCAGCAGACCTTACAGGTTCTAAATAAGAAATGGAGACGGACGTTGATGAGCTGAGAATGTCTAGATATTGGATGATATACCCGCTAAGTAAGTGGGAGAGGGTGTTACACAGTGGGAATGGATAGTTCAGGTTTCGGCACATCATGTATAAATGGCAACCTTGTATTCATACACAGTGTACTGTAATCACATTTATTGCCTTTTGAATGAGCATTGGTCTTGTTATCAAATACCTGGGTAATGGCTAGGGGAAAGGGGGTTTTGTTTGAGATACCATTTTAACTGTATGTAAATAAGAGCTTTGGTGGCACATGAGTTAGTTAGGGAGAAAGGTACCACCCCAATTGGCAAAGAAAAGTATGATACATACAAAGTTTGTACGGGCCTCATCCCCACTTACTCTCACATATCCACCATGGGAGATTACCACTACAAAATGATGTAATTATAATTGTAAAATGGGCCAGTATGTTGCAGCCTTAAGTGGGGGAGCAGAATGACCCAGTTATTCACAATCCATTTCTGTCCCTACTCAATAGCCAATTAATCATTATGGGGGTGGTTTAACGCTTTAATGTCTGCTTGTGTATTATTGGATTGGATGACATGATGCAGCCCTGGTGAACCCTTCAGGAGTATTTATATCAAACCTGTAGGCTTAGCATGAAATACAGCATTGGCAAGTCGACTTTCAAGCAGTGCATTTTTGCACCATGTCAACCCTATGGGATGAAAATATCACAATTAGGTAGGCAACATTCTCCAATGCAGTGCTGACAAGTAGATTGCCAGTCCTTTATTGGTGCATTGAGAAGACAAGGCTTCATTTCCAAGGCACCATTCAGTCCTTAAAGGTTTAAAATTTTGTTTTGTAAATCGTTAATAAGCGCTAAACCATTATTATAGTGATGGTTAAAAAGGCATTGATGCTATCAATAGGCATGGTGCATTAATGGTCCTCATAGAAATAACCATATATAACATTGCACTTGAATGCATTGTGGTTTGCGATAGTGATGTTTGTTACCAATAACTAAGGTCATATTGATGGTGTGAAAACTACAGTGGTTTGATATTATGCACTGTAAGCTTATTGTGGTACACAACATAAGCTTATAGTAATAAGTGACCACCACCACCCACCCCATTTGAGGAAGATTTTCATTATACAGCATTCGACCCACAAAAAAGGGGCTGACATTGGCTACTTCAAAAGATTTTATCTAAAATAATACCAATTACAACACCAATGCAACAAGTAAGGTATCGTTATCTTCATTTATTTATGGAAGGGCACAAGTCTTAACAAAATATACTATTTGATTCAGGTAATACAGCACTGGCTTAAAGTAGCTGACCATAGAATTTGTTTTTCCTCAAAAGATTTACCCCTTATTCAAATCTTACTTTGGCCACAGGTATATAAACAGAGATGCCACTCACTGGCCGACAAAAAACAGGAAAACTGGACTTTTGGACACATTTTCCAGGAATTTAACATAATCTAATGCAGGTATCTTGGAATGAAAACCAGGAATTCCTGATAAACCAGAAAAAGTGGCATCACTGATTATAAAACAAAACAAAAAAAAAAAGAAGATGTAACCAACTTCACCTATTTTTGACACCTGTTGCCTGAAATGGACAATTCATTTTTAGGCCTTGGTGACAGTTTCAAGTTTGTATTCCTCTAACAATGTATTCATTAAATACACATTCTCTAAAACATTACAATATCAAAATGTCTATAGTAGGGTATCTATATACATCTCCCACCCCCATTCTGAGTATAGAACTAAAAGCATTAATTGTATCCAGACTCAATTATCAATTCCTTCCATACACCATCTGTGGAATAGCATCCTGCCTAGAAGGCCACAGCAGGCTGCCCAACGGGCTGGGCATCCATTCATCTTCCTTCAAGCCGAGCAGACCACAAACGAGATGAGGACGTGACCAGCGGGAAAGTCGTCTGCTTCATCATAAATGGCCAGGAAGTGCTCAGATGGTGATGGCTTTTTCTTGTCTCCCACACTGAAGATGTCCACTTCATCAGTAGTCCATCACCGCCTCCATCTAGTAAAGTGAGAGAAAAGGGGAGAACAGGATTAGATTTATTGTTGAAATACAGCAAGTCTGAGATAGATTATGCATAGGTTTTGCTTTTAAATGTACTGCAAGACCTAGTACTTTAGGCGAACCACATTCAATCCCAATTTCAGAAATCTGCTTATTTTGAACTACTGTGCCTGTAACACCATTTTAAATATAAAAACATTAAATCCCTTTGGTATACAAAAATACCAAATGTTTAAAATGCAGAGTAAAGCCAATACAAATCTAGCAGGCACATACTGAATTATAAAAGTATTAAGTGGAATTTCACATGGTGAGAAAAAAAAGGGCAGGTGACAGTTTGGTTTTCATGTCACGTTTATCGCCGATACCTTGGGGAACTATCAGGAAATGGGTGTGTGTGAATATTTTATATGAAACGACAAAATGTCAATGTGAAAATAGACATAAATGAATTAGAAAATAATTCCATTAAACAGGTTTTATGTCAGACACAACACTCCTGTTTGGTGTGTTCATGAAATCCTTATAAATAAAATACCACATGAGCGAAACCCCATGAGGTGCTCGGTCAGAGCTTGTAATGATATTTCATATCAAATCTAACACTTTCATTTAGAAAGCCACTTTTTGAGTTAACACTGGGAGTTGCAGTATTCAGTTAGAAATGTCCATTCAAAAGTTTTAAGAGGAATTACTTGTAAATGGTATTTAATTGATATCAAAGAAAACAGCTGTCTGAATTCTTGATGATCATTCTCAGACAACACCAAGAGGAATTCTTATAACTTTTGTAAGTTTACCATGACAAATTACAAAAGGAGGAATTTGAGGATGTACCATAATGGTCGGTATAAGTGCCCAGGCATTTATTAATTTCAATAACTCTGTACCCCCCCCCACACTTATTTGAGACCAGCACTCATTTGAGATCCTAGTGCTTGTAAACGAAACATTGTGGGAAAGAAACCTGTGCTTGATTATCTAATTTTATACTTTTTTTGTCATTTTTAGAAGACTTTTCTATCCAGCCTGGGATCTCCTCTACTATTTCTGGTGCCCGCTCTCAAACATTTGGTGCCCCATATTAACCACTGTTTGATCTACTTTGGCCACTTATTGGCTGCGTCCATCAACACCTATATGCCCCTGTTGGTAGTCAATTAGGCTTTTGCCACCTACCTTAACCCTTCAAGGGCCGCTGATCCAGGAGTGCATCACACCCCTTGGTCGTCATGATGCACCAATGAAGTGCTGGCAAGTCTGCTTGTCAGCACTTCATTGAAGTGCTGCCAAGTGTGCTTCATTAGTGGATCATGTTGACTATTGGGCATGATGCACTCCTGCATTAGCAGTCCTTACAGGATCTGGGTCTCTTTGTGAGGGGTCCTGCAAACTCCGCATGTTTCCACACTAATCAATTAGAAAAATATAGGACTTATTTTGGGTAGTTTCTTGAAATGAATAAAATCTCATTCCCCTGTTCCCTCACCATAAGCTGCTGCCCTCACCATGAGCTGCTCCCTTACCATGGGTGCACTCACTCACACTGAGCTCCTTCCCTCACCATGAGCTGCTCCCCTCACCATGGGCGCACTCACATTGAGCTGCTTCCCTCACCATGAGCTGCTCCCCTCACCATGGGCGCACTCACATTGAGCTGCTTCCCTCACCATGAGCTGCTCCCCTCACCATGGGCGCACTCACATTGAGCTGCTGTCTTCACCCTGAGTTGCTCCCCAAATATGAGCTCATTTGGAGCTACTCCCTCACCATAAGCTGCTGTCCTCACCACAAGCTGCTCTGCTCACCCTTAGCTGCTCCCCTCACACTGAGCTGTCCCCTCACCATGAGCTACTCCCCACACACTGAGCTGCCTCCCTCAACATTAGCTGCTGCCCTCACCATGGGCTGCTCGCTCACCATGAGCTGCTCCCCTCATCCTGAGCTGCTGCCCTCACCATGAGCTACTCTCCTAACCCTTGAGCTGCTCCTCTCACACTCAAGCTACTTCCCTTACACTGAGCTGGCCTCAGTGCCAAGCTCCACTTAAGAGACGAGTGGTACAGAGGGTAGGAATAGAAAGGACCATGTATTGAATTTGACAGATTGAAGGTAAAAGAAGAAATGAAAGAAAATAAGGAAGACAAACAGTTGAAATAGAATTACTCCACTTGGCCATGTTCAGCATTCAATGCGCACTGGAGGCAGTCTCAGTGGTTTAAGTCAGGGGGAGAAGGTAGTCTGCACACTTTTACCCTTGGTGGAGGGGATGTTTGCTATGAGGTTTCTAATCTGGACTACTGACCTGTCCTTATCAGATACTACAAACATATAAGCCATGGCTATTATTGTGCTTCCCAAAAGTATGGGTACGCATTTTCATGAGCCCAACCGTAGAGAAATAGCCCCTATTAGCTCTTTTATATCAGATGTGTCAATGTTCTGCTGAAATAAATGAGATCCCCTTGAATTGGTTTTTTTCTATCAAAAGTCATATACAGAATGAATAGAATGTCCTGCATGGGGCAGAAACAATGTGTTTGTACTGGATCTACCGTAATACCCTGTGAATAAGCCGCAACCCACGTATGAGGCGCACCCAGATTTTTTGGATATGTGAAAAAAATGGAAAATGACATAACTTACATTCTGATCAATGGCTTTTTTCAAAATTCAAAAAACCCTTGGGTAGCCTAAAACTCCCTATATATGATTCTACATGAACAGGAAAACCTTGGGGAAATTTACAAAATTTAATTCCCTCATGTATAAGGCGCACCACGGGTCCATCCTCTTGTATGAGCCACTTCTTCCATGCACGGTATTATGGCAGTGGCCTTTACACAGTCAACCTTTTGCCTTTACACAGTAATCCTTCAAATAAATATTGCACCATGCACTAGGTAACGGTCTAGGGCTTAACATGGGAACACACATTAGGGTAATGGTGGTGTCAGGATGAGAGGAATACTTCTTTTGTCATAGTGGTCCCACTTGTTGAATCATTGATGGGGTCATCACAATCACATAGCGATTGCCATGAATTCAGAGAACCCATTCATTTAGGTACCGTATGTGATGCTCAAAGCTATAACAACCAGGATCCTTGAAAGGAGAAAATTTATGTCCTCTAATCTCTTTAAGGGCCGCTGATCCACTGATGCATCATGCCCACTGGTCTTCATGATGCATCAATGCAGCCCTGGAAGGTTACTCACCAGGGCTACATTAAAGCAACAAGGTTTATACAGTCCCTGAGGGCTGGCATGATGCTCCAATGAAGTACTGCAAGAAGACTGGTCAACACTTCATTGGTGCATCATGACGACCAATGGGTGTGATGCACTCCTGCATCAGCGGCCCTTATCCTATTATGATATCGATAACCTTAATATTCCTGTAAAGTCCCCTATTACTAGAATGCCTTGGAAATTTATCAAACCCCTCATTTGCTTCTAACTTAATCCAATAATGGCTCACTAAAAAGTTAAAAAGAGTTCTGGACATCCTGTGAATGACTCCAGGTCCGTGGGGATGTGAGGGAAGCAGGGCAACTATAAATTCAAAAGATGTCTTTAAATATTAACACTTGGTGTTACGCTCCCCATCGCCACCCCACACCCGCACATCCAAACAATAAACCCCTAAGGGTTACATGATTATCTAATGCATCATAGTCTCCTACCCACAACTTATGACTGGGCTTTTACCTAAAGTTGAATTCTGAAACTCCATAGGTTTAACCAAGGACGCCTGTATTGCACACACCCATGCAATAGCCAGATATCTATGATTAATTCATTATTCTATGCAAAATTTTGAACATATCTCACAAAAACGACCTGAGATGAATGTAAAGGTTCACTTAAATTGGCCTGACAGAGGCTTATCACACTCATCTACACCTTGTGAGATAACCCTCAGTCAGGCCAATTCTCATGGACCTTTAAACTCCTAATAAGAGTTTACAGTGAATGCCAATAATACCAAGTCGAAAGTAACTGAGCACATCCTTAAAATGCTGTATTGGAACAGCTGACTATAGTTTTTTTTTGTTATAAAAATACATAGGACTTTGGAACTTAGAAATCTCTGAAATCAGATAAACTGCCCCTCCCCGAATTGACTAATTGAATCCTCTCATACCCTACCCCTGGCTTATAAGCGAAGTTTTACGGTATTTGGCTGATAAAGGGTTAGCAATACAAAGGATGATGTACCACACTGAGGTGTCAGCTGGTGGTAGGTGAGGAATGGTGCAATCACATGGTACAAGCAGCAACTGGTAATTATACATCATGCCCCTGGGTCATCATGATGCTTCAATGTTACATTGGCTTGGAACTCACCAGGGCTACATTCATGAATCAATCTGACCCTATGGGGTTGATCAATGAAGTGCTGGTGAGTCTGCTAGCCAGCACTTCATTGGAGCATTACGCCGACTCTAAAATGGTTAGAACTGCAATTAATGGTCACATCGAATCAATCATGTTGTTTTTTTTTGGTGGGTGATTGATTGATTGTTAAGCACTCCGGTATCAGCACACAGGTTGAGTTGGTCAGATTGTGGTGGGAAATAATACCATGTTATTGGAGAGAATTGGGTTGGTTTTAAACCTGTGGCTGACCTAGAGTCTGTCCATGGACAAAAATAAAGTTTGAAAGTGGCAAGGAAAGGTTTGCACACTGACATACTGTGTTATATTTAGTAATTCTTTTCATAGTTCTTTCCATATCTAATCATATTTATAATACCATGGGAAATTTCAGTTCCAGTTCATGAGCTAGCCTAATGTTAAAATTATTTGAAGAGATTTTGTGCAACAGATTATGGACAGAGTATGAATAATAACAGATAATGAGAAACAAAATCTTTCTCAATTCTGCTTCTTGGCAATTGAGGTCTGAGAACCTACAGTACTTGAATATTTTCCTGTAGGGCATTAGCATATTAGGCTATGGAGGCCGCCATCTTGGTTAGGCCCCCTACTCCAGAGCAGAGCATTCTGGGGAAATTTCTTATCAACCTCTTGAACAATGGTCAGTGATAAGACAGACAAGCTTCATCCTGCCCCTTATCATAATCACCCACCCATTGTTTCAGGTGTGATGTAAGGTGATAACCCTGATAGGGAGACAATGCCCTGATTGGCTCACCTGTGGTATTCAACAGAAATTTCAATGATGTATTGCTCTTTCATTGAAATTATTTAATCTATTTCTAGATCATCTACTTAAAGTTGTTGATATGGAGAATCCATATATATAATTTATAGAAAGATCATATGAATAGTAATTAATTGGCAGGTTCTGAAACTAGACTATACAATGATGATCTAACCCCGACTACATAAGCCACCTAGCTGATTTCCTTAGTACTAGCAATGTGCTAGTCCCGTATATCCAGCTTTAGATTTCTCTGGGAATTGAGTCAATAAGTGATAAGGTTTGTAGCTGCTTACATGTAAATGTCAAGAACTGTATGAGGAAAATGAAGAATCTCTATTAAATATTAAACATCTCTTCCCTGACCTACACGCATTTATATTACTATGTTTTAAGTGTTGCTCTTATAGGGCCCCAGGATGGCTTCAGGCCCATGTTCCTTGGTCGTCATGATGCACCAATGCAGTGCTGAGTGTCTACGACCCAGCACTGCGTCACAAAGGGAGTGGAAATATGACAAAATGTCATTGTGAATGCAGCTCTCCTGAGTCATTCTGAGTTTAGTTTGGTTGATTTTACGATTACTAATTGTACTTAAAAGTTAGCAGACATTCTGTGGTTTGATCGGACATCAAATCCTATCTTTCTCATTTGGGACAGATATTCAAAAGCTGCTTGTCCTAAACAGCTAGACAGGTATTTATAATGCTGCTAGCCCGATACAGCAGTGACCGCATCTATGGATGACTGAATCTATGAGATGAATGACCGAATCTATGAGAAGGGGTGAGAGGGAAAACCACTACCCGGGCTTCATTCCCCTACTCTTTTCGAACGATAGCAAGTGTTCTTTTATTTGCCTGGTCCCACAGACAGGGCCAGACAAACCACGGCATTTGATCACTCAGACGTGGTTCACTGAGGGGGCATCCCATGAAAAAAGACAAGCATGTAGACCCGTCCCTGAGTAATCTCTAGGGCTACATTCATGCATCATGCCATTGAGGGGTCGTCGGGGATCAGAAATGGGCATGGTGCATTAATGCACTGGTGGCCCTCAAAGGGTTAAGGGTTTAGGGTTGGGGTAGGGGGGGGAGGTGAGGGACCCTGCACTGGTACCATCTCCCTTGGGAAAACCTAATTTAACTAGAGACGCAGGCATTGGACTTTAACCTGCCCTTTCCCATCCCCAACCCTTTAAAGGCTCTGTGACGCCCCATTTTTTATCATCCCTGGTCGTCCCGATGCCTGAATGCAGCCCTTGTGATTCAGAAGGGGCTGCATGCATGCATCAGGCTGACCCGACAAGCTTTATTTTAGTAGTCCTAGATGACTGGCATGATTTGTGAATGCAGTCTTGATGAGTGGTGTAGGAAAAAGAAGCCCTCTCTCCCAAAGAAATGTTTGCTTCTTGGGCAACTAGACTTGGCAGGGCTACATTCATGCCTCATGGTGTCCATTGATGCATTATTGCACTATTGACCCTTAAAGGGTTAACCCCTCCCCCTCCCACCCACCCCTTTAATACTGCATGAATATTAATGAGGGTCACATGGGGGCATCCCTTCACTGCTCCCTCCTTCATTCACTTCCTATACAGTTCAGACAGATCCAGCTTTGGCACCTTCAGTCATGGGTTGTAAGTCTAGAGGCCAGCATCGCCTTTTTTTCTGGGGGGTGGGGGTGTATGCAGCTCTGCTGAGTTAGTCGCCTGGGATGGATGCATGCTGGCATCATGCTGACGAATAGGAACATTGCATTAATATGAAAACTGCCCTTGAATATTGCCTAAGATGTTCTTGCTCATTAAGCTCTCTCGGTTTATTTTAATTTTTGGCTAGGTGTGATGCTTAAAATAGGACATATCGTCGCCTTAGTGCAAGAAGGTTGTAACTGCATTGTTCAAGTTTTGCAGGAGAGGCAAAAGAAGTGTTCCACTTACTAAAGCACAAAGCGGATACAGTGATATTGTACTGGGTCCTATGGGCACATATATTGAAGACAGAGCTTCAATACTTTCATAGTAGCTAGATAAGGGTCAATAGATGTTAAAACAGAAGAAAACTCCATTTTGCAAAAATGTCAGTTACAACCTTCTTGCACTTGTTAACTGCTACTGGTAAAAAGGAGGGGATTGATACATCCCTGGATGGGTCAGCAACATGCACCAATGAAGTGTAGGAGTCTGCTCACCAGTACTTCATTGGTGCACCACACTGACCAATGGGCAGGATCCACTCCTACATTAGTGACCCTTAAAGGGTTGTGACATTATGTTGTCCTTACAGGGTTATTATGGGGAGTAGCTCAGGGTGAGAGAGGTAGGAGTGTCTGGGTTTTGCCCTCCTCCTCTGTGTGTGTGAATAGATTTACATGTATCAGAATTCAACAGGTATCGTGTTGCTGCTCAGCTACAGATGGCAACTAATCCTTTAGTGGTAACATACTGCGTTAGTCACTACACCCTTTAAGGGCCGGGCCGCTGGTGTGCATTGGTCGACCAATGAAGTGCTGGCGAGTCTGCAGGCGAGTCTTAAACTTATTATGATGCTCTTTAGCCTCGATTATGTTCGTTGATCAATTCAACGGATTTGTGATACCAAGTATTGCCCTACGAATGTTTCAGTGATTTTTTTTTTTTTTTTTTTTGATTTTTTTTTTGGGGGGGGGATGCAACAAAATGAGATTTATCTAAAATCTATACATTATATTTGCCGCTTCTGATTTAATTATTTTCGGAATGAATTGTTGTCATGTCAATTGTTAATCCCATGTCTGGGGTTGTAAAAGGTGGCGGGCACCCCCCCCCTCCCCCAATGTTCAGACACCCTCAGCCTGTGATCACCATAGTGTGTGCGCATTCTGTCTATATTCATGAATCATAACAGCCGTGTGGATCAATTTACACCAATGTAGTGATGCTTGCCTGTCCAACAGATGACCACAAAACACGAGGCATGCTGTTGTCATTAAGTGGTTAAGCCGTCAACTTGCATGACCCAGACCCATCCCTCCTTGTCTAGCCAACATGTTCCTAGCTGGACCCAGCCTCGGTCAACCACTTTCCAACCAAGGGGATGATAGCCTGGTGCCATAATGCCATCTTAGCTAAAACCAGCCTCTATCCTAAGAAGGGGTAGTCTGGGACCACACTGCCATCCTACCTACAACGAGCCTCTATAAGTGTCTATTCTTACAGGGGGGGTAGCCTGGCACCATACTGCCATCCTACCTACAACCTGCCTCTATTCTAACAAGGGGGTAGCCTGGGACCATACTACCATCCTACCTACAACCTGCCTCTCTCCTAACATAGGATCTACTTTTCATCAAAGATGTGGTCTCAATTAATGAAATGTCTTCTCCCAGCCTCGACAGTGAAGTGGAGCAGGTTGAATATGGTAGTCTGAGACTGGGGTCGGGCTGATTCCGTGCATGCAACCATTTATTTGTCTGGCCACAGAGGAAGGAAAGGTGTAAATATAGTACAGCTGTCTACTGGAATACCTAAGTATGGATGGGTGGGGGAGCAGGAGACAATGGGGATCTCAGAGCTTTAGGAACATAATTGTTACCTTGGTATAGGTACTCAGGTATCAATATACAGGGTGCCCGGCAGACCCCTTCGAAAAAAAGTAGGACAAAAGTAGGACTGAAAATTTTCAAAAAGTAGGACAAAAGTAGGAGAATATATGAAAAAATAGGACAATGCATGTGTAACAAACCTATTTATCTTCAAGAATTGATAAGCTTATATGTAGAATCTATTAGTGAGTGAGTGAGTAATAGATGTTTAACGCCATTTCGACAGCTAAGGTCATATTAATGGTGAGAACTACATTACACAATTTCACAGGGGAATGTGTCAGTGCCCGCACATGTGTGCACCACACTCATCCTGAGGGGATAGGAAAGCAGAGATATAGACCCTTTTAAGTGGGCTAGGGAAGCCCGAGAATCTATTAGGATAATATTCCAGAACATATTCAAATGGTGCTCAGTTTGTACCTGTATCATTGGTATGAAAACAATATATATACAGTGGTTTCATTCAAGCATTTACTCACTGCGAGTCTGCTACGTAAAAATGATCTACACTGGCCATGTTGGAGCAGAATGTGTGAAATAAAACAGTAAATTGTTTCTGTAAATGTATTGGGATTACTGATCCTAGATTGAGAGTGAGAAATTGGCTAGTTGTTTAAGTACACTAACAGGTGAAACTTGTAATCATAAGTCTATGGCAAAAGTTTTGCCTCAACATGGCTGCCATACAAGATCTGTGAGGTACTAACTTTGTGAAACCCCTCTATAGAACTTACTTAAGAGACACAGTTTTTGTACAATGTATTCATGTACTACATGTTTCTATGCTCTAATATAATATTATCTATATGTATGTGAAGACTACACTTGAAAATTACAGTAAGGAATATAAGAATACAAATAAAACGTATAACAAACAGAAGTCTAATCGTATATATCTAAATCATGTCTTAAGCAATGGAGACATTTCTAGCAAAAAATAAGGCTAGAAAACTTTTTGGCAAGTACACAATGCAAGTTGGACTAAATGAACTTTAAGAGGACCTGGTAGTCTCTTTTCATAGACAAGTTGTTTGCAGGCTGCCCGTCTAGTCTTTCTGCAGGGTCTAATCCTTCAGTATCCATTTTTCTTGCTTTAACTGGTATTCTAATAATAACTTAAGTGGCCTGGGGCAGTACTCAAAACAAGCAAAAGAATACAGCCAATCGGGTCCTACTAGGTTGTATGGAACATGCAATATCTAAATGAACTTTTAAGTTTTAACATCATTTATCTTTTTACATAGAGGTAAGCTTAACACCCGTTTAACAATGCTTAATCAAGAACAGTTGATTCCTGAATAAAGTAACAAACATTTGAAAGTGATCTCTTCCTAGATTTAAGTTCTTCAAGGGTTTTCTGCCTTTCTTCATCCTCCTTGACCTTTTGAAACTTTCTACGCTTCTCCTTATCTTTTCTTGTCTTTTCTTCTTCGATTCGTTTGTTGTAAACGGCATTAGCTGATTTTCTTGCTTCCATTAAGGAAGGAGTTATTGGCATTTTGTGAGCATGTCCTGATCCATTCATTCTAATTGCATCTTTTGTTACCCTGATGGCATTGATGCAATCATCAGACAACTGATTTCTTTCACTTGTAAGCACATTACCATTCTCTGAGAGACTTCTTTTGAAACTTCAGCATTGCCTTGGGCAAGGCATAGAACAGCCTTCACTAGCTTTGGTAGGATATGATAATGTGGTGCGCTAGTTGAGTCCTTTGTATCGAACACTCTTTGCCAGAAGTGATCAAGTGTGTTTTACGAGAAAAAGTAGGAAAAATAGCAAAATCATAAAGAAAATAGGAAAATGTAGGAAAAGTAGGATCGCTGGTCACCCTGCAATATATTTAGTCTCATATGAGTATCAAGTATAGGTGGGGGTTAATTGACTGTTTTGTTTAACGTCCTAGAGCTCTTACACCTCAGGGAACTGCCTCAAATACAGGTGGGGAGGTGCACCCCCCATTTTTTAAGGATGTTTTGGGTCTTAAATAATCAAATAAACACTTAACAACAGACAAAAAGGAGGGGCGTGCGCCCCCGTGCCCCCAGTCTAAATCTGCCACTGAGTGAGTGATAGTAACCCGGACCAAAATGCAGTAGAAAATCAGTATTTAAACAGTAGAAAAACAGTGTGGTGTAACAGTAGTCATTCAGTGTGAAAGCAGCATTAGAAACAGTACCGTATCAGCATCTACTGGCATTCTACTGCTCAGCACACAGAACATGGCAGCGGTGGTTCAGTAGCAGAACAGTAGTATTAGCAGCATGCAAGCAGTATTGAATCAGTTGTCCCAATTATGTAAATTAGATGGCAGCAGTTGAACAGTATCTACTTATTCAATGCTGCATGACCATATATGGGACTGGGGCAGTGTTCAATCAGCACTACTGCATGACTGCTGCTATAGCAGTAGTTAAGCAGTAGATCATACTGAAAACTACTGCTGGGGGGGGCAGGTTGAAGCATAAAAGAAGCAGCCGCTGTTCTAGTACTGGCACTACCAATGCCTCTCTAGGTGGTCCTTGCTGGATTTGAACTTGGGATCTTTGGATTACTCTACCCACGCATTAGCCCACTCAGCCATCTCCCATCTGCTATGTGGAGCTGTCATTACTTCCTAGTACTGCATGCAACTCATGTAGGAGGGGGCTAGGGCAGTATTGATTCAGTAGTACTGGGTAACTCTTACCATAGCAAAAGGGTAAGAGTAGACATATCTATAGAGTGCTGCTATAGTATAATGCCTTTCAGTTTACTGATGTTAAGGTGATGAGACAAGCACTTTGTAATTATCAATGATACATGTATACTATATAAAAAAAAGTGTAATGATGGGGACCAAAAGAATACTTGATAATTCAGTATATAAAGTTGGTGAGTTATTTGTCACTTTCTTACACCCCAACATCCATTTGTATCCATTACTGGCACTGAATAAGATATTCATATGCAAAGGGGTGAAATATGCTTGTCTCCACAAACACTGGATAGTTTCATTATTACATTACTGAATCTTTTGATTGCTGTTCACAACCATACTGACATTCACACTATGGACTGTCTTAGAAGCATCAGGTAAATAATCCAGTAGATGGTCAGTAGACTACTGCATCTATGCTGCTGCACAGAGTGTATAATTTCTGGTATCTATTAACATTCAGTTCAGAGTTAGTAGACTACTGATTCTAGCCTAAAATGCAGTGCATATTCAGTTGATAGTCAGTACACTACTGAGTCTAGACTGAAAATACAGTGTAGAGTCAGCTGTTTTGGAAGTATTTCAGCAGTACCTACTGCAATATGCAGTTGTTGATCAGCATGTTCTCAGTAGCCACTGATAGGAGAAGTAGATACTGCCTTCTGGTCCGGGAAGCTCAACCATGGTCATGAGAGAGTGAGCGAGAGGGATGATAAATGAGCGAGGGGTGTAGGACTGGTAGGGAAGGGGTAAGAAAAAAGGGCCAGAAAAAGATCTACTGATCTTGAATTCAAGCAAACCACATCCTTCGTGCCAAATGAAATCTTAATCTTTGGTTTGCATCTTCCTTTTTTTTTCAGTCAGAAAAAACAAACCAGTTGCAGCGCTGAGTGATTGGATTGAATAAATAACTTTTAACTTCAGCTCTGCATAATCGTAAGTTCGGTCTGTCATAAGAATTTTCCAGAAGTTTTATCACCAAAAAATCTTGTGTATAAGCTGCCCCCTCCAACTTAGTGAAGAGCTATAAGCCGCATCTAGGGCATGGGAATAATTGATTTACCGTATTCGCCAGTATAAGGTCCCGGGTGCTCATTGATTTCAAGCAGGCTATACCCCCAGTGCATATTCAAAACTTGAAGTACCGTAATCTCCCGGGTAGAAGACGCATTGCGCGTATAAGACGCACCCCTAACTTGTCAATGGTTGTTTCACGTATAAGACGCACATTTTAAGGCTAAAATTTGTAAGATTAGTACATTTCTATAGTAAAATTACCCCTCGTATAAGACGCACACCCAACTTGAGAGAAAGCTATAAGACGCCCCAGCATTTTGTTTGGCGTAGAGGACGCGTCTTATACGCGGGAGTTTACGGTATTGATTATATCTACAACAAATACACTGGGTTTTACTCTACTTAAAGGGGGGCTAGCACGGTGAATGCATACCCGCATTAAAAGGTCACGTGACCACCCATTGACCAATCAGGATGCTCCGTTGGGTCCTGCGAGTTTGCCAACGATCTTTGGGTTGGTACCCATATTGTATTTTGCCGTGCTAGCCCCCCTTTAAAGAATGTATAAGTAGAAACCTAACTGCCTGAACCATAAATCACCATATACCATAAACCCCACGTATAATGGACCATTCCAGACCCCTGGTGCGGCTTATAGGATGTTCCTGAACTCGGGTGTGGCTTATATGTGTTTTTTGTTGTTGTAAATAATAGCCTATAGGAAGGAATGGCAAAGTGTGGCTTATACATTCTCCCAAAGACAATGTGTGGCTTATATCTCAGTGCAGTACTTTAAGTTTTTGATTGGTATATACTCGCTGCAACTGGATGAATTTCATGCTTCAAGGTCACCAAAGGACATTTACATGATATATCACTTAAAGCGTTAAAGATAGTTGCCCGACCGATTGTTTTAGTTGATCCCTTTGATCCCTGATCCCCTTGACAGACAGCAACTCTGGGGGAAGCATAATTCTGTTTGTAAAAAAGCGCATTGAAACATATTATAGCCTTTCATGGGCTAGTGTGAGTTGCCGTGCAAAATGGATGATCCACGATCACTCCTGTGGGGCAACCTTTGCATGCGGCTGCTGAAACATATACTGTAAAACCCTACAGATGTCCCGCGGCTTTTAGACCATATCAGAGATGGTTTTTTTTATGGATGTACACTACAGTACTAAAGTGCCATTTTTCAAGTCTATCATGAGGCCTAGGGGTCACGGTTGGCGGGGGGAGGAGGCACTATACTTTTATGTAGGCCAATATGGGGGACCTTCGCATCAACTATGGGCCCAGATCCCTGCTCCCCCCCCCCCCCCGCCCCAACACGACATTTTTATGCTAGTGTGACACTCATGGTGTGGCTTACACATTTAGTTTTACAGTACATGGTTTAGGGTTTATTGCTTTATAAATGCCCCATAAATCTCCCTACATCCACCATACCAATACCGTAAATCCCCGGTCATAAGCCGGCCCCGGTCATAAGCCGGGGGGTGAGTTCAGGGAAATCCTATAAGCCAAATTTTTCCCCATTTTCTCTTTATTCTATAGTAAAAAAATCCGGTCATAAGCCGGGGGGGGGGGACTTTGGGAAAAATTTAGAAGCCGGTTTGGGCCCAAAATAGAAAAAAAAATCCAGCTTATGACCGGGGATTTACGATACTACATGGCTCCTGCAGTATATAATGATACCAGGATGGTGCAGCCAGGCGCAAGGCGACAACACCATAAACACAAGGATGTAGATCCTAACTGATACTTATCAATCAACCCATTGAGGATCTGCTTCTTATTAGGTCAAGGTCTCTTGTAATCATGATGCACCACGACTACAAGAGTCTTCTTGGCACCACTGACTGCATCATGCCAAGGGGAGACCCAGACAGACAGAAGAACATAGAGCTAGAGAGTGACATACAGAGATAGACAGAGTCAGGCACAGAGACAAACATAGAAAGATCGGCACAAGAACGACTTTAGACAGAGATGGAACAGAAAAAAGACAGGCAGACAGATACAGAGACAGGCAGACAATTGCAGAGTCAGGCATACAGAGGCAAAGATAGGCAGACAGCAGCAGAGACAGACAGAGGCAGAGACAGACAGATAATGACGGAGACATGCAGACAGAGGCAAAGACAGGCAGACAGGGGCAGACAGACAGGGACAGGCAGATTGGCAGACAGACGAGAACTACGTTGTGGGGAAAAATTTGTTCTGTGCACAGTGGGGTTGGGTAATGGGTACATCCAATCATTATGGGGTGCACATTTCATACATGTACATATGTACATTATGGGGTTAAAATGTCTGAATATAGTGGGGTCATATTGTTATTCAGGATGTATTTCATTAAATGGCAAAACAAGAAAGTAGCTTTCATGGCCTTCGAAACGCACCTAAGATCAAGTCGATCGGACCAGCCGTTGCTGAGATATTTAATTTTGAAACTTTTAGCAGAAGTATCGTAAAAGAGTTCCTATTCAAAATGTTAGTTTCTGGCTGTGTTATTGGGGGTGGATACTGGATAATGGCTCAGTGGGCATTAACTCTTGCACCTACATGATGCAGGCATCATCTGCTCACCATAGGACTATTTGGAAAAAAGTGCCTCTGCTGCGTGATGGGGCCCGTCAAAGAATTGTTTTTGCCCTAGCCCGTTAACCGCTGCACTTAGAGACATGAGACCGGGTGCAAATCGAAGCTTATTGCAAGGGCTATCAGCCAATCTTCAAATTGAAATTTACCGTCTCAGTTACTGAATATGTGGGGTGCAATCATCTGTCATTATGGGGTTATTGTGTCTGAATATGTGGGGTGTTATGTCTATCGTAATGGGGTTATTGCGTCTGAACATGTGGGGTGCAATGTGTATTACTCACTAGGGGGCAGTAGGTGGTGATACTGTCTGTAATATGCACAGACTAATGGGGTCTGTCTGACAGACACAATCATTGCGGGGTTGTACCACGATCTCTTCATGTGCACCCAACAATGTCATTTTGAACCGTTTAAACATTGCTTGTAGGGTCAACCCCACAAGGAAACAATGAACCCACAACGTAGCTTTGCACTTATAAAACCCCCACAGTGTAGCTCTAGTAAACACAGACAGAGTGATGAGCAGACAGATACAGACAGAGTTAGGTAGACAGAGGCAGACAGGCAGGGAGACAGAGGCATCATTAATCACTGTGTTGTGCAGATGGTGCCTTTGAAGTCACATGATACATCACCTGACTCTGCGTGACAACCGCCGTACAAGGCCGAACCACTGCTAATACCGATTCAAGGTGAAAAACACAGAGAAAATGTACAGATTTAACTCATGCCATCCATCAAGACAAACTAGCCACTCATTGGAGCATTTAAAGTGGGTCTTAGATACAAGAGTATCTGATATTCCCACGTATAAGCCGTTGCTTAGATTTGAACCAGAGGCTTATTGTGGCGTATAGGATGCCCCAAAAGCCAGGTTGGGCTTATACAATGGTATATGGCAGTATAGAACAGTAGAGTACTACCGTAATCTCCCACGTATAAGACGCGCTGCGCGTATAAGACGCACCCCAAACTCAGCACATGCATTTTTGTGTATAAGACGCACATTTTGAGGATGGAATTTGTAAGATTAGTACATTTCTATAGTAAAATTACCCCTCGTATAAGACGCACCCCCAACTTGAAGAAATCCTATAAGACTCACAATGCATTTGTTTGGCCTAGAGGACGCGTCTTATACGCGGGAGATTACGGTAGTACTTGACTGTCAATTTTGAAGCCCCAGGTGCGGTTTATATGAAGGTGCAGCTTATGACTAACTGTAAATTTTCATACCGTTTGGATGTAAATCCTAAGAACTGTTCCCTTTTTCTCCATAAATACCAGAAAAAATCTTTTCAAAAAGGCTCATGAATAAAAAAGAAAACACAAAAAAAAACACCCAAAAGAAAGAATAGGGTAGGTATGTGTACCTGAATGCAACAATTATTTAAGGTCGATTTTAAAGGAATACTGTACATAAAATCAAGTACCGCGTATAAGATGCACCTTGAGTTGACGAGAAAGCTGTAAGGTGCACTTAGGGCCTGAATTTTGAAGGTTCAGTACTGTTCTATAGTAAGAATACCCCGCCTATAAGACACACCCAGACTTTGGGCAGATTTTATAAGACACAAAGGGCCTTAGATTCATGTATAAGACACGCTTTATATGTGAAAGATTACGGTAGATATCGGTACAAATATTATTGAACACCCAGGGTTCCAGGAATCCCCATCTCTGGGGGTGAGAAGTTAGACTGACATAAACAGATCATCATACCCTGGGACATTGAGCGATTCTGCTGCGGGTTGGTGGGGGAGAGGGGGTTAAATATGTAATGTTATTGATACAGGAGCGGACAGGGAAAAACAAGTCTTCCTCCGGTATTGATAGTCTGCACCCACAGTCACCTTAAGCAAACTGCAGACTACATTTGCAATATAAAAAACCTGTCCGGCAAGAATTCCGGTGACTGACAACAGTGGAACTAAGGCGTTAGCCCCAAATAACCTGCGCAAATGTCAACAGAGTACCACAGTTGCCCGTTTTAGTGCAGGTTCTCAAATTAGCGACGGACTCATTTTAGCGCAGGGTAGAAGGCTTTAAAATTTGAAATACAAATTTCATACACTTTTTTGTTTCAAATGAGCAAAGGTCTCACATAAACGCAGGGCAAATCAAAGACTGAAATTTATAACCCCAGGTGCGCTAAATCGCGCCGTGGTAGATCGGGCTATGGTAGACCAAAATCTATGCAGACAGACGCCTGCTGGTGTTGTGTGCTGTCTGCAGGTGTAAAGGGTTAACCCCAGTTTCTAGCCTTTTCCCCAACACCCTATAGACACCCCCCCCCGTACGTCCATCTCCCCCGACACCAGTATACCACCAACATTGATTCCTACTGTCTACACCAGAGGGCATCATGACACCTTGGGTGTGTTCCAACCCTCACTGACATTGAGACATGTGACGTCATAACTGTCCTCTACTTAAGACGTCATCAGACCCAGAGGCTGTGACGTTACGTCATAGATCAGACATCATTCCTATAAAGGCTGCATGACGCCTCCAGGTTCATGCTCCTTGGTTGTCATGATGCACTAATGCAGTGCTGCCTTGTCTTCTCGCCAACACAGCATTGGTGCATCATGATGACCCTTCAGGAGTTTACTAACGTTGTAGGGTTGGCGGTATGTACTAATGTCTCACCACACCCACACTGATGCATCATGATGAACAAAGGACTTTATGCCATGATAAGACCTATAAAGGCTTTAATATGGAGGAATAAGGTGGTGGCTATTGGCAGCAGTTCAGCCTTCATTCTGCTGCACAGGGGTCAATGCCAACTATAGGTCTGTGGTTGTTTGTTAAGGTAAACATGTTTGTTGTTGTGTTAAATGATGCTTTGTATGGCGCTTTAACCCTTAATGACCCCACTGATGCATTAATGCATCATGTCCATTGGTCGATATGATGCATGAATGCTGCCCTGGAGAGAAATTCGCCAGGGCCATTTTCATACATTATGCCGACTCTACAGGGTTGATACGCTCCCAGGGTGTATAGCCTTTCTAAAGTAATCAGGATGAAAAGTCTGCATCAGGGCTGACAGGTCAAATTTGACTGGATTTGACTCCATTATTCTGTGATGTTCAGTTAGAAGACCGTTGCAACTCTACATTTTTGTCTAAGGTGTATGTCACTTATACTACGTACTCACTCACTAGTATAGTAAAATCTCTGCACTCATAGATCTCATCCTGAGACCTATAGTGAAGGAAACGAGGTCATTCATCAAAGATACTGGCCACTTTCTACAAAAATTAAAAACCGCAGAATCACAGGTAAGTGAAAACACTCTGCTATGTACTTTAGATGTTAGTGCCCTTTATACGAATATTCCTAACGAGGAGGGTAGAAGATCCATTGCCAGGTGGTTGGCAAGATATAGACCAGATAGTGGCACCAACACAGGAGAACCCTCTAATGTGAGGGTTCTGAGCCTACTGAAGATGGTACTTGAGTTCAACAACTTTGACTTTAACGGTAACCATTTTCTACAGGTAGGCGGCACTGCCATGGGTACTAGGGTTGCACCTAGTTTTGCCAACCTGTTCATGGCAGATTTTGAAGACAGACATGTCTACACCTATGAAAAGCAACCGACTATGTGGGTTCGTTTCATAGATGACATCTTCCTTCTATGGGACCATGGGAGGGAGGAACTGGATAAATTTGTCCATCATCTGAACACTGTTCATGACACCATTAAATTCACCCATGAAATATCTAGGGATAAAGTTCCATTCCTAGATACTGAGGTGAAATTAGTGGGAAACCAAATAGTAACTATGTTACACAATAAGCCGACAGATGCTCATAACTATCTACACTACCAGTCGGCACATCCCCTGAATTGTAAGAGGGGGATCCCTTATGGCCAATTTCTACGGATTCGCCGTATCTGCACTTTCGAAGATGACTTCATAAAGGAAATCCTTGTGAAAGCCGCACATTTCAAATGCAGGGGCTACCCGGACTCCCTGGTAGCTGAGAGTCTAGTCAGGGCACTTTTGGAACCCAGACCAGACCCCGCCAACTACGGCCAGACGGCCAAAACCAAAGATGGAGAACCCTCTGTCATAGTTGTAACCACATTCCATCCCAGCTTCAACGACGTCCAAAAGATTGTCAAAAAGAACTGGGATGTGTTGTCCACCTCAGCCAGAACCAAACACATCCATGACCATCGTCTGGTTGTGGGGCTGAGGAAACCACCTTCCCTAAGAAATTCTCTTGTGCGTGCTAAGGTGGACTTTGACCCAGAAAAGCCCAATAAACATCGGGCTGCCCTGGGGGGCAGACTTTCTAATGAATGCACTACAAGGAATTGCATTTACTGCTCACTCCTAGACACCAGTGGACAGGTCACATCTGGGGCCACTGGCCAGACCTACTCCAGCAAAATAAATGTATCTTGCAAGAGTAGCAACTTGATATATTGCTTATCCTGCAAAAGGTGCAAGAAGCAATATGTGGGCCAAACCTTAAGGAGACTGATGGACCGCTTCAGTACCCATGTAGGGAATGTGAGAAACAAACATCTCGGGACCCAAATGGGGTTCCATTTTAACACAAATGGCCACCAAGGCCTCCTAGACATGGAAATCCATATTGTGGAGTTTATACACAGAGCTCCACACTCAAATTTTGCACAGAACCTGCTCAACAAAATAGAGCGGAATTGGATTTTCAAAATGAAGATCCAGGTACCGTATGGTCTGGACCTAATAGATGCACCAAACTATTAGGGTCCTTACTGCACCAACACCCCTCCCCCGAACACATAATGGGGGGGGGGAGGGGGGTCCCCTTTGCCCCGTCCAAAAACACACGATGTTACAGGACCCCCCTCCATCGATGATCCATCAATGAAGGACCATTTTGTTTAGTTCCAAAATAAATCCCGACTTCAATGGATTGGCCTAATTTTGTGAATTCAAACATCTGTTGCAGTAATAGGAAATTTCTATGGACTCAGATCCATATTTTATTTCAGCTAGAATCTCCCTGTTAAACATTTTTTCCACAGAGTGGCAAATCCCTAACTAGAATTTAATTCTGGTATAGATGAAAATTGTGACATTGTCATAAGCCTAATTTTACACCTCAATGCAAGACGCCTGATGAGACCATATGGGTCGAAACCTAACAATACGTCACACTCTAGAAAATTTCTTAGAGTCAATCCTAAAACATGCTGGGATTATAGAGTACTGTGCTGGGGGAGTGTAACTCCACAGGCAGAGATCCTCAGTGATTGGCTGTTGATCATTTATGATGTCACATCCTTTGTTTATCAACAATTGCATGATGGGAGATTTGTATAGCATCGTAGTGGGCTAGGCTAGCAACAGCCTCATTTGATTATGTAGCATCAAGGTGGCAAGGAGTCCTTCACCCGTCCTCCAAGATCTCACTAGTATAGTATACCCTTTGTGCTAGTCCAGAAAGGGGTCTAGAGGGCCCTAAAGCTAGTTTAGCATCAAAACCTAGGGCAGATCCTATAAATCTCTGGTGGGATAGATTTCAGATCAACCAGATATTTCTCCCATTCACTGCATACATTTTAGGGACCAACTTGTACCAGTCGTGTGAATACTGCTATATGTGCTGATCTTGCCAGTACCAGATCAAGCAATGGATCCCCACGCTAGACATTGTGGAAGAGGGGAGTAGTTTATGCAGCTTATGGGAGGTCCCCTGCATTCCACCATCCCCAATACCATTTAGATAAATGAAAATTCAACAACATTGATACACTCACTATACATTTCACCACCGAATACCATAGAATAGGAGTCATAGGACCATTACAGCATAATCATATTGAGGTGAGTAAATCACCAGGGCATCATGATGATATACAATGGGCTGATACAAAGGGTCGACATAATGCACTGATGCAGGGCTGGCGAATAATCTCACTGTATTGGTGCATTATGACGACCAGCGAACATGGAAGTTGGAGGCATCATGTATCCCATAAGCCTGTAAGGGTCGCAGATGCATCAATGCATCATGCCCATTGGTCGTCATGATGCACCAATGAAGTGCTAGTGAGACTGCTCGCCAGCACTTCATTGGAGCATCATGGCGACTCTCCGGGAGTCTATGTATCAACCATGTAGGGTCGTCATGATGCGCAAATGAAGTGCTGGCGAGCAGACTCACCAGCACTTCATTGGTGCTTCATGACTACCAATGGGCATGATGCACTCCTGCATTAGAGGCCATTAAAGGGTAAATGTGTTGATCAGAACCTAATCAGCTCTACATGTACTGAAACTAGATGGCAGACACTGTCCCATCACCATATTGGCTGTCGTAATCACTGATATTGCGTCTTATGTAAAACTTTAGACCAGCATGTTTGTCTGGGGTAAAAAATTACTTGTAGGCCGCACCTTCATATAGGGCACGCAGGCTTCCCTAGCACACTTAAAGGGTCTATTTCTCCTCATTCCTATCCCCTCAGGTGTGCGTGGTGCACATATGCGGGGGCAACACATTCATCATTGGAATTTTGTAATGTAGTTTTCTCGCCATAAATATGACCTAAGCTGTTGAAATGGCATAAAACATCTAATAATCACTCACCTATATAGGCCACACCAGGTGGCAGCCTAAACTAAGAAAAGGGATCCAAGTCACAGATAGATCTTCAAAAATAGATGTTCAATATTGTCTTTACACCTAATTCATAAGCCGAACTTCTTTAGTTCAAGAAGGCTCTGTATATGAGCCACAGTAGACTTTATTGAACAATGACTTTTGTAATGATGCCAGTGCTATGGGAAGGTTTCTTGTTAATGTGTGTGCACTGCCATGACAGTTCAGACAGTTCCGATCTCGATAAATCTCACATTATTGAGATAGGTACAATACTTCATGACATGCCAGGAACAAGCGAGGTTATGAGACCAGACCCAGAAGTTACTAATCGATGTCAGCGTGCCGGTGATGAGCTCTGGAGCCAGTCCGCTCCCAATTGAGCGCAATAGCAAGGATTCATGTCATTGTGTGTGTGTGTGCAGCCTTGACAGTTCTGATCTCGGAATATCTCACGATATTCAGATGGGTCCCATACTTGCAAATGCCCAGGCTCACTCTCCCACCCAGATGTACACTACCACTACTGAGGCTGGCCGCATCCCTTACTCTGAGTTGGTTGACGCCGTGCCAACGAAGCTCCACTCCCCAAGCAAATGCATCATTGGTGCAGTCACCCAACCTCAGGTTGGAGAGTGAGTTATACATATCCCAGATCAATCAGATTCTTATCTAGATCAAAGGGGGCAATAAAACATTTAACTAGAATACACATCCAGTAGAATGTAGAGGTGATCCCAGGCTATTGAACTGGTATCAATAGACGCTGGCCGAGGCTGGCAAATGTCTGACCTCCTAGGAACAGATGCAGCTACGAGATCAGAACCAGATATCACTGATGCAGACATGCCACTCGCTGGCCGACAAAAACCAGGAAAACTGGACTTTGAATACATTTTCCCAAGAATTTAAAATAATTTAATACGGGAGTCTTGGAATCAAAACCAGGAATTCCTGGTAAACCAGGAAAAGTGACATCTCTGCTGATGTCAGCATGCACATGGCACTCCCAGGAACTAATCTGCTCCCGACTGAGCACTATACGCTGGCACATCATGAAGACAAGCGAAAATAAACCTAATAACATCGAGCATCCCTAAACAAATGTTTAAAGGGTTAAAAGAGACAAATGTTAAGAAAGCCAAAGGGCAGACTAGACTAGAGTAAGAGAGACCCCTGATTCAGAGTCTCCACCTAGTGGATTTAGAGAAAACTAGACTGATGATGGATCAGTGTCTCCCCCTAACTGCTACTGTCGAAACCACCATTCACTCCTTCATTGATAGAGCGATACATCACTTCAACCAGTGCGTGAGGTGCCAAACTCACATGGGCGGTTCTTGTGCACCGATTTATATTGTGAGGTCAATAGCGGGTACAGGGCCAGACCAGTGACAGATATACTTCCCTCCCCATCCCTGGTTTTGAAACCTTTCTACATTTTACTAGTTGGAATTTTGCAATATATAGCTGAAAAGAAGAAATTGATGTAGCTAATTCCCTCGCAACTCACATTTTCAGCACTTTGTCCTTGCCTCCACTGGCTACCCGCTGGCCATCAGGACTCCAGTCGACAGCAAACACTTCGTCAGCATGGCCGGGTAGATCGTGTAACAGTTTCTTTGTGCGCACGTCCCATACTTTGAGTGTGGAGTCTGCGCTACCACTACATAATAGGCGGCTGTCAGCCGACCAGGCTACTTGATAACACTGTTGTACATGACCACGGAGGGACGCGATGTACCTAGAGGGGTAAACATGCAGAGGGAAATTAGACAATATACTATAGTAGGCCTACCCTGCACTTCAACGAAAAAAAAAGATTATCTCTATTTTTGTCAATAAGAAATTCAAAAGGCTAAGGACATTTCTAGTAAGGGTCCGCTCCCCCAGGCATTCCCGCCCCTTCCCCTCTTTTTCCATGTTAGAAAAACATTGAAAGTTTTTCATCACCCTTTGGAAAGGTTAAATGAGGTCCGATATATAAGTTGCCCTGTACAGTTAGATATTGAGGTCTGAAATGTCTGGAATCATTTTTATCAATTCGAACGCAACTACCGGTAGTATTTTGGCACTAAAAAGTAGGTACACAAAGGATAATACAAGATCTGGGTTTCTTGCTTTTGAATTATTGAAATGAACTGTTTTTATTTCTGATCACTGGACAAAAGAAAAAGTCCACATTCCAGTCAATGGCGAATTCAGATTAGAACACAAAAAAGATCCCAGGCCAGCAGTGGAAAAAGAAGTGACAAGGCCTGTTTTTCTGAAAGGTGACACCCTCTGAATATCTTTTTTGTTCAAGGAAACCTGGGAGCGTCCTCCCAGCCACGGTGTCTCATTGTAACTATGCACTTTTTATCTTCCATTTAACCCTTTAAAAGCCACTTGGTACTTTTAACCCTTTGATGACCGACAGTGCATTAATGTATCATGCCAATTGGTCGTCATGGTGCATGAGTGCAGCCCTGGTGAGTCTGCTCATATATACATGCATCATGATGACCAGGGACTATAAAGATTATAGTTAAAAGGTTGAAAGTTGATGGGAAGGGGGAGGTTAAAGTCCAATGCCTGCGTCTCTAGTTGAATTAGGTTTTCCCAAGGGAGGTGGTACCAGTGCAGGGTCCCTCATCACCCCTAACCCAGCCCAACTCTACCCTTAACCCTGTAAAAACCGCTAATGAATTAATACATCGTGCCAATTGGTTGTCCTATTTTGTCTTAAATCAAACACAAGCGATATATTTTTGCAGATGATCCCTACCACACGACAATATTTCATAAGGTCCCCTCACCATTATATTTCCCCTAACTCTCCAAGACCTTTGGGAACCATGTTAAATGATTAATATGCCTGCTAGTTATCAGTAATTATGTGACAAGAAAATACAGACAATGTAAAATTCTTACTTTCCAGTTTTGCCGTCCCATAACTTGACAGACTTGTCGAATGAGGCGCTCGCGAGTAACCGTGCATCAGGAGAGAAGAGCACCTCGTTGATGAGTTGGGAATGTCCTGTCATACGAGCGATTGATTTCTTTTCTGTTTCAGGTGTCCATAACATGAGTGTGAAGTCATCTGAACCCGACACCATCCGCTCTGGTTCTGAACCCTGTGGAACGAGAGCGAGTTATAGTTATTAACACCATTTCAACAGCAATGGTCATAGCCGTGGCGAGAAAACTACATTACATATCAATCGATGGATGAATGTCAGTACATGTGAATAGGTGCACCAGACACACAAAGGGAATAGAAAAGATGAGATTTAGACATTTTTAAAGTGAGCGTATGGCTTTAAAGTGTGATTATGGCTAGGGACGCCTTGCGGAACGAAAGGTATTGATATTAACCCCTTATGGACCAGACAATGATGTAGAACACACTTTCTTGTTGGGGGACACGATACTCGCCAGGATTACATTTACTATCACTATTTATCTGCAGATAGCAACATTTCGGGGTTCCAGGGCTGTTTTAGCACAGTAAAGAAGGTTATCACTATTTTTAAGGGAGTAACGTTACCTTGGTGGCATCATATCTCTCCTTGGCTTTACTTTGTAGTTCTTCAGCTGTACCAAGAAAAACAGTGGAATTAAATGACTACATAAAAAGAATTTGAACACCTTGGTCTACTGCTATAAACCTTCATATGGCTGTGACGTAGGCCACATCAAAAAAATAAGTTGGTCTACTGATTTCCCTCTCCATTTTCGGAAATAGACATTTTTTTCTTTGAAAAAAATCTCGTCTACGGATTTTGCTCGCTTCACTTTCTACAAGTTTTCTCTTTGTGATGTTTGGCAAAAATTGTTTTAAAATAAAAAATTTTCGCTCGCCTCACTTTTCCAGCAAGGAATTCATTGGAGGTCAAAAAATTCTTAAAAAAAATAAAAAAATTCACTCGCTCGCACCATTTTTTCAAAACTAAAATCCGTAGACCAACTTATTTTTTTTTGGTGTGGCCTTATGTGTAAATATGTAATACACCATTAACCACCGCTAATACTATACAACAAAAATCAGGGAAGAAAGGTACCAAGCACAAAGGTGATTACTAACATGTACGACACAGTAAAATGGGAACAATTTGAAACCAGAATACACTGAAACAGACTGCCAAAATTATCTAAAACAAAATTTCTTAGTGATTATGTTACTTGTGTCATGTAATGCGACTGACATGTTTTGATGTAAGTACTCATCCCAGTAAAATCTTTATGGTTTATTTCATCTCTTCCCATTACATCAATTAGTTTACCCATCCAAGGCTAGATTTCCTGATTTGTGCACTCAAATTTTTTTCATGTTATAGAACTGAGTCCATATTGTTATATAACATAAGTAGGGTAACGCGGCCATGCTAGGTTTAATACATATCATTTAATTTTTTTTTATTATCTGTATATTTGTGTTATTAAACCCAATAAAAACTCTCTTAAAATATTAGTTAAAAAAGACACCTCTGAACATAGGCTTTCATCTCAGAAAAGGTCAGCCTACAGATTTATTTCTAAAGTAACTTCTATTATGTAGATGTTCAGTGACATACCTGAGATTTCTTCATCCTGTGGTACCAGAACGGCCTTGGCAGGGTCGAAGGCCCCGGTCCGCATCACATAGTCAGTACTTAGTGCCATCGTGTTAACCCAGTGTCCATGCCCTTGTAATGTCCTACATAACATACCCTGTAACATAAGTTTATATAGGATTTGAATGATTGGTTGAGGGCTTTTAATGGTTACAAAGTGAAATATTAATGAGTCGAAGGGGCGCCTCCTCTGGCTCCAAATCCTGGATCCGCCACTGCCCTATGTAAAAGGGGCACCCCGAGTTACAGCCAATGCTACAAGTCACAGTTGTGGTTTGATATCAATTAAGTTAATAAAACCCATTGAGGGCTAGCATCGACTAGAGTCGCCACCATGGTAGGCCTAGCATCGACTATAGTCGACACCTTTTAAATAGGATTTGTATAGGAATTGAAAATAGGCTTGTCCTCTAGGAACTATACTTTTTCCAGAGGCCGTCCCCATGGCCAGGACGATAATTTTTGCTCTGCCCTTATAAGGTTAAGCAGTGTAACCTACTACCGTAAATGCTCTTTTATAAGCCACCAAGAACAGATGGTTATTGCGGCTTTTAGAAGGTTCCCACACAAGGCGTGACTAAAACGAGGGTATTTGACACTGTAGAACAGTACTGAACTGCCAATTCTCAAGCCCTAGATGCGGCTTATAGCTTCTCCACAAACTCAGGGTGCGGCTTATATGGGGGAATTTATTCAATTATAAGTATGTAAATGAAAAGTGTCACTGAGACAGAATTTGCTACTTTGTAAATACCATAACATAAATATATGATAAAAATGTAAGAATATTTACTTCTTTAGCCTGCCAGACTTTGAGTGTTCTGTCCTGTGAGCCGGTATAGATGAGGTCCGTCCCGCCCCACTTTACACACGTTACCGACTGTAGGTGACCCGACAGCACCTTCTGACACTGTCCAAGTACCGTGTCCCAGGTACGCACCGTGCCGTCCTGCGTGGAACATGTGTTAATGCTAGTGCAGGAGTGCATCATGCCCATTGGTCAGCATGATGCACCAATGACGGGCTGGCGAGTCTGCTCGCCAGCACTTCATTGGAGCATCATGCTGACACTCTAGGAGTGTATCAACCCTGTAGGATTGGCATGATACATACAGCAGGATGAGTTCCTCGACAGGGCTGCATTCATGCTTCATGCCGACCAATGGGCATGAAGTATTAGTCCCTTAAGGGGTTAAAATGATTACTACTTACAGTGACTCTTATGAACTCTTCTTATAAGCCAACCCCACTCATAAACAGGACATAAACTTTAAGGAAATAGTTGATTTTGAAGAAAATCCTATACTCTTTTCCCCTGCAATCTATGGCAGAAACCTTTGCTACAAAACTCTATACACATAAGCAGAGATTTTTACTGGATTCAAAATGCATCTAAATATAAGAATGGCTTCTATGGATGGTAACTGCAACATGTAATGTATTCAGAACTATCGGCACTTTGGTATACCTTAGAGAGCAAGACTTGGTTGCTTCTTATATCGAGTAATATGAAGTGAAAAGAACGAATTAAGACTTACTTTTGATGCACTTGCTAATAACCTAGATTCTCCATCTCTGAAATTAAGTTGCGTATATGAGTGAGTGAGTAATAGATGTTTAACACCATTTCGAGGGCTAATGTCATATACATGGCAAGAACTACATTACACAATTTCATGAAGAAATGTGTCAGTGCCGGCACATATGTACACCACACACATCTGAGGGGATAGGAAAGATGAGATATAGATCCTTTTAAGTGGGCTAGGGAGGCCCAAATATACGAGTTATATAAAGATGTAGGTGGATTAAAAGTATCCGTACAATATGGGGCCTATGAATAAAAGCAGTTTGTATGAAGATGTTTCTGTTCTTCACACTTTAACCCTTGAACGTTTAAGGATGCATTGATGCAGGTGTCATAATGTATGGGTTCAGACAAGGTGAATAGACTTGCTATGGTTGAATTTATGCCCCATGGAAATGAATGGACAAGAGACACTGCCATTAATCCAATGCATACCGACCACGGAGCACTCTAATAGATAAATATCATAAAACCTTTAAAACTTACAAATGTAAAGGTTTCCATGCCAACCATGTGATCCATTGTGTATGTCCGGTTAATGTTCGCCCTAATTGTTTTCCTGTTTTGGGATCCCATATACAGATCTACAAACATACAAAGAAAGATTTAACGTGTGATATATATCACATATGGCCCAGGGTCTACTACCCCCCCTCCCCCCAATACAAAAATTGGGCGTTGTGCATTGAAGCACAGAAGGCTCAGGGTAGGTACCATAAAACCCTCTATCAACCCTGTAGAGTCACAGGAATCAGCACTTGCGAAATATTGACTAATTACTTACAAATAGAGACTATTATCTATACATGTACTGACACCAGTCTGGCATAATCTTCTCTTACTAAACCCCTTAGACCGCTGGCCCCCAGGTGTGCTGGCCCCCCGGACACCTGGCCCCCTGGACACTTGGCCCCCGGACACCTGGCCCCCTGGAGACCTAGCCCCTGGACAACTGGCCCCCTGGAAACCTGGCCCCCCTGGAAACCTAGCCCCAACAGAAAACTTTATCCTTAGCATGCTTAGTTTATCCCTCAGTCCCCAATGTGTTATGTGTATAGCTTGGACACTGTAAACATTGCCTGCTGAAAAAAAGTGTCTCACTTGGTGATTACCCATAGGACTCCATGTGCTAATTTCATCACCAAAATCTATCTGACCCATAGACCCAATGGTTAAAAACTTGTAGTCAGTATAGCTTCCAAAAACATGACGTAAGTACAGCAGCTTTTTTCCGTAGAGAAAGACATCACTCACCTAAAGGACAAAATGTTGTCTGATAGATGCAATTTGAAACTTTCCTTTGGCTTTTGAAAAATGTGTAAACTAACAGTATATCACTGAATGATTACACCCTAAAGTTGGTGATTACAAATTTGTGGATCTGACTGAAAACCCGGCTCCAATAGCTCAGGGGATACCCTGGGCCAAAAAGGAACCAATATCAAGGAAATTAAGTACAAAAGTGATTTCATAATAGATATTCTGATATTTCTCCATACAAAGGAAAAAGGATCTCAGTATCAAAGATATAAAAGTGACTTCACTCAATTTAATCCTATGATTATTGTGGCATTTCTCCTCTTCTAGGATCCTATATATGAATTAACAAATGAAAAGAATGAAAATAATTGAATATGGAAGAATCGATTTCACTTAATTTTATCTAATCAATATTACATAATGCATCTGTGCGTGAATACAGGTATACATGTAAATAACTGCAGTGTACCTGACTTTTCTTGTCCCCTGAGGCTAGTTTGAGTCCGTTTGGTGACCACTGTATGCACAGAACCCAATGTTTGTGTGCTGAAAGGTAACATATACAGAATTACTTTACTGACATGTTTAAGCAGCTGGGTCGCAAAATGAAAGCTAGTCTCAAAAGTGCCGCGGATAAAGAGGGATTGAATTAATCTTAAGTACTAGATATGGTATAAAAAAAAGTACAGGCCCTAAATATAAAATAGAAACATTCATTTAACTCCTAATAAAGATATTACATGAACGCTGCAAGAAGTACACATAAACCTTGCTAATGATATCAGAAAATGTCCCAACACTTTCCTTTTAATTATCCATGTGCCTGAACCAAATTTGTAATGTTTACAACTTGGGGCGACAATTCAATGCAGCCTACCTTTACATGTGAACTGTGGCGTCTCTGTGTTTACGTCCCAGAAGCGGACCGTGGTGTCTCCTGAACCACTCGCTAAAAACCTGCAACATGGCATTATAAAGAACTGGAACTATCTATTATCCCCCAAAAAAAGTTTATATACTATAGAAAAGAATGAACTTGAAAAATGTAAAATTGTACTGTACCGGTAGTTCCTCTCATATACCTGCAGCTTACAGTTATACATAGGTGCGCCTCATAGGTCTGGCATGAACTTGGGGTGCACCTTACACACTAGGTGCGCCTTACATATGAGGTACTACACTAGGTCCACTCTAATGTCCAAGTTACCTGCCGTCAGGACTGAAGGACACAGATATAACTGCCTCCGCGTGTCCCTCTATGGTACTCGTACATCGTGTGACGGCGCGCACCTTGAACACGGCTTGCGGCTGGTAGACGATCTCTAACACATCCTCAGAACCCTCCAACGTCTTAGCATCCAACGCACTCGCTAAACTCTCTGTGATTTCTGTGTCGTTGACGAAGAAAGAGTACGGGGTGGTCTCATCCTGAAATTTGGGAAAGAAAATTGAGGATATTGTCGCTGTGATGAATATTCTAGCAGGTTATCGTGCAGAAAGATACAGGATTATGGACTGAAGCCTTTGGAAAATCCACAACATATTGATAGATTTTCATCAGTTTACCTTTTGCAAAATGGCGTTACAGATGAGCTGAAGTTTGTCCACTGTAATATCCACTGGGAGATCAAAAGCCGATCCTGCCGTTTCACCGGATTCTGATTTGAACTGACACAGCAACCGCTTGTCACTCTTTTCAGCGTCTCCCTTTTCTGGTTCCATTGTAGTTTATCTTTTATCTGTAAAAAGGTTAAACTTGTGATCAGGTCATACCGTAGATTTATGGAAAGTTTTGGGTGTCAGCACAGAATTCTATCCTCCCCCCCCCCTCACATCTACAAAAATGCTTGGCCTCGTCAAAGATGGTTCAAATTCTCCCAGTCGGATAGCTATTCCCGTGAGCTACGCTGCAGCCCTGCTCCTACTTAACAGGCTACCTAGCAGTTTGTAAGCAGAGCAGCAGTAGCACAGGCGAGTACAGGAATGATTACCATTGCCGCCTATGGCGAGATTGTTTAAAAGTTTGATTTCTTCAAAAATACTAAAGATAGGGCTTTGGTACCTATATATCATATGTTAGAGAATATATGTTAAAGGTTAACATTTAAAAAAAATTGTTAAGCCGAAGAAAATTGGGGTGTTGAAGTTGGAGCAGGTGGCCAGTGTAGTATTCTTACTATGCACACAGCGCCAAGCTAAGGCACTTACCTAATTTTTAAGGTTCTATGCACTCTAGTGATCTATGGATAGATCTTGCAAAACTGATTGATTTTGCTTTTTGAATGAAGTCTTTATGTTGATTTAAAGCAAAGTTATGGCCATTCAAAGACCTGAAATTCAGCCTATCGTTCTGCCACAATTAACCATAGTTAAGAGTTTAATTGTGATCCAAATTTTGTGATCGACCAAGCTGGTATCAAGAGTCATTTACTTACTTAAATGCCTATTTCTCATGAACTATTGAAGCTAGAAACATGATTTAAAAAGTGGATTGAACTTCATCACAAGGCGCATGTGACCATGCATGTGATGACCTTTTCCAAGGTCAAGGTCATTTTAAGGTCAAAGGTCAATGTTGCAGAATTAGGTAAATGTTTCTAAAGCCTTGATATATCATGAGATATGGCAATTTTACTCCCATTTCATAAAATTGACCTTGACATGACCTTGATCTTTCCAAGGTCACCAGAAGGTCAATATATGCATGGTCATCTCCATTTTTTACTGACATTAGACCCAGTCTTTATCTCAAGTTTCTAGCCTTAATATATCACAAGATGTGCTGATTTTACTCCAATTTGACCTTGGCCAAGGTCACTACATGCCTGTTCAATGAATCACTGAAAATAAAAAAACCTTCAACTATGTCTTATATCAAGTTTCTAGCTTAAGTTTTTCATGGGAAGTACTCATTTGCCTAATTCTGCAACATTAATTATTGGTTAATTGTGGCAGAACGATAGGCTGAATTTCAGGTCTTTGAATGGCCATAACTTTGCTTTAAATCAACATAAAGACTTCATTCAAAAAGCAAAATCAATCAGTTTTGCAAGATCTATCTATAGATCACTAGCTAGAGTGCATAGAACCAAGTCTTAAAAATCAGGTAAGTGCCTATGACTTTTCATTAAGAATGATTTGTTGTTATAAAGATATATATTAGCGATTTTTAAACATCTAAAGTAGGCACTTACCTAGTTTTTTCAAGACTTTATCCCACTAAACTTATCTAATGAGCAATGGATAGATCTCGAGAAAAGAAGTGGATTTGCTTTTTAAATGAAGTCTCTATGTCAATTTAAAGTGGAATTATGACCGGTCAAAGGTACCAAATCAGACCCAGAATTCTGCCATAGTTAAGAGTTTAATTTGGATCCAATTTTGTGATCAAGCAAGATAAATCTAAGGTAGCCTAGATCACTAAAATGATTATTTTGGGCAATTTTCTTTTCAGATATGCAAGATATACCCCCAAGAATGTAAATAATGATACATTTTATCATAATCAAAAAATGTAAAAGCAAATTTTTGATGTCATCTTTTCCCTTGAACTGCGCGCTCTGACATAACCACGGCAGGCTATTGTCTTTGACTCAGGATGTTTGAATGATCATAACTTCCATTTAAATTGTCATAAAAACTTCATTTGAAAAGCAAAACCACTTATTTTTATCACAGCTATCAATATCTCACAATATAAAATGCATACAATAAGGTCTTAATTGATAGGTAAGTGGCTTACATGGGGAGGTTGGGACAAGTATCCAGAGATAATCTCGCCCAAAAAGTTTGCAGGGTCTGTCAAACATACTGCAGCCCCTTAGAAAAAGAAAAGCTAGACATTTTCTAGATGATTTTTAACCATAGAACAGGAGGGAAACATTTATTTTTAGGTGCACAGTGATCTTCTCCTCATAAAATGGTTCTAAACTTTTGGTTGAACTTCAATGGGGCCAAAGGCAAAATTCCCTGCATTCAACCTTGTACAAAGAATATTCATTTTAAAGCAGGGTTGTCAAGTTCTGAAAATGGACATGAGTGAGATTTTGAGAAAATGGACAAATATTGCGTGGTGTACCGCATCGCAGTGCAAGCGACATGAATCGCAAGGGAAATAACCCAGCAGCAGTAGGGGGGAGTGATCATTTTTGGACAACAGGGGAGGGTTACTGGGTTTGCGCGTGGATGCGTGAAAAAAATTTCGACCCCCACCTTGAGGGGGTAAATTTTTTTATGACCCCCCCATAAGGGACAAAAATCGCGTGCGAACGCCCCCTTTTAGCCTATAGTAACGCGCGGGGTTTTCCACTGAAAACAGGTGAAATTATTTTGACCCCCCAATCAGTGGTGTTGAAAAAATTCTGACCCCCCCTATCAAACCCATCAGCCCCCCCCCTGTTAAAAAATCATCACTCCCTTAAATTCCTGAGAAAATTTTGAAAGTTTCTATGTCAAAACATGCATTCTGGTGACTTCTGAGAATCACTATTATAACTTTGCTTCTAGTTGGAATATTTGAAAAATTCTTTCAGTTCTGGAATGCCCAGGATGCCAGAAATGCATGAGAAAGCCTTGTTCATGCGTGAGAGCGTGAGAAAGTGTCAAAATGCGTGACTCTCACGCCCAAGGCGTGAGACTTGACAGCCCTGTTAAAGGTCTAGCCAAGCCTGTTAAAATGAGCCCTTGTTTGTAAAGATCCTCCAGTAAATAGCTTCACAATAAACTTGCAAAGAAAGGAGAGTTTAACACTACCCAGTTTCAGCTTTATCACAGTTTCACACCTCTACTGCAGCAGACTCACACACTGGAGGTATTTCAGTGCCTATCTAAAGGTACCATTCAACAGAAAGAAATTAATTTTTTCATTTTTTAGCTTAATTGCCATAAAAAATGTCTCTAATAGGAATGTCAACTTAATTCAGAAAGCATTTGAATGCAAATATAAAGATCTTTCATTTGATTTATACTATATAGTCTATAAATAACTCCACAATCTATAAATTATAGATTCAGATTGTGGAGTTCCGTTCAGGTACTGATTTTTGGCTGTCATCGCTACTCAATTAGGGGAATGCCTACCACAGGGACTGTGTATTCAGTGAATGACACACTTCAGTGGCCCAGTCTACGCGGCGTAGCAAAACACGCTAACACTTCAACCACTTGATTGCGAAATACACAGCACTACTGTCAGTGGGAACTCCTTCATTTATCGCCCATGCCATGCCCATGTAAACAACCTCAATTCTATGATGTTTCAGTGACTAAAAATGGTAGATAACAATAGGTTGGAGTGGAGCCGAATTCTATATATTTAAACCAAGTTATTTTACGTAAATAGTACATTGATTTACCTATACAATCCCAAATAAATAACTACTCAAAAATACACGTGCACCACTCCACATGTGTTTTTTTTAACTCGCTGGTTCCTCGCGGACAGTGTCTATTTGCCGGTAATCAGATCAAGACAGCGAGGGAGTAACTACTTTAACCAAATCGATTTACTTCTGTTTTGCACCCGAAATCAACTAAATATCTACTCATCCGTACATACTAACAAGATAATGTAGTAATAAAATTATGATTCTTTAATGCCAAATACTGAGTACCCTCAAAAGTCTTGGATATCTCTTAACTTTTTTGGACAAAGATAAAATAATTTCATTGGACAAAGAAAAAATAATAAACGCTCCTTGGAGGTCACCGGCCGGCCGTTTCCTGTTGTGTGGCCACGGACTTGTCAACATGAGTTTTCTAGGGTTAAGAAAACTATTTCCCGCTGCTTTGGATACTTTATCTTATTCCTGCTCTTCCAGGACAATAGTGTTCAGCCGTGCAACCACAGCAGGTATGTTGTACTGCCATAATTTGTTCCGTTTGTGACTTTACTCAACGAGATCGTGGGCGATAATAGAGTAGCGATGGGCACCCAAATATAAAGGAATCCCACGTGACGTCACACCGCGTCACGGCGGCCATATTGGAAATACAGGGACTCCCCCCCACCCGAGGGGGGAACTGACTCGTATAACGGGTCGTCAACTCCGCCGTCAACTCCCAGTTGATGTTCGTGTATATATGTATAAAATAGTGTTGTATATGTATTAAATTGGTTCAATTATATGTAAATTTGACTTAAAGTCATATTCTACACTTTCTACTCCTCCCTAGCCCACCTAAAAAAGTATTATTTAGTAAAATACAAGTGCTATTGGGATACCCGTTACAACATGTGAGGTGGGATGCATTTTTTGCACTGTTCAAGACAAGGGAGCATTCATTTTTCAAAGGTTCACAAAATCAGTTCTGAATGAGTGGGGATGGTGGACTTTGGGAATGGTGCAGGAGTGGCAGTTCTTTAACATGGGGGGAGAGGGCTGGGGGGGAGGGGGTTTAGACTTTCTAGGATAAAAAAATTTCAGTGATCATTTTTTAACAACAGGTGGGGGGCTGGTGGGTTTGAGGGGGGGTAAGAATTTTTTCAACCCCTTGCCCAGGGGGGCAGAATTTTTTCCACCCCTCTAATGAGGGGGTCAAAATAATTTCACCTGTCTTCAGAGGGGGGGGGGGGGTCAATTTTTTTTCCCCGCGTCTGCGCATAAACCCACCAGCCCCGCCCCTGTTTTTATAAAAAAATGATCACTCCCTTAGGGGGAACAAAGAATTTCACCCCTTTTTTAAGCGAAAAAGCCCAGGCCCTACTATTAAAGGGAGTGGTCATTATTTATCAACGGGGGGAGGGTGGTGGTGGGTTTGAGGGGGGAGTTTGTAAAATATTCAGACCACTCCGAGGAGGGGGGTAACAAATTTTGACCCTTCTTGAGGGGGGGGTTGTAAAAATTTTACCCTCTTTTTAGCAAAAAGCCTGAACTCTACTATAGATCAAAGAGGGGCGCGGGGGTGCGCAAATTGTTTTTACTGCTGTTGAGAGGGGGTGCGTAAAAAATGTTCTGGCATCCGCACAAAAACCCACCACCCCCGCTGTTGATGAATAAAGACCACTCCCTAAAGAATAAAAGGGGGGGAGTGGAAAAGACTCCAAACCCCTCTATGTTGCCATGTGGGGATAGGGTGTTTACCCCTTTCACTTCAGTCTGGCTGGGGGGAGGGGTGGATGAGGGAGCATCTGTTAGGCTATTCATTTGGTACAAATGACATCATGCAGGTGTAGCGGGAGGGGGGTTAGGCCCGGCATGATGGGATTAATTTTCCATATACCTTCAGCATTGCAATATTGGCAAAAAACATGATGGGGGGGTATCAAAAATGGTCGAAAAAAGCATAACATCATTTGTACACACCTCAATTGCAGAGGTGGTGGATAGGAATAGGGGGCCTATATTTAAGGGGTAGGCAATTTTGTTTTTTATTGGGAGGGAAATGGGGATTTCATGTGAGTTGATGTCCTTCATACAAAGCTGTCAGCTCCAGGTTCTATAGAGGGGGTAAAGACCCTGGAGTTGATGTCCTGCATACGGAGCTATCAGCTCCAGGTTCTAGAGGGCTTAGTACGAGCTTAGTACTGAGGCCTAGTGCATCCGCCATTGCTATATCTGGGAGCTGGCAAGATAAGGACTGATAAGAACCAGCATGGTGGGTACTGGGTGTTACATAATGTACCCAAATAATTCTGCAGTGGCTGGAGGGAGGCATCTCATTAGTTGATATTGTATCCCGGGTCAGCCCTATAGAGGTGGAATAGACCATGGGAGTTGATGTCCTGTATACAGAGATGTCACCTCCAGGTTCTGTAATAGTGCTATAGACCATGGGAGGTGATGTCCTGCATACAGAACTATCAGCTCCAGGTTCTATAGACGATGTAAAGACCATGGGATGTGATGTCCTGTATAGAGAGCTATCAGCTCCAGGTTCTGTAGAGGGGGTATAGACCATGGGAGGTGATGTCCTGTATACAGAGATGTCACCTCCAGGTTCTATAGAGCTGCTATAGACCATGGGAGGTGATGTCCTGTATACAGAGCTGTCAGCTCCAGGTTCTATAGTGGTGATAAAGACCATGTGAGGTGATGTCCTGTATAGAGAGCTATCAGCTCCAGGTTCTATAGTGGTGATAAAGACCATGGGAGGTGATGTCCTCTATAGAGAGCTATCAGCTCCAGGTTCTATAGTGGTGATAAAGACCATGGGAGGTGATGTCCTGTATAGAGAGCTATCAGCTCCAGGTTCTATAGTGGTGATAAAGACCATGGGAGGTGATGTCCTGTATAGAGAGCTATCAGCTCCAGGTTCTATATAGGGGGTAT
This sequence comes from Acholoe squamosa, assembly GCA_949317995.1. Taxonomy (NCBI): domain Eukaryota; kingdom Metazoa; phylum Annelida; class Polychaeta; order Phyllodocida; family Polynoidae; genus Acholoe; species Acholoe squamosa. The sequence goes on from OX439041.1 coordinate 12,903,757, forward strand.
AGACCCTGGAGTTGATACCCAGTGAACAAAAAGACGTTTTCTGACGTTTTTCAACATAATTTGAAAGTTTGGAAACGTTTGTTTTGAATGTTATTCTAACGTTAAAACGTTGACTCATTCTGACGTTTTTCAACGTTCATACAAATGTTTTTTCTAACATTTTAAAACGTTTTCTAACATAATTTTCAACTTTCAAAAACATTAGAGAACATTCTTAAACGTTTCTACTAGCATAACCTCTGGGGTATTTTGACTTTGTATTGTGTATAGGTACCTATTGCCCAAACTATTGTGCCTGCCAAATTAATGACAGAACATAATCATTTGTTGTGCACATAGAAGTATCTTCATATAGAATTCTCCTGAAGCACATTATACCTGTAATCCCTGAGCAAAAATCTCTAGGACTGGTGCAAGAGGACATTGTCCTAAGAGGGAATATGTATATTTCTTGGTAACAAGCAATGGGTGTCTTCATCAGGATTATTTCATTTAATCCAATAGAATATGATAATACCAGTCATATTCTATCAAGCATGACTTGGAATTAAAGTTTTGATCCAAGGATATATGAAGTAAGCAAAAATATGATAATGTATACATTTAAAGCAACTTTAGATTACAGAACATACAGGGAAAATCTCCCCATCGATTGGCCTGCCACCTTGTGGGGAAGATATGTATAACACAAATGTATAAAAATGTTAGAAAACGTTCTATAAACATTTGTTGAATGTTTTATTACGTTTTAAAATGTTTGGAATGAATGTTCACATTCTAAATTACTGTTTATGTTAACAAACGTTTGTTAAATGTTTGTTTGATGTTATAAAACATTATATATGAACGTTTGTTTTGAAGCCTTTATGGACATTAGTAAACGTTTGCTGAACATTTCATTTATGTTGGAAAACATCAAAACCTAACGTTCACTTTCTAGCTTTAAAATGACGTTCACAAACGTTCTCTAAACGTTTGCTGTTCACTGGGTATCCTGCATACAGAGCTTTTAGCTCCAGGTTCTATAGAGGTGGTAAATACCATGGGGGTTGATATCCTGTATATATTGGTGTCAGCTCCATCACCCCTGACGGTGATGGTGGATAAACCATGGGAGCTGATGTTGGTTTTCAGCTCCTGGTCCTAATCTGATGGTGAAGGACTCTATAGCAGGCCATCAGCTCCAAGTCAATGCGATATACCATATTTCCCCGCGGACAAGCATTAAGTTGTAAATTGGTCGGGCGTAAACACGCAGCAGGCTATTTCATGAAAAAAGCAGCCTCCCACTTTGCATTATTCCTCACATAAATCTACCAATTATGTTTCAATATCCCATCTTTTACCTACAGATTACAGTCTGATTTATTTTCAAAGTAGTTTTTACACGGGGCCCCATCAATACATGGAGAAATATGGTATTCACTATGGGAGTTGATGACCTGTATGGTGGGGTGTCAGCTCCTGTACCATCAAATGATATAGGTAGTATCTGGAGCTGATGACCTATTAAACAGGTCATTAGCTTCAGTGCTATCTAACACCCTGTTATTACCTATAGCTGACAGCCTAGCATACAGACCATGAACTCCAGTAACATCACCTACCATAGTAACACCTGGAGTTGGTGCCTTACTATAGTGGTCATCACTTACAAGTTCCAGTGCTACATAGCCATAAAAGTACATGGGGACGATGCCCTACTATAGAGGCCTTCACCACCAGTACTCTACACCTGAGTAGGACCCGAAGCTGACACCCCACCATACAGGTCATCAACTCCCATAGTAAACACCATATTTCTCCATGACATGGCCAGGCCCCGTGTAATAGCCAATAAATGTTACGTTTTAGGCCATAACTCCACTTATATGTAAGGTAGTTAGACAATTTCTTCACGGTACAATTTGTACTCATGTCCCATCTACCGTAATCTCCCGCGTATAAGGCGCGTCTTATACGGGGGGTTTTAATTCTCATTTGATCCACAAGGGGGACACCAAGACCTTTCTTTTGATATCTTACATGCCCCCTTGGTCAAAATAGGACAAAATGGGGCCTAAGAGGGCCGAAGGTGGCCCAAGCTACCCATAGGTTTTTGAATTTTGAAAATTCATTCAGTAGAACCAAACTTATGCATTTTTCATTTTTTTGAGAATTTTCCAAAACTCTAGGTGCGCCTTATACGCGGGCTGCGCCTTATACGCGGGAGATTACGGTATTAAAACTACTTTGAAAATAAATCAGACTGTAAGCTGTAGGTAAAAGATGGGATATTGAAACATAATTGGTAGATTTATGCTAGGAATAATGCAAAGTGGGAGGCTCCTCTTTCATGTAATAGCCTGCTCCATGTATAAGCCTGACCAATTTACCACTTAATGCTTGTATAAGCCTTGGCTTATACATGGGGAAATATGGTATATCGCCTTGACTTGGAGCTGATGGCCTGCTATAGAGGCCTTCACCATCAGATTAGGACCATGGTTTATCCACCATCACTGCCAGGGGTGACGGAATAGGGGGCTTAGGGTGGCCATGCCCCCAATCTCAGACTAAGGGGGCCAGACTATATTTTGCACCCCCCAAATTATGAAACCAATATACACTGTTATGGTGAACTTGGTCATTTGCTCCCCACCTGACCCGTGTCGGCTCCCCTGAAGTCACATTGCTTCCGACACCCCTGACTGTGCCTGGAGCTGACACCACTCTATACAGGACATCACATCCCATGGTCTTTACCACCTCTATAGAACCTGGAGCTGATAGCTCTCTATACAGGACATCACATCCCATGGTCTTTACCACCTCTATAGAACCTGGAGCTGATAGCTCTGTATGCAGGACATCACCTCCCATGGTATATAGCACTATAACAAAACCTGGAGGTTGTAACGTATGCGCTTGGCGCCATCTTGTGCGTAGAATGTTGGGGACCGGAAGTTGAGTGATATTAGGGAATAAACGTCAGTCTAGCACGAGGCACCGAATTGTAAGGTCTTGGTTCTTCCTTCAACTCATTACAGAGGTGACATCTCTGTATGCAGGACATCAACTCCAGGGTCTATACCCCCTATATAGAACCTGGAGCTGACAGCTCTGTATGCAGGACATCACCTCCCATGGTCTATAGCACTATTACAGAACCTGGAGGTGACATCTCTGTATACAGGACATCAACTCCCATGGTCTATACCACCTCTATAGGGCTGACCCGGGATACAATATCAACTAATGAGATGCCTCCCTCCAGCCACTGCAGAATTATTTGGGTACATTATGTAACACCCAGTACCCACCATGCTGGTTCTTATCAGTCCTTATCTTGCCAGCTCCCAGATATAGCAATAGCGGATGCACTAGGCCTCAGTACTAAGCCCTCTAGAACCTGGAGCTGATAGCTCTGTATGCAGGACATCAACTCCAGGGTCTTTACCCCCTCTATCGAACCTGGAGCTGACAGCTTTGTATAAAGGACATCAACTCACATGAAATCCCCATTTCCCTCCCAATAAAAAAAAAATTGCCTACCCTGCTGAAATATAGGCCCCCTATTCCTATCCACCACCTCTGCAATTGAGGTGTGTACAAATGATGTTATGCTTTTTTCGACCATTTTTGATCCCCCCGTCATGTTTTTTGCCAATATTGCAATGCTGAAGGTATATGGAAAATTAATCCCATCATGCCGGGCCTAACCCCCCTCCCGCTACCCCTGCATGATGTCATTTGTACCAAATGAATAGCCTAACAGATGCTCCCTCATCCACCCCTCCCCCCAGCCAGACTGAAGTGAAAGGGGTAAACACCCTATCCCCACTTGGCAACATAGAGGGGTTAGGAGTCTTTTCCACCCCCCCCCCCATTTTATTCTTTAGGGAGTGGTCTTTATTCATCAACAGCGGGGGTGGTGGGTTTTTGTGCGGATGCCAGAACATTTTTTACGCACCACCTCTCAACAGCAGTAAAAACAATTTGCGCACCCCTGCGCCCCTCTTTGATCTATAGAAGAGTTCAGGCTTTTTGGTAAAAAAAGGGTCAAATTTTTACACCCCCCCCTCAAGAAGGGTCAAAATTTTTTACCCCCCTCCTCGGAGTGGTCTGAATATTTTACAAACTCCCCCCTCAAACCCACCACCACCCTCCCCCCCGTTGATAAATAATGACCACTCCCTTTAATAGTAGGGCCTGGGCTTTTTCGCTTAAAAAAGGGGTGAAATTCTTTGTTCCCCCTAAGGAAGTGATCATTTTTTTATAAAAACAGGGGGGGGGGGCTGGTGGGTTTATTCACAGATGCGGGGAAAAAAATTGACCCCCCCCCCTCTGAAGACAGTTAAAATTATTTTGACCCCCTCATTAGAGGGGTGGAAAAAATTCCGCCCCCTGGTCAAGGAGTTGAAAAAATTCTTACCCCACCTCAAACCCACCAGCCCCCCCCCCTACCTGTTGTTAAAAAATGATCACTCCAGGTTTGAATTTTTTTTTTCCTAGAAAGTCTAAACCCCCTCCCCCCCAGCCCTCTCCCCCCATGTTAAAGAACTGCCACTCCTGCACCATTCCCAAAGTACACCATCCCTACAGTAGATAATATATGCTCCCTCACCTAGTGATGATGGAATTGCGCGCTGCAAGCAGCGCGCACCATATGTGCCTATTGAACACACCAATGTATAGCTACCTAGACACTGACTGGGAGTTGACGGCGGAGTTGATGCCCCGTTATACGATCCAGTCCATACCTCCCCACCCACATGAAAGCACTGTTTACTGTAGCAGGGCTGTCACGCATTTTGACACTTTCTCACGTTCTCACGCATAGACAAAGCATTCTCACGCATTCCTGGCATTTTGAGCTTTCCAAAACTGAAAGAATTTTTCAAATATTCCAACTAGAAGCAAAGTTATGAGGTGACATAAATGTAAAGATGAACTCTGATTAGTTTGAGCCTCCTGTTTCTTCACTATTCACCCATTGTTAAAAGATGATCACACCCTTACTGATACCATCAAATAATGTGGGGAAGTTTTATTCTAAAATTGTGGGGTCAAGAAGAATGTGATCAGGGAAAATACAGCCCCTTTCTTACTCTCTGATTTGCCCATGCACTGACAACTATTTCCGAAAATGATAATCCTAAAAGAATTGATTCCTTAATCATCCAGGACCTTCAAAAATTCATTACATGGATCCCCCAATATTTTTCCTGTCATATCATGGAATAGCCTGGTGGAAGTTTTGTTCTAAGGGAGTGATCATTTTTTAACAACAGGGGGGGGGGCTGGTGGGTTTGCGCGCGGACGCGCGAAAAAAATTTCGGACCCCCCCCTCTTGAGGGGGTAAAATTTTTTCGACCCCCCCCATAATGGACAAAAATCGCGCGCGGACGTCCCCTTTTAGCCTATAGTAACGCGCGGGGTTTTCCACTGAAAACAGGTGAAATTATTTTGACCCCCCCATCAGAGGTATTGAAAAAAATCTGCCCCCCCCCTGTCAAGGGGTTGAAAAAATTCTGACCCCCCCCTCAAACCCACCGGCCCCCCCCTGTTGTTGAAAAATGATCACTCCCTAAGTTATGGGGCTAAGAATGTGGCCAAGGGAAATTAACTTTCTCATTTACCCATGCACTGACACTAGTGACAGTGACAGGCATTTCTGAAAAATGGAAAACCTGAGACAAACTATTCCTACATCCATCATACTCATCAGAAATCAGATGTTTGGATATCCACAGATTCCCCAATGTCTGGGCTTTCTAAGCATACCCCTGAATAGTATGGGAGACGTTTTGTTCAGAAGTTATTTGCAAAAATGTTGAGCCATTTCAGGCTGCTTCCCTGCAGTGCAGTGAGGGGGAGTGGCATTGTTTACGTTTGGTATTTCCAACATGGCCGCCGGCGCTATATAGGTCACGCTGTGGGCACGGTCTATTAGATTTAGTATAATCCAATCGAAAATTATACCCTAGAAAGAAGAAATCTTTGCCAACATAATGCTTCTTGAATGAATGAAATAGACTGATTAGAAGAGAAGGAGTGGATTTTTTAATATAAGAAAGTTAGGATTATTTCCTGTCACCTTTTTCTGGTCATTATCAGCTCTGTGAGGGAAAATTAGGTCAAGTCATGCCTCACTGACCACACTCACTGAGTGGTGCATTTTTGACATTATCCCATATAAATGCTTATAACTTTCTAACAGTCAAGGTTACAGAGAAACCAGTCACACCAGAAGACAGAAAACAGTTTGGTGGTTCTAGGGGTATAAATTATTTTGTGATTTGACATAGAAAAATGTATCATATTTTGATGGAAACTCAAAATTCTGTGTGGTGGAGTAAATTCACTCAGGTCAGATTTGTGTAATTTTGAGCAAAATATGCTGTTACTCTTTTTCTTCAAGCACTTTTGAGCACACATATATTTAGGAACCAGTTTTAGATTCTTGTAGGAAACAAAATTAAGCACATTTTGGTGGTGGTTCTCAAAGGTATCCTAAAACTTTGTAATTTCAAAAAAATGGTTAAAAATTCGAAATATTTTCATTCAATTTTAGATTTTGTCAATTTCTGTTTTTCTTCATTAGACAGGAAGCTTGATATTTTAAGTTTAAGTTGCTCTTTAAAGTGTGTCATTTGACAAAGAATTGTAGGAATTACAACAAATTTAGTAACTAATGGCAGGGTCAGAGGCACTCTGGTCAGAGCAAACATTGTCATTTGGAAACTTCATCTATAAAAAAACTACACATCCCACAAGAAAATGCCTATGGTATTCCTATTCTATGGGTCTTTTTACATAACATACCCAAAGATGGTATTTTTCCATGAATCAGAAGTAACAAAATTCAGGTTTTGAAGTTGCTCGATTTACTATAGTGACAGAGAGGCAGCGTTCAGCAGTAGCTGCTGACGCCCATCCCTAAATAAAGCACTCTAGTGACTCCTAGTGATTCCGCTGTAATATCAATTAAATATGCAAAATGTCGCTCCGTGAAAAATGTTTCCGCGGAAAATCAAGTTACACTTTGCGTTAATAATACTTCTAGGGCGTAGGGGCAGTATCATTAGGGTTGATGTTTTTTCAATTTCTATGAGAGGAGAGGTAGGCACTTACCTAATTTTTAGGACTTGGTTCTATGTACTCTAGCTAATGATCTATGGATAGATCTCACAAAACTGATTGATTTTGCTTTTTGAATGAAGTCTTTATGTTAATTTGAAGCAAAGTTATGGCCATTCAAAGATCTGAAATTCTGTCTATCGTTCTGCCACAATTAACCATAGTTAAGAGTTTAATTGTGATCCAGATTTCGTGATCATTCTAGCTGGCATCAGGAGTCATTTAATCAGTTAAATGCCCATTTCTCATGAACTATTACAGCTAGAATTATGATATAAAAAGTAGATCGAAGGTCATCACGAGGCGGATGTGATTGTGCATGTGGTGACCTTGGACAAGGTCAAGGTCATTTTAAGGTCAAAGGTCAATGTTGTGAAATTAGGTAAATGACTACTTCCTATGAAAAACTAAAGCTAGAAACTTGATATAAAACATAGTTGAAGGCTTTTTCAGTGATCAGTGTGAACAGGCATGTGGTGACCTTGCCCAAGGTCAAGGTCATTCTAAGGTCAATGTTATGAGATTGGAGTAAAATTGACACATCTCATGATATATCAAGACTAGAAATTTGAGATAAAGAATGGGTCTAAGCTCACCAAAAGACCTTGCATATGGTGACCTTGTCTAAGGTCAAGGTCATTTTAAGGTCAAAGGTCAATATTGCGAAATTAGATAAATGACTACTTCCATTGAAAAAAAATTTAATATCTTTAGTTATGGAATATCCTTGGTCAGCAAAGGATCATGAGTTTTAAAAAGCAAAATATAGTCACTTGGCCTGGTGGGGTATTCACCTGACTAGATGGGTTCACACCTAGCCCCCATGTGCTGTTGAGAAGTCCTCTGCCTCTGCATCACCCTCCCTCTCAGAAGAAGTCCCCTGTTTGTGTACTGGCCTCCCCTTTTCTTCATAGAGAAATCCTGCTAGTCAGTCCTCTCTTAAGATGTTCACTAAAAGGACCTACTGGTCAGTACTACAGAAGAAAAACCATGTAGCCCCTGGAGTGAAGGACCTAGGCTAGAGTAGTGGTGCAGTGGGGGTGTGGGGGGGGGGGTGGGAGGTGTGGGAGGTGGTCCCAGCCTACCCCTCTCAGAGCTTGTAGGTGAGGATGTTGGGGTTGCTTATAAAACATAGTGGTCCATGTCTAAATGGAAATGTTAAGGCATATTCTATAACATTTTTAACCGTAGAACACATGCAAACTAGTTATTTTTATGAGCAACTTGATCTTCATACAATAAAATGCCTCCAAAGTTGGGCTTTAATTTCACTTGACCAAACCCTTATTTTTTTCTCAACCAATCATTGATAACTTATATGCATGTGATAGATCTCATCAAGCCCGTTAATATGACACCCTAATTGTCTTGATATTCCAATAAATAGCTTCAGAATCGACTTTTGAAGATAGGTGAGGTAAAAAGTGTCCCTCAAAGGGTTAATCACACTATGAGTGGCTGTGGCGGCCAGAACCGCGAACGGGAGTTACGTCAGTGCCTAGGAGAGGGATATTTTCATGGTTTCTTCGTTTCAAATAGGCATGGCAGGGGGTTAAAAATTGTTTTTCAAAAAATTCAAAAAACAAAATTTATCAATACTTTAGGATACTAGAAGTGCGTAAAGTGTGTTTTTATTAGGGTTTGATATGGGTTTGATAGCAAAATCCATCATGTTAAGATGCTGTCTGGAACAGGCTTTTCACTGAGAATTGCCCTGAATCTGCCCGAACATGGGGTCCTGGCAAGAATCTAAGAAATTGAAAATGTCATCACAGAGCTATCTAAAACCAGTCATAACAAAGCCCAACATTTTCCCTCTATGAATCAATTAGATTTATCTTCCTAATGTCAGTAGTTTTTGTACAAGAGGCGATTGTGTACAGGCTGTCAGAGGGAGTTTTCACAGAAAATGATAAAAAAGCACACTTGGCATCTTCAATATAAATGGTCATAAGTCATTGAATTGTCAATGGATTTTGATGCCGTTAGGTTTTCCTTGTAGGGAAAATATTATATTATCATATCATTGATTCATTTTAGATATTCTGTGAAGTTTTCCTAATTTTGAAGACCAGGAAAGTGGACATGGCCAAAATTTCAGGGTCAACCTTGCTCTACACCTTACTTTCCCACAAACACGGCCATGCACAAATCAATGAACATAAGACTGATTTATATAGAAAAATAATGACTTTTCATCACTTATATAGTGGCTAGAGAGTATCAGCAACTTTGTCAGTTTTTCAGCATAACCTAACTTTGAACCTCTGATATATATCATTGATAATTTGTTTTTATATAAATTATAGCCTGATACTAAAAATAGAGGTGTTGTAGGCAATCATAGCATTTGGAATTATTCAAATATCTCTATAGGTTCTCCTCCAGGGTGGGGGCAAAGTTGACCATACCCAGACAGAAGAACTCGGGCAGAAATGGCTGCTGCAGCAGGCACAGTGCCTGGGGCGCCCTCTTCAGGACACTGCCATGCCTATTTCAAAGAAAAAAACTATTTGTTTTGAGATTAAGTAACGTTTATCACTCTTCTATCAGATGTTTTGATCTTGCATGATACGATTTAGAGGGTGCAAAGTCTGTTGGAAGAACGCTGGAAACATTTTGCATGGTAGCGACATTCTGCATGCGACACCGGCAATCATTAGATAGGGATTCTTGTAGACGGCAAAACTGACACCCTACCCATTTCAACACTACACTGGAGCCCTGCGCCATAATATTTCATATACCGCGACGTCACAAGCGACATGTGAGGTAAAGATTACGATGCGTTTGTGTCCTTCACGTAAAAGAGAAAAGTGGATTTCAGCCAAATGAAGTAGATTACCCCTTTTATTTTACGAAAGGTAGAAAGAGAAGGTTATGTTTCTCGATTCATCTTCAATATTTTGCTGATCAAGAGTCTTGTTACAATAGAATGGAGGGTATTCTTCTCCCGACTGACCTCTGCAGCGTTATCTTTCCCCCAGAAGAATGGCGGCATCGTAGCCCCCCCTGGATTTCCGTCAAGAAATCGTTTGCAAGAATGGGCACGCATCTGGGTCACTTCTTGGGATTTTAACCTGGCCGGAAGTAGAATGACGTCACACTGGACTTCAAACATTCACGCCGCCTCAGTTCCTCAGGGACGTGGTGGGACCATGCTGTCACACACTTCTGAATGTTTTCAGATGAGATCTCATCTGAATAATAATCTTCCATTTAAGTTTCCATAAGTTTCAGATGATCTCATCTGAATGTAATTCAAATTCAGATGAGTTCTGGTATATATCCTTGATTGGGGGCCCCTTTTGGCGGGCACCCCGGGAACCGCGCCGGCGTCAACATTCGTCTCCACGGAGGGCCAGGTTAAATCTGCAAGAAGTGCCCCTTTTGCGATGGGCACTGGCAGCCCGTACTGACCACTGCCTCTCTGTCGCAGTAAATAGTAAAGTGAGCAAATTCACAACTTGAAATTTGGTACTTCTTTTCCATGAAAAAATGCGATATTTGGAAATGTTATGTAAAAAGACCCATAGAATAGGAATATCATAGGCATTTTAGTGTGGGATGTGTAGTTAATTATAATATCAAGTATACACATACCGTAATCTCCCGCGTATAAGGCGCAGCCCGCGTATAAGGCGCACCTAGAGTTTTGGAAAATTCTCAAAAAAATGAAAAATTCATAACTTTGGTTCTACAGAATGGCGCCGGCGTCAACATTTGTCTCCACGGAGGGCCAGGTTAAATCTGCAAGAAGTGCCTCTTTTGCGATGGGCACTGGCAGCCCGTACTGACCACTGCCTCTCTGTCGCAGTAAATAGTAAAGTGAGCAAATTCACAACTTGAAATTTGGTACTTCTTTTCCATGAAAAAATGCGATATTTGGAAATGTTATGTAAAAAGACCCATAGAATAGGAATATCATAGGCATTTTAGTGTGGGATGTGTAGTTAATTTTAATATCAAGTATACACATACCGTAATCTCCCGCGTATAAGGCGCAGCCCGCGTATAAGGCGCACCTAGAGTTTTGGAAAATTCTCAAAAAAATGAAAAATTCATAACTTTGGTTCTACAGAATGAATTTTCAAAATTCAAAAACCTATGTGTAGCTTGGGCCATCCCGGACCATCCTGGGCCCCCTTATGTCCTATTTTGACCAAGGGGGCATGTAAGATATTAAAAGAAAGGTCTTGGTGTCCCCCTTGTGGATCCAATGAGAACTAAAACCCCCCGTATAAGACGCGCCTTATACGCGGGAGATTACGGTAGCCATGTTTGCAGTGACCGGGGTGCCTCTGATCCTGACATCACTTACTAAATTTGTTGTAATTCCTACAATTCTTTGTTAAACAACACAATTTAAGGGGACAATTTAGAACTTAAGATATCAAGCTTCCTGGCTAATGAAGAAATAGACATTTTTTCAAAATTTGAAATTGAATAAATAAATTTCAGATTTTTAACCATTTTTTTGAAATTACAAAGATTTGGCGCACCTTTTAGAACTACAACCAAAATATCCGTAATTTTGTTTTCTACAAGAATCTAAAATTTATTTCTATATATATGTGTGCTGAAAAGTGCTAGAAGCAAAAGAGTAACAGCATATTTTGCTTGAAATTGCACAAAACTGACCTGAGGGAATTTACTCCACCACAGGGAATTTTGAGTTTCCATCGAAATATGATACACTTTTCCATATCAAATCATAAAAAAAATTAGATCCCCAGAACCACCAAACTGTTTCCTGTATGCTGGTATGACTGGCTTCTCTGCAACTTGAACTGTTAGAAAATTATGAGCATTTATGTGGGATAATGTAAACAATGCACCACTCATTGAGTGTGGTCAGTGAGGCATGACTTGACCTAATTTTCCCTCACTCAGCTGATAATGACCAGAAAAGGTTGACAGAAAATATTCCCAACTTTTTATATTCAAAAATGCACTCCTTCTATTCTAATCACTGTATTTAATTAATTCAAAAAGCATTAGGTTAGCAAAGAGTTCTTCTTTCTGTGGGATAAATTTCGATTAGATTGTATGAAATCTATTTTTTGGATGCCCATCCCTACATTAGATTAATTAGGGTAGGCACTTCAACAAAATTTTTAAAATGAAAGCAGAGCAATCCCTTTACATTCGATTAAGCTCATAAAGAGATTTCCAAAACTTTTGGAATAAAGTTTCTATCTTATCTAGAACCAGAGATATAAAAAAAAACTGTGCCCGAAATTCTGAGGTAGATCTATGGCCAAAAAAAAAAGAAGTTGTGCTTCTGGTTGGGGCTTGAAAAATCCTAGGTTGGGAGGGGGGTAATTTATTTATTTATTTATTTTTTTTTTTATGCGAGGCATTCTCACATATGAGGCAAAGCGTGGTTTTGAAATAATTCTATAAGGCAAACCTCAGGGTTGATTGTGGGCTCTCCAATAGAATTTTAATTCAGCTATACCTCACATAAAAGGTGCACCCTGGGTTCAGGGACATCCTATAAGGTCTATTGGTCATGAAACGTTGCACATTCTGCCAATTTTGGACAGTTGATACTGAAAATCCTCATGTATAGGATGCCCCTCCCGTATAGGACGCACCTACTCTGTAGACCTCCGAGGGTCCTGACCCTCAAGTTCAAGTTTCAAGTTTTAAAAGTTTTTATTTCCAGGAAAGAGTACATACAGGTTTTCACCGTTTCGGAGGTCTCCCTGTCTATCAACCCTGGGAGACATTAACAAGGAAATATCTCTGTTTCAGATGCAACAATGAATAAATATGCTCAAACATGCCTTTTTCAAGATAGCCTTATGGGCGCTCAGTTACAAAAGTTTAAAATTTAAACTGTATAACAACAATAAAGACATCACAGGACAAAGACACGGTGTACGTCGTTTGGTAAGAGGAAATGAAGTGTCAGGCTAGATCTGAGGGGCCAGGACCGATTTACCGGTATATAAAAGGGACAAGCAGTCAGCAGACCAGGATTTGTAGAAAAAGGAGGTCAGAGACCAAAGGTGTCTGTTGGTAGTTTATCTACTCAGCCAATCTGGCAGAGTGACCAATTCTCATAGAAGTACTTACTGTCAGGTCTAATGCTTCCATCAACACTTCCCCCAATGTATATCCAAAGATTCACAATACACAAAGCACTTGAAATGCATGTAATAATTGAGAATCCAGGTGATTTTCAAATCTCCCTCCCTTACTCCAGCAGGCTGAAATGGAAGCCATTGAAGGAGTGATAGTGTAGGCTAATCATAAACATTTCAGATTTATTGGATATATCTTGTGCTTTGCTCATTACATGTTGCTGTACATGAAAACTTACATGTTTGTGAGTATGAGGGACAATTTCTAGAAACTGACAGTGAGTACTTTGTTCAGAACAGCCAGGTGTTTGAGCCATTATAGCCAGGAATACATGCTGCTCTCTGCCTGTAAGCAGGCAGATCTCTCGGCCTAGACGCACCCTGACGTAGGCGAAATCATATATAATAGGACTCACCTGGGATAAGATTTTGGTCATTTTAGTACTGTTCTATAGTGTAAAATGCTCGCCTTTAGGATGCACCCTGAGTTCAGGTAAATCCTATAGGACGCATCTGAGGGTATTCTTGTGCAAATCTGCGTCCTACACGCGAAGGTCCTATACGCGAGGATTTACGGTACCTAAATTTTACCCATACTTGTCTTAAAGTTTGTGTAGTGACAGTTGTGACATTACATGATCTTTTTCTTTTTTTGGGAGGTGGCTGATGGTGAAGTTCTATCTTGCTCAGGGACCTCTTAGGCCACCTCATTAAAATAACTTGGATTACGGGATTTTGTAGCTGAAACTTGGGGTGCCAGAGGCAAAAAAAAAGTTTCAAAATGACCCTTGGATACCTAGCGCCCAGAGGCAAAAAAAAAAGAAGGGGAAAAAACCATTAAAAGTTATGTTTTGGGGCACCTATGTCACCTTTTTGTCACCAGGTAAAAGACAATTTAGGTATCAGGTGTGTTTTTTTTAATGCCAAAAATCCGAGCAGTGGATCCGTAATCCAAGTTATAAGAATAAAACAGCCTTATGGATTTTTTTTTCGGCCAATGGACGACCAGAATCATAGATGTAAGAGCCTGCAATCTAAGTATTTAGAATAACATTACCAAAGCCCCACATTGGCTCTGATTCACATATTAGCTATTGTTAATAAGTCAGTATTTATGGTAAGTGTACAAGCAGTATTCCATAAGGTGTAGTGACCATTATGCATAAACTCCATTTTAACAAAAATGTGGTGAGTAACGATCATCCATGAATGCTCTTTAGGAGTTATTCTGGAAGCAATCTAGTAGTTTGTGCAATTGATCAGACACTGATGTTGCTTTACATTGCTAAATAATTATCTTACAGCCGCTTTTGACTTCCATTTCCCTTTATTTGACGTCATTCATACTTAGATGCTCATTATAAATTGGACTATTAAATCCATAAGGACTGAATTCTTAAAAAAAAAAATTCAAATAGAAAAAATGTCGAGGTTGGGTGGATTTCTCAAATTAGGTAGGGCAACCAGAAACACAACCTTTTTTTTAGGCCTAAGTAGCACTATAGAAATGGTAGAGATAGGTGTCAGTTTTTGTGATGTGAGTGCAGTCATGCAGTGTGGTCACTGCCAGTGGCCCACCTGCTTGGCTACCACTTACCCACTATTGTATGCTTCCTTTTCAATTCATAAGTGTCTGGGAAAATAGGATCTCAGGATCCATCCTTCACAAACGAATACTGGACACCTCGGAAGCAAGGACAGGTCAGAAGCAGACACCTCGGAAGCAGGCATTGAGACTTCTTGGAAGCAAGGACAGTTTGGGTGCAAAAGGAACCATGATATCCCTCTCATCTTATAGAATTTGAAAAATAACAACCCTAATGATACTGTCCCTACACCGTAGAACCATGGAATGGCCAAAACCTGTTTAAAAATTGTTAAAACAATTATTTTAAAAAGTCATTTGCTTCCGAGATGTCTGCTTCCGACCTGTCCCTGCTTCCGAGGTGTCTGCTTCCGACCTGTCCTTGCTTCCGAGGTGTCCAGTTACCTCACAAACTATAGATTTCTGAAATCTTTGGAATCTAAGCTGTTTGAATCTGTTATTGAATTCTTTCCATGACTATTTTAAGTGGGTTTAAAATGCTCCTAAAAAATCGTAACATGACGGCACCAAGCATGAATGTCACTTTTCTATTTCTTTTTATCTAGAGGTTCAGGTGCATAGAAATATAGGTACTTATAGTCCCATCTTAAAAAATATTTTTCATTTCTGAAATCCTAGGAACCTCACGCCCTCAGCTGTTTGAATCTGTTGTTGGATTCTTTCCAGGACTATTGTAAGTGGGTTTAAAATGCTCCCGGGAAAAGCTAACATGACGGCAACGAGCATGAACGTCATTTCTATTTTTTTATCTAGATGTTGAGGTGCATAGAAATATAGGTTCTATTTATCCCAACATAGAAAACTTTACATTTTTGAAATCTTTGGTATCTCAGCTGTTTGAATCTGTTATTGGATTCTGTCCAGGACTATTTTAATTGGGCTTAAAATGCTCACGGGAAATTGTAACATGACAGCAATGCACACATTTAGTGCTGTTCACAACCTCCTGGCAGAAATGTGAAAGGGAGTGGGAAATCTGTAAAATGCATCATATTTTGGTCCTCCTAAAAGTATCAGTGAGCAAAGTCATAGAAACATGAAACTTCATATCCTGGGAGATTATCATGCCCTGAAGCTGTGTCTGGTGTTAGTTTTTTGGTGTCTCCATTGCTTGATATGTTTTTCAAAGCTTCAATATTACCTTCATATTCAACTTACTGTAAAACGGTTAATAATTGGAATTTTTCCTCCCAGATTTCGCTGGTGGATAGCTTAATATCTAAACTCTAGGGACAGCTATGAAAATCCCACATAAACTATATAATAATAGCCAAAATCGGTGATACTCCCGAGGCTGCGAATAACTGCCACACTGAGACCTGACCAAAAATGGTAAAAGCTGCCTGCCAGCTTTTCTCGCCCTCCACTGTGTGAATATCAAAGTGCCTTATAAGGGATAACTAGGTCTAGGGATAACATCCCGGGAACCCGAGGCCCTGGGCCCTCTCTGTCACTATAGTAAATGATCAAATAGAATTTTCTATTTTCGGCCCCTTTCCCTGTGTCAGAAGGAAATATATTCTGTACCCTACTGCAATAATATCCAGGGAATCCGAATCTGTTGTTTAATTTATTGTAAAATCAGCAGTTAAATTATTTAATTGTGTATCTTACCATAACTTAAATAGTCGTAGGATATCCGACCTCCTCCACTCCTGGCTAGTCAAAACTTAAAGGGTGTGAGCTGCAGACTGTAGAAATTGTGCAAAATCTTGAAATCTTTACTCATAAGTTCTGGTCCTGTTCTATTTATATATGCTAGTGCAAATAGTCTGCGCCAACATGACATCTGGAAACCCCGCCCATGCTCCCATAGGCGATGCACTGTGGCGAGTCACTACCCTTTATTAAATCATCATTTTCTCTAAATCTGATGCCCATAATGAAAATCCTCTCAACCATAGATAGATATAGACCAGATGCATCAATAGAGACTATATTTGCCAAGATTGGCCAAGAATAAGTCATAGAAAATACGGGCGGAAGAGGAAATTTTTGCTGCGCGAGATTGGCACTGTGGAAGGCAATGGCTACTGATGATACTGTGAGCTCAGTGAAACGATATACTACCCTGTGAAAAATCTTATGTTTCTTTACATTGGCTGTGCTCAATGGGTCATTCTCTTCAACGAAGTTAGATTAATTTTCTGTGCATTGAAAAAGTCCAAATTTATTTAGATTGATTAAGGATAAGTGGTGGAAAGATTTTGTGGAAGTGGAAGATTTTGCCGTACGGGATCGGCAGTATAAGCAGGGCAGTCGCCACTATGTCATACTACCCTGTAAATAATTCTAATTTTCCCTATATTCACTAGGCACTGTATAACATCATTTAAAACCGTGGATAGATACAGGCCATATGTATCAACATACACCATATTTGTTAAGATTGGTGGAGAAAAAGTGGTGCAAACTTAATATGGAAGAGGAAAATTTTGCTGTGCGAGATCGGCAGTTGCTGTAGCCACTGTCACTGTAGCTCAATCTTACCCTGTACAAAGTCCCTATTTACTCTCTAGTTACTGCACAAAAAAACAACTTGTCTTGAACATAGATAGAAATACATCATAGCTATCAAAAGAGACCATCTTATACTTACCAAAAGCTGCTATTTTTGGAAGAGATTTTATTCAGGCCTCAGCCCTAAAATGTTGTGTATAAAATGCAGCAAAATGCATCATTTAAAGTCTAGATTTTCAAATTTTCAACCCCCTCCCCTAGTCTTTATGCAGTGCTTCGCTTGTGGCCACGTGGCGCTACGCGTCACTCACCTCACAGTCTGAAAAATTTTCAGATGTTTGGCCAATAACCAACTGACATGTCTGCCCTTTGGGCATTACTAACAAGCCCCATTGTACAAATTGGGAAAAATTCGTCATTTTTTTGGAAATAATGAAACTTTTCATGCAGCCCCTTCAAAAGCATGCGGGCAGTGAATGATAAACTGTAACCTGACTTCCCAAGGCCTAAAAAAAGTGTTGTGTTCAACTTTAAGCAACACTACCGTGACTACCGTAATCTCCCGCATATGAGGCGCAGCTCGCCTATAAGGCGCACCCCAAACTCAGGGAGATCTGTTTCGCATATAAGGCGCACCTCTGAGGGCAGATTTTTGTTAGTTTAGTACTGTTCTATAGTAAAAAATACCCCCCCCTATAAGGCGCACCCCAAACTCAAGGCAATTTACCTCCCACGTATAAGACCCAGCAGCATTTTGTTTGGACTATAAGACGCGCCTTATACGCGGGAGATTACGGTACCTGCCCTAATTTCTTGTCTCTACTCTAACCTTTTTAATGGACTTTTGGGGGGAAAATCTGATTTTTTGTCACTTATCAAGACTTTTAATTGTTTTTACGATCCCACACATCAAATTTGTGTCGTATAGGCACCAAAATTTACAGCTGGCCTTTAAAAAAATCTTTACACAGGCATGGGATTCTTCAGATTATATCCAAAACCTTGGATATTTGAAGACTAAATTGGTCATCCTTGTGATTTGCACAGATCCAATGAGAAAACGATTTAAAACTAAAAAAGGGAGTTGGACTTCAACTTTCGAGGCTTCTATCCATTAAGATCCATCTCAAATACTAACCCACAGAACCAAGAGGGGCACCTTCTCGAATATTTCTTCAAAACCGAATCCCATATCTCTATACATGTATGTTTATATACATCCTTACCCTAATTTTTTCCGACCCCGTTTCCTGAACACATTTATTTTAGGCCTAAGGTTGGAATACCATTAGATCCGAGCGGGGACATCAAACATATTCCATACTGTCAGACTCGCAATGACACAGACTGGGACCATCTGCGGTCGCCTTTAAAGGGTCCAAGGGTGTAACTTTTTATCTATTATGCCCACCTCAGTTTGAAATATATCCTTTAAGCCAGAGGAAGCCGCTAAAAAATATCCTGACCATATTTTGATTTATATTCTATTTTCAGTAAATGTTCTGAGTCGTCAGTGTTCAAACTCCACAACAGATGGTGCAGACCGACTATCAGAAAATGATGTGGTCAACCCGCTTTTCACTACACGCAACCCAAGGTATGGCAGTTTTGTAAAACTAATGAACTTGTGAGTGCTTCCAGTCAAAATTCAAGCAACAATTTGTCTTGGTATTTTAGTCAGGTGTGTTGATTTTCTTTTTCATTTACCATTTTCAGGAATCTCGAGCGGTTGGCTATAGCGAAGAAGCCTAAAGGATGGAATTTCCAGTACCCACCCGTGTCTTTCTACCATAGGTATGGGTTTCTCTTGTTACCAGAGAAAACATGGGGAAAATCATGGATGATCCTACATTCGTACTACACATATATTAAAGGCGCTCTGAATCGAGGACCTATGTCCGCAGACGTTAGCACTGTGGTGGACTTAGCCGATTCAAAGCGCCTTTAAATTCTCTCACATACGCCGTAGCCTATTGATGCATATTGCAGCTTATAGGCGGTTTCCTAAGTCAGGGTGTTACTTATATGAGGACACTGAACTGCCAATTTGCAAGACTAGGGTGTGGCTTATAGCTTATACACAAACACAGGGCATGGCTTATGATACAATGGTGTGGCTAAGTCGAGGGAATGTACAGTAGTCAATGCTTTAAAGGCTGGTAATGCATTTTTAATACATCTAGCCTATTGGTCAGCATGATGCACCAATATGAGTCTGGCATGGCACTTCATGCGTGCATCATGCTTGTCCCCGGGAGTGTATCATGTAGACTGTAAATGTAGTCAGGGGAAGTTAGGCACCAGGCCTGCATCTATACAAAACTCTAATATTCCGGATGTAAGAAGCGTCTTATACATGAGGCGTACTGCAGCTTATAGAACTTTCCAATAAGACGGGGTGCATCTTATAGGCGGGGTACTTTTTCTATAGCACAGTACTAAACCTTCAAAATCCAAGCCCTAGCGGTGTCTTATAGCTTTACCTTCAACTCAGGATGCGCCTTATATGCAGGATACAGGGCCGGTCAGACTGGTCGTAGGCAAGCCACGACTACGACAAAAAATCCACGACTATGACGCGATTTTACCACGATTTTTAAAGTTGTGCAGACCAAACTTCCACGATTTTAAAATCATGAAATTTTGGCCAATTTATTGGGTCGTAGGATTATGCCATACTGTACGATTTTATCCCCGATTTTCCAGCCGAAAAATCGTGTCATAGCTCTAATCTTCCTACGAACGGTCTGACCGGCCCTTTATATGCAGGATACCGTAATCTCTCGTGTATAAGGCACAGCTCGCCTATAAGGCACACCCCCAACTCAGGGAGGTATGTTATAACGTATAAGGCGCACCTCTGAGGGCAGATTTTTGTTAGTTTAGTACTGTTCTATAGTAAAAAATACCCCCCCTATAAGGCGCACCCCAAACTCAAGGCAATTCACCTCCCACGTATAAGACCCAGCAGCATTTTGTTTAGCCTATAAGACGCGCCTTATACGCGGGAGATTATGGTACATGTTATACAGAGGAGATGACAATAGTCGCTTTCATGCCTGGCTTTAATTATAACACTTATTTTGTTTCCACTCAATTTTCAGACTGATGTTTGAGAAGACAAACCGTTATGTGACAGGGTGGGTGGAACACAACTCGGGACGAACCATCCTCACCGCATCCACCAGAGAGTTCGCCATCGCCAAGCACATGTTCTCGTAAGTAGAATGTGAATGGTGACATTAGATATACAGGTAACGATACAAGATAATTTGCATCAATAAATCATATCGATGAGTGCATACCTATGTTTGGTTGAATTTGTCTGTCCTTTTTATATTTTTTCCCTGCTATTTTTATTATCTTTTTGTTCTGAGTCCCAAAACCTTCTACTTTTTCATAGGCGCGTTCACCCAGTCCCTCTGGTTATACTTCTCTTTACTGTATATAATTCGAGTCTCTAGCATTAAGTGGTACCGGTAATATGGGTTTATGGGATAAGCATCTTCCCCGCAAAATGGAAAAAAAGAAGGTAAAGAAAGAAAAACGTTAAAAGCTAGCGTCAACTTGCGTTTTTCACCTTGCAGTCTGAATGATGTAGCTTCAGCACAGAATGTGGGACGTATCCTGGGACGTCGGTGTCTGGAGGCCGGTATCTACTGCATGGATGTACTAGAACCAGAGACAGGCGAAAACTCTGAAAAGGTATTTTATTACCCTAAATCCACACACATAGCCTATGAGAGGAACCTAGAAAGCGCAACTAGCCCTATTTTCTACCAGTTTAGTACTGAATATTTATACTATTCATAAAGTTTGCAATATATTACCTACAAGGCACACTTGGACTTGATTTTGGCAGGACCGAATACCTAAAGATTATCATTGCCAGGAAAGAAAAAATGCAAAACAAGAATTAACGCACTAATTTAATGACTTAACTTTTTAAATCTTAACAAACAGTAATGCCTTTTGTTTTAGGCTGTAAAAACCTTAATAATGGTTCGATTTGCAAGCCGTTAAAGCCCATATGTAGCCCAAGGTCGTATTGATTATATAGGGCCCCAGTTGACACTATTTTCTGTTCAATCTATCGTAATAAAACTGTTCATCAGATTTTAGAGGCCGATTTCGGCCTAAAAACCCAAATGAAAAAGGGCTTATGACTGGGTTTTACGGTAGGGTCATAATTCAATACAAAGTTACTCTCATGTATGTATCAATTAAAACTGTCACCCCATGGGTCTACTTTGTTAGGTATTAAAACCATAATGAAAAGAGGAATCCTTTGTTGTGTTTCAGTACCATGCATTCCGGGACGCTATCGCAGAGGCAGGCGTTCAGTTGTCCGAACCAGTGGAAGTTAAGCCTCACTATGAGCCCGGCATCGACTATGATAACAAGTGGGAGGTGGAGAATCTAAAGGAACGCCAGATGCGCGTTCTAGCTAAACAGGACAATGACCTTGTCTTTAATTTTGGAATTAAAAAACGCTTTGTAAAACTAGGGAAGAAGGTCAAGAAATTAAAGTAAAAACTCTGTCTTAAGTGTCAATAGGTCCTTAAAACTTGATTGAACACAGAATGTATACATGCTCAGTGGATGCAATTATATTATGAATATCCGACTTGGGTCTTGGTATTACAGGTACTCAAAGCTAGTTACAATTTAGTTATTATAGTGTACACACTTCATCTAATGGTTAGAATAAAGTGAAACCACAGTTATGTTGTTTATGTTTGTTTTTTTCCCTTTCCCTTTAAATATTGGTATTACAGGTTATGTACAAGTTTTTCTGCATGACCTACTGTAATACCCTGTAAATCCTAATGTGTATGCCCAGGCCAATCCCACCAATAAACCTGAACTCAGGATGTGGCTTATACAAGTGGTTTCACATATATAGACTATACAAGTACTAAGGCCACACCAAAAAAAATAAGTTAGTCTACCGATCACCCTCTCCACATTTTCGGAAATACAAATTTTTTTTTTCTTTGAAAAAAAATCATGTCTACAGATTTCGCTCGCTTCAGTTTCTACAAGTTTTCTCTTTGTGATGTTTGGCAAATTTAAAAAAGAAAAATTTGTTCGCTCGCCTCAATTTCCCAGCAAGGAATCCATTGGACGCCAAAAAATTCCTAAAAAAAAAACACTCCTCTCATTTTCTGCTATTTTACCGGAGTGTATGCACATTTGTTTCAATATTCTCAATGCTCTTACTAGTCTTAGGGTACAGAACTGAGCAGACATTCCACGTAGAAGTCGAGATGCATGAGTTGTGAGACCAAAAAATCCCAACGGTGAGAGGCCAAAAAGACCCACAAAAAAACAACAACAATATAGACTGCCCCCAACATAAACTTTTTGGGCAATCAATGTCACCTCTTGGCTATCAATTACCGTATACTGTACTTTTTGGCAAAGTAAATGCACAAATTAGCGAGTACTAAGCCCAGAAGCTTATGCACCTAATCTATAAATGTGCCTATACATGGGTGCTCAAAATTTTTAGGACATACCGTCACTGTTTTTAGGAAGGATGGCATGTCAGTCCGTCACTTTTTATGTATATGCCAATGTACTGGGAACTTTTGAGAGTGTCGCCATCCATCACTTGTTAAAACCCCTGCGTCACGAGTGTCACTTTTTACCCATGTATAGGCACATAAATGTAGGAAAGGTCGAGAATTGTTTGGGGTTTACACATGGCCTAACCATGGACTCTTTCCCTCCCCCCCCCCCCCAAAAAAAAAATAAATTGAAAATTCCCAGCGGCCAGAGGGGAAAATCCATTTTGCTAAAAATCCCAATGCCAATGGTGGATACGTACCGGGTAATGCAAGTAATAATTGAATTATAATGGCCTTCCGGATTCTAAAGATGTCCTATAGTAGGCTATACCGGTACGGTAGCCCCTATCTTCAGAAATGGTGATACAAGTTACTGAGCAACATCCCTAATTCCTGAGTTTAATGTGCTTTCGGAATACGACAGATTTAAAGTGAAATTTTAATACCCAGATTCCACCCCCTCACATTCAGTGACTATTAATTCAGGGCCTGGCAACTTTGCTCGGCTGAAAAGCCTTGCAGGAAACCTTGTTACACTTGTAAGTGCACTGCGCTATGACGTAATTATGGCAACAGCGCCTGCTGCACCATTCCCGCGCTACACAAGTAGCCTAGACTGACCAGCTGCCTATATATACCGTAAATTCTCTCGTATCAGCTGCACCCTGAGTTTGAAAGGAGTCTATGGCAGGATACCGATGACGGCGGTCTAGTTAGTCCTAAGGACTAAGGTGACTGGCACGTCCGCGCTGACCTAAATACGCGGACTCTACGCGGAGCCTCCCGCGGTGAGCGTAGGTGCGCGGGCGTAGTGGTAGTCCTCAGGACTATAGCTAATGCAAATGCAATGCTTAAGTCCTAAGGACTAAAGCCTAGTGCCCAGGACTAAGAAGATGAGGATATTGTCCTAGGGACTAATTGTACATTCCCATGAATTACCCTGCAGACCGCATGACTTTGTATAAGACTGTGCTGTTAGTCTCCAGGACTAAGCTTTTAGCCCTGGGGACTAATTCGTAGACTCAGGGACTACTTGTTTAGTCCTGAGGACTACAAAAACATTTGCCTAGTCCTCAGGACTAATGCATGTGGTTCTGAGGACTAATTCATTGATTGATGTCTAATGTAGTTGTGACTAGGGATGTAGTCCCCAGGACTTCAAGTTTAGTCCTGAGGACTACTTCTTAGTCCCCAGGACTGCTCTGTGTAGTCCCAGGGACTAAAGATACAGTCCAAGGGACTAGATTATAGTCCTTGGGACTAAGACCCTGGCTCATAATCATCCAAGAGTAGGGAATAGTCATGGTGCCCTGGGGATGAGATTCATATAGTCCTAGGGACCACCTGAGGACTAAAGCGTAGCATGCATAGTAAGGGTGCGTTCTAGTCCCCAGGACTAGATGTCGGCGCGTGGCTGCAGCGTACGCGGCAAACAGGGGCAGCACAGACGCAGCAGACGCCTTAGTCCTCTGGACTAGCTAGACCGCCGTCATCGGTATCCTGTGAGTCTATGACCCCCAACTGGGGCTTGAAAATTGACAATTTAGTACTGTTCTATTGTGCAAAAAAAAAAAACCCTCTAAGCTGCACCCGTTTTTTGGGCATATTCTATAAAAGGCCTAATTTTTATTTTGTTTCTGGTACTAGCCGTGGCTTATAGTTAATAGTTATAGATATTAGGTATAGTTAATTAGATCATTTATGTCACATGGTGAACCAAGGTGGACCTAGACATTTTTTAGAGATCAGAAAATGAACTTTACCAATGATAAATGTAAAATGATTTTCCCTAGGTTTGTTGGAAACAGTCAAGTTTCAATCTAGCATGGATAACCTTTCTAGTGAGAACGTAGCTACAGCTACGTTCTCACTAGATCTAGATCCTCTACTTCCAATTTGATAATTTAAGCATTAACCCCCCCCCCCCCACACACACACACACAAGCCTGTGTATCAGGCCAGTCAGGCCAGACTGCGTCTCTGTTATCCGGTCCGGGTCGCGAGGGGTGAGAAAGGGCGGGAAGACAGAGCGTGATGCACCTGCAGGATACAACTTGTTACATCGGTCTATGCCCTGGGGGCATTCAGTGCCGCCCCCTGTGGTGACGCGTATATTTTCGGGACTGCCGCGCAGAATTATGCATGCCCTGAGGGCATATTGCTGGCCTTCCAGAAATCAGCAATTTACCCATGCTAGTCTATGCCCTCAGGGCATCGTGTATCGGCCCTCAGGGCATAGGCATACACAGGACCATTCCTGACCTCTAGATCTAGACGTTCTGGCATTGACCAGAAAAACATGCACATGCCCTCAGGGCAACATACCCTCAGGGCATATTTCTTGCTTCTTTAAAGCATGATTGACCAAAGCATGCCCTCCAGGCATGTACCCGTAGTACAATTCCACAAGTTGTAGGCTAGCTACAAGAAGGGCCTAAGTATGCATACCCCCCAGGGCATATATCTTCCTTCTCCTGGGTTCCTTCTACAGTCTACAAATGTTACTCCTCAGGGCATAAAGTTGATGATAAATGAAGTGGTATTAAACAAGGGTATGCCCTTGGGACATCCATGCATGCCCTCAGGGAATATTGGACTTTAAGCTAATCAGGGGGGAATTAGGAGCCTACTAGGCTGGGGCACTCTCCAACCTTCGACTCATATAGTGCATTCCCTGGGGGCATCATCACACATCATCCATATTATGGATGCCCCAGGGGCTTAGATAATCGTACATGCATAAAAAAAATTGATGATGCCCTCGGGGCATCCATGTACTAAACGATGCCCCCGGGGCATAGTCCAATACCCTATATAGGCCTACATGTCCTGGGAGCATCATCCTACCATGGATGCCCTGGGGGCATTTTCCCAGACTTGCCATGGGGAGTGTGGGAAAGCGCACGCCTCAACTGCTGCTGTCCGCGTAATTTTCGCGTCACTCCCACGCGGCAATCAGTATGCCCCTAGGGCATAGTCCGATGTAACAAGTTGTATCCTCCAAGGAGCAACGGAAACCTTAATGAGTGGTGCTGCTACCTGGTGTGAAGATTCATAATTACACAACACGACAGAGGACACCACAGAAAGCCTCTATTATCGCTCAGTGCAGGTGTAGACAGCTGAATGTACCAGACAACAACACTAGTTGGATCGGCGCCCAACTCACATACTTGTACGTAGTGTCATTAGGGTCTCATATCTGTGACTACAACAACACTGGAGAGGTAAAACTAAAACACCAGAATCATTGAGAATGTCACTGCTTATTGTGTTCTAATAGATCAGGTTCTGGTAGCGCTTGAAACAGAGCCAGTAGCTCTTACGAGTCTTAGTACATATTGAATCACACAAACACTGATTCATGTGACTGAAACATAAGATTCAAGATTCAAGATGGCTTTATTGACTAATGTACAGGTACACTTATGTCAGCACCAGGTTTTCATTTACAATGTTGTTGACAGATTTTATATATGAGTATATACAGTTCACAGCCCCTGGCCTTTTAGATGATTTGCAATATGGGGCCACTGCTAGTATTTGAGAAAGTTTCCTAGTGTCATCGTGTCTTTTATAGTAATCAACAAACTTGAGGTATTTTGTTTCAAACATTGACCGTGCGTTTCTCATCTCGGGCATGTTACAATGTAAGAAGACATGATTGACATCTTGCACAGCATTACAGAATGTGCACTTAGAATTGACAGGTTTCTTTCCTCTATATCTTCTTGACAGGCTGTCAAGTGTACAGTTATTGTCAGTCCGGAGTTTAGCAATAATGGTTCTAATTTTAGGTGATTCTGTATGCATTAGGTATTCACGCTCTTCATAAATGTCATTAAGATCATCTTTACACATCTTGATAATTCTACACTTGCTAGTATTCTCTGGGTTATCAATGTACTTGTTGTATTTCTGAATATGTGCATCATTTAACCTTCTCTTTATATTGTTTTTGAGTGATGACTTTGACCAAACATAAGGATCGAGCCAGACATTTTTACAACCGATTTTAAACAAGAGGTATTGGATATCTTTAAGCCATTGGTGGTTTTCACTCTTCATGGTAGAGAAGGCCTCATTTAGAATAGGGTTTTTCGATCCATGCTCAAGCCTCAGCCAATATAGAATGTTCAGTACGATTATTTTGGATTCAATAGGAAATCTCCCTAACTCGCCTAGTGCAAGAGTAGTACATAGACAGACATGACATTGACTCAATGACTGACTCTGGACTCTGCATCAGTATGATGCATTGATGGTCAATGTTATGTTCCCCGATCAGTATTTATTGATGCACCTCCCCTTCAAGTCCAGAGCTTCAAGCCCTAGGCTAGGGAGTGGTAATTTTTAACAACAATGGGGTTGGGGGGGGGGGCGGCAAAACAATTTCAGATCCCTCTTAGACTTAGGAGGGGAACAAAAAAAAAGTCATCCCTTTTGAATAAATATGCCTTAAAATAAAAGGGGTGGGGTGGAAGATTTTCAGACTCCTCAGAGGGGGGACAGGAAAATTTTCTCGGTACAAGCACAGATTTCACCACACCCTTTATAGGGCACTTTGTTATGGCCATCTGGGTAGACCAATGCCATGGCATGGACCATGCTGGTAGACCTATTTTGGTTAAAAAGCAGCCACAAACATGTGTCAGCAAAATAATTATAATAATAATAATATATTTTATTGACAGCAAAAAAAAGAGGTCATTACTGACCTATGTGTCATACATAAATGGTTCTTTACATATATAGCATGTATATATATATATATATATATATATATATATATATATATATATATATATATATATATAATATGTCCACTACTCTACTCTACGACTAAGTCTAAGTCTTACTATCACTCTCTTTCACTCTCTCTCCCTCTCACACACACATACGCACACTAATTCTCTCTCTTTCTCCATCCCTCTCTCTCCTGGCACACATACCCACTCTTTGTTACAGTGATGATTACATGAATATCATAGTATACACATCTGTTACATAGGCTAGCAATTAGAGTTCCTGTCTCTGTCTAAATGCATTGTATATAAACTTGGCGAGAGCTTTGATGACATCAGTATCAGTATTGTTCATAGCAGAAATGAATTTCTCTACATCATTCAATTCATGATAGTTTTGATTTTTTCATTCATAACATTGTCAAACAACTGTCTTGATACACTATGAGAGTCACATCGGATGAGAAAATGTATTTCATCATCTACAAGGCCACTAGAACAATATAG
Organism: Acholoe squamosa; assembly: GCA_949317995.1. Taxonomy (NCBI): domain Eukaryota; kingdom Metazoa; phylum Annelida; class Polychaeta; order Phyllodocida; family Polynoidae; genus Acholoe; species Acholoe squamosa. Next base: position 12,931,862 of record OX439041.1, read on the forward strand.
ACAAATCCGATCACACACAGGTTTTGGGGGCCGGCAATGCCTTCCTGTTTCTATACCCAGGTTATGAGAGCTGAGTCTAAAACGAGCTAATGCTGTATGGTGGGCTTGGTTAGGGATACAGAATAGGTAACTTTCAAGCCTAAACTCAGTTTTGAATATTTTGTATGTTCTTAGTTTTTTTCCTTCACCAGCTGATGTTATTTCATTCATTGTTTGTTCTATATATTTCCTATTTATCGGTCCAGTTACAGCAGTGATAGCTTTAGGGTCGTCGGAAGTTGTCTGGTTAATCCAGAGTTGAATATAACGCTCACCTAGTGAGTTCAACAAGCATTTAACATTACTGCACCAATTTATCTGACCAGAAACTTCAAGCAAAGTTAGCTTCTTGTAACACTTACGTAGTATGTGTGACTCTGGGAGGTTTACAATTCTTTCCCAGTACCTGAGTGCTTGAGTTTCCCATTGCGCTTTTAGAGGTACCCTCCCTGTATCTGCATATACTGCAGCTGTTGTTGTCTGCTTTCTAACACTCAACATTGATTTTAAGTACCTTAGGTGTATATATAAAACACTTCAGGTCCGTGCCATTATTGGGGGTCTAGATGGGGGGTCCCCATGTCACTTGTCGATTTTAAGAGAAGCCCATGTCACATGTCACTAAATTTGCAATTTCCCCTGTCCTTGTCACTAAGCTCCATGTTACATGTCGATTTTAAGAAAAGCCCATGTCCCATGTCACTATGTTTTTTTCTGGCCTGTCATTGTCACTAGAACTCCATGTCTCTTGTCGATTTTAAGAAAAGGTCATGTCACACTGTCGATTTTAGGGGTCTAGACCCATATTATTCAAGCCCCAGATGCAGCTTTGTAGTTCCTTGACAAGTTGAGGTTCTTCGAGTTTATGGTACTACGGTAGGACTGCAGATCTCTCATATAAGACACACCCCAAACTTTAGGGAGTGGTCATTATTTATCAACGGGGGGGGGGGGGGGGTTGACTGGGGGGCGTAAAATTTTCAGACCCCTCCCGAGGGGGGGCAGAGATGTCAGACCTTCAGAGGTCCGTCTATTTTCAGATGTTCAAACTTCCCTAACAATCAGACATCTCAGAGGCTTCTTCAAACTTGTGGTCATAATTTAGTAGAGAGAACTACATTAATCATGTTTACTCTTATAACATTTCCTTTCTACTTTTAGGTAGAATAAGGCTGTGCATAGTTTAAACTTCAGCAGATGGAATTAAGCATGCCTTGTGCTGCCCTCTAGCCTTTTCTAGGCAAACCACCTTTCAGAGATCAGAGAATCTCTGAAATCTCATTTCAGAGGACATGAATCTAAGCTGGCTGCTGATTGGCGGAAATTCTGATGCAGTGTTTTAATTGTCTTTCTATGACCATCCATTCTAGAGATGGTTTTAATGCTGTTTAGTGAGGGGAACAAGGGTTTTAATGCTGTTTAGTGAGGGGAACAGGTTGAAATGAAAAGATTGGTGATCTTAGCATAATACTTTGGGAAATGGGTGCTTTGCTAACACCCAAAGATTTTCAGAGGTTGAGCCCATACCCAACTGACATCTCTGGGGGGGGGCTAAAAAAAAGTGGACCCCTCTTGAGGGGGGGCTAAAAAAATTCACCCTCTTTTTAGCAAAAAAGCCTGCACGCTACTATAGATCAAAGAGGGGCGCGAAAACTCTCCGCGCCTCTGGCGGGGGGGGGGGTGCAAAAAATTTTGACTGCCGTCGAGGGGGGGGGGCGTAAAAAACCACCACCCCCCCCTTGATAAATAATGACCACTCCCTTAGACTGAGCTATAAGGCACATCTGGAGCTAGATTTTGAGTACTGCTCTATAGTATAATGTCTTCACCTATAAGATGCACCCCCAACTTTCACTGATTCTGTAAGATGCACTAGGGCTATATCATGGCATATACCAGCCATTCATTACTATACACTCTACTGTAGTACGGTACGAGTGATTAGGCCCCCCGGCAGTCCCCTGTATCAGTGTTATCAGGCCACCCTTAAAAATATGTTCGTTTCCTGTCCAGAAGGTGGGATTTTTCAAGCCCATAAGGGAGGGAGGGAACAAATTTTTTTAGTTAAATATTTTTATTTGTCATGAACATCATAAGCGGGAACGTCATGAATTTGTTGTTACGTTTTAAGATTTTGTGATTGGAAATCTAGATTCTTGTGCTGATGGACAAAAAAAAATAAATTTCTTTTCAGAACTCAGGAAAAAATTTTCCCATTCTCACAAAAAAATTCACCAGGCCTCTGGACAGGAAACGAATACATTTTTAAGGGTGGCCCCATGTTGGTATCTTTCCTTACAGCATCCTACTTGATATCTCCGCTAAGCTCTTTTGTTCAACATAAGTCCTGATAAGCCGCACCTGATACCAGATTGATACCCAGAAGTTCTGATAACGGACAGGTCAGATGCACGTTCACCGGTGTCTAGTCTCCACCACCCACAGACTTCTGCAGCTCAGACGAACCCCGGCTGGACTTTCCACAACAACATACCTGCAAAGAAAGTACTCACTACAAATGGTATGTCCTATAACTTTCGTGTAAAACTCCAGAAGCCAGAAGCCTCCTGCAGCTTATCTAGACCCACCCCAAACATGAGTTCCCACAGGTCAGAGAATCTTTAGAAATTTCAACTGGAGTCAGGGTAAATTGTCCAAAATGTACTACTACTGTTTTTGATGTGTTAATTTTGATTAATTTGGTCAGAGAAAAGTCAGGGAATTTCGTTCCGAGATTTTTGTGGGAACTATGAACAGTAATGTCGAGGTAGGTCTGCTTATTTCCAGCCCCAGATGTGGCTTATTCTGAAGCTGGGTGTGTGGTTTATATACAGGTGTGGCTTATACGCCAGAGATTACATAGCCCATTCACAGCTTATTTCTGGGAAAATTGTGAGTATTCTTGTTGGCAAGCATGTGGCATGGCTGATTTTACACACAATAATTTGCAGTACTGCTATTACTTATTGCAGTCAGCGATGCCGGCTCAATGTAAGCTGATCGTGGACGTAGACACGGGGGTGGACGATGCACAGGCCCTCATGTTGGGTCTGGGTGGTGGTGCAGACATACTGGCCATCACTTGTGTAGCTGGTAATACACACGTGGACCAAGTTATCACTAATACACTACGTGTTCTACAAGCCTGTGATAGGCTCGATGTAAGTATGATTAAAAGCCCTTTTCAATATGAAAGTAATCATAAATGTGTTCATGCAAAATCGTTTTATTTTATTTTGGGTGCCACAATGACAGAGGTTAGGTATGGAATGGCCACTGAATTCAGTTAATTCCCAAATTAGACAGATTGCTATAGATTGATTATGATGGTGGCTCGTCTTTATGCAAAAGACATGAGTTAACTGCTTAGGTCAGTATGACCAGTCTATGCAAAAACTTGCCAGACATTGGCCATAGTCGGCAGGTATATGACTGCCAGAGCAAATGGCTAGCTGTTATCCCAAGACCCTGAGCTACTTGTAAGTCTTTATGGCATGTAAATCAGACCATTATTAAGGGGTTTGCAGCATAAAACAAATGGCCTCTCTGAATCAGTGATAGGAGGTTTATTTTCATTTTCCATTATAAATTATCTTGAGGTATTCAGAACAACAAAAATCAATCTGTACTTGCAAAATAAAACATCTGCAGGACCAAATGGCCTGCATAGTGAACAAAGTCTATTATATAAACTGTATGATTTAGTGGTCAATTATAAGATGATAGACCTTATTATACAGGTCCCAGTGTACAAAGGTGCTAAGAAATCCATCCTCGGGTCTCATGAAGACTCGATTTACCATCACGGGGAAGATGGCCTCGGGGACCAGCCAGATCCAACACCGCCGAGTCAGGAACCTCTCCAGTCTAAACCAGCAGCCATCGCCATGATCGACATCGTTAACAAATACCCAGGTAGGAAAGAGAAAATGATTTCAGCTATGATATATGCTGTATTTACAATTAGATCATGATGTCACAGTGGCGGATCCAAGATTTGAAAAAGGAAGGGGCACGGCCCAAAAACAGGGGGCACACCCTAGACTTTTGAGCAAATTTATGGGTGCAAGATATGCAACTAAACTCTAAAATACTGGCAAAAAGGAGGGGGCGCACACCCCTGCTTCCCGTCTATATCTGCCACTGTGTCAATCACAATATAATTACATAATGTAATATTGTATTAGAAATAGAAATCTGTATCTCCGTAGCCTACATGAGAAATTTTCATATATGGAATCCTCATATCAATGAAAATCATTTCCGTAAAATATGTGTTTTATTAAATTCATAGGTGAAGTAACCCTGGTGGCACTTGCACCATTGACTAACGTGGCACTTGCCCTCAGACTGGACCCCGACTTTGGGTCCAAACTAAAGAATGCTGTAATCATGGGAGGCAATATCAAAGGTGAGGTAAAAGAAATAGTCATTCCCACTTCCAACCTGATTGCTCTACTGGCCAGTTAATGATATAAAGCAGGAAATGACATGGTGCTGGTGAAGCTGGAGGATGTCAAAGTAATGATAATATTCTTCTTCAAAAATGAAAATAATTGTGATATCTTGTTAAATTTCATACATTGTGTATGGACCAATAGTGTTTGATTATCAGGAAATGCAAAAGAAAGGATGAAATCAATACTTCAACTAAAAAAAGAAAAGAAAGGAGATGGAAAAACTGAGCACCGAAATAAGGCCAGTATGTACCCAGAATAAATTACCCGATTCAACTTAGAACTGTCAACAATAAACATACAGTTAATTCTTTCTTTTCGTAACAAACATTATCTTGTTCAATTCCAATACAGGACGTGGGCGCATGACCCCTTGCGCCGATTTTAATTTTTTCATGGATCCTGAGTCAGCACTAGTGACTCTAACAGACCTTCAGTGTCCAATATCCATCATAACATATGAGATAAGCCGCGAGTGTGGTCTGTCATGGGTAAGATGCGATCACTTTGGAAAGGCATGATGCACTCTTTTCATGGCATGGTGCATTCTTTTCATGGCATGATTCAGTCTATTCATGGCATGGTGCATTCTCTTCATGGCATGGTGCATTCTTTTCATGGCATGATGCATTCTCTTCATGGCATGGTGCATTCTTTTCATGGCATGATGCATTCTTTTCATGGCATGATTTATTCTTTTCATGACATGATGCATTCTCTTCATGGCATGGTGCATTCTTTTCATGGCATGATGCATTCTCTTCATGGCATGGTGCATTCTCTTCATGGCATGATTTAGTCTATTCATGGCATGGTGCATTCTTTTCATGGCATGGTGCATTCTCTTCATGGCATGATTTAGTCTATTCATGGCATGGTGCATTCTTTTCATGGCATGGTGCATTCTCTTCATGGCATGATTTAGTCTATTCATGGCATGGTGCATTCTTTTCATGGCATGATGCATTCTTTTCATGGCATGGTGCATTCTTTTCCTATTGCCAATGTTTGCACTCCCTTAGTCCTCCATCCATCATAGTAGAGACACTGTAAATAGTACCATATTAGGACTCTGTGTATGCAGAAAAATGCAGTGGATATATTAGAAGCAGTCCATACATTTAATTTTACTCTTTAATATTTCATTCCTCTGCCATTATGTGCAGGTCAAATTAGAAAAACCCAAGCCACATCCTGTCAACTATTTGATCTGTCTTTTATGAATGTTCCTACATCTTTATGTTGTGTTCCTTAACCCTTTAAGGGCTGCTAATGCATTAGTGCATAATGCCCAGTGGTCATCATGATGCATGGATGCAGCCCTGGTGATTTACTTCATTTATGCATCATGAAGCCCAGCCGGCATGATGCATTGATGCGCTATCAGCCATTAATGGATTATAACAGGGGTAGACACTAATGCTGGCCTGGGGCCGATGGCCGGTAATTTTGGATGCAGGCTCGCAGCTCTCTCAGTAATTACCTTAGGTATGGCAATATTAATAGTCATGTTTTATATTGAAAAAAAGGAATTTGAAAGAGAACAACTGTTATTGCCCCATGTGTTAGCCCATAGGCTTTAAATGCAATAGGCCTGGGTGGCTCGTGGCTGAAAAAAAATTAATGTCTATCTCTGGTTAACCATCCGTTTGTTGCACCTCTACTTTCTCCTCTAAGTATTTGTTTCATTAAATGTTGTCTCTATCTGTTCTGGGCTGGCCTCTCGGCAGGGAAAGGTAATACCACAGTGAGTGCAGAGTTTAACTTTGGCCATGACTGTGAGGCAGTTCACATCACCCTCAGTGAGATAACATGCCCGGTAACCCTAGTGTCCTGGGACCTCTGCAGCGAAACGCGACTTGAATGGGTTTGTTGCTTTCCCTTTGTTATGATTTGGCTAGTGCCAGGTCTAACACACCCTAGTTTAGTTTTTTTTTTATAAAGGGGGCGCAATAGGATGGATTGAGCAGAACATTGTAGCCTGCATTGAGAAAGATTTCATACCCATGTATATCATACACCGATATGACTGTATGCAATACTGTATTTCACCGGTTATAGGCCCGGGCTAATACCAGCAATAATTGGAAAATGACCGGGCCTATACACGAGGCAGGCCAGTACACGGGGCAGGCCTCTAATATCATACCTGAAGAATACCCTATCACCCTCTAATAATTTCTACTTTAATACCTGTTACCATCTTTTATACCCACATTTATTCCGATATTTCCAATCATTTCTTTACTAATCAAGGTTTAATTGCACTTTGAAGATATTCTATGCATAAAATATATGGATGGGCATTACATAGCTGAAGAAATTGTTTAAATACTACATTTAGAAGTGGAGTTATGGCCAAAAATATGATTTCTATTGAGTGCCCATTTGGCCTCCCCACGGGCCTATACACGGGGCAGGCCTGTATACCAGTAACAGAAGTTTCATCCTGGCTAATACATGGGGCAGGCCAGTACACGGGGCCCGGCCTATACAAGGGGAAATACGGTACGTTATCAATCGCTTTTTCCACATCGAGGCGTTTTCATGATTACAGAATTAGAATGGAATAAAAGTGTACATTTTCGACTTGCTTTTCTCCGAACAGCAAATTCTTGATATTTTGCTATACTCAAATTATTAAGTATTATTTTCATGGTCACCTAAGAACTGTTTTTATTTTTGGTCATTTTTTCCTTATTTTCGGTAACTGGATATTCAACTGGCAGTGTAGACCTTGATAATTTGAGTATCAACTGAGGTAAAAAAAGAGCGTCCTCTGAAGTTACGCCCTCTTCTCTTAACGATAAGCAGAACTGATATCTATGCCAAATATCTAACCCCTAGTGCTGTTTAAAGCAAAAGAATCTGAAATACAAATCTTTGTTCCATTTGCATTCTGCTACCATGGAAACACCTCAAATTGGAAGAAATGGTATAAGAGCATTATGATTCGGTCATATCGGATTAAAGTGTTTTAGTCGATCCAACTTGTTATGTCCCTTTAACCCTTGCACTTCATCCCTAAACCTAATCCATATTAAAAACTGTGATATTGATAGTTCACAACAATTTTATTGCCCATAAGGTTAATGAACTAGAGTAAGATGATTTAATCACTAATATGAACAAGCCCCACTGGTTTCATTTGCATTTTTTTAAATTCAAGTTTATGAATCCTTTTGTTTGGCTAAGGCCAAAAAAAAGTTATATTTCCGGTAACATGACCAAAAATGTTGAGGTCGGTAGGTCGAATTTTCTTTTTTTTTTAAATTATGTTCATATTTTTTCCGAAGCTTCATATAGTCATACTTTGCTACGATTTCACTAGTTATCATAGGAAAGGGTCGTTTTTTTGTACGGAATATGAGAAAATTATGGGGAAATGCATGTATATTATTTGAATGAAGATTTTGAGATAAAAACTTCAAAAATTCAGGTTTTATGTACAGATAAGTCTGAATATTGTATGAGGTTCAGTCTACTGCATATCAACATAAATATATAATGCCATGATTAATGTTATCAGATATTACTGATACGATTATTATTTTACTCATCACTCCAATCCATGTGGGCACATATGTGACCAAATGACATATTAAACATTTGACAGTCATTTCATCAGATCTTTTCACTTTGAAATTTTACTCTCCAGGAGTGGTTTGATGAGTTGATGAACGTCGACACGAAGAAGGGAAAATTCCATCGGAAGATCAACGAGTACACTCGGAAGTGTCGAAAGGAAGTGCTCCATCTCCCAGCCTACATATCCTGTGACCCCATTGCCATGGCTGTGGCCCTAGACGAGTCTCTGGTTTTACACAGTGAGAAACATTTCTGTGCCGTGGAACTTCAGGGGCAGCTGACCCGTGGGCAGATGGTGGTAGACTGGAAGGGACAGCTAAAAAAGAAGGCCAATGTCGATATAGTTATGGAGGTCGACCTTGCCAAGCTGAGGGGCTTCTATGAACGAATGGTGAAGTAAATGTAAGGGAATATAGTGTATGTATATATTTACATTACTGTCTCAAATTTACATTAATGTCTCATAGGCAATGTGTTGTGGGACCACATATTCTTGCATGTTGTTGCTCTATTGCAGAAGGTTGTAACTGGCATTGTAAATTACTGCAGTTACAACCCTCTGGCACCAAGGTGGTGATTTTATGACTATATCCCCAATTAGATGTAAAACAGACATATGCTGCCTAGTCAGTTTGGTGAAGATTCCATGCAGCATTCCATAGATGTCATACAGTATTACATTGAAAATGTCATGTGATGATAAAATGTGATGGAATATTTCCATTTCCTGTAGGCAAAGATATCTGTTATTTAGACCAATATAATTTCAGTATTGCACAGCCAGTTACATCGATCTTTAGTTTGGGTGCTAGATGTATAGGTTGTACATGACATGTAAGAAGTCTAATTAGGAAAATCCTTTAGAGAGTTCATTTTTTTAAAAAGGCCTGGTAAAAAAATGGGGGACCAAAAAAATTCTCATATCGTGGGGGAGGGGTGAAAAAAAAACAACAACGCTGGTGCACATGTCAAGATCCATCAAACCCTGTGAATACTCACTCCGTAAAGAGCTACAGAAAGGGTGTCTGATGTCAATGAGCTATCCTTAAGATGCCTCAAGGCCATTCCCCTCCTCAAAGTTTTAACATTGATGCCAAATATAACCAGAATTTAAATAAGATATACAATAAACAGAACTTGAAGAGGAATATTCCATGTCTCACTTGTTTATTGAATTATGAGGAATTAAGACTTGTTTATTGAATTATGAGGAAATTGGATAATTATTGTGATGTAGATATGGTTTGATCAGAAAACCAGCACACTGCTAGTTCTTTCCATGAGTTAGCTGCACACTAGAAACCAGTTGGTTGGTTTTACATGAAATTAAGAAGTTAGTTGAAGTAAAGTGTACTGTCTTAGAATTTCACCTTTGAATATTTCTATATGAACCATGCTGAAGTTATCATAAATAAATGAAGCAGTTGTGTAATTCACAGCAGTTGTTCGCTTGTTCATGAACCAATATGGCTTGTTTGAACTGCATCATGCCCATTGGTCTTTGTGAGCCCCCAGAAAAAAGGCTAGCAGGTTACCCATCTATCATTAAGACCATAAAGTATCAAGCCTTAAGTCTTCATGGACGAGTATCGACTACAGTCGAAACCATGATAGGACTTTGCCAATGCTATCCTTATGGGAACTTTGGTACGAGGCCAGATGTAGTCCCTCCAAGATGTAACCTAATGTGCTGCATTCTGACTACATGCTAACAATATCGCCAGGTGCATTAGACCGCTAAAATTCTGGATCTTGAAGTGCTAACAGCTTGACAACAAAGAATCCATCATGAAATATTCAAACTTACCTTTGAGGACCTGCTGCTTGTCACATGATCATAGGCAATGCCATTACAGCTTAGATTCAGACTTCTGATGCTGTGGACCACCTGCTTCATGACATGTGACGAAACAGGGCAAATCATAACCTTAAGGGAAATACCTAGAAATGCTCTAAATACAATATTTAAGGAAATATGACCAAAAGAGTAAAGAATTGAGTGAAAACAAGTCTCGGGGAACTTTTTCTGAAGAATCAGGTTATGCTATAGCCATAACTCTATTTTCATTCTAAAATGACCTTATTTAGAATCCCAAAAGAATGTTTTCCCCTAAATTTAGCACATTTGTTGACCTTCGGTTGCCATGGAAATTTTGTTCTTTTTGAATGAAAAGTTACCCTATCTTATTGACCTGTCCATAAGGTTTTCATAACTGAAAACAGAATTGAATTATCCCTTCTAGAGCCAAAATTATGGATGATTATGTTTTAGAATTGTTATTTTTTCCAATAATGGCATTTTCTATTAAATATGCCATGATATTTCAATACACAATTGAGTTAAGGGTTATCCTTAATTTCTGCATGTTGCTGGCATCCCATGTTTCAGATCTTATATTTCTGTAGCTAATTGGAAAATGTTATCATGTAATGTACCAAAATGTAGCTGAAGACATGAATTTGAAAAAAAGGATTTTCCCCTAATGTTATGCTTTCCCAGGTTTTGTCACGTGTACTTTTCCACATAGTGTTCAGATGGATGGATATAAGAAAGGTACAGTCTTTTTGTGTTGGTCTCAAGTTATAGCTTAGGCACAGGCGCAGGGTATAAACAGGGTGCTCATATCACATTCCCAAAAAGTGAGTTATATGATTAATGTTCTGTCAGACATTGACAGAATATATGTTGCAGGTACTGTAGTTTCTGACTCATCAATTTAGGGTCAACTGTCAGATTCAAAGTTTGAGGGATTGTTGTTAGGTGCTCACAAAGATTTTTGGATGGCTTTCAGGCACTCACTAATAAAAATCAGTGTGGCAGACACATTCCTCTGTGTAATTGTGTAATGTTGTTCTCGCCATGAATATGACCTCAGCTGTCGAAATGGCGTTAAACATCTATTACTCACTCACCCACAAATGTGTAGGAATTAATGTCAGCTTTAACAAGATCTCAAAATGGCTTCTCTGTCATCACTGTAATTTAGGTTGCTTTCCAAATCCTCGCAAGAATTTATGGATGGTTCTCAGGTGCTCAGAGATATAGGAGGATGTCATGTGATTGCAGAGATCAAAGTATAGCTATTAGGTCCTTCCTGAAGATGTGTTTCACTGTCATTAAAGAATGTCTGTCACAGGATTTAGGCTCAGAAATTTCAGTTTGACAGGTACTACTGAACGTCTAGGCAGGCCGTCCTGATGCTTTAAGGGATGACTTTTTCCATGGAGAATCCAGGATGGTAGGTCCTCAATTAGGTTCAGGGATGGCTGTCAGGGTCACTTAGATTTACAGATGTCTCTCAGGTGCTCAATAAAGCAATGTTAGGGCCCTGAAGCAGGTAGGGTTCTCAACATCCATCGCTAGTCATATTGTTTTCATCTTCATTTTTGTCATATCGACCATTTCTGTGCCATTCATGTCTGGGGCAGCATAATTTTCGATTGGATTTCCTAAAACTGCAGCCATGTCCCTAGCCTCAATGTGTTCAATTGGTACTGCTGCAGCTGCTTCTGCTGGTGCTGCAGCTGGTGGTTGTGCTGCAGCTGGTGGTTGTGCTGCAGCTGGTGGTTGTGCTGCAGCTGAATTGGGTTGAATCTTTATTTACATGTCTGTGATGTTGAAAGTAAGATCGGGTATCAAAGTCTAGTTCATTGATGTCGAGATCAGCATACTTGATGGCCACTAAACGGGTGCATCTTTGCTCTATCTGTAAACTGTAAGATCTATTAAACTAATGTTGGCATATTCTATTACCTAGGTAGTTCCTTGAAAACATTGCAAGACTCATTTTACTTTTATTGATAGCCCTTTCCACATTCCAGATTTCAGTTTGCCAAGGAACCATGTTTTCATAATGATGGATTAGGTGAAAGCCTTCTCTATTGAGTCTTGGAACAAGAGTGTCTAGTAGATAATCTTCATCACCCTGATCATATCAAACTCTTTGTCAGCATCATCAGCCTCATCAGCCCCAGCCCAATTAAATGGGTGTAACTTGAAAGTTTTATACATCCACTCTCTCCTGGCAAATGCAACTCCAACCAATAAGAGTAAAAGTGATAAAACTACACAGATCATTGTTTTCAAGAATGACCATATTTTTAAAAAAAATAAAAACTGTGTAGGTCTTTACAATAATGATCGTGTAGCGCACCACTCGCTCCCCAATGGGGAGAAAATATAAAATAATATTGGCCGGTATAGGGGTTTCTCAGAAGGTCGGAAACAACCAAGTAAGATCACTAGGATAGGGTATATGTGACTGGCAAGGAACAACAAGCAGATATACTCTAAAATACTGTTTATTCAATAACCGAATATTTGCAGTAGTTGGGCATAAGCTTTACAGTGCAAGCCCCGGTGGGGTTCTATGGCAAATAGTTGGCTGGTTAGACAGCATGTACATGATGTCACAATATAAAATAAAGCTAATGACTATAACTAGAGTAGGAAGTAGTGGCAGCACTCCCTCTAAAAGATACAAAAATAAAGATACTGACTATAACTGGGGTAGGGAGTAGTGGCAGCACTCCCTCTAAAATAAAGATACAAAAATAAAGCTAGTTCCTATAACTGGGGTAGGGAGTAGTGGCAGCACTCCCTCTAAAATAAAGATACAAAAATAAAGCTAGTTCCTGTAACTGGGGTAGGAAGTAGTGGCAGCACTCCCTCTAGGATAAAGATACAAAATAAAGCTAGTTCCTATAACTGGGGTAGGAAGTAGTGGAAGCACTACCTCGAGGATAAAGATACAAAAATAAAGTTGATTGCTATAGCTTGGGTAGGGAGTAATGGCAGCACTCCCTCTAAAATAAAGATACAAAATAAAGCTAGTTCCTATAACTGGGGTAGGAAGTAGTGGCAGCACTCCCTCTAGGATAAAGATACAAAAATAAAGAAGATTGCTATAACTTGGGCAGGGAGTAATGGCAGCACTCCCTCTAAAATAAAGATACAAAAATAAAGATAATTCCTATAGCTGGGGTAGGAAGTAGTGGCAGAACTCCCTCTAGGATAAAGATACAAAAATAAAGAAGATTGCTATAACTTGGGCAGGGAGTAATGGCAGCACTCCCTCTAAAATAAAGATACAAAAATAAAGCTAGTTCCTATAACTGGGGTAGGAAGTAGTGGCAGAACTCCATCTAAAATAAAGATACAAAAAATAAAGCTAGTTCCTATAACTGGGGTAGGGAGTAATAGCAGCACTCCCTCTAAAATAAAGATACAATAATAAAGCTAGTTCCTATAACTGGGATAGGAAGTAGTGGCAGCACTCCCTCTAAAATAAAGATACAAAAATAAAGCCAGTTCCTATAACTGGGGTAGGAAGTAGTGGCAGCACTCCCTCTAGGATAAAGATACAAAATAAAGACGATTGCTATAGCTTGTGCAGGGTGTAATGGCAGCACTCCCTTTAAAATAAAGATACAAAAATAAAGATAATTCCTATAGCTTTGGCAGGGAGTAGTGGCAGCACTCCCTCTAAAATAAAGATACAAAAAAAAGATAATTCCTATAGCTTGGGCAGGGAGTAATGGCAGCACTCCCTCTAAAATAAAGATACAAAAATAAAGCTAGTTCCTGTAACTGGGGTAGGAAGTAGTGGCAGCACTCCCTCTAAAATAAAGATACAAAAATAAAGACGATTCCTATAGCTTGGGAAGGGAGTAATGGCAGAACTCCCTCTAAAATAAAGATACAAAATTAAAGCTAGTTCCTGTAACTGGGGAAGGAAGTTGTGGCAGCACTCCCTCTAAAATCAAGATACAAAAATAAAGATAATTTCTATAGCGGGGGTAGGGAGTAGTGGCAGCACTCCCTTTAAAATAAAGATTTAAAAATAAAGATGATATCTATAGTTTGGGCAGGGAGTAATGGCAGCACTCCCTCTAAACAGTGGCACAGTTAGGTTGACAGGACCTTGACAATATCGGACAGCATGTGGTGTCACAGTGCCACATGGGGGTTGACAGGCCTTGACAATATCTGACAGCATGTGGTGTCACAGTGCCACCTGTGGGTTGACAGGGCCTTGACAGTGAGGTGTCACAGTGTCCCCAGAAATGCCTGTCTAAACTTGAAACAAGGGGTGAGTGACAGTACCCCTTACACAGTACACAGGGAGGAGCAGGCAGTACACTCCCTGTACTGTGAAAATATAAAAGACATAATAAAAAGAAGGGCTTCTGGTGGTTTAGGGGTTTTTATCTCTAAAGAAATTGAAGGTGCTATACAACTCGAAGACTTTTCTGTATGGATCCATCTTAACTCTAAATACTTTGGTTTTGTATGTGATGTGGTGGTAGGTGCTTTATATATACCACCAGAAGGATCGACATATACAGCTGAAAATGATAACTACTTTGACATTATATGTGAGCAGATTGGTGAAATGGAGCATAAAGATGTTGATTTACTGTTCTGTGGTGACTTAAATGCACGCACTTCATCTGTTAATGAGCTTAGTTCAGACTCACTTACACTAGTTACAGGTACCTTACCAACCGTAAGAAAGTCTGATGATCAAACTGTAAATAGTAATGGTAAGGAGCTGATCCAATTATGTAAAGATACAGACCTAGTAGTACTTAATGGCAGGTTAGGAGATGTAGATAACACAGGTGGCTTTACATGTTACACTGCAAATGGGCAGAGTGTGGTTGATTACTTATTATGTAAGGCAAGCTCTGTTGGTATATATAAAAATATGAAAATAGGTGATCTGTTACCAGATTCTGACCACAAGCCATTGATCTTTACACTAAGAGGTGCTAATCTTAACTTTGATACTAGTCAAAACAAAACTGAACAGTATATGGCATATAAATGGAATGGGACGAAAAAAGAATTATACAAGGAGAATCTCAGAGGCAAAGAGTAACCAACTTAGAGATCATATAATATTTCTGGCTGCTGACCTAATTCTTAACAGTAAGGAAATAATTGATACATACTACACACTTCTTGACTCTGCAATCCCTGTCCAAAAAAGTTCAAGGTCTAAAACGACTAAATTCTCTCAAAATCCGTGGTTTAATGCTGAGTGCAAGTTAGCAAAGAGGAATGTGCATGACTATGGTAAAAATTATGACCTCAAGGTTGAATTAAAAAAAGAAATGTATAACATGCTTAAGAGGGAATACAATAGACTAGTCCAGAAATGTAAAAGGAGTGATAAAAGATGAAAGGGTCTTGAGTTTGAAAGAATGTTGGAGATAGAAAATAGTAATAGGTTCTGGAAGTCGTGGAAACAAATACAAGGTTAAATGACCCAATGTGATATCAAAATAGCAGAGTTTGTTGAATACTTCAAGAAACAGCAGACTCCTCCACATATTGACTATTTTGATTATGATAATATGAAAGAAATAAAAACATTTGTCGATAACTTTGTGTTTAGCTATGGTTCAGAGGATATAGATGCATTGAAACAATCCCTACTAGACTCCCCTATCACTATAGAAGAGGTAGAAGATGCAATAAGATCTCTAAAAAATAAGAAAGCAGCCGGAACAGATGGTATACCTGCTGAATACTTAAAACAAGGAGGGAAGGTTTTTCCTGAGTTGATTCAAATTATGTTTAACTGTATAGGAACTTAGCAGGATACACTATTGACCAATAAGAAAATTCCTTTCATTCAGTGCCGACTTTTCAGGGTGCATTACGTAACACCTGGTACCCATTAGCTCGCTTATCTCGCAAGGTATCAGCTTCAGCAGGGGTCAGCCCACTAAGGAATCCGCTAAGCGGGAATATGGGACACTGCTGAATTTCCAGAGAGATGGGCAGAAGGAATAATAAGTCCCTTACATAAGAAAGGTGATACAAGCGATCCTGATAACTATAGGAAAATTAGTATTATGAACAGTACATGCAAACTTTTTGAAATAATTATTAATGAAAGACTGAAATTCAATAATGATATGCTGAATCAGAATGACCCTCTACAGAACGGGTTCGTAGATAAAGGTAGGACAACCGATAATGTATTTGTACTATATACTGCTGTGAAAATGGTGCAGGCTGAAGGTAAATCTCTCTTTTGTTGTTTTATTGACTTTACTAAGGCTTTTGATTATATTAACAGGAAGGCATTATTCTATAAGTTGATATCTGGACAGGTAAAAGGGAAAGCACTTAAAGTTCTAATGAATCTTTACAAGAAGTCTCACTCAAAGGTACGGGTCAACTCTGAATTAAGTGAGGACATAGATAGTTTATATGGTGTTACAAGGTGGAGTACTCAGCAAAGAGTAACCAACTTAGAGATCATATAATATTTCTGGCTGCTGACCTAATTCTTAACAGTAAGGAAATAATTGATACATACTACACACTTCTTGACTCTGCAATCCCTGTCCAAAAAAGTTCAAGGTCTAAAACGACTAAATTCTCTCAAAATCCGTGGTTTAATGCTGAGTGCAAGTTAGCAAAGAGGAATGTGCACGACTATGGTAAAAATTATGACCTCAAGGTTGAATTAAAAAAAGAAATGTATAACATGCTTAAGAGGGAATACAATAGACTAGTCCAGAAATGTAAAAGGAGTGATAAAAGAAGAAAGGGTCTTGAGTTTGAAAGAATGTTGGAGATAGAAAATAGTAATAGGTTCTGGAAGTCGTGGAAACAAATACAAGGTTAAATGACCCAATGTGATATCAAAATAGCAGAGTTTGTTGAATACTTCAAGAAACAGCAGACTCCTCCACATATTGACTATTTTGATTATGATAATATGAAAGAAATAGAAACATTTGTCGATAACTTTGAGTTTAGCTATGGTTCAGAGGATATAGATGCATTGAAACAATCCCTACTAGACTCCCCTATCACTATAGAAGAGGTAGAAGATGCAATAAGATCTCTAAAAAATAAGAAAGCAGCCGGAACAGATGGTATACCTGCTGAATACTTAAAACAAGGAGGGAAGGTTTTTGCTGAGTTGATTCAAATTATGTTTAACTGTATAGGAACTTAGCAGGATACAATATTGACCAATAAGAAAATTCCTTTCATTCAGTGCCGACTTTTCAGGGTGCATTACGTAACACCTGGTACCCATTAGCTCGCTTATCTCGCAAGGTATCAGCTTCAGCAGGGGTCAGCCCACTAAGGAATCCGCTAAGCGGGAATATGGGACACTGCTGAATTTCCAGAGAGATGGGCAGAAGGAATAATAAGTCCCTTACATAAGAAAGGTGATACAAGCGATCCTGATAACTATAGGAAAATTACTATTATGAACAGTACATGCAAACTTTTTGAAATAATTATTAATGAAAGACTGAAATTCAATAATGATATGCTGAATCATAATGACCCTCTACAGAACGGGTTCGTAGATAAAGGTAGGACAACCGATAATGTATTTGTACTATATACTGCTGTGAAAATGGTGCAGGCTGAAGGTAAATCTCTCTTTTGTTGTTTTATTGACTTTACTAAGGCTTTTGATTATATTAACAGGAAGGCATTATTCTATAAGTTGATATCTGGACAGGTAAAAGGGAAAGCACTTAAAGTTCTAATGAATCTTTACAAGAAGTCTCACTCAAAGGTACGGGTCAACTCTGAATTAAGTGAGGACATAGATAGTTTATATGGTGTTACAAGGTGGAGTACTCAGCAAAGAGTAACCAACTTAGAGATCATATAATATTTCTGGCTGCTGACCTAATTCTTAACAGTAAGGAAATAATTGATACATACTACACACTTCTTGACTCTGCAATCCCTGTCCAAAAAAGTTCAAGGTCTAAAACGACTAAATTCTCTCAAAATCCGTGGTTTAATGCTGAGTGCAAGTTAGCAAAGAGGAATGTGCACGACTATGGTAAAAATTATGACCTCAAGGTTGAATTAAAAAAAGAAATGTATAACATGCTTAAGAGGGAATACAATAGACTAGTCCAGAAATGTAAAAGGAGTGATAAAAGAAGAAAGGGTCTTGAGTTTGAAAGAATGTTGGAGATAGAAAATAGTAATAGGTTCTGGAAGTCGTGGAAACAAATACAAGGTTAAATGACCCAATGTGATATCAAAATAGCAGAGTTTGTTGAATACTTCAAGAAACAGCAGACTCCTCCACATATTGACTATTTTGATTATGATAATATGAAAGAAATAGAAACATTTGTCGATAACTTTGAGTTTAGCTATGGTTCAGAGGATATAGATGCATTGAAACAATCCCTACTAGACTCCCCTATCACTATAGAAGAGGTAGAAGATGCAATAAGATCTCTAAAAAATAAGAAAGCAGCCGGAACAGATGGTATACCTGCTGAATACTTAAAACAAGGAGGGAAGGTTTTTGCTGAGTTGATTCAAATTATGTTTAACTGTATAGGAACTTAGCAGGATACAATATTGACCAATAAGAAAATTCCTTTCATTCAGTGCCGACTTTTCAGGGTGCATTACGTAACACCTGGTACCCATTAGCTCGCTTATCTCGCAAGGTATCAGCTTCAGCAGGGGTCAGCCCACTAAGGAATCCGCTAAGCGGGAATATGGGACACTGCTGAATTTCCAGAGAGATGGGCAGAAGGAATAATAAGTCCCTTACATAAGAAAGGTGATACAAGCGATCCTGATAACTATAGGAAAATTAGTATTATGAACAGTACATGCAAACTTTTTGAAATAATTATTAATGAAAGACTGAAATTCAATAATGATATGCTGAATCAGAATGACCCTCTACAGAACGGGTTCGTAGATAAAGGTAGGACAACCGATAATGTATTTGTACTATATACTGCTGTGAAAATGGTGCAGGCTGAAGGTAAATCTCTCTTTTGTTGTTTTATTGACTTTACTAAGGCTTTTGATTATATTAACAGGAAGGCATTATTCTATAAGTTGATATCTGGACAGGTAAAAGGGAAAGCACTTAAAGTTCTAATGAATCTTTACAAGAAGTCTCACTCAAAGGTACGGGTCAACTCTGAATTAAGTGAGGACATAGATAGTTTATATGGTGTTACAAGGTGGAGTACTCAGCAAAGAGTAACCAACTTAGAGATCATATAATATTTCTGGCTGCTGACCTAATTCTTAACAGTAAGGAAATAATTGATACATACTACACACTTCTTGACTCTGCAATCCCTGTCCAAAAAAGTTCAAGGTCTAAAACGACTAAATTCTCTCAAAATCCGTGGTTTAATGCTGAGTGCAAGTTAGCAAAGAGGAATGTGCACGACTATGGTAAAAATTATGACCTCAAGGTTGAATTAAAAAAAGAAATGTATAACATGCTTAAGAGGGAATACAATAGACTAGTCCAGAAATGTAAAAGGAGTGATAAAAGAAGAAAGGGTCTTGAGTTTGAAAGAATGTTGGAGATAGAAAATAGTAATAGGTTCTGGAAGTCGTGGAAACAAATACAAGGTTAAATGACCCAATGTGATATCAAAATAGCAGAGTTTGTTGAATACTTCAAGAAACAGCAGACTCCTCCACATATTGACTATTTTGATTATGATAATATGAAAGAAATAGAAACATTTGTCGATAACTTTGAGTTTAGCTATGGTTCAGAGGATATAGATGCATTGAAACAATCCCTACTAGACTCCCCTATCACTATAGAAGAGGTAGAAGATGCAATAAGATCTCTAAAAAATAAGAAAGCAGCCGGAACAGATGGTATACCTGCTGAATACTTAAAACAAGGAGGGAAGGTTTTTGCTGAGTTGATTCAAATTATGTTTAACTGTATAGGAACTTAGCAGGATACAATATTGACCAATAAGAAAATTCCTTTCATTCAGTGCCGACTTTTCAGGGTGCATTACGTAACACCTGGTACCCATTAGCTCGCTTATCTCGCAAGGTATCAGCTTCAGCAGGGGTCAGCCCACTAAGGAATCCGCTAAGCGGGAATATGGGACACTGCTGAATTTCCAGAGAGATGGGCAGAAGGAATAATAAGTCCCTTACATAAGAAAGGTGATACAAGCGATCCTGATAACTATAGGAAAATTAGTATTATGAACAGTACATGCAAACTTTTTGAAATAATTATTAATGAAAGACTGAAATTCAATAATGATATGCTGAATCAGAATGACCCTCTACAGAACGGGTTCGTAGATAAAGGTAGGACAACCGATAATGTATTTGTACTATATACTGCTGTGAAAATGGTGCAGGCTGAAGGTAAATCTCTCTTTTGTTGTTTTATTGACTTTACTAAGGCTTTTGATTATATTAACAGGAAGGCATTATTCTATAAGTTGATATCTGGACAGGTAAAAGGGAAAGCACTTAAAGTTCTAATGAATCTTTACAAGAAGTCTCACTCAAAGGTACGGGTCAACTCTGAATTAAGTGAGGACATAGATAGTTTATATGGTGTTACAAGGTGGAGTACTCAGCAAAGAGTAACCAACTTAGAGATCATATAATATTTCTGGCTGCTGACCTAATTCTTAACAGTAAGGAAATAATTGATACATACTACACACTTCTTGACTCTGCAATCCCTGTCCAAAAAAGTTCAAGGTCTAAAACGACTAAATTCTCTCAAAATCCGTGGTTTAATGCTGAGTGCAAGTTAGCAAAGAGGAATGTGCACGACTATGGTAAAAGTTATGACCTCAAGGTTGAATTAAAAAAAGAAATGTATAACATGCTTAAGAGGGAATACAATAGACTAGTCCAGAAATGTAAAAGGAGTGATAAAAGAAGAAAGGGTCTTGAGTTTGAAAGAATGTTGGAGATAGAAAATAGTAATAGGTTCTGGAAGTCGTGGAAACAAATACAAGGTTAAATGACCCAATGTGATATCAAAATAGCAGAGTTTGTTGAATACTTCAAGAAACAGCAGACTCCTCCACATATTGACTATTTTGATTATGATAATATGAAAGAAATAGAAACATTTGTCGATAACTTTGAGTTTAGCTATGGTTCAGAGGATATAGATGCATTGAAACAATCCCTACTAGACTCCCCTATCACTATAGAAGAGGTAGAAGATGCAATAAGATCTCTAAAAAATAAGAAAGCAGCCGGAACAGATGGTATACCTGCTGAATACTTAAAACAAGGAGGGAAGGTTTTTGCTGAGTTGATTCAAATTATGTTTAACTGTATAGGAACTTAGCAGGATACAATATTGACCAATAAGAAAATTCCTTTCATTCAGTGCCGACTTTTCAGGGTGCATTACGTAACACCTGGTACCCATTAGCTCGCTTATCTCGCAAGGTATCAGCTTCAGCAGGGGTCAGCCCACTAAGGAATCCGCTAAGCGGGAATATGGGACACTGCTGAATTTCCAGAGAGATGGGCAGAAGGAATAATAAGTCCCTTACATAAGAAAGGTGATACAAGCGATCCTGATAACTATAGGAAAATTAGTATTATGAACAGTACATGCAAACTTTTTGAAATAATTATTAATGAAAGACTGAAATTCAATAATGATATGCTGAATCAGAATGACCCTCTACAGAACGGGTTCGTAGATAAAGGTAGGACAACCGATAATGTATTTGTACTATATACTGCTGTGAAAATGGTGCAGGCTGAAGGTAAATCTCTCTTTTGTTGTTTTATTGACTTTACTAAGGCTTTTGATTATATTAACAGGAAGGCATTATTCTATAAGTTGATATCTGGACAGGTAAAAGGGAAAGCACTTAAAGTTCTAATGAATCTTTACAAGAAGTCTCACTCAAAGGTACGGGTCAACTCTGAATTAAGTGAGGACATAGATAGTTTATATGGTGTTACAAGGTGGAGTACTCAGCAAAGAGTAACCAACTTAGAGATCATATAATATTTCTGGCTGCTGACCTAATTCTTAACAGTAAGGAAATAATTGATACATACTACACACTTCTTGACTCTGCAATCCCTGTCCAAAAAAGTTCAAGGTCTAAAACGACTAAATTCTCTCAAAATCCGTGGTTTAATGCTGAGTGCAAGTTAGCAAAGAGGAATGTGCACGACTATGGTAAAAATTATGACCTCAAGGTTGAATTAAAAAAAGAAATGTATAACATGCTTAAGAGGGAATACAATAGACTAGTCCAGAAATGTAAAAGGAGTGATAAAAGAAGAAAGGGTCTTGAGTTTGAAAGAATGTTGGAGATAGAAAATAGTAATAGGTTCTGGAAGTCGTGGAAACAAATACAAGGTTAAATGACCCAATGTGATATCAAAATAGCAGAGTTTGTTGAATACTTCAAGAAACAGCAGACTCCTCCACATATTGACTATTTTGATTATGATAATATGAAAGAAATAGAAACATTTGTCGATAACTTTGAGTTTAGCTATGGTTCAGAGGATATAGATGCATTGAAACAATCCCTACTAGACTCCCCTATCACTATAGAAGAGGTAGAAGATGCAATAAGATCTCTAAAAAATAAGAAAGCAGCCGGAACAGATGGTATACCTGCTGAATACTTAAAACAAGGAGGGAAGGTTTTTGCTGAGTTGATTCAAATTATGTTTAACTGTATAGGAACTTAGCAGGATACAATATTGACCAATAAGAAAATTCCTTTCATTCAGTGCCGACTTTTCAGGGTGCATTACGTAACACCTGGTACCCATTAGCTCGCTTATCTCGCAAGGTATCAGCTTCAGCAGGGGTCAGCCCACTAAGGAATCCGCTAAGCGGGAATATGGGACACTGCTGAATTTCCAGAGAGATGGGCAGAAGGAATAATAAGTCCCTTACATAAGAAAGGTGATACAAGCGATCCTGATAACTATAGGAAAATTAGTATTATGAACAGTACATGCAAACTTTTTGAAATAATTATTAATGAAAGACTGAAATTCAATAATGATATGCTGAATCAGAATGACCCTCTACAGAACGGGTTCGTAGATAAAGGTAGGACAACCGATAATGTATTTGTACTATATACTGCTGTGAAAATGGTGCAGGCTGAAGGTAAATCTCTCTTTTGTTGTTTTATTGACTTTACTAAGGCTTTTGATTATATTAACAGGAAGGCATTATTCTATAAGTTGATATCTGGACAGGTAAAAGGGAAAGCACTTAAAGTTCTAATGAATCTTTACAAGAAGTCTCACTCAAAGGTACGGGTCAACTCTGAATTAAGTGAGGACATAGATAGTTTATATGGTGTTACAAGGTGGAGTACTCAGCAAAGAGTAACCAACTTAGAGATCATATAATATTTCTGGCTGCTGACCTAATTCTTAACAGTAAGGAAATAATTGATACATACTACACACTTCTTGACTCTGCAATCCCTGTCCAAAAAAGTTCAAGGTCTAAAACGACTAAATTCTCTCAAAATCCGTGGTTTAATGCTGAGTGCAAGTTAGCAAAGAGGAATGTGCACGACTATGGTAAAAATTATGACCTCAAGGTTGAATTAAAAAAAGAAATGTATAACATGCTTAAGAGGGAATACAATAGACTAGTCCAGAAATGTAAAAGGAGTGATAAAAGAAGAAAGGGTCTTGAGTTTGAAAGAATGTTGGAGATAGAAAATAGTAATAGGTTCTGGAAGTCGTGGAAACAAATACAAGGTTAAATGACCCAATGTGATATCAAAATAGCAGAGTTTGTTGAATACTTCAAGAAACAGCAGACTCCTCCACATATTGACTATTTTGATTATGATAATATGAAAGAAATAGAAACATTTGTCGATAACTTTGAGTTTAGCTATGGTTCAGAGGATATAGATGCATTGAAACAATCCCTACTAGACTCCCCTATCACTATAGAAGAGGTAGAAGATGCAATAAGATCTCTAAAAAATAAGAAAGCAGCCGGAACAGATGGTATACCTGCTGAATACTTAAAACAAGGAGGGAAGGTTTTTGCTGAGTTGATTCAAATTATGTTTAACTGTATAGGAACTTAGCAGGATACAATATTGACCAATAAGAAAATTCCTTTCATTCAGTGCCGACTTTTCAGGGTGCATTACGTAACACCTGGTACCCATTAGCTCGCTTATCTCGCAAGGTATCAGCTTCAGCAGGGGTCAGCCCACTAAGGAATCCGCTAAGCGGGAATATGGGACACTGCTGAATTTCCAGAGAGATGGGCAGAAGGAATAATAAGTCCCTTACATAAGAAAGGTGATACAAGCGATCCTGATAACTATAGGAAAATTAGTATTATGAACAGTACATGCAAACTTTTTGAAATAATTATTAATGAAAGACTGAAATTCAATAATGATATGCTGAATCAGAATGACCCTCTACAGAACGGGTTCGTAGATAAAGGTAGGACAACCGATAATGTATTTGTACTATATACTGCTGTGAAAATGGTGCAGGCTGAAGGTAAATCTCTCTTTTGTTGTTTTATTGACTTTACTAAGGCTTTTGATTATATTAACAGGAAGGCATTATTCTATAAGTTGATATCTGGACAGGTAAAAGGGAAAGCACTTAAAGTTCTAATGAATCTTTACAAGAAGTCTCACTCAAAGGTACGGGTCAACTCTGAATTAAGTGAGGACATAGATAGTTTATATGGTGTTACAAGGTGGAGTACTCAGCAAAGAGTAACCAACTTAGAGATCATATAATATTTCTGGCTGCTGACCTAATTCTTAACAGTAAGGAAATAATTGATACATACTACACACTTCTTGACTCTGCAATCCCTGTCCAAAAAAGTTCAAGGTCTAAAACGACTAAATTCTCTCAAAATCCGTGGTTTAATGCTGAGTGCAAGTTAGCAAAGAGGAATGTGCACGACTATGGTAAAAATTATGACCTCAAGGTTGAATTAAAAAAAGAAATGTATAACATGCTTAAGAGGGAATACAATAGACTAGTCCAGAAATGTAAAAGGAGTGATAAAAGAAGAAAGGGTCTTGAGTTTGAAAGAATGTTGGAGATAGAAAATAGTAATAGGTTCTGGAAGTCGTGGAAACAAATACAAGGTTAAATGACCCAATGTGATATCAAAATAGCAGAGTTTGTTGAATACTTCAAGAAACAGCAGACTCCTCCACATATTGACTATTTTGATTATGATAATATGAAAGAAATAGAAACATTTGTCGATAACTTTGAGTTTAGCTATGGTTCAGAGGATATAGATGCATTGAAACAATCCCTACTAGACTCCCCTATCACTATAGAAGAGGTAGAAGATGCAATAAGATCTCTAAAAAATAAGAAAGCAGCCGGAACAGATGGTATACCTGCTGAATACTTAAAACAAGGAGGGAAGGTTTTTGCTGAGTTGATTCAAATTATGTTTAACTGTATAGGAACTTAGCAGGATACAATATTGACCAATAAGAAAATTCCTTTCATTCAGTGCCGACTTTTCAGGGTGCATTACGTAACACCTGGTACCCATTAGCTCGCTTATCTCGCAAGGTATCAGCTTCAGCAGGGGTCAGCCCACTAAGGAATCCGCTAAGCGGGAATATGGGA
This sequence comes from Acholoe squamosa, assembly GCA_949317995.1. NCBI lineage: Eukaryota > Metazoa > Annelida > Polychaeta > Phyllodocida > Polynoidae > Acholoe > Acholoe squamosa. Next base: position 12,957,365 of record OX439041.1, read on the forward strand.
CACTGCTGAATTTCCAGAGAGATGGGCAGAAGGAATAATAAGTCCCTTACATAAGAAAGGTGATACAAGCGATCCTGATAACTATAGGAAAATTAGTATTATGAACAGTACATGCAAACTTTTTGAAATAATTATTAATGAAAGACTGAAATTCAATAATGATATGCTGAATCAGAATGACCCTCTACAGAACGGGTTCGTAGATAAAGGTAGGACAACCGATAATGTATTTGTACTATATACTGCTGTGAAAATGGTGCAGGCTGAAGGTAAATCTCTCTTTTGTTGTTTTATTGACTTTACTAAGGCTTTTGATTATATTAACAGGAAGGCATTATTCTATAAGTTGATATCTGGACAGGTAAAAGGGAAAGCACTTAAAGTTCTAATGAATCTTTACAAGAAGTCTCACTCAAAGGTACGGGTCAACTCTGAATTAAGTGAGGACATAGATAGTTTATATGGTGTTACAAGGTGGAGTACTCAGCAAAGAGTAACCAACTTAGAGATCATATAATATTTCTGGCTGCTGACCTAATTCTTAACAGTAAGGAAATAATTGATACATACTACACACTTCTTGACTCTGCAATCCCTGTCCAAAAAAGTTCAAGGTCTAAAACGACTAAATTCTCTCAAAATCCGTGGTTTAATGCTGAGTGCAAGTTAGCAAAGAGGAATGTGCACGACTATGGTAAAAATTATGACCTCAAGGTTGAATTAAAAAAAGAAATGTATAACATGCTTAAGAGGGAATACAATAGACTAGTCCAGAAATGTAAAAGGAGTGATAAAAGAAGAAAGGGTCTTGAGTTTGAAAGAATGTTGGAGATAGAAAATAGTAATAGGTTCTGGAAGTCGTGGAAACAAATACAAGGTTAAATGACCCAATGTGATATCAAAATAGCAGAGTTTGTTGAATACTTCAAGAAACAGCAGACTCCTCCACATATTGACTATTTTGATTATGATAATATGAAAGAAATAGAAACATTTGTCGATAACTTTGAGTTTAGCTATGGTTCAGAGGATATAGATGCATTGAAACAATCCCTACTAGACTCCCCTATCACTATAGAAGAGGTAGAAGATGCAATAAGATCTCTAAAAAATAAGAAAGCAGCCGGAACAGATGGTATACCTGCTGAATACTTAAAACAAGGAGGGAAGGTTTTTGCTGAGTTGATTCAAATTATGTTTAACTGTATAGGAACTTAGCAGGATACAAAATTGACCAATAAGAAAATTCCTTTCATTCAGTGCCGACTTTTCAGGGTGCATTACGTAACACCTGGTACCCATTAGCTCGCTTATCTCGCAAGGTATCAGCTTCAGCAGGGGTCAGCCCACTAAGGAATCCGCTAAGCGGGAATATGGGACACTGCTGAATTTCCAGAGAGATGGGCAGAAGGAATAATAAGTCCCTTACATAAGAAAGGTGATACAAGCGATCCTGATAACTATAGGAAAATTAGTATTATGAACAGTACATGCAAACTTTTTGAAATAATTATTAATGAAAGACTGAAATTCAATAATGATATGCTGAATCAGAATGACCCTCTACAGAACGGGTTCGTAGATAAAGGTAGGACAACCGATAATGTATTTGTACTATATACTGCTGTGAAAATGGTGCAGGCTGAAGGTAAATCTCTCTTTTGTTGTTTTATTGACTTTACTAAGGCTTTTGATTATATTAACAGGAAGGCATTATTCTATAAGTTGATATCTGGACAGGTAAAAGGGAAAGCACTTAAAGTTCTAATGAATCTTTACAAGAAGTCTCACTCAAAGGTACGGGTCAACTCTGAATTAAGTGAGGACATAGATAGTTTATATGGTGTTACAAGGTGGAGTACTCAGCAAAGAGTAACCAACTTAGAGATCATATAATATTTCTGGCTGCTGACCTAATTCTTAACAGTAAGGAAATAATTGATACATACTACACACTTCTTGACTCTGCAATCCCTGTCCAAAAAAGTTCAAGGTCTAAAACGACTAAATTCTCTCAAAATCCGTGGTTTAATGCTGAGTGCAAGTTAGCAAAGAGGAATGTGCACGACTATGGTAAAAGTTATGACCTCAAGGTTGAATTAAAAAAAGAAATGTATAACATGCTTAAGAGGGAATACAATAGACTAGTCCAGAAATGTAAAAGGAGTGATAAAAGAAGAAAGGGTCTTGAGTTTGAAAGAATGTTGGAGATAGAAAATAGTAATAGGTTCTGGAAGTCGTGGAAACAAATACAAGGTTAAATGACCCAATGTGATATCAAAATAGCAGAGTTTGTTGAATACTTCAAGAAACAGCAGACTCCTCCACATATTGACTATTTTGATTATGATAATATGAAAGAAATAGAAACATTTGTCGATAACTTTGAGTTTAGCTATGGTTCAGAGGATATAGATGCATTGAAACAATCCCTACTAGACTCCCCTATCACTATAGAAGAGGTAGAAGATGCAATAAGATCTCTAAAAAATAAGAAAGCAGCCGGAACAGATGGTATACCTGCTGAATACTTAAAACAAGGAGGGAAGGTTTTTGCTGAGTTGATTCAAATTATGTTTAACTGTATAGGAACTTAGCAGGATACAATATTGACCAATAAGAAAATTCCTTTCATTCAGTGCCGACTTTTCAGGGTGCATTACGTAACACCTGGTACCCATTAGCTCGCTTATCTCGCAAGGTATCAGCTTCAGCAGGGGTCAGCCCACTAAGGAATCCGCTAAGCGGGAATATGGGACACTGCTGAATTTCCAGAGAGATGGGCAGAAGGAATAATAAGTCCCTTACATAAGAAAGGTGATACAAGCGATCCTGATAACTATAGGAAAATTAGTATTATGAACAGTACATGCAAACTTTTTGAAATAATTATTAATGAAAGACTGAAATTCAATAATGATATGCTGAATCAGAATGACCCTCTACAGAACGGGTTCGTAGATAAAGGTAGGACAACCGATAATGTATTTGTACTATATACTGCTGTGAAAATGGTGCAGGCTGAAGGTAAATCTCTCTTTTGTTGTTTTATTGACTTTACTAAGGCTTTTGATTATATTAACAGGAAGGCATTATTCTATAAGTTGATATCTGGACAGGTAAAAGGGAAAGCACTTAAAGTTCTAATGAATCTTTACAAGAAGTCTCACTCAAAGGTACGGGTCAACTCTGAATTAAGTGAGGACATAGATAGTTTATATGGTGTTACAAGGTGGAGTACTCAGCAAAGAGTAACCAACTTAGAGATCATATAATATTTCTGGCTGCTGACCTAATTCTTAACAGTAAGGAAATAATTGATACATACTACACACTTCTTGACTCTGCAATCCCTGTCCAAAAAAGTTCAAGGTCTAAAACGACTAAATTCTCTCAAAATCCGTGGTTTAATGCTGAGTGCAAGTTAGCAAAGAGGAATGTGCACGACTATGGTAAAAATTATGACCTCAAGGTTGAATTAAAAAAAGAAATGTATAACATGCTTAAGAGGGAATACAATAGACTAGTCCAGAAATGTAAAAGGAGTGATAAAAGAAGAAAGGGTCTTGAGTTTGAAAGAATGTTGGAGATAGAAAATAGTAATAGGTTCTGGAAGTCGTGGAAACAAATACAAGGTTAAATGACCCAATGTGATATCAAAATAGCAGAGTTTGTTGAATACTTCAAGAAACAGCAGACTCCTCCACATATTGACTATTTTGATTATGATAATATGAAAGAAATAGAAACATTTGTCGATAACTTTGAGTTTAGCTATGGTTCAGAGGATATAGATGCATTGAAACAATCCCTACTAGACTCCCCTATCACTATAGAAGAGGTAGAAGATGCAATAAGATCTCTAAAAAATAAGAAAGCAGCCGGAACAGATGGTATACCTGCTGAATACTTAAAACAAGGAGGGAAGGTTTTTGCTGAGTTGATTCAAATTATGTTTAACTGTATAGGAACTTAGCAGGATACAATATTGACCAATAAGAAAATTCCTTTCATTCAGTGCCGACTTTTCAGGGTGCATTACGTAACACCTGGTACCCATTAGCTCGCTTATCTCGCAAGGTATCAGCTTCAGCAGGGGTCAGCCCACTAAGGAATCCGCTAAGCGGGAATATGGGACACTGCTGAATTTCCAGAGAGATGGGCAGAAGGAATAATAAGTCCCTTACATAAGAAAGGTGATACAAGCGATCCTGATAACTATAGGAAAATTAGTATTATGAACAGTACATGCAAACTTTTTGAAATAATTATTAATGAAAGACTGAAATTCAATAATGATATGCTGAATCAGAATGACCCTCTACAGAACGGGTTCGTAGATAAAGGTAGGACAACCGATAATGTATTTGTACTATATACTGCTGTGAAAATGGTGCAGGCTGAAGGTAAATCTCTCTTTTGTTGTTTTATTGACTTTACTAAGGCTTTTGATTATATTAACAGGAAGGCATTATTCTATAAGTTGATATCTGGACAGGTAAAAGGGAAAGCACTTAAAGTTCTAATGAATCTTTACAAGAAGTCTCACTCAAAGGTACGGGTCAACTCTGAATTAAGTGAGGACATAGATAGTTTATATGGTGTTACAAGGTGGAGTACTCAGCAAAGAGTAACCAACTTAGAGATCATATAATATTTCTGGCTGCTGACCTAATTCTTAACAGTAAGGAAATAATTGATACATACTACACACTTCTTGACTCTGCAATCCCTGTCCAAAAAAGTTCAAGGTCTAAAACGACTAAATTCTCTCAAAATCCGTGGTTTAATGCTGAGTGCAAGTTAGCAAAGAGGAATGTGCACGACTATGGTAAAAATTATGACCTCAAGGTTGAATTAAAAAAAGAAATGTATAACATGCTTAAGAGGGAATACAATAGACTAGTCCAGAAATGTAAAAGGAGTGATAAAAGAAGAAAGGGTCTTGAGTTTGAAAGAATGTTGGAGATAGAAAATAGTAATAGGTTCTGGAAGTCGTGGAAACAAATACAAGGTTAAATGACCCAATGTGATATCAAAATAGCAGAGTTTGTTGAATACTTCAAGAAACAGCAGACTCCTCCACATATTGACTATTTTGATTATGATAATATGAAAGAAATAGAAACATTTGTCGATAACTTTGAGTTTAGCTATGGTTCAGAGGATATAGATGCATTGAAACAATCCCTACTAGACTCCCCTATCACTATAGAAGAGGTAGAAGATGCAATAAGATCTCTAAAAAATAAGAAAGCAGCCGGAACAGATGGTATACCTGCTGAATACTTAAAACAAGGAGGGAAGGTTTTTGCTGAGTTGATTCAAATTATGTTTAACTGTATAGGAACTTAGCAGGATACAATATTGACCAATAAGAAAATTCCTTTCATTCAGTGCCGACTTTTCAGGGTGCATTACGTAACACCTGGTACCCATTAGCTCGCTTATCTCGCAAGGTATCAGCTTCAGCAGGGGTCAGCCCACTAAGGAATCCGCTAAGCGGGAATATGGGACACTGCTGAATTTCCAGAGAGATGGGCAGAAGGAATAATAAGTCCCTTACATAAGAAAGGTGATACAAGCGATCCTGATAACTATAGGAAAATTAGTATTATGAACAGTACATGCAAACTTTTTGAAATAATTATTAATGAAAGACTGAAATTCAATAATGATATGCTGAATCAGAATGACCCTCTACAGAACGGGTTCGTAGATAAAGGTAGGACAACCGATAATGTATTTGTACTATATACTGCTGTGAAAATGGTGCAGGCTGAAGGTAAATCTCTCTTTTGTTGTTTTATTGACTTTACTAAGGCTTTTGATTATATTAACAGGAAGGCATTATTCTATAAGTTGATATCTGGACAGGTAAAAGGGAAAGCACTTAAAGTTCTAATGAATCTTTACAAGAAGTCTCACTCAAAGGTACGGGTCAACTCTGAATTAAGTGAGGACATAGATAGTTTATATGGTGTTACAAGGTGGAGTACTCAGCAAAGAGTAACCAACTTAGAGATCATATAATATTTCTGGCTGCTGACCTAATTCTTAACAGTAAGGAAATAATTGATACATACTACACACTTCTTGACTCTGCAATCCCTGTCCAAAAAAGTTCAAGGTCTAAAACGACTAAATTCTCTCAAAATCCGTGGTTTAATGCTGAGTGCAAGTTAGCAAAGAGGAATGTGCACGACTATGGTAAAAATTATGACCTCAAGGTTGAATTAAAAAAAGAAATGTATAACATGCTTAAGAGGGAATACAATAGACTAGTCCAGAAATGTAAAAGGAGTGATAAAAGAAGAAAGGGTCTTGAGTTTGAAAGAATGTTGGAGATAGAAAATAGTAATAGGTTCTGGAAGTCGTGGAAACAAATACAAGGTTAAATGACCCAATGTGATATCAAAATAGCAGAGTTTGTTGAATACTTCAAGAAACAGCAGACTCCTCCACATATTGACTATTTTGATTATGATAATATGAAAGAAATAGAAACATTTGTCGATAACTTTGAGTTTAGCTATGGTTCAGAGGATATAGATGCATTGAAACAATCCCTACTAGACTCCCCTATCACTATAGAAGAGGTAGAAGATGCAATAAGATCTCTAAAAAATAAGAAAGCAGCCGGAACAGATGGTATACCTGCTGAATACTTAAAACAAGGAGGGAAGGTTTTTGCTGAGTTGATTCAAATTATGTTTAACTGTATAGGAACTTAGCAGGATACAATATTGACCAATAAGAAAATTCCTTTCATTCAGTGCCGACTTTTCAGGGTGCATTACGTAACACCTGGTACCCATTAGCTCGCTTATCTCGCAAGGTATCAGCTTCAGCAGGGGTCAGCCCACTAAGGAATCCGCTAAGCGGGAATATGGGACACTGCTGAATTTCCAGAGAGATGGGCAGAAGGAATAATAAGTCCCTTACATAAGAAAGGTGATACAAGCGATCCTGATAACTATAGGAAAATTAGTATTATGAACAGTACATGCAAACTTTTTGAAATAATTATTAATGAAAGACTGAAATTCAATAATGATATGCTGAATCAGAATGACCCTCTACAGAACGGGTTCGTAGATAAAGGTAGGACAACCGATAATGTATTTGTACTATATACTGCTGTGAAAATGGTGCAGGCTGAAGGTAAATCTCTCTTTTGTTGTTTTATTGACTTTACTAAGGCTTTTGATTATATTAACAGGAAGGCATTATTCTATAAGTTGATATCTGGACAGGTAAAAGGGAAAGCACTTAAAGTTCTAATGAATCTTTACAAGAAGTCTCACTCAAAGGTACGGGTCAACTCTGAATTAAGTGAGGACATAGATAGTTTATATGGTGTTACAAGGTGGAGTACTCAGCAAAGAGTAACCAACTTAGAGATCATATAATATTTCTGGCTGCTGACCTAATTCTTAACAGTAAGGAAATAATTGATACATACTACACACTTCTTGACTCTGCAATCCCTGTCCAAAAAAGTTCAAGGTCTAAAACGACTAAATTCTCTCAAAATCCGTGGTTTAATGCTGAGTGCAAGTTAGCAAAGAGGAATGTGCACGACTATGGTAAAAATTATGACCTCAAGGTTGAATTAAAAAAAGAAATGTATAACATGCTTAAGAGGGAATACAATAGACTAGTCCAGAAATGTAAAAGGAGTGATAAAAGAAGAAAGGGTCTTGAGTTTGAAAGAATGTTGGAGATAGAAAATAGTAATAGGTTCTGGAAGTCGTGGAAACAAATACAAGGTTAAATGACCCAATGTGATATCAAAATAGCAGAGTTTGTTGAATACTTCAAGAAACAGCAGACTCCTCCACATATTGACTATTTTGATTATGATAATATGAAAGAAATAGAAACATTTGTCGATAACTTTGAGTTTAGCTATGGTTCAGAGGATATAGATGCATTGAAACAATCCCTACTAGACTCCCCTATCACTATAGAAGAGGTAGAAGATGCAATAAGATCTCTAAAAAATAAGAAAGCAGCCGGAACAGATGGTATACCTGCTGAATACTTAAAACAAGGAGGGAAGGTTTTTGCTGAGTTGATTCAAATTATGTTTAACTGTATAGGAACTTAGCAGGATACAAAATTGACCAATAAGAAAATTCCTTTCATTCAGTGCCGACTTTTCAGGGTGCATTACGTAACACCTGGTACCCATTAGCTCGCTTATCTCGCAAGGTATCAGCTTCAGCAGGGGTCAGCCCACTAAGGAATCCGCTAAGCGGGAATATGGGACACTGCTGAATTTCCAGAGAGATGGGCAGAAGGAATAATAAGTCCCTTACATAAGAAAGGTGATACAAGCGATCCTGATAACTATAGGAAAATTAGTATTATGAACAGTACATGCAAACTTTTTGAAATAATTATTAATGAAAGACTGAAATTCAATAATGATATGCTGAATCAGAATGACCCTCTACAGAACGGGTTCGTAGATAAAGGTAGGACAACCGATAATGTATTTGTACTATATACTGCTGTGAAAATGGTGCAGGCTGAAGGTAAATCTCTCTTTTGTTGTTTTATTGACTTTACTAAGGCTTTTGATTATATTAACAGGAAGGCATTATTCTATAAGTTGATATCTGGACAGGTAAAAGGGAAAGCACTTAAAGTTCTAATGAATCTTTACAAGAAGTCTCACTCAAAGGTACGGGTCAACTCTGAATTAAGTGAGGACATAGATAGTTTATATGGTGTTACAAGGTGGAGTACTCAGCAAAGAGTAACCAACTTAGAGATCATATAATATTTCTGGCTGCTGACCTAATTCTTAACAGTAAGGAAATAATTGATACATACTACACACTTCTTGACTCTGCAATCCCTGTCCAAAAAAGTTCAAGGTCTAAAACGACTAAATTCTCTCAAAATCCGTGGTTTAATGCTGAGTGCAAGTTAGCAAAGAGGAATGTGCACGACTATGGTAAAAATTATGACCTCAAGGTTGAATTAAAAAAAGAAATGTATAACATGCTTAAGAGGGAATACAATAGACTAGTCCAGAAATGTAAAAGGAGTGATAAAAGAAGAAAGGGTCTTGAGTTTGAAAGAATGTTGGAGATAGAAAATAGTAATAGGTTCTGGAAGTCGTGGAAACAAATACAAGGTTAAATGACCCAATGTGATATCAAAATAGCAGAGTTTGTTGAATACTTCAAGAAACAGCAGACTCCTCCACATATTGACTATTTTGATTATGATAATATGAAAGAAATAGAAACATTTGTCGATAACTTTGAGTTTAGCTATGGTTCAGAGGATATAGATGCATTGAAACAATCCCTACTAGACTCCCCTATCACTATAGAAGAGGTAGAAGATGCAATAAGATCTCTAAAAAATAAGAAAGCAGCCGGAACAGATGGTATACCTGCTGAATACTTAAAACAAGGAGGGAAGGTTTTTGCTGAGTTGATTCAAATTATGTTTAACTGTATAGGAACTTAGCAGGATACAATATTGACCAATAAGAAAATTCCTTTCATTCAGTGCCGACTTTTCAGGGTGCATTACGTAACACCTGGTACCCATTAGCTCGCTTATCTCGCAAGGTATCAGCTTCAGCAGGGGTCAGCCCACTAAGGAATCCGCTAAGCGGGAATATGGGACACTGCTGAATTTCCAGAGAGATGGGCAGAAGGAATAATAAGTCCCTTACATAAGAAAGGTGATACAAGCGATCCTGATAACTATAGGAAAATTAGTATTATGAACAGTACATGCAAACTTTTTGAAATAATTATTAATGAAAGACTGAAATTCAATAATGATATGCTGAATCAGAATGACCCTCTACAGAACGGGTTCGTAGATAAAGGTAGGACAACCGATAATGTATTTGTACTATATACTGCTGTGAAAATGGTGCAGGCTGAAGGTAAATCTCTCTTTTGTTGTTTTATTGACTTTACTAAGGCTTTTGATTATATTAACAGGAAGGCATTATTCTATAAGTTGATATCTGGACAGGTAAAAGGGAAAGCACTTAAAGTTCTAATGAATCTTTACAAGAAGTCTCACTCAAAGGTACGGGTCAACTCTGAATTAAGTGAGGACATAGATAGTTTATATGGTGTTACAAGGTGGAGTACTCAGCAAAGAGTAACCAACTTAGAGATCATATAATATTTCTGGCTGCTGACCTAATTCTTAACAGTAAGGAAATAATTGATACATACTACACACTTCTTGACTCTGCAATCCCTGTCCAAAAAAGTTCAAGGTCTAAAACGACTAAATTCTCTCAAAATCCGTGGTTTAATGCTGAGTGCAAGTTAGCAAAGAGGAATGTGCACGACTATGGTAAAAATTATGACCTCAAGGTTGAATTAAAAAAAGAAATGTATAACATGCTTAAGAGGGAATACAATAGACTAGTCCAGAAATGTAAAAGGAGTGATAAAAGAAGAAAGGGTCTTGAGTTTGAAAGAATGTTGGAGATAGAAAATAGTAATAGGTTCTGGAAGTCGTGGAAACAAATACAAGGTTAAATGACCCAATGTGATATCAAAATAGCAGAGTTTGTTGAATACTTCAAGAAACAGCAGACTCCTCCACATATTGACTATTTTGATTATGATAATATGAAAGAAATAGAAACATTTGTCGATAACTTTGAGTTTAGCTATGGTTCAGAGGATATAGATGCATTGAAACAATCCCTACTAGACTCCCCTATCACTATAGAAGAGGTAGAAGATGCAATAAGATCTCTAAAAAATAAGAAAGCAGCCGGAACAGATGGTATACCTGCTGAATACTTAAAACAAGGAGGGAAGGTTTTTGCTGAGTTGATTCAAATTATGTTTAACTGTATAGGAACTTAGCAGGATACAAAATTGACCAATAAGAAAATTCCTTTCATTCAGTGCCGACTTTTCAGGGTGCATTACGTAACACCTGGTACCCATTAGCTCGCTTATCTCGCAAGGTATCAGCTTCAGCAGGGGTCAGCCCACTAAGGAATCCGCTAAGCGGGAATATGGGACACTGCTGAATTTCCAGAGAGATGGGCAGAAGGAATAATAAGTCCCTTACATAAGAAAGGTGATACAAGCGATCCTGATAACTATAGGAAAATTAGTATTATGAACAGTACATGCAAACTTTTTGAAATAATTATTAATGAAAGACTGAAATTCAATAATGATATGCTGAATCAGAATGACCCTCTACAGAACGGGTTCGTAGATAAAGGTAGGACAACCGATAATGTATTTGTACTATATACTGCTGTGAAAATGGTGCAGGCTGAAGGTAAATCTCTCTTTTGTTGTTTTATTGACTTTACTAAGGCTTTTGATTATATTAACAGGAAGGCATTATTCTATAAGTTGATATCTGGACAGGTAAAAGGGAAAGCACTTAAAGTTCTAATGAATCTTTACAAGAAGTCTCACTCAAAGGTACGGGTCAACTCTGAATTAAGTGAGGACATAGATAGTTTATATGGTGTTACAAGGTGGAGTACTCAGCAAAGAGTAACCAACTTAGAGATCATATAATATTTCTGGCTGCTGACCTAATTCTTAACAGTAAGGAAATAATTGATACATACTACACACTTCTTGACTCTGCAATCCCTGTCCAAAAAAGTTCAAGGTCTAAAACGACTAAATTCTCTCAAAATCCGTGGTTTAATGCTGAGTGCAAGTTAGCAAAGAGGAATGTGCACGACTATGGTAAAAATTATGACCTCAAGGTTGAATTAAAAAAAGAAATGTATAACATGCTTAAGAGGGAATACAATAGACTAGTCCAGAAATGTAAAAGGAGTGATAAAAGAAGAAAGGGTCTTGAGTTTGAAAGAATGTTGGAGATAGAAAATAGTAATAGGTTCTGGAAGTCGTGGAAACAAATACAAGGTTAAATGACCCAATGTGATATCAAAATAGCAGAGTTTGTTGAATACTTCAAGAAACAGCAGACTCCTCCACATATTGACTATTTTGATTATGATAATATGAAAGAAATAGAAACATTTGTCGATAACTTTGAGTTTAGCTATGGTTCAGAGGATATAGATGCATTGAAACAATCCCTACTAGACTCCCCTATCACTATAGAAGAGGTAGAAGATGCAATAAGATCTCTAAAAAATAAGAAAGCAGCCGGAACAGATGGTATACCTGCTGAATACTTAAAACAAGGAGGGAAGGTTTTTGCTGAGTTGATTCAAATTATGTTTAACTGTATAGGAACTTAGCAGGATACAATATTGACCAATAAGAAAATTCCTTTCATTCAGTGCCGACTTTTCAGGGTGCATTACGTAACACCTGGTACCCATTAGCTCGCTTATCTCGCAAGGTATCAGCTTCAGCAGGGGTCAGCCCACTAAGGAATCCGCTAAGCGGGAATATGGGACACTGCTGAATTTCCAGAGAGATGGGCAGAAGGAATAATAAGTCCCTTACATAAGAAAGGTGATACAAGCGATCCTGATAACTATAGGAAAATTAGTATTATGAACAGTACATGCAAACTTTTTGAAATAATTATTAATGAAAGACTGAAATTCAATAATGATATGCTGAATCAGAATGACCCTCTACAGAACGGGTTCGTAGATAAAGGTAGGACAACCGATAATGTATTTGTACTATATACTGCTGTGAAAATGGTGCAGGCTGAAGGTAAATCTCTCTTTTGTTGTTTTATTGACTTTACTAAGGCTTTTGATTATATTAACAGGAAGGCATTATTCTATAAGTTGATATCTGGACAGGTAAAAGGGAAAGCACTTAAAGTTCTAATGAATCTTTACAAGAAGTCTCACTCAAAGGTACGGGTCAACTCTGAATTAAGTGAGGACATAGATAGTTTATATGGTGTTACAAGGTGGAGTACTCAGCAAAGAGTAACCAACTTAGAGATCATATAATATTTCTGGCTGCTGACCTAATTCTTAACAGTAAGGAAATAATTGATACATACTACACACTTCTTGACTCTGCAATCCCTGTCCAAAAAAGTTCAAGGTCTAAAACGACTAAATTCTCTCAAAATCCGTGGTTTAATGCTGAGTGCAAGTTAGCAAAGAGGAATGTGCACGACTATGGTAAAAATTATGACCTCAAGGTTGAATTAAAAAAAGAAATGTATAACATGCTTAAGAGGGAATACAATAGACTAGTCCAGAAATGTAAAAGGAGTGATAAAAGAAGAAAGGGTCTTGAGTTTGAAAGAATGTTGGAGATAGAAAATAGTAATAGGTTCTGGAAGTCGTGGAAACAAATACAAGGTTAAATGACCCAATGTGATATCAAAATAGCAGAGTTTGTTGAATACTTCAAGAAACAGCAGACTCCTCCACATATTGACTATTTTGATTATGATAATATGAAAGAAATAGAAACATTTGTCGATAACTTTGAGTTTAGCTATGGTTCAGAGGATATAGATGCATTGAAACAATCCCTACTAGACTCCCCTATCACTATAGAAGAGGTAGAAGATGCAATAAGATCTCTAAAAAATAAGAAAGCAGCCGGAACAGATGGTATACCTGCTGAATACTTAAAACAAGGAGGGAAGGTTTTTGCTGAGTTGATTCAAATTATGTTTAACTGTATAGGAACTTAGCAGGATACAATATTGACCAATAAGAAAATTCCTTTCATTCAGTGCCGACTTTTCAGGGTGCATTACGTAACACCTGGTACCCATTAGCTCGCTTATCTCGCAAGGTATCAGCTTCAGCAGGGGTCAGCCCACTAAGGAATCCGCTAAGCGGGAATATGGGACACTGCTGAATTTCCAGAGAGATGGGCAGAAGGAATAATAAGTCCCTTACATAAGAAAGGTGATACAAGCGATCCTGATAACTATAGGAAAATTAGTATTATGAACAGTACATGCAAACTTTTTGAAATAATTATTAATGAAAGACTGAAATTCAATAATGATATGCTGAATCAGAATGACCCTCTACAGAACGGGTTCGTAGATAAAGGTAGGACAACCGATAATGTATTTGTACTATATACTGCTGTGAAAATGGTGCAGGCTGAAGGTAAATCTCTCTTTTGTTGTTTTATTGACTTTACTAAGGCTTTTGATTATATTAACAGGAAGGCATTATTCTATAAGTTGATATCTGGACAGGTAAAAGGGAAAGCACTTAAAGTTCTAATGAATCTTTACAAGAAGTCTCACTCAAAGGTACGGGTCAACTCTGAATTAAGTGAGGACATAGATAGTTTATATGGTGTTACAAGGTGGAGTACTCAGCAAAGAGTAACCAACTTAGAGATCATATAATATTTCTGGCTGCTGACCTAATTCTTAACAGTAAGGAAATAATTGATACATACTACACACTTCTTGACTCTGCAATCCCTGTCCAAAAAAGTTCAAGGTCTAAAACGACTAAATTCTCTCAAAATCCGTGGTTTAATGCTGAGTGCAAGTTAGCAAAGAGGAATGTGCACGACTATGGTAAAAATTATGACCTCAAGGTTGAATTAAAAAAAGAAATGTATAACATGCTTAAGAGGGAATACAATAGACTAGTCCAGAAATGTAAAAGGAGTGATAAAAGAAGAAAGGGTCTTGAGTTTGAAAGAATGTTGGAGATAGAAAATAGTAATAGGTTCTGGAAGTCGTGGAAACAAATACAAGGTTAAATGACCCAATGTGATATCAAAATAGCAGAGTTTGTTGAATACTTCAAGAAACAGCAGACTCCTCCACATATTGACTATTTTGATTATGATAATATGAAAGAAATAGAAACATTTGTCGATAACTTTGAGTTTAGCTATGGTTCAGAGGATATAGATGCATTGAAACAATCCCTACTAGACTCCCCTATCACTATAGAAGAGGTAGAAGATGCAATAAGATCTCTAAAAAATAAGAAAGCAGCCGGAACAGATGGTATACCTGCTGAATACTTAAAACAAGGAGGGAAGGTTTTTGCTGAGTTGATTCAAATTATGTTTAACTGTATAGGAACTTAGCAGGATACAATATTGACCAATAAGAAAATTCCTTTCATTCAGTGCCGACTTTTCAGGGTGCATTACGTAACACCTGGTACCCATTAGCTCGCTTATCTCGCAAGGTATCAGCTTCAGCAGGGGTCAGCCCACTAAGGAATCCGCTAAGCGGGAATATGGGACACTGCTGAATTTCCAGAGAGATGGGCAGAAGGAATAATAAGTCCCTTACATAAGAAAGGTGATACAAGCGATCCTGATAACTATAGGAAAATTACTATTATGAACAGTACATGCAAACTTTTTGAAATAATTATTAATGAAAGACTGAAATTCAATAATGATATGCTGAATCATAATGACCCTCTACAGAACGGGTTCGTAGATAAAGGTAGGACAACCGATAATGTATTTGTACTATATACTGCTGTGAAAATGGTGCAGGCTGAAGGTAAATCTCTCTTTTGTTGTTTTATTGACTTTACTAAGGCTTTTGATTATATTAACAGGAAGGCATTATTCTATAAGTTGATATCTGGACAGGTAAAAGGGAAAGCACTTAAAGTTCTAATGAATCTTTACAAGAAGTCTCACTCAAAGGTACGGGTCAACTCTGAATTAAGTGAGGACATAGATAGTTTATATGGTGTGTTACAAGGTGGAGTACTCAGTCCTAAATTATTCAATGCTTTTCTCTTAGATATTGGTGAACGTCTTGACCCCAATCTTGGAATTGATATTTGTGGTATGAGTGTTGCTTATCTGCTATATGCAGATGACTTGGTTATAATGTCCACCTCAGCTAGGGGTCTGCAAAATCAGCTAAACAATTTGTTTCAGTATTGTAGAAAATGGCATCTACTAGTAAATATAAATAAGTCAAATATCATGATATTTAATCACAAAAAGAAGGATATTCCTAACACCTTCAAGTATGGTGACACACAGCTAGTAAGAGTAGAAAATTATAAGTACTTAGGGTTTATACTAACAACTAATCATAAAGACATCTTCTTTGATGCATACAATGAGCTTTATGACAAGGGTAGAAAAGCTGCCTATCAATCATATTCATGTTGCTATCAACATATTGGAAAACCAGATCCCAGGATGGTACTCAAGTTATTTGATAGCCAGATAAGACCCTGCTTTGACTATGGCTGCGAGGTATGGGGCCTGACTAAGGGAAATAAGGTGGAGAAACTAGAGTCCATACACCTAAGGTACTTAAAATCAATGTTGAGTGTTAGAAAGCAGACATCAACAGCTGCAGTATATGCAGATACAGGGAGGGTACCTCTAAAAGTGCAATGGGAAATTTGAGCACTCAGGTACTGGGAAAGAATTGTAAACCTCCCAGAGTCACACATACTACGTAAGTTTAACAAGAAGCTAACTTTGCTTGAAGATGCTGGTCAGATAAATTGGTGCAGTAATGTTAAATGCTTGTTGAACTCACTAGGTGAGCGATGTATTCAACTCTGGATTAACCAGACAACTTCCGACGACCCTAAAGCTATCACTGCTGTAACTGGACCGATAAATGGGAAATATATAGAACAAACAATGAATGAAATAACATCAGCTGGTGAAGGAAAAAAACTAAGAACATACAGAATATTCAAAACTGAGTTTAGGCTTGAAAGTTATCTATTCTGTATCCCTAACCAAGCCCACCGTACAGTATTAACTTGTTTTAGACTCAGCTCTCATAACCTGGGTAAAGAAACAGGAAGGCATTGCTGGCCCCCAAAACCTGTGTGTGATCGGATTTGTCCATATTGTTCTAGTGGCCTTGTAGATGATGAAATACATTTTCTCATCCAATGTGACTCCAATATGGTATCAAGACAGTTGTTTGACAATGTTATGAATGAAAAAATTCAAAACTATCATGAATTGAATGATGTAGAGAAATTCATTTCTGCTATGAACAATACTGATACTGATGTCATCAAAGCTCTCGCCAAGTTTATGTAGTGGTTCGGCTCAATAAGTTAGATTAAATCATAACGAAGAGAGAAGTTTCCGGGTAGGCAACCAAGCTTTTATTGCATAAGCTTTTGTTACATACGATCACAGCCTTAAAGGACTACATGCTGCCAGGGCATTCGGTTACCCTTTCAGGTAACGACCAGGTTGAGCAGTGGGTAGGACCACTACTGAAGAGTATGGGGGTGGAACTGCCCTTATATAGGGGAAAAGCCCGCGAAACTCAGACCGGCCACGTGACGTGTGGCGGACGAGTGGTAGGCCCCCTGGTGTAGTGGATATGAACCCAGAGGCAGGTGGTGCCACCTGCCATCCAGATTCCCCCACCACACCCGAAGACCTAGGTCTGAGTCCCACGGGTGCATGAACGTACAAGTGTAAATACCATACCCCTACACTGCCCCCCTTAGACAATAACTTGGGGTAATTAAACCGCAGTGTATTAATAACCTAGCAAGTAATTGTTTCACAATACTAAAAGGGGTATTAATTACACTCACTCGATGTGAAATAGGCTATAGTATGAGACTATCCTATTTCTGAAAAAGCATGGAGTATCGTTCATCACAGTTCCACAAGTAACCATGACAACCACCAATGATAAGTGTAAGTATCACAGATTATATTAACTTTGACAATAATAGAGTCCTGAAAAGGACTGGTGGTTGTAAGTCATGACCGTAATACAGTTATTATACCCGATAAAAAAAATTCTGACTTTTTAAATTAACAACTTTATCCACATTAAAGTGAACTGAACAATAAATATCAGATATGAATAATCATTCTGATACCTTAGTAGAAAAAAATATATATAGCACCCACACTGGTATGCTTGTATTTTTTTTTTAACACAATAAGGTTTCAAACCTGAGTAATATAATACTAAATTAGAGAAATCCATTGGACCTTCTCTATTTTATAGAAGAAAATATTTATATATTTGAGACGTAGTTCAATTTATACCTTAGTGTTTGATATTTACAAACTACAGAAGAATTATAGTCTCTTAATGTGTTGAGACCAGAAATTACCTATTTAGATAATTATAGGTCTAGTACTACCTTAAATAACTTTTAGGATGCGCAGATCCAGTATACTTATAGGTAAGTACCTTTATATAATAATATATCTTTATGAAAGATATTAAAGTTATAAATACAGTTTTACATGCAATACAATAATATTAACAAAGTTTCTTGTTTGTAGGTGGAGAATACAGATGGAGCCGGATGCTGCTAATGTCTTGGTATGGGCGAGCTGAACCCTGATGCCTGAAGTGCTATATAATCTTGAAATTTGTAGATTTTGGGCGAGCTGAACCCTGATGCCTGAAGTGCTATATAGGAATATGTAGATGGGCGTAGCTAAACCCTGTTGCCTGTAGTGCTAGCTAACTGGAGGTAGTAGTAAATCCAGTTGTAGAGTATTGATGAACTTTTGTGGGCGTAGCTAAACCCGGATGCCTGTAGTGCTAGCTGACAAGTTGTAGTTTTAAATCCATAATAACGTAATCCAGTTTAAAAAGTCCATAGTTCAATGGTAATAAGCACAGTCCTTAGGTAATAGCACAGTATACGAACTAGGTTAGAGTGACACCACTAGTTGTATTTCCTATAGACAGCATTCGTATTCCTTCTCCAAGGTAAGTTGTTTTCTGCTTTCAGTTTCCGGATTAGGGTACAGTTTATACCCGAACCAATACTTAATGGGTTGGATAAGAAAATGAATTCCCATCCAACAGTACATAGGTAATAACACCTCAGGACACACAATTATGTCCTACCTACATGCAACAGTTTTCACTGTTCCATGTTCTCCTTAGTTGGCTGGTTTGGACCCGGTTGTTGAGCCGGTTGCTGAACAGATGGGTCTACACCAGCTCCATCCGTAGGTACAGGGGGTGCGGGGACAACAGGTGCAAGTTTCACCTTCTGGCGTGCCTCAAACAAGGTCAAAGCATGTCCAGGTGTGCCGTGATAAGGATAAGGCTTCTTGCCGCAGATTAGCAGCTTCCTGCTTCTCTTTGGCAACATCAGCCTTTATCTGAGTAGAGATTCGGTTAATCTCTGACTTCTGGATCGCGTCTATGCACTGGAGAGTACTCGACACGGTCCGACGGTACATATCCAAATGGAGGTTTTCCAAGTGGTGCTGTAACGTTTCAAATTGCTTGGTCTGTATGGCACAAGACAATTTATCTTCCTTCTTGAAGAAGGTCTCCACTGTCTGGATCACCTTAGGCCGGTGGACCACAGCGCCACCTGAGGTTTCGGTTGTGAACCAGACCCACTCGGAGTGACAGCTACCTGCATATGAGATGAGGCAACTGCAGTAGTAGCCACACTAGCGGTGGTCGTAGGAGGGCCTTGGTTTGGTAGTCCCTGGGTTAGGGGCAACCGAGACAATTCCCTTCTAAGGTCTTTAGCGGTCAACAATGGTGCGGGTGGACTCATTGTTGGTCGTGGAGTTTGACCTCCTCCTGCCGGCAGTTCCTGCTTGACCCTCCCATACTGATCTCTGGTCCGGGTGGGCCCATAGCAGGGTACTGCTTCGGGTCTCGGACATTCAAGGGCGGACGTGTTTGGGAGGGGTAACCAGCCGGTCCACTGACACCAAAGAATGTCAGGTTATGTGCACCACCCTGCGGGGCTGGTGCTCGTCCATAATTGGAAGGAGTTCCAGTAGGAGGTGGAAGATGTGGCTTCTTCCGTTCCCCATTTGCCTGTCTTTCCAGCGCTTCCAGTGTTGACCTGGATCGGCTAGGAGATTCAGACGCCTGTCTCTTCCTATCTGCTACAGAGGGTCCCTGACGGTAATCCCTGCGGCTTCGGATTTGCTCTCCGGATGGAGTTACATAAGCCCCACCTCGCCGGCAGGCCTTATTACTCCTCCACTCATTCAACAAATCATACTCCTCCTGAGCATATTCGAGTTTGCCAGACCCGGGAGTCTGGGCAAATCTAGCCTTCAGCTTCTGGTTAGTACCAGGAACCGTTGGCGCAAACTGCTTCGTGCTCGGTGTGAGTGAAGCAAGTTTCTCGGCATTGAGGCTCTTGAGGTTACCATAGAGCTCAGAGTGAATTTTCATCACTCTCTCTATGGCTGCCTCCAGACCCTCTCCATGTGCAGTCACATAGTGCCGGATCATTTCTCCGCGTCGGGGAGTGACACATCCTGTGCATTTAGCTCATTTCTTACCAACTTCTCAATCGCAGACATACTCTGGTCTCTGGTGCATATGAAACTCCACGAGATGACGAAGGAACTCGTCTTTATCGATGAAGAATTCAACCTCACCTTCACTCTGGGTACAACGTTGAAAGGGACAATCTTTACGATCCTCCCCGTAGTACTCATCTAGAGCAAACTTCAGTTTACCCTTCTGGTCGTAATTGTAAAGGCCTTTGTGTGAATTCTTAACGAATTCCCAATAGATCCAATACATATCCAATACATATTTCCTGTCGGAGAGCTTCTTACGAAGCCACTCCTCCATGTCCTCATGCCCTTCACAGGTTTTCTGAGGGGTAGCTTCCATAAGGATTTACTCCCCTTCAGATGTCCCCTGTGTAGAGGAATGAAGTCAGCAAAGTTGCTCTTGGCGTTATCCCAGATAGCAGCCTCTTGCTCGTCAGTAGGAGTGGCGTCCACAACTGGGTCAACCGGCTCCTCTCCCTCAGGGTCGGATGGTATATCCACGGGTTGCACAACAGGTTGTTGACCTGCGAGAACCTGGGCTGCGGCATCTCGAGCGTCTCCACTCAAATGGGCCATTATGTCATGTAGCTTGACTACTGGCACGCCGAGCTCAACCTTTACGGTTGGAACAGCCTGTTCAACTTCTGGAGTCTCGAGTTGAACATCTACCTCAATAGGTTCCGGTTTATGTTGGTTAACCTTCTTCTTATTCCGTCTGCGGGGTCCGCCACTAGTAAGGGTGCCAGACTCGGATGCATCCGTCTCGTTGCCGGAGACATCCGAAGCCTTAGCTTCCTTCCTATTGGCTGAGCGTGGGGACACCCGACGAGTTCGGGTACTGTCGGCCACACTCGTGCTGGTAGAGGGTTCAGTTTCTGACTGCTTCCCTTTACCCTTGTTCTTAGTGGGGGTACTCTTACCCTTTCCACTAGCTGGTTTCCCTGACTTGTTTTCAGTCTTCGGAGGGGTAGACTGAGCAGTTTTAGGGGAACTATCCGCACAAGGCGGAGCAGGTGGAGCCTTCTCAGGTACTTCTGCCGTACCTCCTGAGGTAGGAGTTTCAGCAGGAGACATGAGACACTCCATCCGATCGGCCATTTTGGCTGTCACCTGCACGGGTGCTGGCCCGGGGACAAGCTCCGGGTGCGCTAGTGCATACTGCCTCTCCAATAGTCGTACTACGAGGTCCTGGATTACCCTGAGTCTGACTAGTGGAGACACACCAATCCGGGCCTCCTCTGCCTCAATGGGACGTGATGGGGACCCCTGGACAGTAATCCACAACAGTGTTACCTGCTGCTTCGTACTCCTTCGCTGTTCCTAGAAATAGGATCTGGTCTCGGTCAATGTACCTAGAGACTTCGTCTGCCTTGACACCGTGTAACCCGTTCTGTCAGACACATAGGAAGGCCTATAAAAGCTATTCCTGCGGAAAGCCATTTCTGCATCCCAGACGGGTTTACGAAACCATAAGTGGACTACTAGTCCCTTGGCCATCTGATGGTAATCCACCAACCAGGCTTCCGGGAAAGTATTCGCCCACTGCGGATGAGCACACTCCCAGACCGCATTGACAACACGTTCGTCAACCTGTCTGGGTGTCCCATCACAGGTGGGCGTTAGCCATTCCGAAATGGCTAACATCCGTCCGTCATAGGGACCGGCTACATCCTGCCATTCAGGACTGTCTGGAGGGGGCAACTCTAGATGCATTGGCCTGTCAACCGGAGAAGCAGGTCCCAAGGCATCGTGTGAGGTGCTCACACTCAGACGGAGCGGTAGTTGAGGGGGAGGTGGCATTAGAGTCCTGTCATTAGACTGGACTCCTGCCGACCCTCCACTCAGACTTTCGGATGGAGGAGCTACATAAGGCTGGCCTACATCGATTGATTGCTGCACGCTACGGCGTTCAGGACTCGCTTGTCTGGAGTTATCGGATGTGTCATAGAAAGAGTCTAAGTCGCTATCGTCCACTCCAGAGAAGTACTGACCAACATTCATCTGTTGATCCATCTGATCACAATCAGCATCGTATTGCTGATCATTGTATGTGTAAGTGGGAGTCCTAGGAGAACCACTACCATACTCCGGCGGGGTGCTGGCACCGGCACCACCGCCAAGGCGGACGGCCTCTTCTGCCATCGGCAGAAGTGGCTTTACGGGGATAAATTATCCCAACTCACTGGATAAGCAGTTAAAACTGCTTACCCAGGACCACCCTCGGCCACATCTTCTTCCTTTGCAGGAATAAGACAATATGGCGGGTTACTCGAACTTGAATCGCTGCGCATGATCAAACCAGCGCGTCACCTGACCAGCCTAAAGAGGTCAAGTCCTTCCCGCGTGCCCTTAATTAGGTCACGTCCTTTTACATATAGACAATACAATATCCGAACGGTCATCTGCCCGTACTCGTGTTTCAACCATGACAACTCACTAGGTATTATGGAGCTTATGGATAGCATAAGCATATCCACCGGATTATCCGTCCATAACCGTGGGTACATTGTCATGGGTCATTTTCCAGAAACTCGCGACCGGCTCAGATATACATTGAACAAGGTTACAACATATAACAGTACACAGTACAGGACAACACACTCGTTGTGTTAACGGCTAGGTTACGGCAGTCTTGAGCAACCTTGGACTGCGTCTAAGAGGTTTTGAGGCCTCTTTTGTTGACCTGGTATCCATAAGAGCCTTTTCCGAGGTCTTCTTAGCCTTAGAGGGACCTTTCCTCTTATTTCTACCTGCACCTGCCTAGACTTTTTGTATCTTCCCCTGTTTTCTGGATGTTACAACAGGGGGCACCACCCTCTTCGGGTCTACAACCTTCCGTGGCCTCCCGGGTCCTCGCTTCCGGGTCGGTACCACTTCAAATTGTCTTACACGATCTTGTTCTAGCACTTGCAATAGACCATCACCATACATTTCGGTGGAGGTATCCCTCCCCTTTATGGGCGTAGTCTCGCTACATTTGACTTGTAACATTTTCCCATCTGTGATTTAATAATCACTGTATAATCACTGATAACCTGGGTTATCGTGAAGGGTCCATCCCAATTACTGGCTAATTTCAGGTTGGCAAGGGGTTGGTGTAGATGCAAAACTCTATCCCCCAGATTAAAAAATCTAGCTTTTAGACCTGTGTCATAACCAACCTTCTGCCAACGTGCAGTTTTCTGCAACTCATCTCTAACCCTCTTGTAGGCTTGTTTGAAGTTATCTCGTAGAGATTCTACAAACATCACCTGGCAAGGGGCTTCCGGATTCATTCTTACTACGCCAAACACCAAATCTGCTGGCATAATTAAATCCTCTCCAAAAACAAGGAGATTAGGGGAACAATTGGTGCTCGAGTGTACAGTGCTATTATAAGCATGTAGACAATTACACATCTCTTGCCACAGGCTAGACTCAAATTCTCTGCCCTGGTCGCTATGTAACATGAGTGGGACACCTAGGTGTAATACCCACCCTTTTACAAAGGCCATAGCACAATAAGCAGCCTTATGATCCGGTAAAGGATACACTCGGGTGTACTTGGTATAATAATCTGACACGACCATCATACACGTGTTGCCACTAGGAGTGGGAGGGATCCCACTAATAATGTCAACAGCTACTCTAGCAAATCTCACACCAAACAGTTCCTGGGATAATGGCAATTTGCCTACCCCGGGTCCTGGTTTGTTCTTACAGCATTCGGGACAGGTCTCTACCCATCGGGTGAGATCTGTACTCATGCCAGGCCAATAGTATCATCTGGCTAGACGTTCTAGAGACCGTTTCTTTCCAAAGTGTCCACTAGTTCTATGCCCATGACAGAAATACATAATATCTCGTCGCATAGCACTGGGTATGACAACTTGCAAGGCTTTCTTCCTATTAGAATAGTTCTTCCATCGGAATAGAAGACCATCCCGGACTTCTATCATATACCATTTTATTATTCCATAAATTGTAACATATTTTGTATTAATCAAAGGATATCTATGAAATTAATACATAGGTTGGTTCTAAGAGCTATAAGAGCGCTCAAAACTTTGTATAAGAGCGTTCATGCCCCACTGCACACCAGCCAGAGTCAGTTAGACAGAGTTTCTGACATCAAAGGCTCCGACCTAATGGTTCACTGCACAATATAATAAAAATGAGGGTCTCAGTGTGCGACCTCATGGTCCAGTGCACAAACTAATAAGTTGTAAGTGAATGCAACCGGCCGTCACGGGTGCCTGAGCACCGCTCACGCCGTCATGAGTGTCTGAGCACTCTAATAACTGAACAATGGGTTACATAAGCACGACGCCATAACCGTCCGGTCACTCTAGCGTCGCTCCTGAGCGAGCTAGGTCAAATATCAAAGCATTTATGGAAAGCCCATAATTAGACGGTCAGAATGAGCCCAAGATCAAGGCGGAACTCCCATTATTAAGGAAGTTATGCCATGGAGACTGAATGGAGCTCCGAGTGCACTACAGACAAACCGGCGGGAGTTACGCGCCTATCCAGCGGGCAGTTCAAACTTGGCATATTCAACTCCGCGCATGCGCAAAATGGCGGCTGTAGCTGCGTAAACGACCGAGTTATGAGGGTTTGAAGTTACAGAACCGACCAAGACAATGGGGGACACAGCGGCGTCCATGGGGGTCCTTTGTGCACCCAGTGACACATGAAAGGCTCCCCTCTAACAATTGTAGAGTTAGGCAGATGCTACTGGCCCCAGTCAGTCTGGAGGTGCTTTTTCAAGATTTGCTACAAATAGCCTGTCTGCACCTCCAGGAGGACAGAACACCAAGAACCGCTCTAGAGGTAACATCTCCAGTCATATCCTGCTACCTGCTATACCACTGCACTATGGTGAAACTATGCTAGACAGGCATTGGTTTCTATCATTAGTGGCCAGGGGGTATCTTCCTCAAGACTTCCACCAGAGGGTAAAGTTATTCATTATTACATTATTCCTCTAAGCAGCAGGTCAGGAGCTAGGTGTGGGAACCCACCTAGAACTATGCTGGACATTGTATTATTATTACCTCACAGGTGGAGTGGAACAGAACATTATACTTTATAAATTACTGTATATTTACTGTATGTACAAATTACCTACATACTAACTACTGTATGATTGATATTTCTTACATGTTGCCTAAAGCTGAATAAACCAGTGACAACTGGAAATAACACTATTTTATGAGAGCCTTGAGGTAATTACTCCATACACCACTAGTCATATGATATTTCTCATATGACAACTTGATCATGCCAATAACTAGTATGACAAAGTGGTGGAGAACATCCTACTAAGATCCCAAATTACCTAATGCTCTCTAAGAATTAAGCTGGCAACATTACTGAAAACAATCATACACACAGTAAACCCCACTCCACCCACCCAGTGACCTTGACACCATGCCCACCAAGGTCACCAGTGAGATCTCCCACATACCAGTGAGATCTCCCACATACCAGTGAGATCTCCCACACATCAGTGAGATCTCCCACACATCAGTGAGATCTCCCACACATCAGTGAGATCCCCCACACATCAATGAGATCTCCCACACAGCAGTGAGATCTCCCACACATCAATGAGATCTCCCACACAGCAGTGAGATCTCCCACACATCAATGAGATCTCCCACACATCAGTGAGATCTCCCACACATCAGTGAGATCTCCCACACATCAGTGAGATCTCCCACACATCAGTGAGATCTCCCACACATCAATGAGATCTCCGACACATCGATGAGATCTCCCACACGATCAGTGAGATCTCCCACATACCAGTAAGATCTCCCACACACCAATGAGATCTCCCACACGATCAGTGAGATCTCCCACATATCAGTGAGGTCTCCCACACGTCAGTGAGGTCTCCCACACGTCAGTGAGGTCTCCCACACGTCAGTGAGGTCTCCCACACGTCAGTGAGGTCTCCCACACGTCAGTGAGGTCTCCCACACGTCAGTGAGGTCTCCCACACGTCAGTGAGGTCTCCCACACGCCAGTGAGGTCTCCCACACGTCAGTGAGGTCTACCCCACACATCAAGGTCTTATCAGTCAAGCTGGCAGAACAACACACAAAGACCTTACGTAGTCAGGGGCCTGTTGAAGAGGTCTCCCTCCCACCTAGATCTAGGAGGCCCACAGGAGGCAAACCAGCCTCCAGTACAACAGACCCACACTCAGTAGATCCCACACCACCCACCCTGTCTACTCAGGGAACAACCAGTTCTCAGGGATCCAACATTTCCCAGGGATCTCTACAGGACGCTCAACTCACGCTATCTACCTCAGGGGAAGAAGGATCTGCCTCAGGGGGTGGATCCACACCCTCATCTAGATCCTCCACCCCAGCTCCGGCCTTTGACAGCCACTCCTCCAGAGACACTTCTCCCACACCCTCCATCATGGACACCGATGAAGGCCCCCAACCTAATCAGACAGCTGAGAAGATAAGGGCCTACGAGAAGGCCATCCAAGATGCAGTTACTGCCCTAGAGACCAACAAGTCCCAGCAGGAGGAAAGGGAGAGGATCCTCAACCAACAACTGGCAGAGAGGAATGCAGCAATAGATGCTCAACAGAAGGCCATGGAAGATCAGCGGAAGTCCCTAGAGAGACAACAACAACAGATAGCAGATCTCATGAAAATGGTATCATCCCAGACCCCACAGCCTCCCACACCTGCCATCACACCTGTTGTCACACCATCTGCCTCTGGATCAAAGGATGACATCATAATCTCCATGGTGTCCAACATGACCAAACTCATAGACAGAAAACAACAGGATGACAGAAAGATCAGGCTACATGAGGTAACAAAACCCAAAGCCTTCTCACACCCATCACCACTCATGTCAACAGCATTATTTATTGATCACAAATTCCCAGAATATCTGAAGGATAAGTGCAAAGTAACAGACAGTGACACCATGGTAACATATTTACCCAAGTACCTTGAAGGACAAGCACTAGCTTGGTTTGAATCCTTCAGGGAAAGTGCCACACCTGATATGTTGACATGGACCAATGTAGTGAATAAATTAAAAGAGTATTTTGCTACTCGAGACAATATCATCTCAAGGACAGCACTCCGTGCACAAAAGATAGATGAACCTGTCCTAGACTATGCATGCCATCTCAGGAAAGTGTGTAATGCCCAACGCCAAAGCGATGAAATCCTAAGCAAGGCATTTACCCAAGGCATGAGGCCCTGGATCTCTGTAGCTCTTGAGAACAAGAAAATAGACTCTTTTGACCAGGCCCTAGACCTAGCCCTAGAGGTTGAGACCCAAGAGAGATCTAGGAAGGTGAGGGATGCAGAGTCTAACCCACAGCCTACTAAGAAAAAGGTCCAGGAAATCAGCACTAGTGCAGATGAAGATGTTAACCTAATGTCTAGTGCCCATGTAAGGCAACAGGAAGCTAAGGTTACATCAAGAGACCCTACCGGTAGATATAGAGGAAACAATTATGACCCCAACTACCAATCCAATAGAGGTAGAGGTAGAGGGGGCAACAACAACAACCGGGGGGGTCACAACAGTAGGAAAGACAACAACTCTTCCAACTCCAACAATGGTAACTCTTCATACAGTGATAGGAGAGACAGAACCCCAAGTAATGGCAGATCCTATAATAATCAAGGATCCAACAGTAGGAGCCATAGTCCACATAGGAACTACAACTCTGGATCCTACAACAACTCTGGATCCTACAACAACAGCCAGGGTTCAAACAACTGTGGATCCTATAATCAAGGATCCAACAGTAGGAGCCAGAGTCCACATAGGAACTACAACAGTGGATCCTACAACAACAATGGCGCCTACAACAACCAGAGATCCAACAACTCCTGTCAATACAGCAACTCTGGTCAATATAACCAGGGTTCCAACTCACGCCAGGAGGATTACAAACCTGACACAAGAGGTTACCAGGGGAACCAACACAGTAACCCCCAAATACCACCTCATGTAATGGATCAAATCTCCAAGCTCCTGGTGGCAAGCATCTCAACCACCCCACAGAACCAGGAAAACTAGGATGTCACAGTGCCGATGGGCCAGTGCACTGTGACACCCCAAATACAAACAATCAATCAGGATTAACAAAGATCCAACCAGAGACAATTGCTACTGCCAATCTACCATCTAACAGACAGAGACGTCCATCAGTGATACACATCACCCCACCAGATTCATCATCAAAAGATACAGGTGAGAGTACCAAGCTTTCTATTGTACTTCTTCAAAATGGCTGTATCAATGCAAATCTATATGATGTTTCAGATGTGCAATGTTTGGTTGATACAGGTGCTACTATCACCTGTGTCAGACAATCATTCCTCATGGATCTCCAAAGGAGATTCCATATCCAACTGAGGAAATCTAAAATCAACATCCACTTGGCAGATGGATCGGTGTGTCATGTTAGACATTCAGCTATGCTGAACTTTAGAATCCAAGGTGTCAGATTCCAATACCAATTTGCTGTAATACCCAACCTCACACAGCCCGTGGTACTCGGCACAGATTTCTTAAGCACTACAAAATCTCAAATTGAATTTAATGTTGATCCTGAACAAATTCTCAAACCCATTAGGGCAGTGAGGGATTTTACCATCCCTCCATTCTCTGAACTTGCAGTGTTGGGTAAGGTCACATCTACTCAATCACTGCAAGGCAAAACTGGAGTAGTAGATAACCTCCAAAGAAATAACAATGCCCCATATCTATTTCAAAGGGCAGCAGTAACCCCCAGGGTAAATAACAAACATCCCCTAGTGTTACTCAACACCAGCAGGCGCCCACATAAAATCAAAAAGGGTGCCATCATAGCTCTATTTCAGGAAGTCAAGGAATCTGATTTAGAAAAACCTCAACAGGTGGCAGACACTACCCCACACACTGATCAATCCATCTCAGCCATACGGCCTGAGGATGTAACTCAATTCAGTGACACAGACTCAGACTGTGAGTCCACATATGCTGACCCTGAACCCAACTCAATCAGACTCTCTGAAATAGCTGCTATACATAGTGAGGCACATGACCTCGAGCCAGAATTGGAAGAGAATGTTCCACCAAAATCTGTGCTCACATCCAAAGATCAGCATGATAGATTAGAATCACTGCTGACCAAGTATGATGATATATTTGTAGGAAAAGATGGAGACATTGGTGCCACACACCTGTATACACACTCAATACATGTAAAACCTGAGGCAATACCATGTCATTTCCTACCATATAGACAAACACCAGAAAAACAGGCCGCAATAGGAGAAGAGTGTGAAAGGCTAGTACAACAGGGCATTCTGAGAGAATGTGCTGAGGGCCCCTGGGCTTCCAGATCCTTTTTAGTACAAAAATCATCGGGAGGCCATAGGCTCGTCACAGATTTTCGTTATTTGAACCAGAACACGATAAATCAAGCCTTATCTACACCCCGGGCCGATGACACTCTAGACATGATAGGGTCACTCAGACCAAGAGTATTCAGTAAGCTAGATGCCCAACAGGGATTTTTTCAAATTCCTATAAGACAGGAGGACCAGCATAAAACCGCATTCATAGCAAATGACAAAAAATATGTCTACGAAAGGATGCCGATGGGTTTAGCGACCGCACCTGCGGGATTCTGCCATCTAGTCACATTAATTCTGAACAAACTCAAGTACAAATGTGCCCTACCATACCTAGATGACATGGTATTATCACCATCAATCGAACAACACTTCCATGACCTGGAAGATGTGTTCAACAGCCTAAGAGTTGGTAAACTCAAACTGAAGAAATCAAAATGTGAATACTTCATAGACTTCTTGGGAATGAGAGTCACACCCATGGGACTACAACCATCTCCCACAAAGGTGGAGTCAATCAAAACCTTCCCAACACCAAAATCAGTCAAAAATGTCAGATCCTTCACAGGCCTATGCCAATACTTCAAAAGGTTTATCAAAGGTTATGCCCAAATTGCTAGACCACTATATGATCTACAGACACATCTCAAAGCATTTGTCTGGACAGAAGAGGCAGATAACGCTTTCAAAACACTAAAGCATGCCCTCTGCACCAATGCTCTTCTCAGATATCCAAACTATGAGAAAGAGTTCAGTTTGGCAACTGATGCTTCCAATGTGAGTTTAGGAGCTGTACTCTCACAGAGAGATAATGAAGGAGTGCTCAGACCAGTAGCCTTTGCAGGTAGAACCCTCTCCAAACATGAGAGAAATTACAATACCACAGAGAGAGAACTACTGGGAGTAGTGTATGGAGTACTACACTTCAGACACTACCTAGAGACTAGACACTTCCAATTATAC
Source organism: Acholoe squamosa (assembly GCA_949317995.1). Lineage (NCBI taxonomy): Eukaryota > Metazoa > Annelida > Polychaeta > Phyllodocida > Polynoidae > Acholoe > Acholoe squamosa. The sequence continues at coordinate 12,987,885 of OX439041.1, forward strand.
ACAGACCATGCAGCCCTAATCCCACTATTAACCAATACAGGACTCACACATAGATGGGCCAGATGGGCTCTAGACATACAACAATTTTCATTCACCATCCAACACGTGAAAGGTGATGATAACATACCTCCAGATGCTATGTCTAGAAGAGAATACCCAGACTCTGGACCCATGACTAACCCTCCACCCCCACCAAGGAGAGTTAGAGCAGCCAGTAGAACCAAGTTTGCAAAAGTAACAAAGAAAGTACCATTCAAAAGGGATGATCCGCCCAACACCATTGAAAGGCCAGAGACACCCATTAGGGGTATCTTAAAGCAATCTACACACTATGTGTTTTGCCACTGTGAGAGAGAATACTCACAACTCTTTCCAGATAATGACTTCGAGCCTATCGAATTCTCATCACTCAATCAGATAGTGAAGGCAACTCCTAAGGAGCCACCCTTCACCCCACCTGACTCAGATGATGAAGATCCAGAAGACACAATATATGCTATTACTCAAGCAACTTCGAAATCAGTCAGATTCTCTGAACCAATGCAGGAAGAGGAAACATCAAACCATTTGTGTCCTATGACCACACGCTCAAAGACTAGAGAAATGATTCAGGAGGGCATACCAAAACCCCCCACACAATCACAAACTATTCTAAAAGAGAAAAAGGTCACAGGAAAGAAACCTACCAAAACCCCACCTGCCAGGAAAAATGTCACAAAAGACACTGCACCTACTAAATTAAAGAACTCTGAGACAGAGAAGATTGACAAAAAGCAAATTGTGCCTCTACAGAAAAAGGTTGCCACTCCCACCAAGGCGAGAATAGGCCCTCCAAAGGAGCCTACACACCGAAACAAGAGTGACACACCCCAACAAAAGGCACAAGATAGGCCAATAGTCGATGAAAAAGAAAAAGAAAGAGACAGAATAAAACAACATGTGCTAGATATAAATCAATTACTGGATCAAATTCCCGACACATCCATCTCAGGTACAAACCTTGGCTTGGAACAAAGGAAGGACAAGGAACTATTGCCCCTCATACAATATCTTGAGGATGGGACCTTGCCTGCACCAAAAGCACAAGGAAATAGAATCATCAACCAAGGCCAGACATACACCTTGGTAAATGGTACATTAGTCCATATATGCCCCATAAATTGGAGAAAAACCAATACTGTACCACTTCAAATTGTTATACCACAGCAATGGGTAACAAGTACACTACAGTATTTCCATGACTCACCTACCGGCGGCCATCTTGGTTCAAGTAGGATGCTGTCAGCCCTCCGACCTAGAGTATATTGGAAGTCTATGCTAGCAGACACAACAAAATATGTTTCCACCTGCCACACATGCCTCACAGCAAAAAGGCAAGTACACTCACACAAAACACCAATGACAGTGAGAGAGTACATGGCTTCACCAATGAAGTTCCTAAACCTCGACGCGGTGGGACCACTTCCCACAACTGCCAGGGGAAACAAACATATACAAGTCTGCATAGATTATGCTACCAGATATGCAACAGCTTGGGCTACTACTGACTTAAAAGCTGAGACAACAGCAGCAGAGTTCTACAAGAATATAATTTGTCATCATGGAACACCAGCCACTCTTCAAACAGACAACGGGACATGTTATACAGGTGCAAAGTTCACAAAGTTAACTAAACACCTCAAGATCAAACATAAATTCTCCTCACCATACAGGCCACAATCAAATGGGCTTGTAGAGAGATTCAATGCTAGCATAGGCACAGCGCTCAGAGCATTCTGCTCAAAGCACCAAAACAATTGGGATTCATTTATTGAACCCATAACCTTTGCATTAAACAACACTGAATCCCAAACCACAGGATTCACCCCTTTCTTCCTACTCCATGGAAGGAACCCAGCCACCCCAATGGACTTAGGGCTGGGAATACAGGAAGACATATCCACCGTAGCAGACCATGTAGCTAACATGATAACAAATCAAGATACCTCTAGGAGGAAAGCTATAGAAAGGGTCGCCAAGCTACAAAAGGAAAGGAAGGATAGATATGATAAGAAACTTACACCACAGGAAATCAAGGTCACCGACATGGTGTACCTAAACATACCAAGAATCCTGACCAACACAGAGTGTAAGAAGCTTCAACCCCTTTTTTTATGTTGTAGTAGATAGACCTAGTTTGACAAGTGCCAAACTCAAAAACTTGGACACCAATCTATTGGTGGCCAGACCAGTGCACATAGACAGACTGAAAAAGGTTGTGGCTGTCAGAAACAATGAATTTGCACACAGGCTTATTCCACATGAGGCCAAATACTACAACAAAATTGTAAGGAACAAAAATGATATCACCCTTACAAGAGAAACCACAGGTATAGGCCCTATCAAGCCTAGGCCTGCACACCACATACTAAGAAAAACATCTAGGTGTGGTGCAGTTTCAAGAAATTAGAAACAAATTGAGATACCAAAAGAACATAAGATTTTCAAAATGTATTACAAATTCTCTTCATCCACACATAAGACATGTGTGACTGATAATGAATTACTTATATGTATATAAAGCCAATCAAATTTGTAAATATATCAGTAGGTTATTGCCTCTGAATGGTCAAAGACTGGGACCCTCCAAGTAAAGCAGACATGAAATCTAAGAAGAGTAAGGGTAGCACAGTGGAGTGTCTAAAGCCTAATCCCCACATGAAAGAGCGCGCTATGCCAACACAAGCAGTCTATAGAGATCAATTGACCTTATAAGCTACACTCAGACAACTGTCTAGACGGTCATGAATGGCTGTCCTGGATGACAGGAGGAGCTAATTACCAGTACACAGATTACACAATAGACCCCCACAGTTGCAGACACTGGAGATCAAGGCCTTGACTCCAGAGAAACAATACCAGGCCCACAATGGATGTGGGTAGGGTAGGCTACATAAGAAGCACTGTGGACCATAGCCCACCATCAGTCTTCATCCAGCTGCAGTCTGGAACACAAGTCTACAGGACCCCACTTGGGAATTAGCCAGCCCACTTCTCCATTAGGAGAGACTGCACTAGGATAAAGAACACACCTACTTCACCTTCAACCTGACCTTACCATTTACTGGTCAATCTCTATAGACTCACCGGACATATTGCCAAGACAGCTCAATCTTGCAAAGGTACAGCTTGAACCACTTCATTTAAAGTGTTGCACCATACACTTAGACTTTACCAGCACCCAAATCACTACAAATTTGACAAGACTTTAAAACAGCAAACTTGCTTTACACAAGCACCATGGGGAGACTGAGAGTTTCACCCATACTGCTAACTATGCTGTTATTATATACTATGGAACCACTTACTGCAGGTTATACACCTGTGGTGAGACAAAACATAGGAGTAGTATTCAAACCTAGCCCTCAACCATTGGTCAATGGACATACAACCACAACACTATTGTTAGCTATCCCCTACAAGATACCTCGGGCACCCGTTACCCAAGGATCCATAAGGGATAGAATACTCCATTTGACCACTCCCACTCTACAAGATCATACCTCTGGCCAAATTATCCAACAAGCCAAAGAGCTTAAAACCTTGCTGGAAATTGCAGACAAGGAGATAAATGAAACATTAGCCTCCATCAAATTGTTCCTATCCAACCCCATAAACACATTGGACAAGGCCAAAAGAGAGGCCATACTGGGTTTTCTAGCACCCCTGTTTCGCGGTGTGCTAGGTCTAGCCACAGTAGAAGATGTAAACCAAGTAATGGGACAGCTCAAGAACATAGATGAAATACTAAGGAAATTTGCTAAACAAGATCAGGAAGCAGCTAGTCTCATTGAGAAGATCACAGACAGACAAGATAAGTTTGTTAAAGCATACATCCAAGATAAGAAGTTACTGGACAGCACAATCAACACCATAGGTGACACCGTCAACCTGTGGGCCTCTAACATGTCCAGGTCACTTGACTCATATTCAAGGCACGAGAAAACTCAAAGGGAAAAGATGCAAGTATTAAATGATGCATTAATTATCATAGCAGCAAGAATGAATACAGTTCAATCACTGCAAAGGACAAACGCAGCCCTGAGGATGCTATCATCAGGGATCCTAACCCCTGATATAGTACCACCCTCAGACCTTGCTAGATACTTAATTGACATTAATAGCAAACTTAGGATTACACACCCCGGAGCACAAGTCGCAATTAATGACTTAGATTTCTATTATTCACAGAAGCTGACCTCATACACGTACTCAGCTCACCATATATATATTCATCTGGACATTATAATTCAATCTACCACCTCGACCTTCAAACTGTACCAAATGATTACATCACCCATGCCTATAGACACACAGGAGACCCCCACCAGAGGAGTCACCAAATTACAAACCACAACTGAGTTTCTAGCAGTATCGTACGACGAATCATTATTCATCGAATTGGACTCAGCAGATATGCAGGCATGTGAAGGTACTACAGTAAAGGTATGCAGAGATGTAAATGGTAGAATTTATAAACACAGGCCTACATGCCCTGTAGCCATTTTTACTAACCAGGCTCAACAGATTAAGGAACATTGCAAGTTTACAGTTTTACCACTGCAAGCACCTACCACCCATGCTATTTCCATTTCTGAAGATGAGTATCTGGTCACTACTAATGAACCCCATTACTTTATCAACTGCCATGGTAAAACGTCTGAAACTCGAAAAGCCCAGTCCTACTCAATCATAGGTGTACCCTGTGGGTGCACGATCAGTGTAGGAGAATTTTCTCTTCCAAACACAAGGTTGCCCTGTAACTCAACCTTATCATTTCATTACATTCTCAAGACAATTAATCTCCCATTCATGGCAGCACTTAACCAAATTTCTGAAACCAAACCAGATGAAAGAGAGAATCTTCCAAATTTCCCAGTAGTAAACCTTTCTAGAACCTTAGAAAAGCTACAGGAAAATCCAATCATTTATGATATTACTCAACTAAACCTAGAGCCCTTTGCCAAAACACTATTAAAAGATGCCTCCAACCTTGATAAGGCAATGGAAACACGCTACGTAGAATCATACCTACGTCGAGTTACAGAGCATCCTATCTTCCAAAGCTTAGGACTCATCCTAGGGATATCAGCTCACATTTTTATAGTATACATACTACTCAAATTATACAGACTAGGAGGGACTGTAGCCTACCTGCCTACAACCAAAGCATTCAGACTAGTCACCGAGCTGCCCCTACACAAATTGCTCCCAGATAAGAATCCTACCAAATTAACACCTACAGAGGAAACCCACACCCCTTTCCTCACAATTCAGGAAACGCACACCCTGATAATTGCTATATTATTCACCCTGACCATCTACTCAGCCTACAGAATAATGAAGTACCTTAAGAAATTTGCACAGACACACTGTGGCAAGAGAAATGTGGCCAAGCGCACAAATCCCACAATATATTTTAAAATATATTGTGGAGACTCGAACTTCGCGCTACCCCTGAGGCCAATACCACATGAATTTGATGAGATTAAATCAGCAGCTGCCCCGACCTATAAGGATATAGTGGTTAAAACCTTCCCACTACCTAAGGCTATATTTACCTGGAATGGACCAGCAGTTATAACAACACAGAGAGGAGAATTTGCTTATCACCTCCCTCAGGTGATACACCTACCTTGGCGCACTAGGTTCAGTACCATACAAGCCCTTAAAAACAAAGGACTGTACTACTCCATGCTTCTCCAGAATGATTGTGGCACCAGCCCGGTGACCATGACAGCACTGGAAAATACAACAGATATAATTATTGACGAACAACAGGAGGAGACCGCAAGGTCAAACATGCAGACTATTGCTAAATTTTTAAACCACCAGCCCTCCCCGGTGACTGTGGAAACAGCCTAGACTGCCCACAGCCTAGACTGCCCCCCAGTCCACCACCAGGAGACAACATATCAGAGACAGTATTCGGAACTTTTCGGACAATTTGCCGGCCCTGAAAAGGGCCTTTGGGATGGCGGGTTTTTACACCCTAGGTTTCAGTCAGTCGGGATCCTACCACAGATCCTCGGGTTCAACATCAATGGGAGAGTCCGAGTCCGAGTCCGAGCCATACATATGGCCATGGTCCTGTTGCCACTCAACGAGCCGGGCCTCCATCATCCCCAGCCCATACTCGGCGGCCATGGATGGATCCTCGGATGCCGCAAGATCGATGAGGGACACGGCCAACAAGTAATCCCACAGGACTCGCTCCCGCGGCCCGAAGTTCAAGTCCATGGGCCAGAACCCTAGGTTACTCAGGGCCCTAGCCAAAAGGGCCACAGTGGCCCCCCGACGCAAGGCTGAGCCCAAGAAATATTGGCCGGAATACATATCCACCAACACATCTCCATGCTCACTGATCTCTCTAAAATTCCCCACTATGTAACCATAGTGTATGGCCTGGTTGGCCTCCACCAGACCCCTAGCCGGACTCCCCACCACCATCACCTGAGAGACAGGCAAAGCAAAGATATTTTGAAGGTGGGCCATGGTGTGACAGCAGAGGTTTCCAGAGAGGAAATGATACTCCAATACCAGCCACCCACTCCTTAAATGGACACACACACCCCCCCCCCACCCTGAACTGTCCACTGACACCAAGCTAGGCACTGCCACAGACACATGCCAGAACCTGGCACCTAACACCTCAAGTGCCACCACTGCATGAGCACATCAGGGAGGAGACTCACATCTCACTCCTGACACACCTCCACTGTCAATGAAATTATCAAAGTATTAGAAAAAGTTTTTAGAAAAAATACACAGCCACTTGTTGATGTATAATATGAAAATCTATGGTATTCTCACAAAATCGATGATTAATGCGCGCATATACGCGCAAAATTGCGAAATTGCAATTTAAAAATTGTAAATTGTACAAATCCAACACAAATATACATGAATGCAGGTAGATAACTAAGACAGTTTTTGCACCCACTAGCACTTGTATAATATGCCAAGATTTACTTAGAGTAACACACTTTAGGTATCCAAGAAAATTGTTGGAAAAATGAATGAAAAAAAAAAAAAAGAGGAAAAAAAAATTGTTGAGAAAAATTGTTGACATGAAAAATGTTTACTTAAGATACTCACCAAATAATCTCTTTCAGGGACACTTACTCAAAAGGCTAGGGAAAAGTCAATTAAGCAGCGGCCCACTGCCGAAATTGCCAATTAATACACCCATATAGCAAAATCAAAGAGTAACTCAGAGACAAACAAGCCTATTGTACATAAAGTACTTTGTTTTTCCGGTCCTCGGAAAAATTTGTCTCAAATCCCAAAAATTGTAGAGTGTAAACTAGATTGTACGTTTGTACCCAATTTGCACACTAAAATTGTATGTTTGCACACCAGATTGTACGCGTGTACCCAATTTGCACACTAAAATTGTATGTTTGCACACCAGATTGTACGCTTGTACCCAATTTGCACACTAAAATTGTATGTTTGCACACCAGATTGTACGCTTGTACCCAATTTGCACACTAAAATTGTATGTTTGCACACTAGATTGTAAGTTTGTACCAAATTTACACACTTGAATTGTATGTTGCACATTATACTGTATGTCTGTACCCAATTCATACACTGAAATCAGATTCCTTTTTAGAAATCAACATTTCTATGTGTATCCAAGCTGTACGCAAAATTATATATGTACATACAGAAACTATTAATTGAACGCAAAATTATATATTGGCAAACTAAAACTGTCAAATGTACGCAAAATTATATATTTGTACACCAAAATTGCCAAATGCACGCAAAATTATATATTGGCATACTAAAACTGTCAAATGTGCGCAAAAATTATATATTTGTACACCAAAAAATTGCCAAATGCACGCGAAATTATATATTTGCATACTAAAATTGCCAAATGTACGCGAAATTATATATTTGCACTAAAATTGCCAAATATACGCGAAAATTATATATTTGCACACTTAAATTGCCAAATGTACGCAAAATTATATATTTGCATACTGAAATTGTCAATTGAACGCAATTAGACGCGAAATTGTAAATTTGCACACTAAAATTGTCATTTATGTTCAATTTGCACGCTAAATTGAAAATTGAATGCCAAAATCGCACACTATTTGCCAAATTGTATGTTGTACATAAAAATGGAAAATTGTACCCAAAATTGATGTTACATTAGCAAATAAGCTCAGGTATGGTAAGATATAGAAACTCGGAAATGTACTTATACCCAGGAAAAAATTGTTTATACTGACAAAGCTCTACCACAAAAATTGCATTTGAAGCACTCCCCATCACTTCAAATCCTCTTACAAACAGTATATAACTCCAAAATAAGGTAAAAATTGTGTAAATTGTACATTCCCTCGGCGAAATGACGGAGTTTCGCATTCTCTCGGGGGAGACGGAGTATTCTATCATATACCATTTTATTATTCCATAAATTGTAACATATTTTGTATTAATCAAAGGATATCTATGAAATTAATACATAGGTTGGTTCTAAGAGCTATAAGAGCGCTCAAAACTTTGTATAAGAGCGTTCATGCCCCACTGCACACCAGCCAGAGTCAGTTAGACAGAGTTTCTGACATCAAAGGCTCCGACCTAATGGTTCACTGCACAATATAATAAAAATGAGGGTCTCAGTGTGTGACCTCATGGTCCAGTGCACAAACTAATAAGTTGTAAGTGAATGCAACCGGCCGTCACGGGTGCCTGAGCACCGCTGACGCCGTCATGAGTGTCTGAGCACTCTAATAACTGAACAATGGGTTACATAAGCACGACGCCATAACCGTCCGGTCGCTCTAGCGTCGCTCCTGAGCGAGCTAGGTCAAATATCAAAGCATTTATGGAAAGCCCATAATTAGACGGTCAGAATGAGCCCAAGATCAAGGCGGAACTCCCATTATTAAGGAAGTTATGCCATGGAGACTGAATGGAGCTCCGAGTGCACTACAGACAAACCGGCGGGAGTTACGCGCCTATCCAGCGGGCAGTTCAAACTTGGCATATTCAACTCCGCGCATGCGCAAAATGGCGGCTGTAGCTGCGTAAACGACCGAGTTATGAGGGTTTGAAGTTACAGAACCGACCAAGACAATGGGGGACACAGCGGCGTCCATGGGGGTCCTTTGTGCACCCAGTGACACATGAAAGGCTCCCCTCTAACAATTGTAGAGTTAGGCAGATGCTACTGGCCCCAGTCAGTCTGGAGGTGCTTTTTCAAGATTTGCTACAAATAGCCTGTCTGCACCTCCAGGAGGACAGAACACCAAGAACCGCTCTAGAGGTAACATCTCCAGTCATCTCCTGCTACCTGCTATACCACTGCACTATGGTGAAACTATGCTAGACAGGCATTGGTTTCTATCATTAGTGGCCAGGGGGTATCTTCCTCAAGACTTCCACCAGAGGGTAAAGTTATTCATTATTACATTATTCCTCTAAGCAGCAGGTCAGGAGCTAGGTGTGGGAACCCACCTAGAACTATGCTGGACATTGTATTATTATTACCTCACAGGTGGAGTGGAACAGAACATTATACTTTATAAATTACTGTATATTTACTGTATGTACAAATTACCTACATACTAACTACTGTATGATTGATATTTCTTACATGTTGCCTAAAGCTGAATAAACCAGTGACAACTGGAAATAACACTATTTTATGAGAGCCTTGAGGTAATTACTCCATACACCACTAGTCATATGATATTTCTCATATGACAACTTGATCATACACAATTACTAGTATGACACTTCTAGCTCGGCCCATTGAGCTAGGAATCATCTCATTTCCCTGTTCTCCAATGACACTTTAGGTCTTGGGGGACAGATGCCCTGATTAAGAAACTTAATCAAACGTGATGTGACTGCATCAGCCTCCTGGAACTGTTGAATAGTCTCCATGGACCAATTCAAAACATTTTCCGGTTGGGTTTCGAAAGGTACTCGAACCCCTGCCAATACAGCAGTATGTGCTCCACAATCAGTGCACTCAGCGTTTGCACATTTCCTCACTGGGATTCTAGACAAAGCATCCGCATTTAAATGCTTTGCCCCGGCTCGGTGTTCAATCTGGCTGTGATTTAGACCGGATTCGGATAGGTGCGCCAACCAGCGACCTATCATCCCCTCTGCATCCTTGAAGTTCAATAACCATCTGAGAGAACAGTGATCAGTCCGCAGAGTGAAATCACTTCCTCACAAAAAGTGCTTGAACTTCTTCGTATAGACCACCACAGGCAACAACTCACGTTTAGTGGTACAATAATTTCTTTGAGATTTACTCAATGTGTTACTAGCGAAGGCTATAGGAACCTCAACCCCATCCTGGACCTGAGAAAGGGCAGCTCCTATGCTTTCATTACTAGCATCAGTATCTAGAATGAAATGATCATTCTCCGTCGGGTACTTCAACACAGGTGTACTAGCAAATAACTCCTTTATTTTCATAAAGGCTTCGTCTTGCTCGGATCCCCAAGGAAATCGTTCTTTCCTCATTCTGGGTGTCCAATGGGACAAACTCTGAATAGGAAAGGCGACCCTGGAATATCCTGGTATAAAGTCCCTGTAATAGGAACAGAATCCAAGAAAGGATCTAACTTCTTTAGCATTCGTGGGTGCCTGCCAATTTGATACAGCATCCAGTTTCTCCGAATCGGCTTTAATCCCTTCATTCGAGATTATTCGTCGATTATTTCTTGGGCTTCAGCTTCAATCCATTAGCTATGATCCGTTCCAGAACCATACCTAAATTTTCCAAGCATTCTTCGTATGTCTTTCCAAAGACTATCACATCATCCAAATCGACGAGACATTTCTTCCATAATAGGTCACTTAATAAAGTTTCCATCATGGCTTCAAATGTCGCTGGTGCATTGCACAACCGAAACGGCATCACATTATATTGGAATAGCTCAATATGACTGGAAAAGGCTGTCTTTTCCATATCTTTCGGATGCATACCCAATTGCCAATACCCGGATTGTAAGTCTAGAGAGCAATACCATTGCTTACCTCCAAGGGAGTCTATAGTCTCATCAATCCGTGGTAAGGGATATGAATTCTTCTTGGTCATACCATTCAATTTTCGGTAATCTATGCAAAAACGGATGGTACCATCTTTCTTAGTCACCATGCACACAGGGCTAGACCAAGGACTGGTTGATGGGATTATCACATCCTGTTCAAGCATTTTAGCTATCTCCTCCTCAGCTACCTTTTTCTTGACTAGCGGGAGTCTTCTATCAGGAATCTTAAAAGGTTCATTCTCACCAGTGTCAATTGTATGCAGTACCTTGTTAGTACGCCCCAATTGTTCACCTGGTGCTCCAAAAGCTTTACTGTGCTTGTCTAGCAAGTCAGTTAGGGCTTCACGTTGTTCATCAGTTTCAACATGGCTTTTGGCTATTAGAATATCTAATTCTGGGTTCCTTTCGGATGAGGAAGGGACTCCGGGTGCCAAAGCATGCTGACAGCCTTCTACTATTCCAGAGAGGACAACCGACCCTAGGATCGTATCCTTCTGAACGTAGACAGTCTTGTCACCGGTATTGGATATAGGAACCACTGTCCAAGCAGCATTTGCTACTAGGACATCAGCGGATTCCAATCCGATACTTGACAACATTGCCACATCTGGCTCTATAACTCCAGTTTTTCCTAAAAACTCTCTATTGGCTCGACATAAGACATCACAGGCACTGCCTGGTGGTATCTTAACAGTCTGGGCTACACTGGCTACACTACTTACTTGTCTGAGTACACATTGTACTTCGAGATGATACGGGTCTCTAACTTCCAATATTCCCCTCTGGGAATCTAACCTTGCTCCATATAATGCAGCAAAATCCAGAACAAGTATACCATCATCTGCTATGTTCGCCACAGTAGGAGTAAGGATAAAGTCCTTATCCTTCTGTAGACTGAACCTCATACATGTTCTATCAAACGTTTGCATCGTGCTACCGTCGGCCTTACGAGCATTTCCTTCCATTATGGAAGTTTCATGATTTGTAGGCAAAAGGTCATAGAGTCTCTTAGCAATACAGGAGTGGCTAGCACCCGTATCAACAAGAAACTCAGCAGACCTACCACTCACAGATACAATTGCGTACCAGCTCCTACCTTTCAAGTAGGTAGGACAACTTGCATACTTAGCAAGTTCCGTCTTAGCGCCGAGGTCAAATCCACATCCCTTCAAAAATTCGAGACAAGGATGACCCGGGGGAAGCTGGGCACACCCAGCCACTGTGTCAAAGTTTTTACAGCTACTGTCAGTAAGGGGTAAGGCAATATTTAACCCCACCCCTGGTCGGTCAAACAAGCAGCACACTAACAATATCTATGCCCTCTTTTCTGGCACTGTCAAACCCTTGACTGTGAATAAACCACCACAGGGGGAACTGACTTACTGTTCACTATAATTCCTGTCAAGTCACAGGTGCTTGTGTGTTTAAAACAACTTTATTTAACTCTGTTTCAAGATAAAAAAGAAAGTAGTTACTCAATATAACATTCTCTCCACCACAGCGTGAAAAAATAAACGGACTCTTATTACCACATGCAAATTAGCAGTTTACATGTTGCAGCAGCAGCAGCAGTGTTCCAGGATCAAAGCCAGTCGTCAGATTTTTTACCCAGTTCAGACATTTCAGAATTAAGAATATCTATTTTTGGCTGGGTACCAAGACCTATTGAAGCTCTCAAAATATCGTCAATTATTTGTCCTGCGGCTCCTCTCTGGCTGTGGGTTTTGGGGTGAGATAAAACGTAAACTAACAATTTAAGTGATGTTTTGGGATTTTTGAGAAAAGGTTGACTAAAATTAGGTCTAAAGAGTGGACTGTTTCTGTGATGAAAGTTGGGGTCAATCTCTCAGGTTGCTGCAGAGTATGAACACTAGGGGGTAGTCCATGTATCCATATGACCCTCCATATACTGTATCTACTACTACTTAATCCAGGATTTTAACATCAAGGATACAACATACATCACTTTGGAACTTTATTTGCATCTACTTTTTAAACTACTTCACTGTCCATTGGTGGAAATCCCTTCAAAAATTTAGCAAAAAGTTAGCTCCAATTAAACCTGTAGACTTCTATACTGCTCACTCACATTAGGATTAATTTATAAACCTACTTTACCAGGAACACAGTATAAACATCCAAAAGTGTAACACAATGTCACTTTCATTGCTACTAGTGTTCCAGGATTAATGCCAGTCATTAAATTTTACCCCTACCTACCTACCTAAGATGGAGTAAGCACTTTTACCCTTGAACATTTTAAGAAAAAATCTCTCTTTTCTCTTTTTTTCCAAAATTTTCCAAAAGGTTTTGCAACATTTTAGTGAAATGTTACATTTCTTTCATTTTGTGAAAAAAATGCATAGATGAAAACTTTTTTCAACACAAATTCAGTGTTGTACATGGCAAATTATCTCATGTGTAAAAGTGCATTTTGTAATATTTTACAAAAAGATTTTAGAAAACTTGGGAAATTTGGAAAAACTTTTATAACATTTTGGTAAATGTTACATTTTTCCATTTTGTAAAAAAAACCCACATAGATTAAAGGTGAGTTTTAACACATATTTTGTGTTGTCCATAGTGAAATTTTGTGAGTAAATTTGTAAAAACAAAAAAGGTTTCATGTTATTTTTTCACATGTGTGCATGTATTTTTTTTAAAAAAGCACCAAATGTAAATGGTTAATTGGAACATGTTGATAGGGGTCATTTATTTTTGTAACATTACAGTGGGAGAAGGTTATAGTGTAGGGGGAAAAAACATGGTGGTTACTGAATAGAATAGAATAGGTTAGGTAGAAAGTATAGTGGGGTAGGGTAGGGTAGGCTATGGGGTGGGGGGCACCCCTTAAGTAATAAGGGAAGGGGGAACACACACCATACGCGTGTGTATAGCACATGCACACCCTACTTACCCCCTACCTACTCCTACCTAATTTATTTACCTACCTCCCTACCTACCTATCCACCACCCTGTTGTTAAAATAAATGTGCCCCAACTCCATTGCTACGAGAGTTTATTGCTACTGCGGATTTCCATAGCAACCAAACTCATGTTTTGCCTAAATTAGCATAAATCATCGCTCAGCCAATCAGAGCTCGGAAAAAAGTAGGTCACTTCCGATTCGTAAGTAGGTCCAATCGATTTCAGTAGCTGTTCCTATGCGCTGAGTTTGCCCCTATATTCTACCTACATACACTCTCAGACTGTGTGACTCTAGTTAAAGCACAATGCAGTGTATTTTTGGAAAACACGAGGACCAGGTGATAGTACAAATCCATAGACCCTTCAGTAGACTGTCATGTACCCAGTACAGTGGTCTTTGCTGCCGATTTACAAATCGGGCTGAGAGTGTAGGGTTTGGTAGGGCAGTCATACCAGTGAAATCATTAGTACTCCTATTCACTGACACATGGGGTGCTAGAAAAAAGGATAAAAAAAAGGATAAAAAAATGAAAGTCTACTACAGCTCAGCACTCCCAGACAGTGTTTGTACACAATTAACTTATCGTCGAGAATAATTGTCCAGCACCTTTTGATTATCCTGCGAAAGTGATGTTGCATTATACTTTACATGATTATTTTTTTCTGCTACAGGCCGTGGACTGTGGGACTGTGGAACAGGATTATAACACTGGGGGGGGGGTCGAGAAACGGAGCACTTATAGGTAAAACGTATTGCACTGCTGTAGTTATTTTCACCTTTTAATAAAGTCCTGAGGCACCATGGTGTATTAGACAAGTAATAGGTCTAATAAGGATACCCAACCAGGCATGATTCAGTCTGACTCAGGTAAAATGCCCTACCTATCACACCACTAGGTTGAAATGGCATATTATGTCGCTTTCATGGGAAAGTTACACAAGTTTACATAAATGAGAAGCTGAACTATCACATTCCAAGAAAAAGTGAGTGAGGTATTGTTGTTTAATTAACGCCCTGTCCACAGTTTATGTCATATTTATGGCGAGAAAAGGTACATTAGACATGAAAGATAAAACTGTGTTAGTACCTGCACATATTATATGTACCAGGCACACAGAAGGGACAAAAAGATGATATAAAGACTCCTTTATTCCTTTGAGGGTGGCTGATGCAGGAGTGCATCTTTTCCATTGGTCGTCATGATGCACCAATGAAGTGCTTGTGAGACTGCTTGCCAGCACTTCATTCAAGCATCATGCTGAACCCCCGAGCATGTATCAGTCCCATAGTGTTGGCATGAATATAGCCCTGCTGAGTCACTCACCCGGTGATGCATTAACTAGTGACCATTAAAGAGTTGATGTGGGAAAAAGTCAGAGATCACCATAATATATATGATTAGTTTTTCCCCAATATTCCTTTTCATAATCCGCTCTGACCCGGAAGTAAATAAGCTGAAGAGGTCAGCAGAGCATATATAATATGGGAAGCGAGTTTTCTGGAAAAGTTCAATTTTTGTGAGTACTGAACTATGTCAGTGTCAGTGGTATAGAACGTGCATGGATGGAGCTCTTTAGATTATATTGACCTTCCCGAAAAATAAAGACATGCTTTAAAACCAAGAGTTACACAACAATATACAGTTATATCGTATAGTACCTGCATATAAGATGCACTCATAGTTGAGAGAAATGCTAAAAGGCTTGTTTCTGGACCCCCTCCTCTGATTCTATAAGGTCCCGTAGGCCCAATAATCTAGGTATAAGCTGCGGCTTATATACGAGGTACTATGTACCTCCTGTGTAAGGTGCACCTTATGTATATGGAAAACCCCCTAATTTGATCTAAGAAATTGAGCCTGGTGTGGAGGGCATTATCCCACAATCATGCCCAGCCCGAGGGCATGGCCGGGTTAGGGTGCGCAGGCTCAATTTCGGTTCTACCATAGTTTTTTTTTAGAATATCAACTTGAATTATCGCTGGTATGACGTCATTGGTCCGAGAGCGCATTATCTGCAGGGCATTATCCCAGGATTAAGCCCTGCTAGCCTCGTTTTGGTTAACATGGAACTTTATGGGATCAAGATGGCCTCTGTTCCTGCCTATGGTAGAACCCAGGTTAGTACTCATGTAATGTACGATATCTTCACCTATAAGGCGCATTTCTATTATGAGGATTCACCTAGCATGCCTGGTAGATTCAACAGTTATTTCTTAGAATACAGGCCCGTGCAGTAGACCAACAACCTAGTACTGTATATGACATACTTAACCATGTATACATATCAGCTACCAGTAGCACCTTTCTACAATGCCCAGCTGATAACACCCCAGATTAGCTGATAATAATTGCCCTCCAATGACACTGGGAGGATATTGCACAACTTGCTGTTGTAGCTCAGGGGATCTAAGATTTGAAAACCCCTAAATTGTATCAGAGTGATTCTGAAGCAGACCGTTTAGAAAAAGTCGTTATGTCAGCATTATAAGGGATCTGGTAGAGCTGTCGTAGTCCTGCAGGCATTGACATAGGGCACTATTCACACACAAAAACAAAGTAGAACCGCTAGGGTCTTCTAATTGAACAGCCTAATTGAACAGTCAAAACCTGTCAGATTTAACTTGTCAGCCATGGCACAGACTTGTCACTTTGATAACTTTAGATCGTCTGGGCACACAGCCCTGCCTGACAACCCTAGAGTGACCTGAAGTTGTGAACCTAGCCATATATCTTGTCAATGTGAAGAGTCTGTGCCAGATCTGACAAGTTAAATCAAACAGGTTTTACCTCATTTATTTTATGCTACTCACCATTTTCTTCTCAGTTTTGCCAACCTCATTGTGAGTCTCACTGCGATTTCAGGCTGTCCAATCGTAAGATGTTGTGTACTGCCCTCCAGCGGTAATTCTGTGTGATGACCCTTGTATTGTTCAGTCTGTCTGTGACACTGGACCATTGTGACACTACCTCATCTTGCTCTCAACAACCCTATAGGATCCATTATAGGTAAGAATGATCTGCAATAATTATTAGCTTTCTAAGCCAGAAAAATCTTAATTGCATGTTGATATAATTATATATTGAACAGCACTATCTTCCAACTTACTGACCTATATCTTTAACTGCATCTAACTGAGAATCAGGCTGTCATCAGGGGTTTGAAACTATAAAACAAAGGGCATTGTAACCTTTCAGACCAATACATCTTTTTATCTAAATGATTTAGGTATAGAATGAAAATTCTTTGGTATTTAATTTATTTTTTTTAAAAATATCCTGTTTGGCCATACTTGACTGGAACTGGGCAATCAAAATTAAACATCTTCTAGACCAATTGTCCTGCATGGTGAAATTTACTTTCATATCTAGACGAATTTTTATTACAATTTCCCTGTTCTTATTCTCGTCCGTCAGACAGCAGTGATGGTTGGACGTAAGCTGATTGTGGACGTAGACACGGGGGTGGACGATGCCCAGGCCCTCATGCTGGGTCTGGGTGGTGGTGCTGACATACTGGCTGTCACTTGTGTAGCTGGTAATACACATGTTGACCAAGTCATCACTAATACACTACGTGTCCTACAAGCCTGTGATAGGCTCGATGTAAGTATGATGAAAGTTGACTGAAAAACCTGCAGCTGTGTATGAGACACACCTGCAGGCACTGTTGAAATACATTTCAGATAGTTCCTCTTATACCAATAACCTGAGCCTATTTGAAGTATAAAATAGGTGATTCTTTTGACATTTAAAATGTTATATGATGATTTTTGATTACTGACGAATGTACTATGCAGCTCTTTATGCCATAAGCCAAAGCTCCACTAGCACGACACTCCGATCAGAGTTCTCTGTAACACTAACATCCCAAAAGAAAACACTATTTTGTGGCAAAATATAAACAATTGCACAGATAATGTGAACAAACACAAGTACAGCAAAAGGTTTTTCAATGTCCCAACTAACGTCAACCAATGTGTCCTGCTGTAGTGGAGCTTCAGCAAATGAGGTTTTTAAAATAAAAAGTTGGAAAAAGATGAAAACAACAAAAAGAAAAGGTAAAGCAATGAAAAAAAAAATCACTTACAGATCCCAGTGTACAAAGGTGCTAAGAGCTCACTGCTTGGTACCCACATTGATTCCACCTTCCACCATGGTGAAGATGGCATGGGAGGACAACCTGATCCAACACCACCCAGCAGGGACTCGGTATGCCCCGAACATGCAGCCATTGCCATGATCAACATAGTCAACAAGTATCCAGGTCAGTGTTTTTTCTTTTAATTTTTCATTTTTCTCACTTTTTTTTGAAAAAGAGGTTGAAAGCTGATCTTATTGTGAAACTTTATTCAAATTCGGCTTCTTACTTATTATCAAAGTCCAATCATGGCTTCTAACCGTTTTACAACATCTGATGGTAGTGAAAACCATTTGAAACTGTCCCTGAGAAAGATCATTTTACTAATAGAATCTCCTCAACTTGTAGTGAAAATGTTGCTGGAATGTCCTTATTAAGAACTCACCAAATGTCACTGAGCAGTCATAGGTACTGAAAGACCAGTGCTGCATTTATGGGCAGATGCAGTCATGGTTTGATTTTTACATTTTTCATGAAAACACGAAAGGATGATTTTTTTTTCTCATAGGTGAAGTGACTCTGGTTGCACTTGGCCCTCTGACCAATGTAGCAATGGCCGTCAAACTCGATCCTGAATTTGGGTCCAAGATAAAGAATGCTGTAATCATGGGTGGAAATACCAAAGGTGGGTTCAGATCCTATTTTTGATAAGGTAATAATTATTTGCTTTTTCATTGACAAAGAGATCAATGCAAAATTTTAGAAAGGCTAACATTGAATGAGAGAAACTCCCAAACCTTTACTTAACAACCATAGTGTGTTAACGTATAGTAGACTTTGCATTACTAGGTAAGAGTTAGAGGGTCAACTGACACTTGTATTTCATGTTGGTATGCCCGAGATATTGACAGCCCATAGCTCAAGCACTCGATCGGCCGTATCTCACACCCCCCGTGAGATAACCCGCGAAAATATCACACGCCGAGGTCACATGACCATTTGATGACGTCATAGGTCCAAGATGGCGATGTAAACAGTGCGCACGGGGAGTCATTCTGGTAAACTCTATTGTGATTCAGCAGTTTTAGATCAAAATAACATGAAATAAATGCAAATGAACACTCGTGGGGAGAATTTTTGAGGGTTATCTCACTTGCCGATCAGGTGCCGCATCGCACTCCGCCCTGCGGGCGTCGTGCGATACGGCACCTGATCGGCGCGTGAGATAACCCTCAAAAATTCTCCCCCCTCGTGAACATTTGCCTATGTATTTCATTTGTATTTCATTTGGTTCACTGTTCTTTAAACAGGTATAGGGAACATCACCCAGAGCGCGGAGTTCAACTTTTCATGCGACTGCGAGGCAGCACACATAACGCTGAGTGAGCTAGCATGTCCTATCACCTTAATATCCTGGGAATTTTGTAATGACAAGCCACTCGACTGGGTGTGTATTTTTCTCTTCCTATCTAATGGATAGCACTAAAGTACCAACACAGGCTGAATTGACATAGAACACTAGGTTTCTAGAAGCACATGGTTAAAGTATTATATTATGAAGGTAAGACACTCTGCTCTTGATCAAATTGTATCACAGTAGGGGCCCTTGCAGATGTAGGGCCCTAGACCCCTAAAATTGACATGGCGACATGGGCATTTTTGAGCTAAGTGACATGGGACATTGGCACTTTCTTAAAATCAACATGGGGACATGAGCTTTTCTTAAAATCGACACAGTGACATGGACATTTCTGAAAATCGACATTGAATATTGGGGACCCCCCATCAAGGGCCCCAGTTGTGTCAACTTGTGGTGCAAAGTTGATCATGGATAACCACTATCATCTTTGCACACATGGTGGCACCACTGTCCATACGTTCATGGGTTACGTCTTTTGGGGAGAAGCGCTAACGTGGCGCCATTTTCGCTTGTAAAATATGAGCAGTAGACTTTCGCATTCTCACCGGAACCACTGACACACTTCCGATCATACCGTTTCTCCCCGAAAGGGTTCACGACGTTCATGTATAGACACCAGGGCCACCTACTGTGATACAATTTGCCCCAAACCAGAATGCCATAGCTTCACCATTAAAACCAGCATCAGCAGCCTGGTATTCTATGTTGTTTGCGCCTGTGGCTACCGGAAAATGTGTTCAATTATCATTATAATATCAGTGTAAGAAGTTAGCACATCAACCTTTATCATATTTGAGAAGTTCCTATGCTTTGAGAGTAACCACCTTTTTTTTTTATATATTCCTCCTGTCCAAGTGATGGGTTATCCGTAGTCTGTATAAAGGTATAGTTGTATAAGTTTTTCTTCTAGGACTGGTTCAACAACATTATGGCAGTGGACACATCAAAGGGCCGCTTCCATCGCAAAATCAACGAGTTCACAAGAAAGCGACAAAAAGACGTTCTGAAACTATCCACCTACATATCGTGTGACCCTGTTGCTGTGGCTGTGGCCATTGATGAGTCTCTGATTCTACGCAGGGAGAAACATTTCTGTGCCGTGGAACTCCAGGGACAGCTGACCCGAGGGCAGATGGTGGTGGACTGGAAGGGACAGCTCGGGAAAACGCCCAATGTGGATATAGTTATGGAGGTAGACAAAGCCAAACTGATGAGGCTCTATGAACAAATGGTTCTATGATAATATTGCACAGGAATAAAGTTGATGTAATAACCTGTTTGACTATTGTCATAAGACTAGGTACTGTCTGCATGCGTTACTATTAAAATAAAGGGTGCCTGCATTGAAAAGAACTGCACATGTAATTTAGGATGATATTCTGTTCTATCCCAAATTGCTAAAGTGTTATTGCTGTTCATTATGCCTGAGCAAGGATTTTCTAGTATAATGTTAATCTTGTAGGATAAAGGCACAAATGGATATTCACCTTATTTTAACAAAAGGTACATGTTAAACAAAAGACAAATTAAAGGGTTATATGCTTTGTTGAAAGATTTTGCACCTACTGTCACTGTGGCCCGTATCTTGGTTTATGAATGGCCATATCATTTGAAATGTATAAAATAACAGTTGAATCTACCAGGGATCATCGTAAAAATGCAAAGTGGACTACCGTAATTAAAACGCATTGCACCAATGTAGTTTTTTTACAAGAAGCCCCAGGTGGCAGTCTGGTGGCACACATTGTACAAGGAATATCTGTGAAAATGATGACGGATCTCTGGCAACTTTGGGATAAGGTATGCGCTGTTATTTCGACAGTATTTTTTAAAGTGTGGCATAATCCACCCGATGGATGCTGATGGGAGGGATATTAAGTAACATCATAATTTGTAGAGGAAGGTCATTGGGAATTGGACTAATTTAATGGTATAATCCCTTAAAGGACTGGGTCCACTGCTGTCAGTGAATTTTTGCTAATCCATCCTATATATTTGTTATAGGAAAAATAGTCGGCTTAACAAAATTCGCCCGATCAACTGCTAGGGAAGTTCATACATAATACAATGGAAAAACAAGTTTCACATATGAAATGCTTCTTCAATAACAAATAACATAATTATTTGTTAAATCACATGAAAAGGTTTTTTTGGTAATTAATCCTTCTGTGGGTGGGGTGGACTATATGTAGAATTGTGTGAGCTATATTCCTGCTTCAAGTATGCACTGAATCATGTAGGATTTATTGTATCTCATTTTAAATATTACTAACAGTAATTCGTATATGCTATAGCATATTCTTACACCATAAGCTGTTATCACATCAATAAGCATTTCAGTCAGACCAGTGGGGAGTGTAACATAATGTTTATTCAAATACTGCTGCACTCCATAATGGGTCCATTCAAAACCATTAACCTTATGAATCATAGCAGTTTAACCCATTAAGGGCGGAACATCCATTAATGCATCATTGGTTTTCATGATACATGAATGCAGCCTTGGTGAGTAACTCACTAGGTCTGCATTCATGCATCATGATGACCCCACAGGATTCATACACCCCCAGAGGGTCGGCATGATGCTCCAATGAAGCGTTGAAGAGCAGTCTCGCTAGCACTTCATTGATACATAATGACGACCAATGGGGATGATGCACTCCTGCATTAGTGGGACCTGCCCCAAGGGGCATCAAGCACTACTATCTGCCCTTACAATAGTAGATGTGGTAAAAGGTATGCCTGGATCTTTTTATCTAATGAAAATACTACCAAAATATGTCATCATGGAAATAGGGTTGTCTTTTCCTGTAAGGGCGGAAAATGAATTTATTCTTCATGCCCATTAGTTGTTATGATGCCTGAGTGCAGGCCTGGCAGGTCTACTCACCATGACTGCATCCATGCATCATGCTTAACCTATGGGGTTGATACTTCCCCAGAGGGTGGGCATGATGTGTGTTCACCACCACTTCATGGGTGCATCATATATACCTACAAATAGGCATTATGCACCAATGCATTTAGTATGCCTCTTTGGTTGAATGAATACAGTCCAAGTGGGAACACTTTCTACGATTGCATTTATCATAAACACCAATGGGAAAAATACATTGATGCATTACCTAGGACTAGAAGTCAAATGCATTTCATGACATACATGTAATTCAAAACTTGCACATGATAAGCACATCTTAATTAAAAAACTTTCCAAAATATAATTTGAAAGCAATAATCAACATTCCCTATACATAGTAAACAATTCAGAGGTAATTCCATGTTCTTCTATAACTGTATTTGAAGGGAAAGAATCTCTTACAATTGTATTCAATAGAAGCCTTATTACCGATTAAGAATTCCAATCTACATTGAAAATAAATTACATCCAGACCATAGAACATTTATATCCCACAACCATAATCCATGACACCCCAATCATTTCTTTACTCTGATTTCATCTTCCCATGGAGAGGGTAAGTTTAGAGTGTTTTGATTTCAACTTAGCAGAAGAAACCTTCTTATTTGAGTTACTTTGTTGAGAGAAGACCTGCACTGGCTTCAGTGCCACTAGTGGAGGTGGTGGTGGGGGAGTAGGCACTGAATCGATAAAAGGTTTTTCGTTATATATTCTCGCTACTAATTTTGTTTGCTTTATCCTAGGTAATGGCTTCCTGGCATAGCTGTCATAACTTGTGTCATCGACAACTCGACTATTTCTGACAATGTCGTCGAACCACTGTTTCTCCTCCCTATCTATGATTGACCTACAGTGTTTGGACATCTCAGTCCTAAAGGATGCTGTCATGTCCCTAAGGTTATATGATCTCCTTTTGTAACTCCGAGCCCTTCTGCCAGGCTCGTTGAGTGCCGAAGGTGTCTCGTTGCTGGAAACCTCAGCACCGGTGGTACTTGAATATATCACCTCAGACTCCTCCTGTGGCTCCTTATTATCATTTTCATGCTCACTTTTCTTCTTCTCACCATTCATTTCACTATCATCACTATTTTCTATAAGCTTATCATCATTATCCCCATTATCATCTACACCAGAAGTGATAAGACCATTGGATGGGATGAGTGACTGTGAGTCCTGTAGAGTTTCAGGTCCCCCATTGGTTGATTCTGATGCTATATTTTCACTTGTATCTCCTGTGTCAACCTCTGGTTTCATTGCAAGGGAACTGGCTATAGGAGATCCACCTGGACTTTGCTCTGTATTGTTGTCCATTGTTTCTATATCATATGCACTAGTTGCCATCTCGCCGACCTGCGTAGGATTGTTGTTATTCACCGGTGAGGTATCATTCCTCATATTCTGCATTAACACATCCTGAGTGTTCAACTGAGGATTTTGCTGAGGTTCCTCATTTTCACCATTTAAGCCTCTGTCAAGGTTTGGTGATAGTTCTTCATCAATAATTGACTCATCGTCAAGGTGGTCTGAACCATTGTCAGATCGCCTGTCCTCAGAACAATCGGTGAACACATCATCATCCTCAGAGCCCTCTTCCAGGAGGTTGTCATGGTTACCTGACATACCCTCCCAGCCATTAGGGTACCATGTAGAAGATGTTAAACTGCAATTATCATATGTAACTGCACTTTTTAGCGTCATACGCTTTGCACTTGTAACTGCAGTTCGACTGTCATTGGTGTCACCAGTGGGTTGAACGACTCCATTACTACTGATGGGAGACAGTCGGGTCACAGTGGAAAATGACCTTAAGTAACTCTCGTGTCCACTAATGGGAGAGTATTGCGGGGTTATACGAGGGAGTTGGGTGAAGCGACTTGTACTGTTACTATCGTCCCGATGCTGTAGATCAGCATGGTGCCCTAATTGACTGCCCGCTAAAACACCACTATCACCCCAACCCTCCTTACCAGTTAAACCCTCATGGCTGCACCTAGCAGTTCCTCCCCCATCCAACAGGGGTCTCAGTCTGTATGGCATCTTGTTTCCTGTCCCACTCCCCCCTCCAGGGGCGGGCGGAGATGAAGCGGAGAGCCTATCAGGGGAGCTCAATTGCAGAGATCCAGAACCGGAACTTATTGATGATGACAGAGATATGATTCCTCTTTTTAGGTCATTGGGAAGATATAGGCCAGCAACCGTCCATGCTCGGGGTGGTTTATAGTTGTTACCACTAGCTTGTGTGCTAGTCTTATTGTTATTTCCATTGGGCGTTTCTGGCTTGAAGGTCCTGGAGGCTGGGGTGGGGCCACTGCCGGTTCCAGCTCCTCCTCCTCCACGATGTCGGTTCTGGTACTCCCACAAGCTGTCCCGCCGTTGCTGCAACTCGTCACCGGGACATGTGATAACTACTGTGCTGCAGGTTACTGGCAATGTCTGCTCCTGTGTCTTTTGGTGCAAAGATGAAGTAAAATCATCTGGATTTTTCAGCAAAGCAGATGCCACTGACTGCGGACGAGAGGCGGCAGCAGAGGTTTGGTCAGCCTGTGGGGAGGGCGAATGGAGCTGGTGTAAGATCTGGGCATCTTTCCGCCGGATGGAACGCTGGAGCTGAGGTCGACTGGACAGGGCTCGACTGAGCGACCTCCGTGCATTGGACGAGCGTCGAGCTGGCAGTCCTGAGTGGTGCCTGTGGGGGATGGTGTGGGGTGGTGCCGGTGGTGCCACTACTGGCTGGTGGTGCACAAACTGAGGCGAGTGATTCTGATTGGGCCCCTGCCCTCCTGGCACCACTCGTACTGCCTCCTTTACTCCGGATGTCGGTTGTCCACCATTACCCCCACCCAGAAGCGGTACCACAGGAGCACCCTGCGGGTATGGCTGGTGTTGTGAGGACCAGCCCAACCCATGTAGCCCTCCTGTACCAGCTATTGTTGGTGTATACATAACACTGATCCCTTAACCCAATACCACCCATTCAAATCCCCCCAAACCCACTCCCCACCCCCTTTGTGTCCTGTACAACTGGATTAACTGCTCAGGTAAATGGTCCTCCACCTTGGTTTAGCTTGGCAGTCAATGACAGTGTTTTATATTGTTAACTACCACAGACCAGTCTAATGTTGTTGTAGCAGTCTCGATGAACTCTAGACTCTATTACCAAGTATTGCCTCCGTCCGGTCGATACCTGCAAAACATAGAAGAAGGGAGTTTTTACTTGTTGCTTCATGGCTACAAATACTTTTCTTATTCTAAGAGTATCAACAGATAGATAATTCCAAGAGTCTCAATAGATAGATACTCCTAAATGGCCATCAAATGGACTCATTTTAAAATCCATAATATCAAAGCTGACAGCTCTCATTCATGATAATCTAACCATCTGTGGAAATAGGTAAGGGTTTCTTTGCCAATAAACAAATAATCAATAATAAATCACTGTATACATTCTGCTCTAAAACAAGTGAAACCAGTGCTCTGCATTAATTTCTGCCCTGCTTATGAATAAGGTATGTCCCATTGTCTATAGAGGGAGCCTCTGGGCATGGTTATAGGATTCAAACGTGCAGGATATGATCTTAATCCCTTTTGACCCTATAAGGGCTAATGATGCCTTTGTGGATCATGGCCATAGGTCAAGAATGCAGCCCTCGTGAATAACTGAACAGTGTTGCACGCTTTTTAGATGTTGTGTTATCATGACAGTTGTAGATCCAGGAAAAAAAGGGGGCGCACCCCCATTTTTGGAGGGTTATTTGGGGTCCAAAATAACTTCTCTAGCTTCCTCAAAACGGCAGTTGACGGCCGTTTCTTTGCCGATTTTCACCGATTTTAATGGCTAACAGTAGTAGATCTATATCACTTCTTCTCTGATACTGTTCAGTCGAACTTAAAAGTCCTGCCATCATCTGAGTAATAGAAAATATTTTACAAAGGTTCAAAGTGAGTTGAAGGTTGTAAAAAAGGGCCGATTCTTGGCCCAAACCGGTCAGATTCTGAGGAAATAAAGCACTATCTAAGTACTGGGCCAAATTTTTTAATGTGGTACTTTTGGCCCTGACAAAGCAAAAACAGTAAAACTCAAAATAAGTTAAAACAACTTTACTACATTCAAAGGGCAATGTCTTGGCTACGTAAAAACACCTGACATACGCAGCAACTCCTAGCGGGTCCGTTTTTATAAGCGTTCAAAGATGATCTTGTCATACTGGTGATTGGCATGATCAAGTTGTCATATGAGAAATATCATAAGACTAGTGGTATATAGTGTAATTATCTCAAGGCTCTTATAAATAGTGTTATTTCCAGTTGTCACTGGTTTATTCAGCTTTAGGCAACATGTAAGAAATATCAATCATACAGTAGTTAGTATGTAGGTAGTTTGTACATACAGTAAACATACAGTAATTTATAAAGTACAATGTTCAGTTCCACTCCACCTGTGAGGTATTAATAATACAGTGTCCAGCATACTTCTAGGTGGGTTCCCACACCTAGCTCCTGACCTGCTGCTTAGAGGAATAATGTAATAATGGATAACTTTACCCTCTGGTGGAAGTCTTGAAGAAGATAGCCTCTGGCCACTAATGGTAGGAAACCAATGCCTGTCTAGCATAGTTTCACCATAGTGCAGTGGTATAGCAGGTAGCAGGAGATGACTGGAGATGTTACCTCTAGAGCGGTTCTTGGTGATGTGTCTTCCTGGAGGTGCAGACAGGCTATTTGTAGCAAATCTTGGAAAAGCACCTCCAGACTGACTGGAGCCAGCAGCATCTGCCTAACTCTACAATTGTTTGAGGGGACCCTTTCAAGTGTCACAGGGGGACAAAGGACCCCCATGGACGCCGCTATGGCCCCCATTGTCTCGGTCGGTTCTGCATCTTTAGACCCTCATATCTCGGCCGTTTATGCTTGTATAACCGCCATTTTGGGCATGCGCAGAGCTGAATGTGCCAAGATTATAATGCCCGCTGGATAGGCGCGTAACTCCCGCCAGTTTGTCTGTAGCTCACTCGGAGGTCGATTCAGTCTCCATGGCGTAACTTCCTTAATACTGGGAGTTCAGCCTTGATCTTGGGCTCATTCTGACCGTCTAATTATGGGCTTTCCATAGAATTTTTGATATTTGACCTAGGTCGCTCAGGAGCGACGCTAGAGCGACCGGAAGGTTATGGCGTCGTGCTTATGTAACCCATTGTTCAGTCCTTAGAGTGCTCAGACACTCATGACGGCGTCAGCGGTGCTCAGGCACCCGTGACGGCCGGTTGCATTCACTTACAAGTTATTAATTTGTGCATTGAACCATGAGGTCGCACACTGAGACCCTTATTCTTATTATATTGTGCAGTGAACCATTAGGTCGGACCTTTTGATGTCATAAACTTAGTCTAACTGACTGTGGCTGGTGTGCAGTGGGGCATGAACGCTCTTATGTAAAGTTTGAGCGCTCTTATAGCTCTTAGAACCAACCTATGTATTAATTTCATAGATATTTCTTTGATTAATACAAAATATGTTACAATTTATGGAATAATAAAATGGTATATCATAGAATACTCCCTCTCCCCCGAAAGAATGCGAAACTCCGTCATTTCGCCGAGGGAATGTACAATTTATACAATTTTTACCTTATTTTTGGAGTTATATACTGTTTTGTAAGAGGATTTGAAGTAATGGGGAGTGCTTCAAATGCAATTTTTGTGGTAGAGCTTTGTCAGTATAAACAATTTTCTCCTGGGTATAAGTACATTTCCGAGTTTCTATATCTTACTATACCAGAGCTTATTTGCTTATGTAACATCAATTTTGGGTACAATTTTCCATTTTTATGTACAACATACAATTTGGCAAATAGTGTGCAATTTTGGCATTTAATATTCAATTTAGCGTGCAAATTGAACATAAATGACAATTTCAGTATGCAAATTTACAATTTCGCGTGTAATTGCGTTCAATTGACAATTTCAGTATGCAAATATATAATTTTTGCGTACATTTGGCAATTTAAGTGTGCAAATATATAATTTTCGCGTATGTTTGGCAATTTTAGTGTGCAAATATATAATTTCGCGTACATTTGGCAATTTAAGTGTGCAAATATATAATTTTCGCGTATATTTGGCATTTTTAGTGTGCAAATATATAATTTCGCGTGCATTTGGCAATTTTAGTATGCCAATGTATAATTTTGCGTTCAATTGATAGTTTCTGTATGTACAAATATAATTTTGCGTACAGCTTGGATACACATAGAAATGTTGATTTTCTAAAAATCTGACTTCAGTGTATGAATTGGGTACAGACACACAGTATAATGTGCAACATATAATTCAAATGTAAATTGGATACAACTTACAATCTAGTGTGCAAACATACAATTTTAGTGTGCAAATTGGGTACGAGCGTACAATCTGGTGTGCAAACATACAATTTTAGTGTGCAAATTGGGTACAAGCGTACAATCTGGTGTGCAAATATACAATTTTAGTGTGCAAATTGGGTACGAGCGTACAATCTAGATTACACTATTCAATTTGTGGGATTTGAGACAAATTTTTCCGAGGGCCGGAAAAACAAAGTACTTCATGTACAATAGGCTTGTTTGTCTCTGGGTTACTCATTGATTTTGCTATATGGGTGTATTAATTGGCAATTTCGGCAGTGGGCCGCTGCTTAATTGACTATTCCCCTAGCCTTTTGAGTATGTGTCCCTGAAAGAGATTTATTTGGTGAGTATCTTAAGTAAACATGTTTTATGTCAACAATTTTCTCAACAATTTTTTTTTTTTTTTTTTCATTTTTCCAACAATTTTCTTGGATACCTAAAGTGTGTTACTTTAAGTAAACCTTGGCATAGTATACAAGTGCTAGTGGGTACAAAAAACTGTCTTAGTTATCTACCTGCATTCATGTATATTAATGTTAGATTTGTACAATTTTACAATTTGTAATTTGCAATTTCGCAATTTTGCGCGTATATGCGCGCATTAATCATTGATTTTGTGAGAATACCATAGATTTTCATATTATACATCAACAAGTGGCTGTGTATATAATTTTTTTTTTCTAATACTTTGATAATTTCATTGACAGTGGAGGTGTGTCAGGAGTGAGATGTGAGTCTCCTCCCTGGTGTGCTCATGCAGTGGTGGCACTTGAGGTGTTAGGTGCCAGATTTTGGCATGTGTCTGTGGCAGTGCCTAGCTTGGTGTCAGTGGACAGTTCAGGGTGGGGGGGGGGGTGTGTGTGTCCATTTAAGGAGTGTGTGGCTGGTATTGGAGCATCAGTTCCTCTCTGGAAGTCACTGCTGTAGTACCATGGCCCACCTACAAGCTCTCTTTGCTCTGCCTGTCCCCCAGGTGATGGAGGTGGGGAGTCCAGCTAGGGCCCTGGTTGAGTCTAACCAGACCATCCATTATGGGTACATAGTGAGTAACTTCAAAGAGATCATAGAGCATGGTGATGTGATGGTCTGTAATTACTCCTGCCATTATTTCCTGGGCTCAGCCTTGCGTCGGGGGGCCACTGTGGCCCTTCTGACTAGGGCCTTGGGCAGTATGGGTTTCTGGCCCATGGATTATAACCTAGGGCCGCGGGAGCGAGTGCTATGGGATTATTTGTTGGCGGCATCCCTCCTCGATCTTGCGGCATCCGGGAATCCATCCACGGCTGCCGAGTATGGACTGGGGATGCTGGAGGCCCGGCTCGCTGAGTGGGAGCAGGATCACGGCCATATGTATGGCTCGGACTCGGCCCCGGACTCTCCCATTGATGTTGAACCCGAGGATCTGTGGTAGGATCCCGACTGACTGAAACCTAGGGTGTAAAAACCCGCCATCCCAAAGGCCCTTTTCAGGGCCGGCAAATTGTCCGAAAAGTTCTGAATACTGTCTCTGATGTGTTGTCTCCTGGTGGTGGACTGGGGGCAGCCTAGGCTGTGGGCAGTCTAGGCTGTTTCCACAGTCACCGGGGAGGGCTGGTGGTTTAGAAAATTAGCAATAGTCTGCATGTTTGACCTTGCGGTCTCCTCCTGTTGTTCGTCAATAATTATATCTGTTGTATTTTCCAGTGCTGTCATGGTCACAGGGCTGGTGCCACAATCATTCTGGAGAAGCATGGAGTAGTACAGTCCTTTGTTTTTAAGGGCTGGTATAGTGCTGAACCTAGTGCGCCAAGGTAGGTGTATCACCTGAGGGAGGTGATAAGCAAATTCTCCTCTCTGTGTTGTTATAACTGCTGGTCCATTCCAGGTAAATATAGCCTTAGGTAGTGGGAAGGTTTTAACCACTATATCCTTATAGGTAGGGGCAGCTGCTGATTTAATCTCATCAAATTCATGTGGTATTGGCCTCAAGGGTAGCGCGAAGTTTGAGTCTCCACAATATATTTTAAAATATATTGTGGGGTTTGTGCGCTTGGCCACATTTTTCTTGCCACAGTGTGTCTGTGCAAATTTCTTAAGGTACTTCATTATTCTGTAGGCTGAGTAGATGGTCAGGGTGAATAATATAGCAATTATCAGGGTGTGGGTTTCCTGAATTGTGAGGAAGGGGGTGTGGGTTTCCTCTGTAGGGGTTAGTTTGGTAGGATTCTTATCTGGGAGCAATTTGTGTAGGGGCAGCTCGGTGACTAGTCTGAATGCTTTGGCTGTAGGCAGGTAGGCTACAGTCCCTCCTAGTCTGTATAATTTGAGTAGTATGTATACTATAAAAATGTGAGCTGATATCCCTAGGATGAGTGCTAAGCTTTGGAAGATTGGATGCTCTGTAACTCGACGTAGGTATGATTCCTCGTAGCGCGTTTCCATTTCCTTATTAAGGTTGGAGGCATCTTTTAATACTGTTTTAGCAAAGGGCTCTAAATTTAGTTGAGGAATATCATCCATGATTGGATTTTCCTGTAGTTTTTCTAAGGTTCTAGAAAGGTTTACTACTGGGAAATTTGGAAGATTCTCTCTTTCATCTGGTTTGGTTTCAGAAATTTTGTTAAGTGCTGCCATGAATGGTAAATTAATTGTCTTGAGAATGTAATGAAATGATAAGGTTGAGTTACAGGGCAACCTTGTGTTTGGAAGAGAAAATTCTCCTACACTGATCGTGCACCCACAGGGTACACCTATGATTGAGTAGGACTGGGCCTTCCGAGTTTCAGACGTTTTACCATGGCAGTTGATAAAGTAATGGGGTTCATTAGTAGTGACCAGATACTCATCTTCAGAAATGGAAATAGCATGGGTGGTAGGTGTTTGCAGTGGTGAAACTGTAAACTTGCAATGTTCCTTAATCTGTTGAGCCTGGTTAGTAAAAATGGCTACAGGGCATGTAGGCCTGTGTTTATAGATTCTACCATTTACATCTCTGCATACCTTTACTGTAGTACCTTCACATGCCTGCATATCTGCTGAGTCCAATTCGATAAATAATGATTCATCGTAAGATACTGCTAGAAACTCAGTTGTGGTTTGTAGTTTGGTGACTCCTCTGGTGGGGGTCTCCTGTGTGTCTATAGGCATGGGTGATGTGATCATTTGGTACAGTTTGAAGGTCGAGGTGGTAGATTGAATTATAATGTCCAGATGAATATATATATGGTGAGCTGAGTAAGTGTATGAGGTCAGCTTCTGTGAATAATAGAAATCTAAGTCATTAATTGCGACTTGTGCTCCAGGGTGTGTAATCCTAAGTTTGTTATTAATGTCAACTAGGTATCTAGCGAGGTCTGAGGGTGGTACTATATCAGGGGTTAGGATTCCTGATGATAGCATCCTCAGGGCTGCATTTGTCCTTTGCAGTGATTGAACTGTATTCATTCTTGCTGCTATGATAATTAATGCATCATTTAATACTTGCGTTTTCTCCCTTTGAGTTTTCTCGTGCCTTGAATATGAGTCAAGTGACCTGGACATGTTAGAGGCCCACAGGTTGACGGTGTCACCTATGGTGTTGATTGTGCTGTCCAGTACCTTCTTATCTTGGATGTATGCTTTGACAAACTTATCTTGTCTGTCTGTGATCTTTTCAATGAGATTAGCTGCTTCCTGATCCTGTTTAGCAAATTTTCTTAGTATTTCATCTATGTTCTTGAGCTGTCCCATTACTTGGTTTACATCTTCTACTGTGGCTAGACCTAGCACACCGCGAAACAGGGGTGCTAGAAAACCCAGTATGGCCTCTCTTTTGGCCTTGTCCAATGTGTTTATGGGGTTGGATAAGAACAATTTGATGGAGGCTAGTGTTTCATTTATCTCCTTGTCTGCAATTTCCAGCAAGGTGTCTAGCTCCTTAGCTTGTTGGATAATTTGGCCAGAGGTATGATCTTGTAGAGTAGGAGTGGTCAAATGGAGTATTCTATCCCTTATGGATCCTTGGGTAACGGGTGCCCGAGGTATCTTGTAGGGAATAGCTAACAACAGTGTTGTGGTTGTATGTCCATTGACCAATGGTTGAGGGCTAGGTTTGAATACTACTCCTATGTTTTGTCTCACCACAGGTGTATAGCCTGCAGTAAGTGGTTTTATAGTATATAATAACAGCATAGTTAGCAGTATGGGTGAAACTCTCAGTCTCCCCATGGTGCTTGTGTAAAGCAAGTTTGCTGTTTAAAGTCTTGTCAAATTTGTAGTGATTTGGTGCTGGTAAAGTCTAAGTGTATGGTGTAACACTTTAAATGAAGTGGTTCAAACTGTACCTTTGCAAGATTGAGCTGTCTTGGCAATATGTCCGGTGAGTCTATAGAGGTTGACCAGTAAATGGTAAGGTCAGGTTGAAGGTGAAGTAGGTGTGTTCTTTATCCTAGTGCAGTCTCTCCTAATGGAGAAGTGGGCTGGCTAATTCCCAAGTGGGGTCCTGTAGACTTGTGTTCCAGACTGCAGCTGGATGAAGACTGATGGTGGGCTATGGTCCACAGTGCTTCTTATGTAGCCTACCCTACCCACATCCATTGTGGGCCTGGTATTGTTTCTCTGGAGTCATGTACCTAATCTCCAGTGTCTGCAACTGAGGGGTTCTATTGTGTAATCTGTGTACTGGTAATTAGCTCCTCCTGTCATCCAGGACAGCCATTCATGACCGTCTAGACAGTTGTCTGAGTGTAGCTTATAAGGTCAATTGATCTCTATAGACTGCTGTGTTGGCATAGCGCGCTCTTTCATGTGGGGATTAGGCTTTAGACACTCCATTGTGTTACCCTTACTCTTCTTAGACTTCATGTCTGCTTTACTTGGGGGGTCCCAGTCTTTGACCCTTTCAGAGGCAATAACCTACTGATATATTTACAAATTTGATTGGCTTTATATACATAGTAATTCATTATCAGTCACACATGTCTTATGTGTGGATGAAGAGAATTTGTAATACATTTTGAAAATCTTATGTCTTTTGGTATCTCAATCTTGTTTCTAATTTCTTGAAACTGCACCACACCTAGATGTCTTCCTTAGTATGTGGTGTGCAGGCCTAGGCTTGATAGGGCCTATGCCTGTGGTTTCTCTTGTAAGGGTGATATCATTTTTGTTCCTTACAATTTTGCTGTAGTATTTGGCCTCATGTGGAATAAGCCTGTGTGCAAATTCATTATTTCTGACAGCCATAACCTTTTTCAGTCTGTCTATGTGCACTGGTCTGGCCACCAATAGATTGGTGTCCAGGTTTTTGAGTTTGGCACTTGTCAAACTAGGTCTATCTACTACAACATATGGTCCCATAAAAAGGGGTTGAAGTTTCTTACACTCTGTGTTGGTCAGGATTCTTGGTATGTTTAGGTACACCATGTCGGTGACCTTGATTTCCTGTGGTGTAAGTTTCTTATCATATCTATCCTTCCTTTCCTTTTGTAGCTTGGCGACCCTTTCTATAGCTTTCCTCCTAGAGGTATCTTGATTTGTTATCATGTTAGCTACATGGTCTGCTACTGTGGATATGTCTTCCTGTATTCCCAGCCCTAAGTCCATTGGGGTGGCTGGGTTTCTTCCATGGAGTAGGAAGAAAGGGGTGAATCCTGTGGTTTGGGATTCAGTGTTGTTTAATGCAAAAGTTATGGGTTCAATAAATGAATCCCAATTGTTTTGGTGCTTTGAGCAGAATGCTCTGAGTGCTGTGCCTATGCTAGCATTGAATCTCTCTACAAGCCCATTTGATTGTGGCCTGTATGGTGAGGAGAATTTATGTTTGATCTTGAGGTGTTTAGTTAACTTTGTGAACTTTGCACCTGTATAACATGTCCCATTGTCTGTTTGAAGAGTGGCTGGTGTTCCATGATGACAAATTATATTCTTGTAGAACTCTGCTGCTGTTGTCTCAGCTTTTAAGTCAGTAGTAGCCCAAGCTGTTGCATATCTGGTAGCATAATCTATGCAGACTTGTATATGTTTGTTTCCCCTGGCAGTTGTGGGAAGTGGTCCCACCGCGTCTAGGTTTAGGAACTTCATTGGTGAAGTCATGTACTCTCTCACTGTCATTGGTGTTTTGTGTGAGTGTACTTGCCTTTTTGCTGTGAGGCATGTGTGGCAGGTGGAAACATATTTTGTTGTGTCTGCTAGCATAGACTTCCAATATACCCTAGGTCGGAGTGCTGACAGCATCCTACTTGAACCAAGATGGCCGCCGGTAGGTGAGTCATGGAAATACTGTAGTGTACTTGTTACCCATTGCTGTGGTATAACAATTTGAAGTGGTACAGTATTGGTTTTTCTCCAATTTATGGGGCATATATGGACTAATGTACCATTTACCAAGGTGTATGTCTGGCCTTGGTTGATGATTCTATTTCCTTGTGCTTTTGGTGCAGGCAAGGTCCCATCCTCAAGATACTGTATGAGGGGCAATAGGTCCTTGTCTTTCCTTTGTTCCAAGCCAAGGTTTGTACCTGAGATGGATGTGTCGGGAATCTGATCCAGTAGTTGATTTATATCTAGCACATGTTGTTTTATTCTGTCTCTTTCTTTTTCTTTTTCATCGACTATTGGCCTATCTTGTGCCTTTTGTTGGGGTGTGTCACTCTTGTTTTGGTGTGTAGGCTCCTTTGGAGGGCCTATTTTCGCCTTAATGGGAGTGGCAACCTTTTTCTTTAAAGGCACAATTTGCTTTTTGTCATTCTTCTTTGTCTCAGAGTTCTTTGACTTAGTAGATGCAGTGTCTTTTGTGACATTTTTCCTGGCAGGTGGGGTTTTGGTAGGTTTGTTTCCTGTGACCTTTTTCTCATTTAGAATAGTTTGTGATTGTGTGGGGGTTTTGGTGTGCCCTCCTGAATCATTTCTCTAGTCTTTGAGCGTGTGGTCATAGGACACAAATGGTTTGGTGTTTCCTCTCCCTGCATTGGTTCAAAGAATCTGACTGATTTAGAAGTTGCTTGAGTAATAGCATATATTGTGTCTTCTGGATCTTCATCGTCTGAGTCAGGTGGGGTGAAGGGTGGCTCCTTAGGAGTTGCCTTCACTATCTGATTGAGTGATGAGAATTCAATAGGCTCGAAGTCATTATCTGGAAAGAGTTGTGAGTATTCTCTCTCACAGTGGCAAAACACATAGTGTGTAGATTGCTTCAAGATACCCCTAATGGGTGTCTCTGGCTTTTCAATGGTGTTGGGTGGATCATCCCTTTTGAATGGTACTTTCTTTGTTACTTTTGCAAACTTGGTCCTACTGGCTGCTCTAACTCTCCTTGGTGGGGGTGGAGGGTTAGTCATGGGTCCAGAGTCTGGGTATTCTCTTCTAGACATAGCATCTGGTGGTGTGTTATCATCACCTTTCACGTGTTGGATGGTGAATGAAAATTGCTGTATGTCTAGAGCCCATCTGGCCCATCTATGTGTGAGTCCTGTATTGGTTAGCAGTGGGATTAGGGCTGCATGGTCTGTGTATAATTGGAAGTGTCTAGTCTCTAGATAGTGTCTGAAGTGTAATACTCCATACACTACTCCCAGTAGTTCTCTCTCTGTGGTATTGTAATTTCTCTCATGTTTGGAGAGGGTTCTACCTGCAAAGGCTACTGGTCTGAGCACTCCTTCATTATCTCTCTGTGAGAGTACAGCTCCTAAACTCACATTGGAAGCATCAGTTGCCAAACTGAACTCTTTCTCATAGTTTGGATATCTGAGAAGAGCATTGGTACAGAGGGCATGCTTTAATGTTTTGAAAGCATTATCTGCCTCTTCTGTCCAGACAAAGGCTTTGAGATGTGTCTGTAGATCGTACAATGGTCTAGCAATTTGGGCATAACCTTTGATAAACTTTTTGAAGTATTGGCATAGGCCTGTGAAGGATCGGACATTTTTGACTGATTTTGGTGTTGGGAAGGTTTTGATTGACTCCACCTTTGTGGGAGATGGTTGTAGTCCCATGGGTGTGACTCTCATTCCCAAGAAGTCTATTCTGTCTATGAAGTATTCACATTTTGATTTCTTCAGTTTGAGTTTACCAACTCTTAGGCTGTTGAACACATCTTCCAGGTCATGGAAGTGTTGTTCGATTGATGGTGATAATACCAATATGTCATCTAGGTATGGTAGGGCACATTTGTACTTGAGTTTGTTCAGAATTAATGTGACTAGATGGCAGAATCCCGCCGGTGCCGTCGCTAAACCCATCGGCATCCTTTCATAGACATATTTTTTGTCATTTGCTATGAATGCGGTTTTATGCTGATCCTCCTGTCTTATAGGGATTTGAAAAAATCCCTGTTGTGCATCTAGCTTACTGAATACTCTTGGTCTGAGTGACCCTATCATGTCTAGAGTGTCATCGGCCCGGGGTGTAGATAAGGCTTGATTTATCGTGTTCTGGTTCAAATAACGAAAATCTGTGACGAGCCGATGGCCTCCCGATGATTTTTGTACTAAAAAGGATCTGGAGGCCCAGGGGCCCTCGGCACATTCTCTCAGAATGCCCTGTTGTACTAGCCTTTCACACTCTTCCCCTATTGCGGCCTGTTTTTCTGGTGTTTGTCTATATGGTAGGAAATGACATGGTACTGCCTCAGGTTTTACATGTATTGAGTGTGTATACAGGTGTGTGGCACCAATGTCTCCATCTTTTCCTACAAATACATCATCATACTTGGTCAGCAGTGATTTTAATCTATCATGCTGATCTTTGGATGTGAGCACAGATTTTGGTGGAACATTCTCTTCCAATTCTGGCTCGAGGTCATGTGCCTCACTATGTATAGCAGCTATTTCAGAGAGTCTGATTGAGTTGGGTTCAGGGTCAGCATATGTGGACTCACAGTCTGAGTCTGTGTCACTGAATTGAGTTACATCCTCAGGCCGTATGGCTGAGATGGATTGATCAGTGTGTGGGGTTGTGTCTGACACCTGTTGAGGTTTTTCTAAATCAGATTCCTTGACTTCCTGAAATAGAGCTATGATGGCACCCTTTTTGATTTTATGTGGGCGCCTGCTGGTGTTGAGTAACACTAGGGGATGTTTGTTATTTTCCCTGGGGGTTACTGCTGCCCTTTGAACTAGATATGGGGCATTGTTATTTCTTTGGAGGTTATCTACTACTCCAGTTTTGCCTTGCAGTGATTGAGTAGATGTTACTTTACCCAATACTGCAAGTTCAGAGAATGGAGGGATGGTAAAATCCCTCACTGCCCTAATGGGTTTGAGAATTTGTTCAGGATCAACATTAAATTCAATTTGAGATTTTGTAGTGCTTAAGAAATCTGTGCCGAGTACAATGGGCTGTGTGAGGTTGGGTATTACAGCAAATTGGTATTGGAATCTGACACCTTGGATTCTAAAGTTCAGCATGGCTGAATGTCTAACATGACACACCGATCCATCTGCCAAGTGGATGTTGATTTTTGATTTCCTCAGTTGGATATGGAATCTCTTTTGGAGATCCATGAGGAATGATTGTCTGACACAGGTGATAGTAGCACCTGTATCAACCAAACATTGTACATCTGAAACATCATATAGATTTGCATTGATACAGCCATTTTGAAGAAGTACAATAGAAAGCTTGGTACTCTCACCTGTATCCTTTGATGATGAATCTGGTGGGGTGATGTGTATCACTGATGGACGTCTCTGTCTGTTAGATGGTAGATTGGCACTAGCAATTGTCTCTGGTTGGATCTTTGTTAATCCTGATTGATTGTTTGTATTTGGGGTGTCACAGTGCACTGGCCCATCGGCACTGTGACATCCTAGTTTTCCTGGTTCTGTGGGGTGGTTGAGATGCTTGCCACCAGGAGCTTAGAGATTTGATCCATCACGTGAGGTGGTATTTGGGGGTTACTTTGTTGGTTCCCCTGGTAACCTCTTGTGTCAGGTTTGTAATCCTCCTGGCGTGGGTTGGAACCCTGGTTATATTGACCAGAGTTGCTGTATTGACCGGAGTTGTTGGATCTCTGGTTGTTGTAGGCGCCATTGTTGTTGTAGGATCCACTGTTGTAGTTCCTATGTGGACTCTGGCCCCTACTGTTGGATCCTTGACTATAGGATCCAGAGTTGTTTGAACCCTGGCTGTTGTTGTAGGATCCAGAGTTGTTGTAGGATCCAGAGTTGTAGTTCCTATGTGGACTCTGGCTCCTACTGTTGGATCCTTGATTATTATAGGATCTGCCATTACTTGGGGTTCTGTCTCTCCTATCACTGTATGAAGAGTTACCATTGTTGGAGTTGGAAGAGCTGTTGTCTTTCCTACTGTTGTGACCCCCCCGGTTGTTGTTGTTGCCCCCTCTACCTCTACCTCTATTGGATTGGTAGTTGGGGTCATAGTTATTTCCTCTGTATCTACCGGTAGGGTCTCTTGATGCAACCTTAGCTTCCTGTTGCCTTACATGGGCACTAGACATTAGGTTAACATCTTCATCTGAACTAGTGCTGATTTCCTGGACCTTTTTCTTAGTAGGCTGTGGGTTGGTTTCTGCATCCCTTACCTTCCTAGATCTCTCTTGGGTCTCAACCTCTAGGGCTAGGTCTAGGGCTTGGTCAAAAGAGTCTATTTTCTTGTTCTCAAGAGCTATAGAGATCCAGGGCCTCATGCCTTGGGTAAATGCCTTGCTTAGGGTTTCATCGTTCTGGCGTTGGGCATTACACACTTTCCTGAGATGGCATGCATAGTCTAGAACAGGTTCATCTATCTTTTGTGCACGGAGTGCAGTCCTTGAGATTATATTGTCTCGAGTAGCAAAATACTCTTTTAATTTATTCACTACATTGGTCCATGTCAACATATCAGGTGTGGCACTCTCCCTGAAGGATTCAAACCAAGCTAGTGCTTGTCCTTCGAGGTACTTGGGTAAATATGTTACCATGGTGTCACTGTCTGTCACTTTGTACTTATCCTTCAGATATTCTGGGAATTTGTGATCAATGAATAATGCTGTTGACATGAGTGGTGATGGGTGTGAAAAGGTTTTGGGTTTTGTTACCTCATGTATCCTGATCTTTCTGTCGTCCTGCTGTTTATTGTCTATGAGCTTGGTCATGTTGGACACCATGGAGATTATGATGTCATCTTTGGATCCAGAGGCAGATGGTGTGACAACAGGTGTGATGGCAGGTGTGGGAGGTTGTGGGGTCTGGGATGATACCATCTTCATGAGATCTGCTATCTGTTGTTGTTGTCTCTCTAGGGACTTCCGCTGATCTTCCATGGCCTTCTGTTGAGCATCTATTGCTGCATTCCTCTCTGCCAGTTGTTGGTTGAGGATCCTCTCCCTTTCCTCCTGCTGGGACTTGTTGGTCTCTAGGGCAGTAACTGCATCTTGGATGGCCTTCTCATAGGCCCTTATCTTCTCAGCTGTCTGATTAGGTTGGGGGCCTTCATCGGTGTCCATGATGGAGGGTGTGGGGGAGGTGTCTCTGGAGGAGTGGCTGTCAAAGGCTGGAGCTGGGGTGGAGGATCTAGATGAGGGTGTGGATCCACCCCCTGAGACAGATCCTTCTTCCCCTGAGGTAGATAGCGTGAGTTGGGCGTCCTGTAGAGATCCCTGGGAAATGTTGGATCCCTGAGAACTGGTTGTTCCCTGAGTAGACAGGGTGGGTGGTGTGGGGTCTACTGAGTGTGGGTCTGTTGTATTGGAGGCTGGTTTGCCTCCTGTGGGCCTCCTAGATCTTGGTGGGAGGGAGACCTCTTCAACAGGCCCCTGACTACGTAAGGTCTTTGTGTGTTGTTCTGCCAGCTTGACTGATAAGGCTTTGATGTGTGTGTGGTGGACCTCACTGACGTGTGGGAGACCTCACTGACGTGTGGGAGACCTCACTGACGTGTGGGAGACCTCACTGACGTGTGGGAGACCTCACTGACGTGTGGGAGACCTTACTGACGTGTGGGAGACCTCTCTGACGTGTGGGAGACCTCACTGACGTGTGGGAGACCTCACTGACGTTTGGGAGACCTCACTGACGTTTGGGAGACCTCACTGACGTTTTGGGAGACCTCACTGATATATGAGAGATCTTACTGTTGTGTGAGAGGTCTCATTGATGTGTGGGAGATCTCATTGATGTGTGGGGGATCTCACTGGTATGTGGGAGATCTCACTGGTATGTGGGAGATCTCACTGGTATGTGGGAGATCTCACTGGTGACCTTGGTGGGTATGGTGTCAAGGTCAAGGTCACTGGGTGGGTGGAGTGGGTCTAACTGTGTGTATGCGGTACCAGCTTTAATTTACTGTGTGCATGATTGTTCCCAGTTGCGGTACCAGCTTTAACTTACTGTGTGCATGATTGTTTTTAGTTGTGTTACCAGCTTTAAATTTTATGAGCCTGTGAGATATGGGATCTTAGTAGGATGTTCTCCACCACTTTGTCATACTGGTGATTGGCATGATCAAGTTGTCATATGAGAAATATCATAAGACTAGTGGTATATAGTGTAATTATCTCAAGGCTCTTATAAATAGTGTTATTTCCAGTTGTCACTGGTTTATTCAGCTTTAGGCAACATGTAAGAAATATCAATCATACAGTAGTTAGTATGTAGGTAGTTTGTACATACAGTAAACATACAGTAATTTATAAAGTACAATGTTCAGTTCCACTCCACCTGTGAGGTATTAATAATACAGTGTCCAGCATACTTCTAGGTGGGTTCCCACACCTAGCTCCTGACCTGCTGCTTAGAGGAATAATGTAATAATGGATAACTTTACCCTCTGGTGGAAGTCTTGAAGAAGATAGCCTCTGGCCACTAATGGTAGGAAACCAATGCCTGTCTAGCATAGTTTCACCATAGTGCAGTGGTATAGCAGGTAGCAGGAGATGACTGGAGATGTTACCTCTAGAGCGGTTCTTGGTGATGTGTCTTCCTGGAGGTGCAGACAGGCTATTTGTAGCAAATCTTGGAAAAGCACCTCCAGACTGACTGGAGCCAGCAGCATCTGCCTAACTCTACAATTGTTTGAGGGGACCCTTTCAAGTGTCACAGGGGGACAAAGGACCCCCATGGACGCCGCTATGGCCCCCATTGTCTCGGTCGGTTCTGCATCTTTAGACCCTCATATCTCGGCCGTTTATGCTTGTATAACCGCCATTTTGGGCATGCGCAGAGCTGAATGTGCCAAGATTATAATGCCCGCTGGATAGGCGCGTAACTCCCGCCGGTTTGTCTGTAGCTCACTCGGAGGTCGATTCAGTCTCCATGGCGTAACTTCCTTAATACTGGGAGTTCAGCCTTGATCTTGGGCTCATTCTGACCGTCTAATTATGGGCTTTCCATAGAATTTTTGATATTTGACCTAGGTCGCTCAGGAGCGACGCTAGAGCGACCGGAAGGTTATGGCGTCGTGCTTATGTAACCCATTGTTCAGTCCTTAGAGTGCTCAGACACTCATGACGGCGTCAGCGGTGCTCAGGCACCCGTGACGGCCGGTTGCATTCACTTACAAGTTATTAATTTGTGCATTGAACCATGAGGTCGCACACTGAGACCCTTATTCTTATTATATTGTGCAGTGAACCATTAGGTCGGACCTTTTGATGTCATAAACTTAGTCTAACTGACTGTGGCTGGTGTGCAGTGGGGCATGAACGCTCTTATGTAAAGTTTGAGCGCTCTTATAGCTCTTAGAACCAACCTATGTATTAATTTCATAGATATTTCTTTGATTAATACAAAATATGTTACAATTTATGGAATAATAAAATGGTATATCATAATCTGTTGTAATTTGTGTTACTCCCTGCTCAAAATTCAGATACCAACTGGATATACCTCTTAACTATATCCTAATGACCCCTAAATCCATTTACAACATCTACTAGTAAGTATGTATTATGATTAAAAAAATCAATATGTTCCTTTAAAAACTTTCCGAGATATCGGATATTGAACTTTTGTCATTGACTGATTTTTCTGAGAATTTTTTTCTAAGACCCGAATTTTCATCTAGCTTTGTCAAAAGTTGTCAAATACAGTCAGCCCTTGTTTCCTCGAATTTGTAAAATGCAAGGAAAAATATCTGAGGAAGCAAAATATTCGAGGATTCAAGCTCAAATATAATAGAACACATGGAGAAAGTTGCAAAATTTTTGTCTGAGGTAGTGAGGGATCTGAGGAATTAAAGGGTCGAGGAAGTGAGGGCTGACTGTAATCACCAACATTTATCCATATTAACTTCAATATATATACTTTAATATGCAACTACCATCTGTTCCATATCCAGCAGTAGTTTGTGATAGAACTGGTCACAAGTTGGACCACAATTTGACTTTTTTGAGCAGGGAGTAACATGTTACTCCCTGCTCAAAATTAATTTCACCCCCCAAATAGCACAAAGTGCAAATTATGTACACAAATCTACATAAATAGGTTAGGAGGACTCCATAAGAAGCAAATGAACCAGTAGTAGGTGGAGTTTGATGGATATTCCTCAAAAAAATTAAAACATGTTCCTATTAGGTGTTACTCTCTGCTCAAAATTCAAATTCCCCCATTGATTGGGATAGTGGGGCTAAAAAACTGCATGAAGGTAACATATAACACATTTTTTGAATAAGTGAGGGGTACATCTATCATAAAAGCCACAAAAAACAGTAATCTTTACAATATTAGGGACATGATATGTGAAAAAATGGGATAAATCTTTAGGTCTGATGCAGATTTTTGGAATTTCCACACTCAAACAGACACTTAAAGTATTAGGATCATAACCAAATACTGCAGGAAGATGCAGGAGTGTATAATCTATCAGAAGGATATCATAAGTACACATTTTGATAACTGACAGACAGGAGAGTGAGTTTTAGCAGCAGAATCTATTTTTGAGCAGGGAGTAACACACATAGGGCTCGGGCAGGCGACATGCTTCAACCCCATATAACGCCCAGTCATTTAGAAATAATGGCAAAATTCCACCGCTTGCCGACGGACAACATCAGTTTTGATCAAAATAAAAGCATTTGGACCCCAACAAAGTATATCAACATGTGCCCTACACCGTCGTACATCTTATAAAGGTGAATTTTTGGCTGATCCCTTACCTTTCTTTTGCTTTAGGAATAACAATTGTCAGTAAAATTGGACAGAAAGAGGATCAAACAATAGGTGGAAGTGTCCTTGTTGTGAATAGAAAAGACCCGTATGGATGCGCCATGTGAGGGACAACAGAGATGTCATCTGGTTTAGAGCAAAAGGACTTAGAATTTTGAGCAGAGAGTAACATCCAATCATATTTTATGGTCTACAAATGGCACAAAGAGTCAATATGGAACCAATTTTTGTTCATGATTAATTAGGAGGTGCCAATATAATATGCAAAGCAAACATTTACTGTATGGAAGCAGTAAAATTTGATTCATTAACCAAAATGTTAAATGTTACTCCCTGCTCAAAAATGTGTATGCCAATACACTTTAGGGCCAGGACTAAAAGAAAATGGGTGTGGCCGCATTTTTTTTACACCATATAAACCCCTTAAATGTCCCTTAAAATTAAGTGCAGCATGGATGGTAG
Organism: Acholoe squamosa; assembly: GCA_949317995.1. Taxonomy (NCBI): domain Eukaryota; kingdom Metazoa; phylum Annelida; class Polychaeta; order Phyllodocida; family Polynoidae; genus Acholoe; species Acholoe squamosa. The sequence goes on from OX439041.1 coordinate 13,032,208, forward strand.
AAACAGAATATTTCATTGGTATTTTGAGAAGTTTTATTTTTGAGCAGGGAGTAGCATAATGCTACCTTTATTCAGTATGAAGGGGAGAAAAAAAGATCTACCATGTACATCAGGTTAAAACCCTATGGATCTCAGAGTTAACATATGTATTGAATTCCAAAAGTGATTTTAGGGGTGTTGTACAGTATAAACAACATGTGGGGCTGTGTGAAAGTTTTTTCAGCAAAATACACATTTTTTCATCATTTTTCAACTCTGTAGACCCATAACTCAAAAAAATTATGGTCTGATTCGCTAAAGTTTACTCTCATTTGAAAGCTTAGGACGTTTTCTCTTGAATGAAACCAAAAAATACCAGGCTAGTGCACAGGCTTTGACCCTATTGGTAGGTAAAGCTTAAAAACCCTGTAAAATGCAAAAAATGTACCATTTTCAAAAATTTGGCCCGCGCGGGCGTGCACCCCTACGTCCCCCATCTCAATCCCATACTGATCATGGGACAGGTTAAGGGTAAATGGTCAATGGAAAACATTGTAATTGGATGGTAAAACTATTTGTAAAATGTTGGCGACATGATGCCATGGTTCCCTTATGAGGCACATTTATGTAACTAGTAGAACAAACATTTAGTGTTGCCTGCTTTTAGCTTTACATTATTTCCCAGCATGGAAAAAGTTCAGAAGCTACATCTGCCAAAAGTTTTTCGATCCCATATGGATATCATGCTGCACCAGTGCAGTGTAAAGCTGGTTTCACACAAAATGTAGAACTTATATCCTGCTCACCTTAAAGAACATATTTATTTACAGTGTAAAATCAGCGGAGTATGTACATGACCTGGTGCATTGTGTTGTCCCGAAAGGGTGAGTGCTCGATGGGAAATAGTCAAACATGAGTCAATTAGAAGCTGAATGCCAAAAGGTGCAGACTGTTTATAAAATGTAGGTTGGACTTGTCAGGCCTCCTGCCAACAAGGTTTTCTTGCAAAGTGCAAATATTTTGAGTGAAGCAGCAATCCCTGTTTTTTTTTCTGTTTGTTTGGTTGTGGTGTTATTTACTTTTATTCTGGTGATATTGTTGTACTGTTATAGTAGAGAATACTGTAAAAGCACGTTATTCAATGGTTTGGGTAAAATGACTTTTCGTATGATTTTTTAGAATATTCAGAAAAAACACGTTTTTTTTATGTCAAAATTACTTTCTGTTTTTTAAACCTTATATCACTGTATACAGAACGCCAAATAAGACACACAAAACCCATTTTAACACACGGTAGAAATCATAGAAACAAAAATAACGTTCAATTAACTACAAAAACATTTTTTCTGCTTATTGGGTACTGTAAGACGCATCTTGATGCGTGAATGCAGCCCTTATCCACAATGAATGCATCATATCGACCCTAAAGTGTCGATACACCCCCAGAATGTTAGAATGAGGTACAGTCAAGTCTCGATATATCGGTCTTCAAAAAGTCGGTTGATTCACTTATCAGCCATATGTCTCACCTACAGATTTGAAACAGCCATCGAAATCTTTTGTATTCATGAGAACCAGCCGATTCAGAAAACAGCCAAATTTGATCTGAAACAGAGGTGGCCGGTTTATCGAGACATGACCGTACTCGTCATGATGCAATGATGTGTTCATGGCCCTTAAGGGTTAAATCCACTGCCATCGGCCATTCCATTAGTCATGGTTCCATCACGCTCCCACCACTATTTCATGACAGAATCATGAAGTATTGGTGACAGAATCATGATGAAATACCCAAAAGTAGACGGAATCACGACAGAATCATCGCTGACAGAATGAGCGACAACAGTGGATTTACCCCCTTTGAAGGATAAACCTCTGAGCAAGCCTTGGTGTTTGAGACAATCACCACTTGACTTGGGTATTGGCATTTTGCCCAATCATTTAATAAGTTGTGGGCTGAAATAACAAGTTAACATCATAATGGGACTAGGGTCAACCTAGCATACAGTAGTGGTATGTACAAGCGCCGGGTCTTTGAATGAGCACCGGTCTTTAATGAGCACTGGGGGTAATGTAGCATTGAAATTGAATTATGCACTATAAACTAAGTCTTGAATAAGGGCTGAGGGTAGAGGCAGATTGAAATCTATGAAGGTACTTTGCTTTTTTACAAAACACAAGCTATAGAGGAAAGGGCTGTGATATGTTAACTTGGTTGGAGGTGGTGAGGATTGGGGGAGTATACAACCAACAGCAGGTCCATATAATGAGCTCACTTAACTACTTAGAAGGCTAACACACAAGGAATGTTAGCCTGATTATGGAAATAAGATAAACAGTGCAACCTTTGAAAAGAGAGAGAAAAGAGTGCAGCTTCTAGCATTGAAGTGGCATTTTTAGTGACTCCCCTACAGCTAATTGTGACTACAGCTAGTTGTGACTTCCCTACAGCTAGTCGTGACTTCACTGCAGCTGATTCGTGATAACTAATATCTTTCTGATTTTTTAATCTTTTTATTTCAAAACACATTTTCCTTTAGCTCTTGACAGCCTGAATCCCTTGGACGAAAAATGTCTGGCATACAAGTTTCTTTGTGATTGATAAAAACCAACTCCATCTTCATACTTTTCGTGAAGAAGCATTATACATAACATAGTTAGGGAGTGGTTATTATTCATTATGATAAATGAGGGGGTGAGATGAGTTTTGCGCAAACGCACCAAATTATTTCACTCCTCTCCCTTCAGAAGGGGTCAAAAGTTTAAAATACGCTCCTCTCACACTCATCCCCCCTCACCAATGTTAGTATGAATAATGGCCCTTTCCTTATGTGGTTGTGATGAATATGTAGTGGAAACGCCTTTACGGAAACTACACATGTAGGGTATTGACTACAAGCATTAAACGTTGGATTCTACATAACACCCCAATACCATAACCCTTTAACAGCGTATGATGCCTCTATGTAAATCATTAGATTTCCTTGGTCTTCATGATACAGTGTTAGTAGGTCTAGTCAGCAGCACGGCATTCGAGCTTCTAGATGATGCTTTGCAGGGTCATCGATGCAATAATGTACTTCCCAGGGCTACATTCATTATGACGACCAAAAAAGGCAATGATTTAATGTATTATTATATCCTTAAAGGGTAAATATTGTACATGAAATATTCAAACCTGGGACTATTAGCTAGTTAATGCCAAAAGGTGGAAAGTTAATGGGACGCTGATCAGGCACAGGCATGTGGGCAGTTTTCATGCCAGGTTCTACCAATGGAAAACAAATATTTATCATTTACTTAACCCTTTACTGGTCCCCAATTATGCATGAGTGCATCATGGCGCTTTGTGCATCATGGCGAATCTCTGAGAATGCATCTACCACTGTCTACCCTGTAGGGTCAGCATGATGCGAGTTACTCACCAGGGCTGCATTCATGTATTACCCCAAGTGCTACAGGGGGCTCAAAAAATAACTTACGTTGAATTTTCTTTAAACTTGCTCTAATAGTTCTTTATACCATTTGTAATCAAAATATGAAATAAAAAGGTGGGGTTCCAGTGCTACTTTTCCCAGGGCTGGCCAATGTATGGAGATGGATTTCTGGCGAGATTTCCTCAATAAAACCCAAACTAGACGAGGAATTCTTCTAAAAAACTAAAGATAAGTGTAAAAATATATATGAATTAAAATAGTCATATAAAATCATATGGTTCCAGAGCTACTTTCTGCTCTGGATGCACACACATGTAGATGGTTTTTGACCACTTGCTGCCTTTCAGACACATCATACCCACCATCGATGAGTGTCCCATGGTGCATAAATAGCCTGGGTTACAGACTCGCCAATGGCGCATTCATGTACCATGAATTAAAAACTTGTGTATTTTATCGTACGGCGAGCAGTTTCAGTTGACATGACCAATTTAAGCTTTTTAACATAGAAGCTATTGTTTTAATATCATATATGTTTTCATGCAACTTGTAAAATGACTAAAGGTATCGAGGTTAAAACAAATTTGTAGCCATGAAGACATCTAGGTGCAACCACAATTCAAAATTTAGATACTTTCAATGAGGACCTAATTGTCGCTTTATGTCAGTGTAAAGTAATATTTCCAATTTGTCAAATACTACAAACATAGCTTCCTGTAATCACATCTATATTGAAGACTTCAGTAGTTAGGATAGATTCAGGTTAACCTCTGCCTGTTCTCACAGCCAACATAGATTGTAATTTAGTTATGTCATTCTTCACCAGGGGGCAGCAATGAGGTGGAACCACAACTGTTAACTGTTAGACCAATTAACCTACTCATTTTGAAAAATCGATCGAACATAATGTCTATTTTACAGGATACCCTGGAGGGCCGTTTCACCGTGGTTAATTAAATAGAATGGGCGTCTGTGGTTTAAGCATGGTCGTCCATGTTTTAGACACGGACATCCGTGTATCACATTTATGTGCATAATTTGAACACCTACTGCCCCTTACCCCTCTGCATCCCAAATACGGACCCTAAAACCGAAACAAGGACGTCCATCTCTGCAAAGACGGACGTCCGTATTTGATTGATAATCATGGTGAAACGGCCTCCTGGAGGCCACTTCACCGCATTTATTACAATAAATGCGGACGTCCGTATATTAAATACGGACGTCCGTGTTTCACATTTATGCCCATATCTGAACACCTACTGCCCCTACCCCCCTCCGCATTTGAAATATGCTTCATATTTCAAATGCGGAGGGGGGTAGGGGCATTAGGTATTCAAATATTGACATAAACTTGAAATACGGACGTCCGTATTTAATATACGGACGTCCGCATTTATTGTAATAAATGCGGTGAAATGGCCTCCTGGTTGTGTACCTATTTATCTTTCTTTCTTTTTGAAATCTATAGACAATCTCTGTATTTGAAATTTTCAAAATCTCCATCTGGCAACTGACAGCATAATAGATACATAGAATATATTCCCTAAACCCAGAAAATAAAACAAAAGCTGCTGGGGTCACTTACCCTCATCATAGTAAAAATGTGAGGCACATATCGGCACATGTTGAATGCCAGGAACACAAATAAATGACGGTCATGAATAAGTGTCCGGGGTAGGGGTATCAAAATAAAATGGTAAAGGTGAACGATGATTAGTTTGAGCCGACAGTTTCTTCACGAGCGGGTCCTGCAGGACCCACGAGTGAAGAAACAGGAGACTCAAACTAATCAGAGTTCATCTTTACATTTATGTCAAGGTGTTTGGGTTGATAATTAATCAATATTTCATCAATAAGATTGAAATTAAACCCTTATTTACCCATCGTCTTCGCGAAATCTTGACAGCTGCCATTTTGAATGTTTACGTTTCAAAAATGCTGCACATGGGCGATAGACCTAGGACGTCATCGTGTGGATTTGGGGCCGGTTATTCAATGCAGGGGTGCAATACGCGGTCTCAGTGCTTTCTCTACGGAACTACGATATTCACCTTGACATAAGTATTGAGGACTAAAAATAGTATCAAAATAAGTCAGTGAATAGGCGTCGGTCCCATAAAAGGGCCGGGGGACAAGGGAAAATAATAAGCACCAGGATGCTTATATGAGCCACTTTCATATCACCCTTTAGTATCAAATGTGTAAGGTGCACCTCATGTATAAGGCGCACCCCGAACTTGAGGGAATCTTACAGAGAGCCCCAGCCATGGGGCTTTAGTTGGGCCAGTTTAGATCTAATGTACTCTAATGTAGAAAATCCCCGCATTTAAGGCGCCACCCATGTTTACCGATCCTATATAAATCATAAGACGCACAAGGGATTTATTATCACATCTAAATCACACCTTACACACGGGGTATTACGGCACCAAGCCTATGTAGGGTCTATTCCTTATTCAGAACTGCCCGGAGTGCAGAGACTCACCTAATGGCCACTTAAAGTCAACTCTTACCACTGAACACCTTAAGATATAACCCCCAGGGGTGAAGTAACTTTGTAATCCCTTCAACCCTTTAAGGGCCGCTGATGCATTAAGGCCACTCTTAAAAAATATGTTCGTTTCCTGTCCAGAGGGTGGAATTTTTAGACCCATGAGGGAGGGTGGGGGGAATATTTTTTTAGGAAAATATTTTTATTTGTCATGAACATCATAAGCGGGGATGGCATGAAATTGCCATCACGTTCTAAGATTTAGTGTTTGGAAGCCTAGATTCTTGAGATGACAGATAAAAAAAAATCTTTTTCCAGAACTCAGGGAAAAAATTTTCCCATTCTCACAAAAAAAATCTACCAGGCCTCTGGACAGGAAACGAACATATTTTTAAGGGTGGCCTAATGCATCATGCACATTGGTACACATGATACGCCAATGAAGTGCTGGCGAGACTGTTTGCCAGCACTTCATTGGAGCATTATGCCGGCCATCCTGGAGTGTATGTATCAACTCCATAGGGTCGGCATGATGCTATAATGAAGTGCTGGTGAGCAGTCTCGGCATCACTTCATTGGTGCATCATGACGACCAATGGGCATTCACACCCATTGTCAATATCTTGGGAAATTTTTGTGTTAGAAGCTGTTGCATATCAGAAGTTATTCTACATATTGGTCCATAAGAGCTGACGGGATCAGCAAGAAAAAACGATATGAGATAGATAAAAACAGTGCAGATATATCTTGTATTACATGCACTAATTCATTTGCAAACATAACTATTTTGAAAAGCATTGTTTGCATCTGGATTGCCGTTAAAATATGGGAGTAAAATATATAAGCAAATGTCCACGACCATGGGATATTTTTACATCGTATTCCCCGAGGTGGGACTGGCGTATCCCACGAAGCCATTATACAGCTCAGATCTGTTCAAAATCCAAGATGGCCGACACCCATTGAATACGGACACATTGTATTCAATGCCCTCCATTGAATACGGCAGTTCTAGTACTAGTCTTTAGTGAAGTTCGTATCAGCCATGACATAAAGATAAATTCTACAACAAGGTTCCAAGATTAATTAAACATTTTTGAAACTTAAATAGACGTTGTTTTTTTGTTTGATGGGTTGTGTGTATTACACAAGTCTATATTCATATTTTTAGGGCGTCATGTGGGCCTGCTGGCGAGTTGCCCACCAAGCCTTCATTGATGCATCATGACAACCAATGGGCATGATGCATGCATACATCATCGACCAGCCCCTAAAGGGTCCAGCAATGTGTGACTAGTTCACCGTGTTACTCCTGCACTGGTAAAATGTACTTATCCATTTCACTATGAAAAATTTGACGTGCGTCAATCAATTTTACATGTCTGAAATCTAAAGCCATAACATTTCTCTTACCAAGAAATGCACTAAAATGTAGTCCCGATCAATACATCGTAATCATTTAATCATGGCGATAAATAATTTTAGAGCGTTACCCGGTACTTTCCGAGGTCCGTATAATGCCTGGTCATCATTCAATAATCTTTACTGTGCTGGTTTTATCGTCAACAATTCATTGCTGCTTCGTGTTGACACTTCAGTAGCCAGGGCTGTATTTATGCATCGTTACCATGCATCACGACGACATATTATGGATCTGTACATTGCCATCAGGATGTTCACTTCTCACTTACCGCCAAAACTGACGTGAATCACTGAGAACTGAGTCTTTAGAAGCAGCCGACATTTTCCCCGTTTTCATTTAGCCCAGGCCTGAGAGAGGTCCCTGACGCAGAAGTGCATCATACCCATTGATAAGGGCTGGAATGACGCACCAATGAAGTGCTGGTGAGTCTGTTCCCAGTACTTCATTTGAGCATCAATTCATACCGGCCCTCTGGGAGAATTTCAACCCCAAAGGGGCGTGGTGATGTACTATGATACAGCTCTGGTGAGTCACTCACCAGGGCTGTATTCATGCATCATGCCGACGAATGGGCATGATGCATTAATGCATTGTCTGCATTGAAAGGCTTTGAAGCAGCTTTTGATATCAACGTACCTGATGAAGGCTATATCCAGGAGATGCTTTATTCCTCCCATTGATACCACTGATGTCATTACGCCACATAATTTACGTCATTTTTACAGTTGTGTAAAAGGAGATGTTAGTCCCTACTTGGATGGGATGTGTACTAGCAGAGTAGGCCTATACCATCTTGGTAGAATCCAAATGTCAGCGTCTGCTGGTCAGCGTTCACAGACGCTGCTTAGACGCCATATGTGCGTTCCTAGTTGTCCCTATGTGTTAAACCCAGCTCCATTAGTTAAAGCAACACGCGTGTATGGTGCCACACTATGGTACAGGTTGTTATAACCAGAGGTGGTGGGCGTCAGGGATATTTGCACGACGATTGCGTGTACATAACTGCATCTGATTCTCACAATCGTTTCGTATAGATCTGAGGATTATGGGTATTTCTGTGTATCAACGTAGACAACATAGCGCTATTGAATCCGGTCATACACATGACATCATCGTGTAAACTAACCCCCTTTATTAGCACAACCATGGTCATGCTAACAAGTCTCCCTAATATACACGAGGTCATCGTGAATATGCAACCCTCTTATTGCCACGAACATCTCGTGCATATTAGTATCATCGATCATAGTGAATATTATATCATCAGCCACTGGTTGGGTGCTGCATGCCCCCGGGCACTACTACCACACTGCGTGGGCCACATCATTTCACGGACATCAATGACTTATGTAGAGCTTAGAGTAAGAAAGTGGTCATTTTTTTTCAACAAACGAGGGGGGGGGGGTCGACCCCTTCATTGGGGAGGGGGCAAGGTTTATTTGACACGTCGGTGTGATGGGGAACGGGTGGCAAAATGATTTTGAATCTCGAGAAGAGGGGGGTGGGAGGTGATTTGCTATTCACACGTCCGCATGAAAAACATTCCCCCTGTTGGTTAATAATGACCATTCCTTATTGGAGGGAATGGCCATTTTCAATACTGTAAGGTGCAGCACTGTCTGGAGGGGAGGGCAGCGTGAAGATTTCCATCACAATCTTGGAGTGCCATTCTAGCCTTTATCAATCAGGTTTTGTTGCTTCTATTCTATGCGATGATTTATTGGCTAATGAGGGGGATAATCGAGTTTGGTGGAACTCATATAGAATAGTATTTAATGGTGCATTGGTGATGTGATAAGATCACTTGTGTTCCCTCAATACCAAATTGGTACCAATTGGTCTCCAACGTGGGTTACAGATTATGCCCCCGGGTATGGGGACTAATACATTATAAGCTGGCTAATCTATGAACTGGTCTCTCAGGTTTTCACCTACCTATTGCCCTATTTACGTATAACCCTTCAAAGGCAGCTAGTGCGTTAATGCCTTATGCCCTCAGGACGTCATGATGCATGAATGTGTCTTTGGTGAGTAATGGACCAAGGCTACATTCATGTGTCTTAATTGTCGACCCTATTGATACATTGAGGGTTGATACATTCCTGCATGGAGGTCATGATGCACCCATGATGTGCTGGAGTCAGGGGCGTATGAAAAAGGGGGGGGGGGCAGGGGGGCCTGGGGCCCAATCGTAAAGGAGCCCCAATCATAAAGGAGGGGGCATAATCAGGCCCCCCTAAAATTTTACCAAAAAGTCATAATGAAATGTAAAAGCAGCTAAAACTTTCCATCCCAAATTAGATTAATATGTTAAAGGGATAGGGAAAATGGAGCCCTGGGCCTCAAATCAGATCTAAAATTCACCAAAAGTACTTTTCTATTACATTCTATTATGGGTATGTATAGACATCATCGCGCTCGAGCCGATTATTCAAGGTGTTCAAATTGGGTCCCAGGTGGGCCCCCCCAATGAAGATTTGCTTCCTAGGCCTCTGGGAGTGCAGCATCTACCAGGTACATCATGCCTACCAAGCATGATACATTCATCTATTTTGGTACAAAACCCATCAGGACTGCAATCATGCATCATGGCAACCCTGCGTGGTAGACATCTACACTCCTGCACCGATGCTGTGCTGGCGGGTAGATTCACCAGCCCTGCATTGGTGCATCATGCCGGTAAATGAGCACAGGATTTGAGGCATCATACCATCCTTCAACCCTTTAAGGGCCGCTTATCCAAGAGTGCATCATGCCCATTGGTCGACATGATGCATCAATGAAGTGCTGGCAAGTCTGCTCACCAGCACTTCACCCAAGCATCATACCGACCCTCAAAGACTGTATCAATTCTGCTAGGGTCATTGATATGCGTGAATATAGCCCTTGACGAGTTACTTGTCGGGGCTGCATTCATGGATCAAGGCGACCAATGGTATGATAAATAAATGCATCACCCCTAAGAGGGTTGAGGGTTATTTAATAAACCCTTCTAAATTATTTGTTGGCCTTAATCTCAAAATAAGGTAGACTCAGGCTTTTCAGATCTGCCATGCGTGTACTAGAGATTATAACATTTACAGACAATAGTATTAACATACAAAGGTGTACTGTAAATTATTTCATGATGTTGATGGCTTGGTATTAAGGAAGACATTTTAACTCTTTAACACTCTAAGTGCCAACTTACATTCTAACGCTCACTATATATCGATGCTGGGGTTGCCCAGTGGTGCACGGCCATAAGTGTTCTGAGCTGGTCACCAGTGGGTTTTTACTGGGAGAAGTTCTTCGATGACCACCAGTTACTAATTACGAATCGCACAGGGTGGGGGGGGGGGTCTCATTGGTTGATATATATATACTGCTAGCTTACTACACGAAGGATTCAGGTTTTGGTATGAAAACAAACACCTATTTCTTAGGTGTTACATGAGCCCAAGTTGGATCAACGCAATGGCCTGTTTAAGTGCTGGGGTCTCAAATATGTGCCAGTCTCGAATAAGCATGGGGAGCATAGGGGTCTTGAAATAAATCTCAAGCACTAAACAGCATTCAAATAAGGGCCGGGGCTTACGGTGGGATTGATATCAATGAGCACCCGGGCACCTGACGGGCCACTACGGCAATTAAACCATTGCTAATCTTCTACAGTCTACATTTCAATCAATTGTGTTCCCATATGAAGCTTCCATACTGCACCAATAGACGTGGGTCCACTGTGAGACTAAACCTGTTTACAATTATACCATGGTTATCACATTCTTGCACGATTTTACGGTGCCGGGAGGGGATAAAGACGTTCGAATAGTACGCGCTAAATGAACACATGTTGACACTTGGATTGAAACAAGATGACAGCAAGTTGACACGATAGATTTAATTCGATAATAAAAAAACTATAGCAATAACACCTTAATGCGTATAGAGGATGAATCTAGATATTATAATCTATCACCTACCTTTAATTCACCATTATTTGACCTGTATATGTAACAGGATTGAAGATATAAAAATCGAGCGAAATTTCTTCGTCGTGTTGACTGCGTAGCGCACGGATTATTTACCGTGGCGAAACACAAGTTGTTACTTTGGCATATGCTCTAGGGGTATTCTGGCTGTTGCGCGCAGTCCTTACCAGCGGTTCTACTATGAAAATGCCTGTAGGACACACGCCGAGGTAACATTTTGCGTCCAAGCAGCCTTGTCGTCTCGCCGAGAAACCAAGATGGCGGAGGAGCTTGAACAAGACGTATTGCTTGGATTTATATTTCTTCATTTTATAAGGTATTTACTTAAAAAAATGGGGGAAACCCTGGTATAAACGCCATAGATAACAAATAGAGGTTCACTCGTTGATTCTAGGGGCTAGATAAGAAGACACTCGGCCTACGGCCTCGTGCTTCTTATCTGCTCCTAGAATCAACGAGTGAACCTCTATTTGTTATTTATGTCCTTACTAGAAAGTGCACAGGGTCTGCAGTTTCATCAGACTAACTCATGCATGATAATCATGTGACATGTATTCGGAAAGCGAGCCTTATGTACCCTGCACTAAGACCCCTTTTTGCAGATGATGTCAAACTTTGTTTTTCAAGTGATTGCAGGAATGACAAATATAATACATGTAGTAGGGTCTACTATGCAACAGACAATATGACCCCCCCCCCTCATGTGTGTCTATTTCGTGCAACTAGCTCAAAATTGCACCCTATGTTGCATAGTGCACCAGCAGCTTTTGCCGTGTGGGTGAGTAATTCGCCTGCACTACATTGATGCATCATGCCAACACTTCTGCTGTCAATGGCATATTGGGTTCACTGCAAAAAAATGCAGTCAAAATATCAATGGTTCTCTGGCAGGCAACTTTGGGACAAAGCCCTGATCCATGCACTCCCATGCAGAAGTGACACATACGCTCGTTCCCCAAAAAAACAAGAAGAATGGGCCATTTGTCATTCTCTACCAATGTCCCTGAAAACAGAAAAAGGGGTCTTTTTGCCAAAGGTTTGTGTTAGATGTAGTTTAACACTTGTTACCAATTTACAATAGAATCAACCGCTTCAGACTGTAGGTACACATTATATTTCCTCCAAATGGGCTCTTTAGAACAGGTTATATACATGGTGTTTGCACGTGATTGGTTGTTTTTTCCATCATCATAGAATGATAGATGGTGTTTACGAAAAAATGACCATGATTTGCAAAAAAAGGGGTGTTTATTTACCCTGAAAAGTCCATGTTTTTCCACAAAAAGGGGTATTCTTCTGTCTAGAAATCCGTGGAATAGGGGGTGTTTTTGAAGGGAGGGAACGAGCGTGTGTGTCACTTTTGCATGAGAGTGCAGGGACAGGGGACATTTGAAGCCTTCACTGTTATTTTTGGGGGACTTACTCCTACCACATTACTTTACTATTTTCTGGGGCTTCATTGTAGAAACTACACGGCATCACTGCATAGCAACTCTCTTTGATAGTGAACCAACAATGTCAGCAAAATAAAAGTGAATGACAACACAACCCACCAAACATAACATAACATTGTTTGAGGCATTATGTATACTGCTTGTTTTTCACAAGCAAACCTTAGTACCAGGAGGCCAGAAAAGTACAACCAACATTTTATAAACAGTTTGCACCCTTTCGCATTCATCTTCTAATTGCCTCATGTTTGACTATTTCCCACTGAGTAGTAACTCTTAACCCTTCTTTGGGCCAGTATGGTTGCCCTGATGCATGGATGGAGCACCAATGAGTAGACTTTCTGCATTCAATGACAACAGGTGGTAGTTGCACTTAGCATTTATCATCACTTACCCCAAATATCTTTGTGATACATAGACAAAGGTGCACGAGAATTGGTCAGCACTGAGGGTTATCACACGAGGCGAAGCCGAGTGTGATAACCCTCAGTGCTGACCAATTCAAGTGCTCCTTTGTATTTATCTCAAGTTAATTTAGTCAGATATGTTCAAAATTCGATTTATTTGGCATTAGAAATGATTTTATCATCAGTTATTTGACCGTTTTGGATGTTTTCCTAGGGAGTGTGATATGGGGAAGGGTTATCACACTGTGGGGTGTGATACAGAGTTTCTTGGTTAAGCCTATGGGGCTCTCGTATTCAACTTGAGATAAAGTGCTTTGCTGAACTGTAAAAATAATTGTTCTCAAAATAACGGAAAACTCTTTGTCTCAACAATGCAAATGATTTGTCATTATTTTCACATACATTCTTTATGTCACTGTGCTTAGCTGCACTGCCATCTGGGGCTTCGTGGTAGAAACTACACTGCTTTATTGCAAAATGATTACGATGGTGAATTGTTCAGATTTATAGTGATGCCTGGTAGATAAGAGTGTATACTGCTTTCTGGGACCTTATCTTTTCCAACCGCTCCGGGGTTTGCGGCGCAGTACCTTACGAAATCCAAGATGGTGACAATAACATTGCCGAACGAGCAAGGAGGCTAAATAAATGTGAGTTTTTGTCTAATTTACAGTGTAAACCCATGAAAAAAAAAACACATAATTCAACTCAGATTTGTCAGTTAAGTCTATTTCTCCACATGGAGAAATAGTGTGAACTGACAAATCATCGTTGAACTATGTTTATTTTCTTCTTTTACTATACATCCACTTTTTTGTGCCCTATTACAGACCCGGTTACCACATAGTTGGTGTACAGCTGTCTATATGGACCAATAGTTTTTAGGGTTTCCAAACATCACTACATACACAGCGGTATCCCTTCATTAGCACTTTAAACCTTAAAAGGCTCCACAGTGCATTAATGCATCATGTCCATCAGTCATCATGATGCATGAATGCAGTCGTTGGGAGTCTACCCCCCAGGACTGCAATTATGCATTATGGCGACCCTATGGGAGATAGCCGTTTCCAGAACTCTACACTACTAATATCAGCCTTCAATATGTGATGGTCTCATGATTGAGAGATGGAGGAAAGTAACCCGCGAGTGCAAATTGATTTTTTTTAGTAAATAAACAAGGGTAATTTTTTTTTCTATAGAACCTGCTCCCAAGGTATGCACCAATGTAATGCTGGTAAATAGACGCCGTCATTGGTGCATCTTGAGGACCAAGGAACATGAATCTTGGTGACATTATGTGGTGCCTCAAGGTCTAAGTGTGAATATTGACAATAGAACTAAACAAATTATTATGGTACTGTGGGTCTTCTGGGTCAAAAGGGCTCTGGACTTGCAGAACAGAAATAGAGAAGCCCCTCAGGTACCGCCTAATTAGCCCGTTGCCATGTGGGCACAGAACATTAAATCAACATTGATTACTGGTTGATATGAACTGACAATGTTGATTAACCTGTTTTCAATTCTTTTCCGACGATGCCTGCCAGTTCACACATCATAATTTTGAGACCCTAATGCTAAGAGTGCATCTGGCCATTGGTCGTCATGATGTACCAGTGAAGTGCTCAGACTCACCAGCACTAAAGTGCAGCATTATGACGACCTTCCCAGGCTGTATCAACCCTATAGGACTCAGTGTGGAGACCTAGTGGAGCCGCCATTTTGAATTTCGCTGGTTGAGGTAAAACCCACTGATAACACATACCATTATGGGTACCTTGTCCCTGGTTAAAACCCACTTCCAGGGCCATGCTGGTCACATCTTATCAGTTCTTATCACTGTGTGTCGCCGGAACCAGCTCCAGACCAGCTAGTGGCCTATAGGGTCGGCGTAATGCATGGATGGGCATGCTGCATTTATGCACTTAGCGGCCCTTAAGGGTGAAACGTGCCAATACGACGTGCTAGATATTGTACCCACTTGACAAAAACTTTCCCTAATGTTTAGGAACGTTTGGAGAATGTTCCAATAAAGAGTATTTAGTAAAAAAAAAGGTTCATTATATTGATAAAAAGTTCTTCAACATATTTTCTCCACTTCTTTCAACGTGTGTCCTTTCAGCATTTTTTTCACTGTTGTAAGAAAGTTTGTTAGTCACGTTTTGTTAACGTCAAAAAGGTTTTTTTAATGCACATCATTTTTCAAATGTTATGAAAACTTACAAACCAAAAAAAAAAAAAACGTTAGAAAAGGTTTTTCCTCTAGGTGAGTATGGTATCAAATGTACCTACATCGACCCGTGTGAAACTCCCTTTTATAAATAACATGAAAACATGCAAAGGTCACTAACAAAATAGAATTTGAACTGGTTAAAATGGAAATTAACCAGTATGCCTCACATATATATAGACAGAGGTTCACGAGATATACTGCAAACTGCGTGTTTCTTCATGAGATAGCCTCAAAGCAGTATTTCTCAAGGCAGAGCCAAGTGAAATACTGCTTTGAGGCTATCTCATTAAGAAACACTCAGTTTGCAGTAAATCAAGTGGATCTCTTTATTTATTTCATGTTGCCTTGCTGTTAAATGTCCTCAAAATTACCTTTTGACATGGGATTTGAGGTTATTTTGGTGCATCACAGTGAAGAATGGGACTATGGAGAATGAGATTTAGTTTCTTCACGCCCCTGTGAGGAATGGGTGAGTCTATACAAATCTATAGTAAGACTCGTTCTCTGAAATTAAAGGTGATCCCTCGTAGAAGGGTCCCCATTTGAGGCGTGCTTTATAAGTAAGGACAGCCCCTGGCTGTAACTTATATAAAGTAACATAACTCAGCGTGCATCTTATAGGCAGGGATTATATTTTAATGTAATGGCCCGTTAAAATACCTAGATCTCAAATACGCCCTGGTCTTGAATAAGCACTGTCGGAACAGCGGTTTTGAAATCAATAAGCGCCCGGGTGCTTAAACGGGACACGTACTACGTTATGTATGAATACAGCCTTGATGAGCCTTTAAGGGCAGGGACATGATGCATTCTTGCATCATGCCCACTGGGCGTCATGCCAAACCTCCCAAAGGGTTGGTTCATTCCTGGTCGACATCATGCTCCAATGAAGTGCTGGTGAGCAGCCTCCCTAGCACTTCATTGGTGCACAATGGCGACCAATGGGTATGATGCGCTCTTGCCTATAGTAAAGGGTAAGATTTATAAAAATAAACCCACCTGTCTTTGACAGAGTCTGAGTTGATCTGTCCATTTTCAGACATCTATCAGCGTTGATTTGGAGGGCGGACAAAGTGGACCCTTTGTGGTATATGAATGATAGTATTCTATTGTAGTGAGTACTGCCTATGTATGGCACATGTTTAGTTCTATCATCTCCAGGGTAAACTGTCAGTCATATGATGGTCAACCCAATCTTATGATGTATGAGTGTGAATTAGAAGCTATGTTGCTGAACTTTGTAATGCAGTTTTAAGTCTCTTGCCTAGTTTCCCCTAGTCAGATGATATCTGACTATATTACGATAGCAGTTGTCCTATCACAGGGCATTACCCATACCATAGTTGGCTCCCCCCTGCAGGTGATTTCACCCGCTGTCAGCTGTCAAATTGTGATTGTTGTATTCAGAGCCTGTGTGAGTCGTCTGGTAGATCCTCCCTCCTGTGGGCCCCCTGGAGGCACAGCCAGGTGTGGACTACACCCACACATCTAATTGGAGTTTTGTTGTGCTCCACCACCGACCCAACAGGCACTTGTAGCAGGCCACTTAACCCTTTAACCCTCTAAGGGAGTGGTCATTATTTATCAACAGGGGGTGGGCCCTATGGTCTATAGTAGAACACTGACCTTTTTGTTAAACGGAGGCTAAATCTTTTACACCCCCCCCCCCTGAAGAGAGTTCAAAAACATTTTTACATCCCCAGAAGGGGTCAAACGTTTTTTATGCCCTTCTCACCCCCTCCTCCCCCCGCCGTTGACGAATAATGACCATCCTCTAAGGGCCTCTGCTGCAGGAGCGCATCATGCCCAATGACCTTCATGATGCACCAATGGAGTGCTGGCGAGGTGTCATTGCTTTAGGGACTACTGAGACAGGAATGCATCATGGACATGAGTGTGCATGATACACCCATGGACTGCTGGCTAGCATTTCAGCACGATTCATAAATGCAGCCCTGGTAAATAACTCGCCAACGTTGCATTAATGCATCATGCCGACCATAGAGGGTTGATACACTTCTGGAGGGTCATCATGATGCACCAATGAAGTGCTGGCGAGCAGTCTCGCCAGCACTTCATTGGTGCATCATGATGACAAATGAGCATGATGCAGTCCTACATCAGCGGCCCTTACAGGGTTACTGCCTCTCCCTGTCTGCCTTCACCATGGAGTAACGTGGGATAGACTGCACGATGATTGACCTTACAAATCTCACTGACGTCAGTGGGAACTAATGAACCTATGATCATCTTATATAATCATATAGAATGGGCTATCTACTAAAACCTAAGAATCTGGATGATTGTAACTGATCAAGGAGAGAGCTTGCTTTGGGGTTGTCTATATGCCATAGTCACCTAGGTCATAAAAGCAACAATTAAATTTCTAAGTCGGATAGAAACCGGAGGTGGGGTTCCTATGTATAGGACAGCAACTTTTATGGGGTTTCTACAGGGTATAGAGACCCGACACAGGAAGGGGTCTATAGCCTGTATAAACTCATGAAGGTTTCTATCCAGATTAGAACATGATAGTTCTATTGCCTAGGCTTCTATAGCATATAGAAGACCTCAAATTCTGTCTTCTCATTGGTCAGTTCAAACTGTCATGTTCTAAGGCCATTTAGAAAACGCTGGTTGTAAATCTGGGCTGCCGTTGAGGGTGTCTATATGCCGTAGTCACCTGGGTCATAAAAGCATTGTATTCTAAGTAGGTTAGACCTCCTTCGTCGGGTACTATAAAACCCTGTAGGCACCGAGTTAAGGTGCTCTAACCCATACGTGGACACTGACTTTGCGGGATCTAACCCCATAAACGTTTCTATCCTATTTATAGAAACCCCACCCCGGTTTCTATCCTATACTTTAAAAGGGGCCTCTAGTATTTTAATGTAAGACCTTGCTTATAAGATGTACCTGACCTATAAGGCACATCCTGAGTTCAAGTCAGATCTGTATGTCAGGCATATAGGATGAACCGGGGGCCAAATTTTGGACACTTGCATTAGTGATCTATAGTGCGAAACTATACGGCACAGCCCCAGTTGAGAAATATTTAAGGCAAAGTAAGGGTCCATATTGACTCAGTATCATCTCAATATTGGCAAATTGAGAATGATATCACTCAATGGTAATACTAAAAGAAGTCTTTCAATGCCATCCCATGTCAATGTCTTTCCGCTTAGCCTTCCATATAGTGACATCATATAGTGATGTCATGTATCTAATAACACTCATTTCACCAAATTATCAATTACAGAAATTGCTTGGAGCCTAAGAATGCACAATGGCAGTCAGGGCACTGCACAGAAAAAAAATCAAAGTTAGTCGGTCTAACTTAACTAAGTCAAAACGGCCAAATAATCTTAGTTAGTGCATATGACTAATGTGTGACTAACAATGTCTAGCTTATGTTAGTCACATTGACTATCCGAATCATTTTCCCTCTCCAAGCACAATCATGAACAAGGTATCTGCTGGGAGTTTCAGGCAAGCTAACTTAATTTAACCACTGTCACTAAGGGATCTTAGTCACTTTGACTAGGATCCCTTAGTTACTTTGACTAAGGTATATTGGCATAGTGTTGCCTTTACACACCAGGTGGCAGCATGGTTTGAAACAGGATTTTTCTGGTGGCTTCGTACCATAAATTGTTCGATGTATGTCAAAATTATGGTGATTTTCAGGCACTGTATACATTTGAGGCTTCACAATTCAATATAACATCAAGCTTGGCAAAATATATCAAATAGGTTGATGATTTGCTAAATAAACTGGGTGAACAGATAATAACACCCTTTCTGTGGGAGTCTAGATGAGTAAAATATCCACAGATGTATTTGCTTCTTTGAGGGAAACCCAGAGTAACTTGACTCAGGGGTTCTTATGAAAATGATGTGAGGCATTTCACATGCTTCCTAAATGATGAGACTGATTTGTGGGATGTGGATCCTACATAGAGCTTACACTCACCATTTGAATTAAACCAAAGAGTAATACATTGCATACTTAGTCAAAACCACCAAGGAATCTTAGTCAAAATCAGGCAAGCCAAGGCAAGTTGGGCACTTTGACTAATGGTTAGTCATATTTGACTAAGAAAAACTTGGACACTTAGGCACATGCTTTTGACTAGGTATTGTTAGAAAGTTAGCCTTTTTGACTAACATCTGACTAAGATTTTGGATATTGTTTTTTTCTGTGTGAGAATAAGTGAACTATCATACAAAATCACTGATATCAAATCTATGGCAATGTGTGCACCTTTAATTTTGTATGAGCCCCATTTGGCATACGACATGGGCATACTTTGGACTAACAAATACTGTCAACCAATTTGCAGAAACCCATTTGCTTGTATGTGAGCTGCAGTTTCACTCCATAAATCCGTATAGCGTAATTAGTGGCTGTCCCCTGACAGCCACCTATAAAGGGTGGGTCCATACAAACGTATAGATTGTGCCTTTACACAAATCATGGTAGTACTTGCACCTGTATACAACTGGTATACGTATACAGGTATGTTGAGGCTCACATGTGAGGATAGAGTCTTAATGTACTTGCTTATACTACTCCAAATAAACCACATGTTTGTTATTTCCTTCAGTTCAGAGTGCACCTTATACATATGTCAGGTACTAGGGTAGATACTGCCTGGAGAGTCAACTCCTGAGGACTGCATTTATGCATCATGATGTCAATATGGGCTGACATACCAGAGTGGCACTTTTTAGTGCCCAGACACTTTTCAATTGCAATACTTCTGTACTCCCAGGCCTTTTTTGAGACAAGCGCTTTATTTAGACCTGGGCTTAATTAAATAACTATTACCGCAGGCTCTCCTGAAGGTTGGCATGATACATAAATGGTCTGCTGAGTTGATGTGCTGCTGCTGCATCATGACTACCAAAAGGCATGACACATCACTGAATTACAGTGGCGGATTTAGAGGGGGGGGCGAGGGGACGCCCCCCCCCCTTTCCCCAGTACTTAAGAGTTTAACTACATATTTTGGACCCCAGAATTTGTCCAAAAATAGGGGGTGCGCCCACTCCTTTTGGGCCGCACCCCCTCCTTTTCCAAATCCTGGATCCGCCACTGAATTAGCGGTCGTTAAAGGGTTAATGAACATAATTATGGTGTTACATAAGAGCTTGGATAGGCATGTCTATTAATATGTATAATTCTGTATTTATAGAAGGTGATCAATATGATCACGATCCATAAACTTCTCATGCAGTTCACATGAGGGGTGTTGTATGGTAAAGCTTATACCATAAAACCCTGTGTATAGGCCGTGACTTGTAGACCATTTCAGATGCTTGGTGCAGGTTATATAGGGAACGTAATATTTACGTATCAAGCAGGATTTGGAAAATGAGGGGGCGCAGCTCGAAAGGAGTGGGCACATCCTATTTCTGAGTGAAATCTTAGGTCTTAAAGCAGGAAATAACCCCCATGAGGAGACACTTATTAGGGAATAATATGTATGGGGCATGGCTGTGGGAGGGCCACCTATAAGGCCCTTCGATGTCTCAATACAGTCTAGAGCACGACCACAGCCATGACCAAGTGCATTATTCCCGTTATGACACAGAAAAATCACCCATCAGCCACCTGACAACACATGAATGTCAATTGTGAAGTCTAAAGGTGAGATGAAGTTAACCTACTTTGCCAGGAGTGCATTATCCATCTAGATAAGGTACGGTCAATCAGCCAATCAGAAAGCAGCATTCAGGATAATGCACTCTTACTTCACCCAGCAGTATTATAATATGCAATAGAGCACTGTAGTATAAGGCACGGCTTATGCGGAAGGGGGGTGAAAGAAAAATTAATTTTCCCCTAATTTCAAAGGGGGGCACCAGTCTATGCAAAAGGTTTTTCCCCTCGCAGGCCATTCAATCCTGCAGTTCTTATTATTCTGCCGAACTGGATTGACTTTGACAGGTCCGAAAACCTCAAAAGTATTATTATTAAGAAAGAAATAATGTGAAACAAAAATTAATTCATTAGTTTAAGTTCATCAATTAGATTTCTTTAAACCATGACAAACAGTAATGCCATCGACACCCCAGTGTATAGACGCAAAGTTGTCGGTTGAAACAACTTGTATCAGGGTTGAATTGTCAATTGTACCAGTTTCTTTCCCCTTTCTCTCGCTATCTCCTTTTCCTTATCGGCGACAAAAGCCTGTGTATTCCTATAGGTAACATGGTTGATTTGAGTGCATTTTTTTTCAAAACCAACCACCCCCTGATGTTAAAAAATGATCAGTTTCAGAGGGACTAATTACCTTTTTGGGCCAATACTCAGCTGAAGGTGTATGTTTGTCTATGGTAGGTGGTGAGTTTGGCTTCTGGGTTAGCTCATTTTCTTAAGGCTCATTATGGATCATGAGTTATACATTACTTCTACGGCTTATGCTGCAATGATAACAAGGTGAGGGTTTGGTATGGGATTAGGCCTCATAACCCTTTAGAGGCCAACGGTGCACAAATGTACCATGCAAATTTTTGTTGCCATGATGCATGAACGCAGCCCTGGCGAGTTACTCACTAGTTCTACATTCATGCATTATGATGACCCTACAAGATTGATTCATTCCTTGAGGGTGGTCATGATGCACAAATGCAGTCCTCTTGAGCAGTCATAGGGCATGATGCATTGATTGACTATCGGCTCTTAAGGTGGCTGGCGGGGATAGGCTAAGAGGAATTAGATTTTCGCCATATTCTCACCAGATCCCCAAAATGATATGTACTTTTCATATGTGCAAAAATAATATGGGGGTCCCATGCATATCTTTGAGATACAGAAGATTCAACCCTGTACAGGATTATACAGTGATTTGTCACATAAATCCCAAGGTGTATCCATAAGTAATTAAATCTTTTCATAACTTCTTTAGCACTTAGATTTTATGCATATCTTTGCAGTAAATACAATATTGACATATGTGACAGGATCTGCGAAAAAGGGCCCTTAGTGCAGGGTGCATTAAGGTCCCTATTCCCAGTCCATGTCACATATGGTTCCATGCATATTTCTTATGTTTTGGATGATTGAAATGACAAATGTTAAGAAATGGCTAGATTGGTGACAGGTAGATAATGTAGCCTCTTTTATGTGGTCACAAACAGCAGTCCCCATGGCTCATCTGTAGAGCTTCTATCTTACTCTCAGGAGATCCAGGGTTCAAATGCCAGCCAAGCCTTTCTTTATTTTGCACATTTAGTTTATCCATAGTGCCAATGTAATAAAGATACCCCTGGTGTCCAAATCCTGAACTACCCTTCCCCGCCAGCCACCTTAAAGAGTTGAAGCACTATAGCTCACATAGCCATTATCAGCTGGGGGCCGCCATTAGACCCCGACTCCACTATGACTAACACCTTCAGCCCCCGACTCCGCACTTTATGCCAGGGATGCCTCCCATTGGTCAATATTACAATAGCCATGTGTCGTATAGGCATTTATCCTCCTAGGGCCAAATTATACCTCCAGGTTCAGGTTCCTTAGTCATCATGATGCACCAATGCAGCACTGGTTGCATGATACCCCCAAGACAATCAGACTTACCAGGACTTCACTGGTGTATCATGACAACCAATGGGCATGATGCACTCCTGCATTGTAGAGCTAAGGACTGTTAATTAATGCATTTAGGCACCATGCCCATTGGTCATTGTTTGACAGAATAGGGCAGGGATGATGCACTGATACACCCATATTGCGTATCCTCAACAGGGCTGCATTGATGCAGCATAACTACCAATGGACATAATGCATACAGTAAGCGGTCCATAAAGGGTTAATGACTTGATAATAGGGATTAATAAGCTCTCCACAGGATATAAATGGGATTAAGCAGGTGGTTTTGGGTGGTGGGTATAGCCTACTTTATCTCACGATTTTGGCTTGGACAGTGCTTTTTTGCTCATAACCCCCGTGCATTATCCAGCCATAACGCACTCTGAGACCTTTTCTTCGTCTTCAAGAAGCTGCTGGTTTCAATCCGGACATGTTTAATAAATTGGAGAAGTATACAATGTCAACTCCTCCATACGTTTTCCAGTTAAAACCGTTTCGGGTTCAACGGGGAATCGATCCCCGGCCGCTGTGGCAGGAGGCGAGCTCGCTGTCCACTATACCAAGCCGACCGGTGGTAGAAATGAATCTATATCCAGCATTTGAAAATTTTTTCCCACATACCTGATGTTTGCAGACCTCGTTAGCATAGATTTCAATGGAGCCTGGTGGAGTTATTCACAGGAAAACATTGTTAGATATCCTATATGAACATGCCATGCCAAATTCCTCCATTTTCTTCGAAATAAATAAGAATCCATTGATTTTCCACATCGATACGATTCGGGACCCACCCCGTCCGGCCATTCCTTGCTCGACGCGTGGCTGACCTAGTTTTTACATCCGGGCACCTCCCCGCTCTGTCAACAAGAAGCAATGGCCGTGTACCGGGCTGTGTGCGTTGGATCGTTATGGAAAATCAATGGATTCTTATTTATTTATAAGAAAATGGATACAAAATGTAGGCGAACACCAACTAGAGATCGTATATTTGGCGCTGCTAGAAGTATGGGACTTGACATGCTTGGATTATACCCGAAAAATGAGTGTAAAGGTGGAGCTATGTCGGACAGAGTGACAACATGGCCACGACGGCTTGGCAAACCGTGCGGATAGGATGCACTTACAAAATGTCTTCTCCTGGATTAATTCTTGGGTTATAAGGTAAGAAATTGATACAAAATGGAGAAAAATGTGAGATAAACGCCTTAATGCATGTTATGGGTACGCACTCGTGGGTTTATGGGTTAATAATCCACTCGCCCTTCGGGCTCGTGGATTATTAACCCATAAACCCACTCGTGCGTTCCCATAACATACATTAAACGCATAGTATGGGGACTAAGCCCTATCTAAACATTTGGTGTTAACTGATTTTGAATTATTCATAATATCTATGTGTATGTAATGAAATACAACTAGTTAGAAGCCATGCATATGGCCAAAATTCGAAATAAAATTAGGAGATATTTTTTCATGTCAGAATTGGGCCAAATAGACTTCTATTTCTTTTAAGTTGTTTTATACTTGGTCTTTGTAAAATGTGAATAATAATCAGCAAGATGTCATCGGGAACATTAACATCATTATCATATTGACCCTTTAAGGGTAGCTAATGCATTAACACATCATGCTCATTGGTTGTCGGGATGCACCAATGAAGTGCTGGCGGCATTGGTCATTGGTTGACAGAATAGGGTGGGGATGATGCATTGATACACACATCTGCTCGCCGCAGGATACCGATGACGGCGGTCTAGCTAGTCCTGAGGACTAAGGTGACTGGCGCGTCTGCGCTGACCTAAATACGCGGACTCTACACGGAGCCTCCTGCGGTGCGCATAGGTGCGCGGGCGTAGTGGTAGTCCTCAGGACTATAGCTAATAAAAATGTGATGCTTAAGTCCTAAGGACTAAAGCCTAGTCCCCAGGACTAAGAATATGAGGATATTGTCCTAGGGACTAATTGTACATTCCCATGAATTACCCTGCAGACCGCATGACTTTGTATAAGACTGTGCTGTTAGTCTCCAGGACTAAGCTTTTAGCCCTGGGGACTAATTCGTAGACTCAGGGACTACTTGTTTAGTCCTGAGGACTACAAAAACATCTGCCTAGTCCTCAGGACTAATGCATGTGGTTCTGAGAACTAATTCATTGATTGATGTCTAATGTAGTTGTGACTAGGATGTAGTCCCTAGGACTTCAAATTTAGTCCTGAGGACTACTTCTTAGTCCCCAGGACTGCTCTGTGTAGTCCCAGGGACTAAAGATACAGTCCTGGGGACCAAGGACTGTGTCTCTAGTCCCAAGGACGATGTTGCAGTCCCCAGGACTGTATCTTTGCTCCCTGGGACTGCACAGTAGTCACTGGGACTACAAGTAGTCCAATGGTGACTAAAGGACTGAAGGTAGGCCTATGGTCCTAGAGCTAAGACCCTACATCCCACCTACCCCTTGAGACTTGGCAGATATAGATAGTCCTCGGGACTAAGACCTAGTCCTCAGGACGGGCTGGACTGAAATAGTAGTCCCTGGGACTATGTCTCTAGTCCCCAGGACTACATCTTTAGTCCTGAGGACCAGGCAGCTACGTCTTTAGCCCTCAGGACTTAACAGTTAGTCCCTGGGACTGAACCTTGTACCAGGGTATAGATATGGAAAAGGCTGCGTTGATCAATTTCTAGCCTTCAGGACCATTCTTCTAGCCCGAGGACTACACTTTAAGTCCCTAGGACTAAAGTTGTAGGCCTCAGGACTAACGTCCAATCACCAGGAATGTCTCTAGTCACTAGCACTAGGTCACTAGCACTAGATGTGTAGTCCTCAGGGCTAAAATATCATCCTGAGGACTATAATCTTTAGTCCTCAGGACTAAGTTTTTAGTCCCAGGGACTATGTCTTTCTAGCACCGAGGGCTGTTCCGCATACCCAATAACCCATGTGGTCGTAAAAATAAAACGTAAGGCCTTAGTCCCAAGGATTGTATCTTAGTCCCAAGGATTATGTTCTAGTCCCTAGAACTATATGTTTAGTCCTTGGGACTAGACAGACAGGCTTTGAAGCTACAAGTCAAGTCCTGGGGACTAAAAAGTAGCTCCAGGGACTAAAATTCTAGTCCCCAGGACTAAACCTTGACTCCCCATGAGCATGCATCTAGTTCCTAGCAGTTTCAGCATTGTTACTTAGATTCAAAGCCTATAGTCCCTGGGACTACTGTGTAGTCCCAGGGACTAAAGATACAGTCCTAGGGACTAGATTATAGTCCTTGGGACTGAGACCCTGGCTCATAATTATCCAAGAGTAGAGAATAATCATGGTGCCCTGGGGATGAGATTCATAGTCCCAGGGACCACCTGTTTAGTCCTGAGGACTAAACTGTAGAACGCATAGTAAAGGCGCGTTCTAGTCCCCAGGACTAGATGTCGGCACGTGGCTGCTGCTGGCCGCTGCAGCGAACGCGGCAAACAGGGGCAGCGCGGATGCGGCAGACACCTTAGTCCTCAGGACTAGCTAGACCGCCGTCATCAGTATCCTGCGTGCTCGCCAGCACTTCATAGGTGCATCATCAACACTGTAGACTCAGTTCATGTATGACGCATGGGTGTAGTACTGACAAATGATTCATTGATGCATTGTGATAATAAGTGGACATGATGAATCGATGCACTATCCGCCATTTAATCACCACATGCCAGGGTACAGTTTTGTAGTAGAAAATTAAAGGTCCTCAGATCAAAACTCAGAAGAAGCAAGTACAACACACACTTTATATTGAGACTTTTCAAAGACTATCAGGATTCAGATTTGAATCTTTGATGCTTCTGCTCACTTAAATACTTCCAAACCATTTGTAAACTATTTCAACATGTATGCATCAATCAATGTACAAACATTTCAGGGCCCTTGGTTGTGCATGTACATCACTAAATGCTTGAATCAACTTGATATTTGCTGTGTATAAAATGAACATTTTGAGGAATGCAAGGTAGAAATTGGGAACACTCATGTTGAGAATTGAAGATTTCAGCTCGAAATCAAGGATAGAGCACTACATCCTATGGAAATTCGGTTGATTTGTTAATTATCAAATGACCAAATCCACACCAAAATTGTTCCCCCATACACTAATGTATGGGGGAACACTACTCTATAAATTCATTTTAAGGAAATTGTAATTCAAACTAACATTTTACAGACATATAAGTATGTGTGCACGTATGGTTCCATGTGGCACGTATGTTTCCATACAGGTTTTACCTAAAAGAAAGTGTCTTAGATATTGATTGATCTACATGAGTGGGTTCTGAGTTTTATATGCACATCCTCATATAAGTAGGGTTGTAGGAGACTAATATCTTTCACTGATTGTCACAATTAAATTCATGAGGAAACACATCATGTGGCACGTATGGTTCCTGATAAACTACCCCACTTCCACCTCGGTGTACTTAGATGAAGACAGTAGGTTACATGTTCCATGGGTCAATTTGTCTAATCCACTATCTTACCTGTGGTATTCTAAATTACTATTTAAAAAATATGGGAATACTTTTTCTATGTCTACTACAGTGCAATGAAAATGTGGCATGTACGGTTCCACCTTATCTACACCACAAGGATTTTGGACAAAATATGAGAAAGGATAGCATGAATAACTTTTTATAGTAATAATAATTGATACCTGAAATCAGAGCCAATTGGATCTATCACATCAATATCGATCTTAAATGTATTTTCTGTTCAGTATGCATCATATAGTGACATACACGATGACAAAATGTTCAAAATGACCTTAAAATTGACATTATCTAATAATCTGCTGCTTTAAAAACCAGTCATACATTGGTAAAAGTATAGTTTGCCAGAAAGGTCTTGCTCCAAGTGGAAAATATCCAGCGTTATGTGGGCATGGAAGTGCCACTATAAATGATCAGAGTCCAACTATGGCGTGATCTTGAAGTAATGTGGTTTTATTGAGTAAGTATATCAATAAGTGACCACCTGGAGATGACTGATGTTACTGGTGTTACAACTAAATGCAACTGATTGATGACCAGTGGTTGTTCCAGGGCTTATATCCCAGCCATGGAGCAACACAAGTAGTCATTGTCTCCTTGGTGACCAGTTGGTACATATAGTAAACAAAGCATATTATTGGTGGGGTGTATCACATGATAGTGGAGCTAGCTGCTGATTGGTGCTATGGGAGCTTTCACCAGCCTCAGGGAGTGCCGTCTGGCGGGCCTGAGGTGTGAAAGCGGCCGCACCTTTCGGTCCAATGTTTTTTTATATACATGTCCGTATATGGTAAGTATACAATTCATATATATATATATATATATATATATATATATATATATATATATATACAATAGATGAATACTCAATAATAATCCATTAATATAAAATTGAGGTCGTTCTTACTTTATAAAGTAAACTCCATCACAACTTGAAACTAAATGTCTTTTCTCTTTTCATGTTCCTTTCGGTGAGATGAATCCCCAACCACAGAATCACCAACTACAATGGATAACCAGATCTACATTCTGGAAGGATGGAATACTCTATTAGATTACTTCTAAGTGATGTTCTCCCCAGCCCCAGGCCTTGAATAAAAGCAAAACACCTAAACACATTATGTCTAAACATAATGATAATCTAAACACTAGGTTTTTCTAAACACTTGCTGTCTAAGCACCTTTGATTCTAAACATGTTTAGGGTCTAAACATGTTTCAAAAAGTGGGACGACATTGTGTTTAGGAATGTGTTTAGATTCTAAACACCTGTTCTGAGAGTGTAGTCACCACCTTTCAATAAAATTTAATGTTGTTTTTTTTTTACATGGAAGAATGCAATCATATAATAAAAATATAATAAAAGAGGTGATTGTGCATTTTCTCCTGATACACTCATAAGGTTTCATACCGATACATATCATGCATCGTCATGAATGTATATTATATATCAATTCAGTTTTTATCCATATTGAGGTGTTTCCATGGTTACAGGGTCAGAATGAAATAAATATTTTTGGTTTGTTTTGCAATACTATGGGATAAAATTAGAATGCTATATTTTTCTTTTTCTTTCAAATCCTCCAATTATCAAGAGCCATTTGGATTTGCAAAGTTACCAGAAAACAGTGATTATTCCTAGCTTTTGGATAAGTATGGATCTGTAAACCTTAACCGTTGGAGTATCAACCAAAGAAAATAACACATCCTCAGAAACTATACCCTCTTCACTTTTGGTTTAACAGAAATTAATAATGGGTAAAGTTTCTATCCCATATTGCTGTTAGAAATGCTGTTGCCAATGGAAATGTTACCTTATGTTCCAAGGTTAAGAGGTAGACCTACTTTAACAGATATAGAAGTTGTCTTCTGAAGTCTCGGTTGAGCAAGCCATATATACATGGGTTTAACCAGACCTGACTTGTGAAAAGGTAACTTTGTGTATAGTATTCTAATTGCAAAAGGATATCATTATCCACCCTTCCTGAAACTATTCTTATTGAAACTACTCGAACAGAAACAAAGAATAGGTAGCACACTATGAAAACCAGGGCCGTTAGAAATAGCCAAAGTGAACAACGTATCTCTTTGAGGACATTCTCCCGAAGTGACATTTGTGCACTTCCGATTGGTTGCATGTCCCTGTGCATTTTGCGTACTTCCTTGTAAATTGATACATAGCAAACAATCATAATTGTAACTACAGAATAGAATGTTGCTCCTAAAAATCCGATATAGCTGCTATATTCAAATGACCAATCAAGAACACAACCTCTTACATGGGGAAAGTATCCAAACCTACCCCAACCAATTAGTGGGGGCATATAGACAATGAAACTATGTATCCATGTGTGAGCTATCATCAGGCAGCACTTCTTATCAGTCATTAGGGACATATATCTCAGTGGTTTACAGATGGCCAAATATCGGTCTATTGAAATGTACATAAGTGTGAGAAGAGACTGGAATGCAAGGATATGACATATGTATGCATGTATTTGGCAAAATGTGTTACCTAACTCCCATGGCGAGTTCAGGGATGTTACTAGATAGAAAGGATCGATGAGAAGCGCAAATGCAAGATCACTTGCTGCCAAGTTGACAATCAGTTTGTATGTAGGAGTGTGAAGCTGTTGCCGACGCCAAATTGTAATTAATACAAAAACATTCAAGATAACTCCCAATGCAGCGGAACAGGAAACATAAGTGAACAAGCCATAAAATGGGGATTCACTCTCATTCGTGTTGTTTCTTCCACAATCTGTTTGGTTGAAGGTTACATGTGTGATGTCACATTCGGTGCCAAGTGTCTCGTTGCTGCTGAAGGATACAGGGCTGTTGTACAAGGAGGAATTCATATCTCTTGTTTAACTTCAAAATGTCTCAATGTTTCCTTGTTCTTTTGGAATTTCGCGCCCTTAAACTGATCTTTGGGGTCTTGATGTGCTACTCTGGTTGACTTGATTAAGGTTCTCTGGCTGCCTAGGGGTCTGGGTGTTTCAACCTGAAACATGAAAAATTGATTTATTATTATGACCTGTCAAATTGTATTTTGATATTTTTTGGTAAGTATCAATCCATGTCACTCCTACACATTTCGCTTTATTCTAATATATTAGACATAAGGAAGTGGTCCTGCATGCATTACTAAACTTCATCAAATTGATTATTCCTTTCAAGATCATTTCAAGACAAGCAACATATATATACAGAAGAATTGGCAGCTAAATAACTGGAGTGATCTCTTTAGGGTTCTACTTTCACTCTGTAAGGGGTGCTGATGCATGAGCGCATTATGCCAGTTGGTTGTCATGATGCACAAATGAAGTGTTGGAGAGTCTGCTCATTTGACCTTCTTGGAGAGGGTCAGCATGATACATGAATGTGGTCCTGGGGGGAATTTCTTAGCATACTACGACTGTCACATTTCAAATCATATCGAACCCTCGCTCTGTTTTAAAACACATTGGCCTTATTTTAAAAACCTTCTTGTAACACTTTAAGAAACATTGTTTTGGGGCAAAACACTTTTACCAAAAGTATTTTGAAATTCAAAAGTGTTTAGATTACACTGTTTCCACTGAAATAAAGTGTTTACATTCTTCTGAGAATAAAGTATTTAGATTCAGAAAGTGTTTGAAATGAGGTTTATGTGTGGCCTTGGTGTACTATTAGATCAAATTCTCAAATCGTAGTGGGAGTCCTCCCGGGGGGGGGAGTAGTCAGTCTATGTTCCTAACTACCATGTGCGAGCCTACAGTCCCCCCAAATCTGTGCATTTCACAGGTGCCCTATTCCTCATGATTATATCCTGAAACAACTCACCAGTCTGGTATTTCAGCTCTAGAAGATTCACAGGTCCCCCATTTAGCCCCCCCCCCTCACAGCCACAGAAAGCTCACACCTTACTATAATTATGTGAACAGGGTGCTTGTCTGACACTCAGGTGTGAAATGCTAAGGATTTACAACAGTGCTCTCATTGCAAACTTTAATTTTTATGGGTTCTTTGATACAGGGAATCCTAAAACAATAGGCAGTGGAGGTTACCCTTGAGATTTACTGGTCCCCTATGTTGGAGGTGCAGACAGCGACCAGTCCCTGTTTTTGAGGCTTAGCCTCAGCTCACCGGTCCCGGTTCGGGGGGTTGGTTTGCAGTGGATACCACTTCCAACCCTGAGTCCCCCCCCCTGGGGAGTCCTCACTCTAATGCCATTAAAGCCCTGCATCTGGTGGTCAGTAATGATTACACTGGTGCGACTGCCGTACGGGCTGCCGTACCAAACTCTATGCCATTACTACATTAATTGCTGATCATGACACACAACCAGTCTAATTTGGAGGGTTTCAAATAAAAGTGGCTATGTCGTATTTTACCATGTCAAGAAATGCATTGCTAAAGTAAGAAGTCCCTTACCTAGTTATTATTGTTGGCTGAGAGTTGAGGTGAGACACTATATTTGGCATTCAGAGACTGATTTGAAGAACTGTTCACCTTCGGATGAATCACCTGAATGCTGAGTAAGGGCGTATATATGGGAGTTGGTAAGATGTTAATGAAGTGTCATGATAACCAATGAGCAAGGTGTACCAATGCATTAGGAAGTGGTCATTAATAATTAAGAACAGGGGTGTGTGTGTCGGTTTGTGGGGGGAGGACAACAACAATTTCAGACCCCTCCTAGGGGGACAAAAAATAATCAAGCCTTTTGAGTGTAAAAGCCTAAAAGACTAGAGCATAAAAGGTGGGTGAAAAAAGGTCAAACCCCTCCGAGGGGGGACAGAAAATTTGTTGCAATGCGTGTGCCAAATTTTACCAATCCCATTGTTGTTAAAAAAAATGACCACTCCCTTAGCAGCCCTAATACCACTAACAGTCCTATCTTAGATACCATGTCCTCTATTAGTAGTACATTGTTCAGCCATTAGCTGTGCATCAGTGGCTACTTAGAGCCCACTCTTGTTATGACAATGTATGAATTTTGCAGGGCCCACTGTTTGTCATCACTGCAATTAATGGCATTAGTATATTTATATCTGTGTGTTATCCTGATGGGTAAGCAAGGATAAATACATCTTAATGATGTAGTTATGAAAGCAGAGATGGCAATAACTGCCTCATCAACTATATACCTGTTGCTGTGTCGCAGAGCTATTAACCGGCTAAGGACTGCTGAAGCATTAATGCACCATCTATTGGTCAGCGTGATGCATTATTGCAGTCCCAGGCAATTAACATCATACGGACCCTACCGGATTGATATACCCAGAATTTTTGGCATTGATGCTCCAATGAAGTGCTGGCTGCTGGCAAGCAGTCTCGCCAGCAATTCATTGGTTCATCATGGTGACCAATGGGCGTGATGCATTAGCGGCACTTAAAGGGTTAAGTGTTGGTGAAGCCAAAGTGTTTAATACAGTTGTGGAGGTCTGGTATGATGCATCAGTCAAATGCTGGCAAGCAGACTTATCAGCACATCATCAAACTGTAGGGTCTGCAACACGGGCGTGGACTGGTTACCAGGTTGTCTGTGGAGGTGTTATCCATATGCTATAGAAGGGTGAGAAACTAAAGAGAACAGTGCTGCCCTCTATTGCTTTTATTTGCTATGCACAGACCTTGATTACAGAGGTGAGGGGTGACTTTGCCAAAGTCACCCCTCACCTCCTTAATCAAGGTCTGTGCAATTCCTGGTACCCATCATGCTGGTTCTTATCAGTGCTTATCTCGCCAGGTGACAGATCCAGCCATGGTGGACTCACTAGACCTTCATACTAAGCCATGTGTCAATAGATAATCAATATTTCTTGTGTTTGTATTGTATTAACCAATGTTGAATGAATCTTAGTGAGTGTACTGTATCATCGTGTTTAAGCTCGAGGATTAGAAAAGGAAACCCTCCACAAAAAAAAAAAAAAAAATCCATAAAACAACAACAAAAAATTGTGATGAAGAACCTGTCAATGGTAGTTCAGCAAGACAGCGGGTTATAGCTGAATTTTGAGCCTTGTTACATGGGGAATGAATGTATTTTCAGTGATTTTCGGAAACCTACGCATTTTTTTTGTTTGTTTTCCATATATATAAAAGAAGCAATGACTTACTTCGACATTTTCGCTGATATTCTGTTCCCCATATCCTCCTAACGTGTAAAACACCCACGTGCATATAATATCGGGCGACAAAATACAAGTAGAACGTGCAATGGTCGACTGCTCTGTGTTGCCTGGTAGGGTTTACTAACTTAAAGGTTTCACTTTTCATTTGGCTTTATTGCAATGGCAGGTGCCAGAGTGACAATGGTGTATATGACGGTCACAGATGTCAGGCCACCACAAGGTACCAGTAGCAGTTAGAGCCGTGAAAGCTGCTGCACGCTTTGATAACGGCTTTACACCTTAACCCTTTAAGTGCCGCTGATGCATCAAAGCATTGATGCCCATTGGTCGTCATGATGCATGAATGCAGCCCTGTCGAGTAACTCACAAGGGCTGCATTTATGCATCATGCTGACCTTGTCGGCATGATGCAACAATGAAGTGCTGGCGAGTAGTCTCGCCAGCACTTCATTGTTGCATCACGACGACCAATGGGCATGATGCATTAATGCATCAGCGGCCCTTAAAGGGTTAATCATTTGGAGGCAAGTGGTGCATGAATGCATCACGATGCATCACATCCTTTAGGTTTGATGCATCATTAAAATATGGATGAGTCGGCGTGATGTGCTTGTGGGTTTGCAGACCAGTACTTCATTGGCGCATCATGCCGACCCTCCTGGCGATGGGCATGATGCACTCTTTCTTTAGCGGCCCTCAAAGGGTTTGGCACCTCTAATGCATGAAATACAATCAACATGCCTATTTGGCATTACATATTATAACATGATTATTACTCCTCATGGTAGGCATGATGCATAGTTCCAGGCCATCAAATAATATATTTTTAAATGTAACGTTTAAAGTGGCATACT
The DNA here is from genome assembly GCA_949317995.1 of Acholoe squamosa. Taxonomy (NCBI): domain Eukaryota; kingdom Metazoa; phylum Annelida; class Polychaeta; order Phyllodocida; family Polynoidae; genus Acholoe; species Acholoe squamosa. The sequence goes on from OX439041.1 coordinate 13,066,688, forward strand.
CCGATGGTTGGGGCTCAAAAATTAATCTTCTGAAAAATGAACCAGGATGTTCACATAGATCATACTTCCTATGGTACCGATTTTATTTGCTCTCCTTGTCCATAATCATGCTCATATTTGAAGGAATTGTCAGCTTTATAGCCTATTTCCTACTTTTGGAATGCATGCCAAAAGGCCCGCCAAAAGGTCTATTTATTGGAAATACACTGTAAAATGCTTATGGCTAGGTCCATGGGACCCCCATTCTAAGCTTGTATGATCTAAAGATACCAACAGATGGTCCACACACACCTGAATATGATATTAAAACAGTGTATTGAACACATTTGAATAGGATTTGAAATTTAACAAGGAATGGTCCAGTCTCACTCTATATAGTCCTTGTGGCAGAAGTGGCGGATCGAGGCTGGTCTACCTTAGCTGTCTATATCTATAAGCAATACAGTCATATATATGGTCAGCAGCTCTTAATCTTCAAAATCCATTTTTCATGATGAGTTGTTTGTAGAAGGCGGCAGATGCCTTGGGAGTTCTGGGTCTGTGGGGGTTGGTAAAGTCTACTTGATGAAGTCCAAAGTTCTGAGTGTAGCCATCCATCCACTCAAAGTTGTCCATCAGTGACCAAACGGTGTATCCTGTCACATTGCAGCCGTCCACACGTATAGCTACAAGGGGAATAACAAGGTAGTCTATATTTTGTTGCCTCAAGGAAAAATCGGCTATACCATATGATAAATGCTAAAATGAGTAGATATCTTATTTAGTGCACACCACATTTTTATTCATATTTTAGACTAGAAATTACAACAAAATAACTACAACTTTTCAAACACAATTAGTCTAAACTAAAAAAAAAATACATTTGACATGTATTCCATACCACCTTAATTGTTCTGCGAGCCTCAGAGGAACCCTTTGATCAATCCCCTTACCTCTATTCCCCTACCTGAATATAATAAGATGTGCCTTATGTCTGAGGTATATATGGCTGTTATCAGTGCTTATCTCACAGGGTACCAAATCAAGCAAGAGTGCCACCCATACTAAGGAATCTGGATCTCAGAACATAATATGGATACCTTTTAGGACCTCCTTTAGGTATGCAGTAAGGTAGTTGATCCTGTGTTGGTCGTCTAGTTGTGAGGTGGGTCCATCTGTTGTACCGTTCTCCATAATAAACATGGGGAAGTTGTTGTACGTGTTCTTCAGCCAGTTTAACAGCATCCTCATACCTTCTGGTGTCTCATATAGCCACGGGGCGGCAGCACTGTATACATGAACAAAATGTTTGTTTGTTACAACTAATCAAATATAATCGTTATTAAAATCCGTTTTTAAACCCTCTACGAGCTCCACCGATCAATGCAGCAATGCATCATGCCCATTGAATGTCGTGATGCATGAGTGGGTTTAGACCCCTAAATTTGACATGGTGACATGGCTAAATCGACATGGGACATGAAGCTTAGTGACAAGGACATGGGGCAGTAAAAAAGTTAGTGACATGAGATATGGCCTTTACTAAAAATCGACATGTGACATGAAGCTTAGTGACAAGGATATGGAGCAGTTTAAAAGTTAGTGACATGAGACATGGCCTTTACTAAAAATCGACATGGGACATGAAGCTTAGTGACAAGGACATGGAGCAGTTAAAAAGTTAGTGACATGAGACATGGCCTTTACTAAAAATCGACATGGGACATGAAGCTTAGTGACAAGGACATGGGAAAATAGAAATTTATTGACATGTAACATGGCCTTTTTTTAAAATCGACATGTGCCATGGGGACCCCCCATCTAGACTCCCGCATAAGCCCTAGTTAGTCTACTCATCAGGCCTCTATTCATTCAACATGACGACCCTACAGGCGTATACCTCATCAGATGTACACCTGTGTCAACTCCATAGGGTCTTCATGATGCACTGTGAACGTGTGAGGGCTGCTTTCATGCATCAGGCCGCCAAATGGGCATGATTCATTGAAATGGTTACCAAACGTATGCTTTATGTCGATTTGTTACAAAACGAATGAAATCTAGCTTAACTTAGTCCAATTCAACAGCAACAGTCAAACACTTCTACATTCTTATCATCACATTTCTTTTATGAATATGTATTTTTTAAAATGTTTTATAAATATCAATGATGATATTACCGCTTCCAGGATGGATCAGTGTGGGTTCTGACCCCGAAGACGTCAGCAAAGTGGAACTCGTCCTTTGAAGGTTCTCCGAGTGGGCCCCTTGAGATTTTCCTGGACGTGTAGTTGTTGACACCAATAAAATCACAAGCACCTCAGATAAGAAAAGAAAGCACATTTGAAATATTTAAGAACTGACAAAGCATTGCTGCATCATGCCAGTTAGTCTCCATGATGCACTGAATACACCCCTTGTGATTAACTTGCACATTGATACATCATGTCAACATCATGCAGATAGTTGGCATGATGCACCAATGACTGTATAATGCGCTGACACGCAGAATAACTGATACTTAAATGGTGCATCTAGATCATAGAGGCTCGAACTGTGGGGCCCTTCCCTCAGTTCGAGAGCAAGTCTGTAGAAAGCTTTCACTGTCAAGAAATAATCTCCTCTTCTGAGTGAATTCCTTACTTCTTCTGTGCCAAAAGCTCAAATTTATTGAATATGATACTGTTTTTCCCTTTGGTAGATTTTGGGGTTCTCAAATTGATTGAAAACTCAAAAATCCAGACTTTCATTGCTGTGGGAGGTTGGACATCCCCTGTGCAGCACTGCTCTGGCACAGTGCCAAAAATGGCAGTTGAATGTTTCAGTTATGGTGCACACTTTAAAAAGGGTCTGGATTTCTTGTATTTCCACTGATGTTGTTCAAAATAACATGATAATCTATAAGATAAAGGCTTCAAGATATGATGAGCCAAATTTGGGGCCAAAGCAGTGAGTACGTTATTCACAGCAGTGGTGGGAAGTTTACTCTGCCAACTTGGCAGAGTAAACTTCGTTAAAACAGACAGACATGCTCCCTACCCCTACGGGCGTAGTTTTCCGTGGGTGGGGGCTCTCGACCTAGGTGCATCATGACGGCCAGCATGGTGCAATTAGTACATTATACCTATTCATTGGGGGCTAGCTATGCATAGCTTTAAAAAAAATAAAAAATTCATTGACCAGAACAGTAGAAATCGTGAGAATCTTATCTGAAAAAAAAATTGTGAAAAATCCTCTATCATGATAATGGCTGATACTGGCTGTGACATACGGGATAGGGTTATCTCATGGGGTATGGAATACAGGGCTCATATGTTAAACCTATTGGAGAGCCATATTCCACCATATTTACAATGAAATAATGACAACGTACAAAGATTACTGGCAAGCCTATTTCACTCATTCTGCAAGGTAACACATACCTTTGTTCTCAGCCTTTTCAGCAGTAGTAAATCCCCTTAGAGAGTTCATAGAACCGCCCATTGTCTCAGCAGCCTTCACTGACAGGTCTAGCAGCTCCTTGGGGAAGTCACCATCACCTAGTAACGGGTTCAGGTACAGCCCTGGGTGGATCTGGGGGGAAAATAAACATATCAATTTCACATCAGGTTAAAGAGTCCATAAGATAACTTATGATAGTGTAGCGGAATTCCCCGCGTAGGGGGTCTAGTACTTCTCGTTGTGTTCTTAAGTAAAAGGGGAACTTGAAAGGGCTCCAAGTTCCAACCACTAGGATGGCATTAACACTAGGTCAAGGACAGATGATGACAAGGAAAATACAGTTCGATACATTTTATTAATAAAAGAAGTCCTCAGTTTCTGTCCACAAATCTATGTAAATAAATGAAGTTAACACTGAGTGGCCAGGACATAGCTAAGCCCACACATAATTATGTGATAAACTATGGATAGGGGCTAGGTCTCCACTAAGCCCAAATGTAGATAAAGTTAAAGTTGAGGGGGCCAGGACATCGCTAAGCCCACATGTATGTGATAAACTATGGATAAGGGCCAGGTCTCTGCTAAGCCCAAACATACATAAAGTTAGATGACTCCTGCAGCTGAGTTAAGGTCTAGTTGTTCCGTTCCAGTGGGGTGGACCCGGGACGGTGCGACATAGCTCGGTTGAGTGACTCGGACTCTGGTTAAAGTTGTTCGGTTCCAGGGGGGTGGACCAAGGGAAGGTATGACATGGCGCTCGGTTGGGTGACTCGGAAACATGTTAAAGTTAGCAGTGTGTGTGGTGAGAGCCAGTTTGGTTCTGCCAGACTGGACTAGCCAGACTGCTTATATAGAGCTTGGCTGGGCCTGATCACCTGACCAGCCCCAGCCAATGGGGGAGGGCCTAACAGGACCCCATAGGGCCCAACAGGGCCCTGACAGGGCTGCCCTGATTGGCTGTAATTTCAGCCTGAAGTTATGGAATAATGAGACAATTTATTAAAAATACAACAATGCCATGTTGGTCTATGACCCCAAATAAGTGGGAGTCGCTACTTGGATTATGTAAATATGTCCCCAGCTAGCAAGGATACATTGGACCAACGTTGGCAATGGTCAGCACCGTCAGCAGCAATATTCCAATGTTGGCCCTACGTCTGACGTCATACCAACGTTAACAAAACTACGTTGGCACTACTCCCGGTGCCCTGCCAAACATTGGTACAACATCAGATATTTCCTGTTGTACCAACTTGGCAGTTCATTGCTGTATCAATGTTGGCAGGTCTTCCACTAATGAGGAAATAACCAACGTTGGCCCAATGTTGGAAAACACTGTGTACCCAACCTCCACCAGAGGGCATTGTTGGCTGTATGAAGAGATTTTACCTGCTAGATCCTTCAAATAAATGTTTGACTGTTTTATGTGAAATAACAAAACACTTGAAACATCACCACAAGGATACCCTTTTTAGTGCAATAAGAAGTTAAGGTCTAAACTATGCAATGACATTGTATCACTCCTTAGCTAATACAGCTAAGATATGGTGAGACTGAAGAAATGGCTGTCTCTAAAATGATGATTTTTGACAGCTATATCTTTAAATAGACGTGATCACATTAGGTGGTTGCCTTTTCTTGTAAGACTAGCATGCATATAATGGAGAGTACATGAGAAGAAAAAAAATGCCGGCTAGATGTTGGTACAATGTCTACATCAGTTTGGTTGGTATAACGTTGGCCCAACATCAATGACATGGCGACGTTGGCTTAATGGTAAATTAGACAGACAAATGAACATTGGCCCAACATTGGTATTCTAACATTGGGCCAACCTCAGATTTTAGCCCAACCTTGGTTGGCTAGACATAGGGCCAACTTGGGCCAACATTGGTTTCCTGATGGTGGCTCGATGGTAAATTAAACAGACAAATGAACGTTGGCCCAACGTCAGAATCTGACGTCAGTCTAACCCTTGCTATCGTTGGCCCAACATTGGCACAATGTATCTTTGCTAGCTGGGTCCAGAATTGGCCATACTGCGGGTGCAAATTTTGGAGACTGGCTTGGGGCCAAAATGGCCACTGCCTCCATTTTCCCAGTCCAGATCGGGTTGTCAGTTGACTCAAAAATACAGTGGTTTGCACTAATATTTTGTCAATAAAGCTGATGAGGCTACTTTAATTAAAGTCATATCTAACTATAGTGCTACTTTAAATTGTGTGACTTTATGAGGATAAGCCATATTTTACAAAGCTTGGGTAGAAACAGGGCCTCGCGTGGGGGACCGGTTACTTCAGTCCCTGTCCACAAGTGACAGGGTAAAGAAGGAAGCTGGAGTGCTGTCACTGTTTCATCAAAATATACCTCTAAAGAATACAGACTAAACAAAGGTTGGTAGGGGTGCCTACACTTCTAGTCCACCTAACTGATTATAAGTTGTCTTTGTGTAGATTTGTGAGATTGATGTGGGAAAGAAGGTCACTGCATGGGCGAAAATAGGGGTAACTGCAGACAGGGCTCCTGTGAAGAGTGGCAGCTCCCCGGGGGGAGGGCTGGGGCAGCCCGGCATGGTACGGGAGCGGTCGGCGCCGATGCCTTTTCACCGAAGCTACAATAGTAATAGTGAACACCCCATTTCTCTCAATTCCCATCCCTCTCAATTCCTTTATATATTTCAGGGAATCATCTTTTTTTTTCGTGATTTTTTCTTTATTTACTGGGGATACAATATAATAGTCCTACTGTCCTCTTTCCAATTATTGCTCCAAGCAAAATGATTTTATTCTAGATCCAGGCTGACCGATGTGGTGCATACTGCAGGTCCAAAATTCAATTTTCTTGACCATCAATATTGCAAAAGGGGCTATGCTTGGGGAATCTACCTGGCCCTCTGTGGAGACGAATTTTGATGGCCCCGCGGTTCCTGGGGTGCCCGGCCAAACGGGGGGTTTGGCGGCAGAGCCCCTGATATATGCCAGATCCCATCTGAATTTGAATTAGATTCAGATGATCTCATCTGAAACTTATAGAAACTTAAATGGAAGATTATTATTCAGATGAGATCTCATCTGAAAACAGTTGGAAGTGTGTGACAGCATGGTCCCACCACATTCCTGAGGAAAGCAAGTTTGGTATCTGAATAGCATACCTTCATTGCTAGTTGTGAAGCATGGACGTGGGTAGGGTCAGATGGATCCAGGGGCCACGAACCATCCAGTGTTATACCAATACCGACCTGACCTGGACATAATCAACGACATAGGAACATTATCAGTTTCAGAGAATAGCAATATAATTTTGAAGCCGGCATTAGACTTACAGGCCCTATATGTTCCAGAGGAATGGGGCAGGGGTCTCTGTACGTAACATTTTCTTTTGTATTATATGCAAAGTGTATACTATTAGTAAGGTGTGGCTTATTCACGAGGAGGGTATTTATGTCTAGATCCATTAGGGGTGGGGGGTACGAAGACATTGAATTCAATACATTTCAGATTTTCCTTATCGGTACAGCAGCATAAGCGGTCCAGGGGAATCATGGGGGGAGGGCTGGAAGGGGTGCCGGTGTATGTCACATATACATTTTTTAAAGAAATGCTTATGTTTTATGTCACTTAAATCACCATGTCCACTGTCACCTCTAGGCACCTATCATGTCCCAGGTCAACTTTGAGAAATGTCATTATTAGATTATAATTTCTTTAGCATCATTTCACTAAGGCCGTGTCACATCTTGATTGGCTATGTATTGATTTAGCCCCCTCTTAAAATACGGATTCTGAAGAGATCAAACGCAATAACAATGTAATGTGCTCACACTTTAATTTCTTTAGCACTTTAAACATAACATCACCTATATGACTCAGGGTTATTCAGTGAAGGCTCGAGAAAAGGAATATTGCCCCCTAGGGGGCTAAATTGTAGTATATATATAGAGACTGCACCTAAAATATTATAACCTCATATATCCATAGAACTTAAAAACATCCAAGGGAAGCAGGGTCCTGGGAAAAGGGCCTCTTTTGGGGAGAGAGGAGAGAAAAAGGGGCTTGGAGTATTTTTGGGGTATTACATACTGATTTCAAATTATATTTTGCTCTGTTTATAAGGGTGCAAAAAGTGCCTGGGGCTAAACTCAGAGTATATATAGGTGCTACACATCAAATGCCACCCCTTATAACCATAGAAAGTTAAAAACATCCAAGGACAGTAGGATCCTGGGAAGAGGGCCTCTTTTGGGGAGAAAAAGGGGCTTGGAGTCTTTTTGTGATAATACATATTTTATTTCACTTCAATTTAACCTCTGATTTTAAGGCGTGCCGAAGGCGCCTGGGGAATAGCCCCCTAGGGGGTTAAACTCGTAGTATATATAGACACAGCACCTCAAATGCCACCCTATATATCCATAGAAAGTTAAAATATCAAGGGAAGCAGGGTCCCAGGAAAACGGCCTCTTTTGGGGAGAGAGGAGAGAAAAACGGGATTGGGGTCTTTTTGGGGTAATACATATTTTATTTCACTTCAATCTAAGGGAGTGATCATTTTTTAACAACAGGGGGGGCTGGTGGGTTTGCGCACGGACGCGCGAAAAAATTTTTGACCCCCCCCTCGAGGGGGTAAAAATTTTTCAACCCCCCCATAAGGGACAAAAATCGTGTGCAAACGTCCCCTTCTAGCCTATAGTAACGCACTGGGTTTTCCACTGAAAACAGGTGAAATTATTTTGACCCCCCCCATCAGAGGTATTGAAAAAATTCTGACCCCCCCAGTCAAGGGGTTGAAAAAATTCTGACCCCCCCTCAAACCCACTGGCCCCCCCTGTTGTTAAAAAATGATCACTCCCTAACCTCTGATTTTAAGGCGCGCCGAAGGTGCCTGGGGAATAGCCCCCTAGGGGGCTAAACTCATAGTAAATGTGCTGGTACGTGGCACCTCGTTAGCAGTTACCGCTTGAATGAGCACTGATTTTTGAAAAAGTGCCCTTTTATAGTGCTTGACATGTATTGACCAATCATGTGCCAGTTGCTACCTGGCCAGATTGTTGACAGTAGAATGGTTGCTATGGTGTCATGGCAACGGGTCTACTTGACCTCTGACCTCAGTGGGTTTAAATAGAGGAACTGGGCGCTTTCACCTATGGGGATCTTCAGACTGCATGAAATAAAAATTAATTTTGAACATTGGGACAGGCCTAAAAATTCTAAAATTAATTCAGGCGGTACCTCACCCAATGGGGGTGTGGAAATGAATTGTTTGGAGTCAAGATTTTGGGGTCTTGGGGTCCGAAAAATTCCATAATGGGTATAAAAAATATTTTAGGCCTAATTTTAGGGCTAGAATAATTTCATATCCATTATATTTGTTAGATAAGGGCCTAACGTGAGTTTGTCTGCCTTGTGGCATCGAAACTGTTGGATTGTCTGTCGCTGTCAAGTTGCAGTGACCATGTCTATTTTAGTGTAGGGGATCAGGGACCCACTACGTGCAAAAAAAGGCTAAACTCATCGTATATATAGACACAGCACCTTAAATGCCACCCTATATATCCATAGAATATTAAAACATCCAAGGGAAGCAGGGTCCCGGGAAAGGGCCTCTTTTAGGAGAGAGGAGAGAAAAAGTGACTTGGAGTCTTTTTCAGGTAATACATACTGATTTCAAATTCTATTTTGCCCAGTTTATAAGGGTGCACAAAGGTGCCAGGGGATTAGCCCCCTCCCTTACCATATTATACTATGAGAATAGCCCCCTCCATCCCCTGGTGCCCTTGGGGTTAACCCCCTTCCTCCCACAGAAATGTAAAATATGTGTCCTTTCAAGGCAAGTGCGTAGATGCATGACAATCCAAAAGGTGGCTACACCATGTAAATGTGCTTTCGTGTGGTTTTAAGTGTCTCCCTGGATTTAGGGTGCATTCAGTGGCTGGCACTGTATATATCATGAGTTTAGCCAGCCGCTTTGTATCCCAATTATACCAAGAGATTAGCCCTCTGCCTTTAGTGTGCTGGTGCAGTAAAAACCAGATGCAACTCTGAGATATTTTTTCAACTCTCATCTTGATCTCAGCATGCAGCCACGTTGATATGGTGCTGCTTACATTAACAGTGCAAATTAAAGTGTAGTATGTGAAGGTTACCACTTAATGGTTCAAATGGCATTTCTCACTGAGTAACTATGAATAAATGATTGTTCTCCATGGATATGAAAAGTTGGGACCAAGACCTTTCATTTGATACGTTACACTACCCTCCTTATAGATACAGGGGATCCATGTTTTATATGAGTTATCAAAGTACTTTTCATTGATATTTAGGTCGATATTTATACCTTGGATTTCCAGTTGTGATATCATGATTCCACTTTTTACCAAAAGTGAGGTAAAATATCAAGAAAAGTGGCGTTGCATCTGGTTCCCCTCCTGAGAACGGGGCCAATCCAATAGATAGCCTTTCGATTTTAATTAAGAAATGGCCACGTCACCAACATCATCAGCAGAGAAGCTCTGACAGATTGCACCTACCTTTTTGTTTTTCCCTGAAGTCCTGGTGGTAGACATTGAATGCCTGTACATGGGCCCTGACCAGATTCCTAGTGACAGTGAAGACCTTTCCATATGAGCCTTTTATCCCGGGTGCAAAGTCACCCGCTCCATACCCAGTTTCAGCAACAACAGATGGTTCATTCAACGTCACCCACCACTTCACCTGTAGAATGATAAATACATGTATCATGTCTTTCACCCTTTTAAGGGCCTCTAATGCAGGAAAGCATCATACCCATAAGTCATCAGGATGCTTCAATGAAACCCTTACGAGTAATTTGCAAGGGCTGATTCTATGAGACTAATACATCCTCGTAGGATTAGCATGCCGTAATGGCCTGTTTAAGCGCTGGGGTCTCAAATAAATGCTGGTCTAGTATAAGTACAGGGGGTATATGGGTATAGAAATTAATCTTAAGCACTAAAAACAGTATTCAGATGAGTGCCTGTCTTGTATAAGTGCCGGGGGTACAGTGGAATTGAAATTAATGAGCACCCGGGTGAATACGGGCCACTACAGTAATGCAGTCAATATGAAAACTGATGGGACCGAGGCTTTTGCTGCCAGTCCTGCAGAAATGACCCGACCGAATGTCTGGCTGTAATCTTGGGGCCTTGGGCTACATTTTAGTTTTCACGGCTTGCAATTAATAAAGCTTTTACAGCATTAAACAAAAGGCATTACTGTTTATCAAGAGTTAAAGGCATAAATGATCAAAATAGTGAGTTGATTATTGTTTTTCATCATTTCTTTCTTGATAATGATGATCTTGAGGAATCTGGTCTTGCCAAAATCAGTCCAGGGCTGCAGAACATAAGATCTGCAGGACCGAATGGCCTGTGGGGAGAAAAACCTTTCGACATAGGTTTTGGCAAGTAAAGTCGCCAGCACTTCATTGGTACGTGTATCATCCAAATCATATATATCATACCACATTATCAGCCCCTATACATAAGTGCATTTTGGCATTGAAAACCATTGGACAGATCCCATCCAAACTTGAAAGGGATTATATATATAAGCCAGGTTTTGGCTAAATATTCTTTTGTAATTCTCCAAAAATGTTTATGATATCAGTATAATGGCAGTCTATAAAGGATACCCACCCTGTCTCCAAACTTTTCATAGCACAATCTGGCGTAGTCTGTGAACCAAGCGCTGCTGTCCTCCTGTTCCCATCCACCCCTGTCCTGCAGGGCCTGAGGTAGGTCCCAGTGGTACAACGTGACAATAGGCTGTATACCGGCAGCAAGTAACCCATCTATCAGCTGGTTGTAGTACCACACTCCCGCCTCATTAATAGTACCTGTGGTGCCATCTGGGAGCATCCGTGACCAGGCAACTGAGAACCGGTAGTGGGAGCACTGCAAGGCAGTCGTAGAATGTTAAGAAATAGCCTCCAGATAGTATTATTTATCAGGTTGGAGAAACACAACACATTTATAAACCCATGTATAAGAACACCTTGGTCTACCATATAGTAGTGATAGATTTTCCAGAATAATTATATAAATTATATACTAGGCCTATATCTTAGCCCTATATAGTGGGTAAGATCAGCGCCAATTTTTAATAGCCTTGGGTTGGATTGGGCACTGAATATTCACACTGGTGCACCTTGTCTCAGCAGTGCTAATTTTGCATCATTTACCAGACCTGTTTGTGATCTGTTAAGAGTCCATCTACTCTAGTACAGAGTTTACCCACTTGGAGGAGCATGTGTCATTAACTCACTCTCCAGGCATACATGGCCCTTGGGGAGCTGCTCTTCAACCTGTGTGCTGGGGGAGGGAGGCTTGCTTTCAAAGGAAAAGGACCAGGAGCCCTTTTGTTTCTGCTTTTAGGGCTGAAAGCCCATTTTCCCCATGGAGGATCCTCCAAAGACATACTGACCACCCAGCTGATGAGAGATGGTTAGGGGGAGGAACCCTGATTAGGCAATGACTTGCCTGGTTCCCACTGTTTGTGTGTGGGTTTTAATTTTATTCTCGGTTTTGTTACCGCATACTCATCTTTTACCTTGCCATGAATAAATAGTCATTATTATCACAACCTCATTCCGCAACCTTTTTTTTTTTTTTTATAATGTGCGACTAACTTCACGCTACCACTTAGTTGGTCCGTCACATGTTCATTAGCAACTACAAGAGGAAAAGGTTCATGTACATTTTCCAGATTTACTCACTACACTACAAGATGGATACACACTAAAGAGATCTTGGTTAACTGGGAAAACATGATTGGAAAATGCATTTAGGGATGAGCTCAATCAAAAACTTGCAGTTTGATATACAATAGAGATTTAGGAATCTGCAGAAATGGAAATAAGAACTTTCCAAGGAACAATGAAATATATTATGTGAGAGTTGGATATGATAGTAAGTGGTTATAGATGTGTTCAGTGCAAATGAAAATGTAGTATTTAGCTATGATGAGAACTGGTAATTTCAATTGCATTCATTTGTGTAAAACATGGTTTCTCTCAAAAGGGAGTGAGTGTGTCAACCAAACATGGTCTATATAACTAGATGCACTGCTCTGATCATTGCTATCTAAAGAGCTGGTGAATATAGATTGTTCTTGTATTCTAAAATATAAAAAGATAAATGAAAATCGACACACTTTTCACGCTAACAACATTATGAACCTACCCCAAGGTCCTTGATAAGTTTGATATCCTCATTGTATCTGTGGTAGCTGTCACACGCTACGTCACCAGTGTCACCATTAACGACACGACCTGATTTGTGACAAAACCGGTCCCAGATACTTTCTCCTTTACCTGTGAATATCATGAAAGAGATTTGTGGATTATTGGCTACTTTTCAATATTTTTATGTGATTAAAGTTATATGGTCATAGACCTCTAGTGATGTATAGGAAAGGAGATAGTGGTAAAAAGATACACAGAGAGAGAGAGAGAGAGAGAGAGAGAGAGAGAGAGAGAGAGAGAGAGAGAGAGAGTCGAGATAGCGAGTCGCAGACAGAACAGTTTTATTGCATAGAAATAATTTTACATTGTAGATTCGCAATTCTAGATTGGAACATGTGCACTTGTGACCATCCTTAGGGTAGCACCTCCATGAACATCACTGTACCCCCGATGCTTATACGAGACAGGCACTTATTTGAATACTGCCTTTAATGCTTAAGATTAATTTTAATACCTATGGCACTCATTCAAGAATGGCGCTTATTTGAGACCACAGTGCTTAAATGGGCCATTATGGACTCCCTTACATAAAGTGCCCCTTAACCGCTGTTGTCGATGAAGGGGCAGCTTGGGATACACTGTGTAAAGGGATGTTCATATGGTACAGAAAACGTGCAAACAATGACATTTCTAGTTGTACCTTTGACTGCCCTGGGGGAGTGGGGGGGGGCAAAATGATTCGACCTGTCTAAGTGTCTTTATCAAAAATAGAAATAACCTGCATATTACTATATGTCTACATATTTCCCTGCAGATAAACACTTTCTGATTGACATTGCACCTATTTAATGACAAATTATCAATATACAAGTACCAGTGATGAATTATTGTACTCCATAAATAATGAGCAATTCCTCCCTGTCCTAGACCTCCCCCAGGATAAGCCATTAGTTCCGTTACCCACCATGAGAGGGCAGCAGCATACTTACACTCCTGACATCTTGTGTCAAACATATGAAAACCATACCTCAGTCTAACACAATAAACAATGCACACTCACCACACTAATTCTACATGATTACATGAACCTCCTTACAACGCATTGCTATATTCAAGACCTACATACCATCTTCATTCCAGCCACCTTCTATTTGGTAAGCGGCTGTCGCGGTGGCCCACATGAAACCATCAGGGAATGTGTCTTCAGAGCCAGTCCTTTCACCTGCCATGGTGGACGTGGTGGCTGGAAGTGGAGCACTGACAGTAGAGCCTGTAGGCTGACACTGGGTACTGTTCAGCCTCGATCTTCCAGGCCCTATAGTGGACCTGGAAGATTTCTTTTTAAATAACTGCAATGCCTCCTCTAAAATGATCCAGGATCCTTGATTATTTTCTCATAACATAGTGGGCTCACTGGTTGGTGCATTCCCCTGCGTGCTAATGAATATTTATATATGAATGGAGCTTGTTCCCTTGAGACTGTACCTGTTGCAACTTTATTACTAGAACCAGCAAGCTCAATGCAACTACAAAATGTTGGCTAGGGCTGGGATCAAACATATAACCCCTGCATTTGGAAACCTCTCCTCTCTCAACTGAGCTAACCAGGCAACCAATTTACAAGTAGCCAAGGGATTGACACATTCACTTAGCTGTAGGTACAGGTGCCCTGTCATGAAAATGAAATGATGGTCCTTTAACAGTCCAATCTACACCAGAATCTGTAGTACAGTAGTAGCAAGTTGGCATGGCATGTTGAGGGTCCAGAGTTCAAGGCTTCAGCATGACACATTTCTATCAATGTTTTTCATGTATATATCCTTCAAGTAGATCTTTGCTAGTAATTACCTAAATCTTTATATACCAAACAAAACTATGTAGTTGCCACTTAATTCTATGTAGATATACCTGTCTTCATTAACCATTCAGGAATTATATCATGTGTTTACTGGGGCTAGGATATAGCATAGGTAAGGTTTTAACACCTGCTTCAACCTGTTGCAACGTCAGTGGATCTATAATAAGTGTCCGACTCCCAGACTGTATATAATACAGTCTGGGCAAGTCCGAGACTGGGTATACACTGTTGGGCTTGGGTCTGTCCCCAAGTTAATTTTAAGAAATGGTCATGTCACCATGTCGATTTTAAGAAATTGCTCCTGTCACCATGTTAATTTTAAGAAATTGTTCATGTCCCATGTCACTATTAAAGCCTAAGATAGCCCATGTTGCCATGTCGATTTTAGTGGTCCAAACCCATAAAGAGGGGAGTGAGGTGATCTGGCCTGAAACCTATATCTCTTTTTAAGGTGATTCTACATAAAGCTACTGATAATTCAGTGAGGAGTGATAATCTTTTCGACTGAATGAGGATGCTGGACTTATTATGTATGTGGTCTCCCAGTGTGGAGGGAGTCAAAGCTATATATGTCCACCCCTTGACAGGTGGTTCAATTTTTCTCAGGAGAGGTGGGGGGGGGGTTATCAGTGAGAAAAAAAACACTAACAAATAAATGATAAAAAGAAATTACTGTTCGCATAAAACACACATTCATGCATTGTTGAAGGAAAGACACAGAAATTCTGACTCTAGAGAAGAGGTGGGGTAAAGGGAAATTGAGCTTTTCACATTATTATGTCCCCTACAACGTGAGAGTGCTCTTTTATCAACGATAAGGGTAGGGGTGTAGGTTTAGTGAGAGAGAAATAAATTTGACAACTACAGAGGTGGGAGCGTAAGTTTTAGTAAAAGGCCTGCATTTATATATTTCAAAAAGGGTGCATACTCCCCTGTTTATAAACAATGATCACTCCCTGAAGGTAATGGCAGATATGGGCTAGCAGACTAGATTAGATTGGTGCCCAGACCCAACTGCAACAACAAGCCCTCGTTTTTGCCATTTGCCATTCCCCTAAAAAGCCACAATATTTTACAGCCTCTAATGTTACAAAGAGTCAGCTGACAGCCCCTCTCCCTTTTGGGCTCTCTTTCAATTGAAATGTGAGTAAATATGAGTAACAAAAAATCATTTCCCAACCCCGAGAAAAATTACGAAAGGTTTAAGAGATTTAATTCCATTAACAAACCACTGATTTTGAACTTCAATTTAATCCAGTCCCTGGGGTGTACATAGGACAGAAATAAATGTATACTGCCCTGTGATGTCATCAAGCCAAAATGAGGCCAACCCCTGAAAACAGCCCCATCTAGTGATTAAGTCAATCATACCGGTGGAGCTCTGGCATATGACTGAAATGACTGATGCAGGAGTGCATAATGCGACTGTGATCATGCCCATCGGGTTTATACCACGATTTCGGGACTTCCGGTGGGTTTATATGCAGTTTAGCCATGCATTATTCTGCATATACCACACATGTGCATTTTTGAAATTTTTGGTATATACTTTTTCGGGGTCAAGTTGGATATTTTTGGAAATTATGGCAGCTATACAAAGTCAATATAGCCATTTTCCATCGTGAAAAATCGTGCCAACTCGTATGAGAATTGAACCCCGGCCGCAGTGGTGGTGGGCGAAGGCCTTAGCCATAGAGCCACACTGTACGGTGATGAAATCCCAATGCGAAAACAAATAAGTTCTAACCTGAGGTCCTAGTCCTATGTTTGCACTCAGTTTTCATCTTGATTCCAAGCTTGTCATCTTATAATATCAAAATCCCAAGAAGTTTTCAATCCATAGACGAGGAATGCGTGCTAATTTTCTCCATTTTCTTCGATATAAATAAGAATCCATTGATTTTCCCAACGTACGCGATTCGCGGTCCGGCCATTCCCACCCGCCTCCTTGTCCGGTGAAAGTGTGTCAGTGGCCCGGATGTAGATATAGGTCAACTGCTCGTCGTACGAGGAAGACGCCGAAAATTTCGGACCGTTTTGGAAAATCAATGGATTCTTATTTATATTGAAGAAAATGGAGAAAATTAGCACGCATTCCTCGTCTATGGATCGAATACTTTGATATTATAACATGTCATGGTTGGATTCCATACGAAAAGTGAGTGTAAACACGGCGGTACCTCTCCCGGCAAGGAACAAAAACAATGGCTTCACGCAGAGCGGACACGGGCCGTATCGCTTGCACTTACAAAATATCTTCTCCTGGCTATATTCTGTGGATATCAGGTAAGAAATTAATACAAAATGGAGGAAATGGTGGTATAAACCTATTAGGTGATGCATATCGAGGCCCACGGGGAATATATGCTGGATATACTCCCCTAGGGCCTCGATATGCATCATCTATTAGCTTAGTAATGCTAGACCAATGAGGTACGACGCTAGTGAACAGACTCACCAGCACTTCATTGGTGCACCATGGGCGTATCAAGCTCATAGGGTCATCATGATGCATGAATGCAGCTCTGGTGAGTTACTCACCAGTGCTGCATTAATTCACGACGACCAATGGACTTGATACATTAATACATTAACGCCCTGAAGGGATAAAGTGTCCTTCGGGACTAATATCCAATGAGCACAGAGGTAGCTAAGTGCAACTTTTGTGTTGTGCGTCTAGAATGTGTAAGGAACTTAAATCACTTCGCTACTCTTCTGATTAGCCCAGCTTAGCTTCAGTATCACACAAATGTTTATTTAACATCAGGAACAGGATAGGAAATGTATTGGCAGGAGTGCAAATTTCTAACACCAGATGGTTGCACTATACAGACAGACCACAGCTCTGGTTGATCACCCCCCCCCCCATAAGTCAACATTGCTCTATGATGTGTCCTCCCCATTATGCTATGCTAAGCCAAGATGTCTAGCAAAGTGATTTGGGTTACCTGCATATGCAGCAATCCATTGCTAGATTCCCTGTGAAAAATCGGCACTCAAGCACTTTAGAAGCTCGTTTTGGCTCAAGGGCTATTAGGGACATAATTCTCCTGTATTAGCCGCACCCTCGTATTTATAAGCTTAAATACTCCAGCTGGCAGTGGACCCAATTTACCATGCAGAAAGGTACTAGGGTAGCTGGCAGTTACCCCATCCAAAATGGCGGATCCTACATATGTTACCCATCCTAACAAAGTGGTACTGAAGTCGCACATTTAGAAGCCTAGATATAGGCTTCTCAAGTGGTATAGTGTCAAAAATATCAGATTTTTTAAAATTGATGTTTTAGCATTTTTCTAACCTATGGGTAGATATCTTTCAGAATCCTTGCCTACTAAACTGAATTTAAGCCCCAAATGCCTAGAAAACATAGCTATAGTTTTTCTTGGTTATATAGAATTACATGGGAATTATATAGGATTCATAAATTATTATATTTTTAAAATGTCAATTATCTCAGTTTAATCGATTTTTAATTCATCCGACTAAATTTACCGACGGAAGATCCTTAGAGGACCACCTGGTTCAAATATTCAAGTGTTATATACCAAATGAAAGCTCTTGATGAACTGTAAATGAATATGCCAATAACTAAACATTTTGTATGTGCGACATCTGTACCATTTTGTAAGGATGGGTCACATATAGTATAGAGAGTTAAAAGGGGAGATTACACAGTATTTCTACTGATTTGAGTGATGCTATGTTGTTAGGATGTGGTGTACAACGTTTACAACCATCTGCAGCAATAACCGTAAGCTGACCTTGTCTAGAAATGTAGCATAGAAAGGTTTTTAATTTGTCAGTACTAGGGTAACTTAGTGTGTTTACAAAACCAAGTACTAGGGTAACTTCATTAGGAGTACTAGGGTAATTGCACTATTGTAAAGGAAGAATTCAACTTAGATCTCCAATAAATGGCTAGTTATGGCATATATCTGTTGTGTATTCATGATGTTGATATCATTTGAATCATATCTGGTGGTAATAACAGCAAAAATCCCACCAGAAATTGCTAACATGAGAAGAGCATTTCACCGCAAGGACCATATGACTGGTACTAGGGTAACTACAAAGTGCTGGACTGGTATTCTCTGTACTAGGGTAACTTAAGATTCATTGCTAGAAACTGCTGGGACAATAAGGACAGTTTGGGAACTTTCACATGCACACTAACTGCACCTGGAGGCTGTTTCACCTCATTTGATTATGCAAATACGGACGTCCGTATTTGAAAATTAGGTCCATATTTGAATACCACCTGCCCTTTCCCCCTCTGTATTTGAAATACACACCTTAAATATTAAAGATGGATGTCCATACTTCACATTGACAGTCTTATTTTGAATACAGAAGGGCTGTAAGCCAAATAATGTTCAAATAGAGACATAATTTTCAAATACAGATGTCCATATTTGCAAATATGGATGTCCATATTTATTATTCAAATGGGGTGAAACAGCCTCCTGGTGGGTAGTCCCTTGCATACTAGCTCCACCTGGTGTGTGTCACCTTAGAATATTTTAGTTGAAAGTTCCAAGGGAGGCCAGAACTCATGTCCTAGTGTGGTGACCATCTGTTTGCAACTACTGGAAAGAGGATCGATGGTTTCTGAAAAACAGAGGGTATAATGTACCATAAAAGGGTCATATGGTTCAGTGTAAGAATTACCACGACCACTCACACACATCCCAGCAAATTGTTGTGAGTCCTCGTCAACATGTGTGAAGTGGCTCACACATGTCGCTAGATGGAACACGACGTTGTTATAGCACAAGATCACCAGGAATAGCAATTGCTATGCCACATGAGTCTAACACACAGTGGCGAGAGATGACGGAATGAGTTATCACTCAAAAAGGAGTCACCATTGATGACCAATCATGGAGACAGATGACGACAATTTGTTGGGATGTGATTATATTAAATAAAGAAAGCCACTTCGCTTCATTGAAACGAAAAAAAGGGTTTACATTGGTGAAAAAAACAAGTAAGCTACACTTCATCACATTTCCCTGGTTACTTCTCTCTCTGTATATAGAAACAGAAACAAGGATCAGTTACCCTAGTACTGCTCATATCACAAATATCCAGTTACCCTAGTACTGCCCATTACAAAAATAGTCAGTTACACGTAGGAAATAGTCTAAAAAACTACAATATGGCTCAAGGTATGTATTTACACAATGATATAGTGGAGCGAAATATATGGTAAGTATGTTACACTATGAACCTATGAAATAACAAACCTAGTAGTAAATATACTACTTCGAAGTGAGATACACTTTAACTTCGAGGGTATGTTAAGTTAAATTATACAACAGTAGTTCGAAAGAACAACTATCATATTAAAACATGTTACAAGTATCTGGTTTTAAACAAGTGTTATGAGATTACAATACCTATATACACTTTTACCCCCCCCCCCAAAAAAAAAAAAAAAAAAAAATTTAGAACACACATATGAGTTACCTTTTTAGATTTTTTTTTTATTTTTAGTCAGCATGTCAAACTGATTTTAGTTTTATACAATGATATCCAAAGAATAAAGTTTCTATTTACACACTAATTTGACTATGTTTTATATTTGAACACGGATGGTGAAATTCAAAGTGACTTAGAGATATAAGAATATAGTACCATAGTGAGATACCAAAACTTTTAGAATTGGTTTACAGATCAAAGGTACAGAATACTGTGGTTCAATGTCATACACATATATTATATCGTGAGATCAACTCATTTATGTGTAGTTAAATAGTAGAAGTCACTTTTCGAAGTAATTAAACATAGATGTATAGGTGTAATACAATGTGGGCAAGTTTGACCACATCCTTTAAACAGTAATATGCAATAATAATATAGTTAAAGATGGCCCGCCAGTGTGGTGGGTCCATCTGTACAATAATAGTTAGACTTCAAGTGTCTTCGTATTCATATCACTGCTTGTCTGCAGATCCATTTGGCTGGTAGGTCGAACTTGGCGGTGGCAAACTGCGTTGCTGTTATGTTGTGCCTTGATGAAGGTGGGAAGATGTAGCTCATCAAAGGTGATTCAAGGCTGCATCAGTCCGGTCATCAAGGGCCATCACTGCATCCGTCGGGGTCTAGGTAAGGAATTATAACTCGAGGATTAGACATCGTTTCCTCTCTGAAGTTTCTGGTGGAGCAGGTGACTGCGACTCAGATCAGCCCCAGGGTGGGGCTTCACTTTGCTATGCTTATCCAGGGTATCCCTGTCCTTCCTCATGACCTTCACCTCCCAGTGAGTTTCAGGTGTCATGTCGAACCTGTGAGACTTCACATTCCTCGTAAAGTAGGCATCTTGTTTGCCTTCGGACACATGGCAAAACTGCGTTGCTGTTATGTTGTGCCTTGATGAAGGTGGGAAGATGTAGCTCATTAAAGGTGATTCGAGGCTGCATCAGTCCAGTCATCAAGGGCCATCACTGCATCCATCGGGGTCTAGGTAAGGAATTCCAACTTGAGGATTGGAGATCGTTTCCTCTCTGAAGTTTCTAGTGGAGCAGGTGACTGCGACTCAGATCAGCCCCAGGGTGGGGCTTCACTTTGCTGTGCTTATCCAGGGTATCCCTGTCCTTCCTCATGACCTTCACCTCCCAGTGAGTTTCAGGTGTCATGTCTAACCTGTGAGACTTCACATTCCTCATAAAGTAGGCATCTTGTTTGCCTTCGGACACATGGCAAAAGTGCTCGGTTGTAATGAGCAATTCAGTAGTAAAGTATGTATCGGAACAGGACTATAGCTATAGCGTGCACGTCGAGCTCAGAGAGCACTCGCTACTGTTTTCATGTACGTAAGCCCTCGTGCTCCCTCTTCACGTCGGTGGTAGACTGACGCCGTGACCTCTAGTCCTTTTATTTATAGGTTGTCTCCCTAGCGATCCAAAATGTCCCCCCGCCGTCTCTTGCAAGAACCGCTTTCCGTTTGAGGAGCTCGCCTCCGACGTTTCCCCCCCCGCTTTCTTGTGCGTCATTTTTCCCCCAGAGAGATCACTTTACCCGCCAGGCTCCTACTCCTCTGTTTTTCACGCTGTTCTTGAAAGTACCTCTCTTCATCATATCCTTGGCCACACCCACGCAAGCACGGAACAGTTTTTCCCACCGTCTTCAAAAGGGGTGTGGCTGAGCGAATGAGTCCTAAGAGGGCGCCACCAAAACAGTGACCATTCTGGAAAGATCGTCCGCTGTATACATTGATTCCATTACCGAACTGAGCGTTGTAGTAATCGCTGTATCCTTGTCCGGTGGTGCCAAGAAGATGCCTTAAGTCTTAAGTAGATGCCGACCTCGTCCACCCTTTTTGACTTCAAGGGAAAATAATCCAAATGTGGAAAACTGATAGCTTGCATTCCCCCTTTCTGCCGTCCGCTTCTGTCGACTGCGATGCAGCGTAACAAAGGGACATGCACATCCCCCACTTGTCTGTCTTGAATGGTATCGGTGTATACGTACACAGAGTACACGTCTCCGAAGGGGTCCATGATGTAGACGCCAGTGGTCGTTGTCATGAAATGAGTCTTCTAGAATGTGCACCAGATGTTCAGTGACATGCATGCCAGTGTGCTGGGGCACGTTGATGGTGACGCGTCTCGTCAGCGAGTCGTACGAGAAGACAGCCTTCGAATTTTTCAGAAAGTTCTGACCTTAATTATCTGTCAGGAGATGGTTCAAGTGCTCGATGAACTGAATGTTGTTTCCTGTGAAAATGGGTGGCACGGGGAATATATTCGGCAGCAACGTTCTTACGCACGTTTCTTTCTCCATGTCTTAAACCATGGCGTGTGCCATATTCCTCATTTTTCGCCTCTTGTTGGATGTCGTCAGGTATTGCTTGTACAGGGTAGAATTTTCTTGTGGCAACATGACTTCTTCCCAGGTTTCAATATCTGCGCCTCAAATACTTTTTCTAACAGCTCTGGTGTCATTTCATTGACAAAGTTCTCCTCCGTCCTAGTCAGAGGATTAGTGCTTCTGATGATCTTCTGCAGGTTGATCACTCTGTCCACCGTCTTCCAGTCAACCTCGGGTATTTTCTTGAAGGTTATTCTCTCGTTAAAAAACTCTTTTCGCCTCAACCAGAGAGTTCTTTGTGCGCAGAGGGACAATCATGATCAAGTCGTCGTCTCGCACCTTGCTCCATTCTGTCGGGAGGATGATTTTGCTGAGAGCCGCTTCATGGTCCTCTGATAGGAGGAGGGGTGAGTCGAAGTGGGTTCGAAAAGAGGTCAGAGTGTTCTGAGGGAAATAGTCCATAGAACTGTTGCTAGGCAGGGTGATGTTCATAGCGTCCTACGAGATTTTCTTGACAGGAATCCACTCGTTGAACTTGTCGCCGTAACGATGACGTCGGTGTCAAAAGTGTTGAGGGTCTGTCTTTTTCCATATTTCCTTGATTTGTTTCTTAGTAGGGAGGTCGTGTCTGTATAAAATAGTTTCGCTGTGTCCGCGCTGATGTCAGCAGGCGACATTTTCAACATCTTGTGGTGAGTGCGATTGTAAGAAGACACCACCTTGTCCAGTACCTCTAGGTAGTGATATGTACGCTTGTGTGTGAAATAGCGCCACAGCTTCTCCTTCAGACTTCGATTCAAACGTTCCAATAGACTAGCTTTGATGTCGTTGTTTTTGCTGGTGAAAAACTCTATTTCTTTGCTCTTGAGGTGATCCTGGAAAGTCTTGTTGAGAAATTCTTTCCCCTTGTCTGTTTGAACAGAGCGCGGTGTCTCTCGGCAGTCATAACCTCGAACGCCTCGGTGACAGCTGCGTGGCCTTTGGATTTGAAGGGAGCTGCCCACGTACCTGGAGAAAACGTTGACGGCCATGACCATGTACCGGAACCCGTCATTGTGAGACGTTAAAGCTTGCATGTCCATCAGATCTAACTGCCACTGTTAATCGATTCCCCCGGTTATCATCTTGTTCCTTGCGAATTTTCTCTGGATGGGTTTATGTTTAGTGTAGGCGTCCAGAGATCCCAAGGCATCTCGGATGAAAGCCAAGATTCGGTCGCGGAAATGATGTTTCTGGAGTTTTGTGACACTGGTG
The DNA here is from genome assembly GCA_949317995.1 of Acholoe squamosa. Lineage (NCBI taxonomy): Eukaryota > Metazoa > Annelida > Polychaeta > Phyllodocida > Polynoidae > Acholoe > Acholoe squamosa. Next base: position 13,090,233 of record OX439041.1, read on the forward strand.
AAACTAGAGGGTGCTTTGACGTCGGTGTACTTAGCCACCACTCGTCTCTTTTCTTTTTCCTTCTTGGTCAGTTTCTTAGACTTCCTTAGAATCGGAGTACACTTGGCGACTGCGTCCTTTCTTTTTCTTGCTTTGATTACTTGTCCTGACGGAGGAAGGACAAGGTGTACCAGCGAATCTCCTGCTGGAAGTCCGAGTTTTGTAAACATCGTTGTCGTAGTCGTTGTCCTTACGACGGGAGGTGGCAACGCCGACGAGGGGAGTGGCGTGCTCATAGTAGTAGTCGTCATCAGCGTCTTCCTTTTCCTTGTTGGAACTTGTTCGTTTCCTCCCTCTGCCGACAGATATTCTGTCCGAAGGTTTGTTAGGACTCCCTTCTTTATAGACTTGGTTTCCGATCAAGGAACTGGTGGGATCTTCCATGCTCAGCACGAGCTTGAACGGCGTGTACCCCTTGGGTCTCGACGCTGTTTTCCTCAACCTGCTGGCGTCAGTCAGTTAGTCCACTTTACTAATTCGACTGGGGGGATCTGTTTTTTGACCCATCATCTCGCTTACCGAACCTTCATCGTTCCACTTGACCAAGTCGGATTTTTGTAGATAAACTGTAGCACCTGGTATAATGCAGTGTTGGGATGAAGACCTTGTTCTGCCTGTCTGGAGTAATAAGGCATATTGGAGGGTGGGGATACGGCGGTGACGAAAGAGGAGGGGGTCTTGTTTTCACGCTCAGCAGGAACATCAGCAGCAGTAGGAGCAGCAGCAGCACCAGCAGCACCACCACCACCAGCAGCACCACCACCACCACCAGTAGCTGTGGGGACATCAGGTGGTCCTCATAATTTTGAGAGTGACTTAGGATCTACAAGAGCCAAACACTTGTAGTGTTGCTCCTCGGGGTCCGTCATCATCATCACGGCAGCTGTGGTGGTGAGGTGTCGAATGAGGAGCTCTATATATGGAGAATGCTTTTTATAAGGGGTAAGGCCATGCCTATCAGAGCCGGAATGAGGAAACGGCCTTTTTGAACCAAGACATTTCTATTTCTTTTGATGGTGGTAGCTTTTTTGCTCACTGTCCTCAACACGTCAGCAGATTCTTGAAGACTTTCCAGTTGGTTCTCGGTGAGCAGAATGTTTCCCTCCAGTAAATTCTGACAAATTTCGCTCAACATTGTGATCAAATCATCGCTTCCAGAGCCTATTAAATGCTCACAATCCTCTGGCCAACACGATCTTATCATCTATGGTCGTCAGGGAGGAGCGTATTCTCAGGTCGTCCGGTGTTGTTCGCTTGAAGTCCAGAAGCAGGTATGAGTGAGGACGCTTGAGTTCATGGGTAAATATACTGGAGAGTGCCAACGCCTTGGAGGGAAACACCTGACGAGACAGAGCGCCTATTTGTCCCATGTCGCGAGGGTTTTTAAAAACGATCATGTAGTGAGTGCTCAGACTTATAGTTCGAAACTCGGGTGATTTCTGGAATAGGTTCTGAGTGATATATATGACGCTCATGTTCCAGTGATGGGAATATTTGGTGAAGATGTCGGTTACCACTTGCTGATTGGAACTGCTCATCAGATCTTCCAATATCAGTAGAGTGTGTGGCCGAGGCGCAGTTGATCCTTCTTCTTTTTCTTCTCCCGCTATGTCTTATTTGCTGGGAAGACGTTCTCTGAATTCCACTACATAGTCTTTTTGAATTTTTTCAAAGAGGGGTTGCTACTTGGCATAATGGTAAAAGATCTTTTCCACCGGCGGTGTGACCAAATTGTTAACATCGCTTAGAAATCGATTCACCAAGCGTGATTTTCCACACCCAGACAGACCTCTGATGATGCAACTGAAGGGTCCTTGAAGTCAGGGATTGAAATCTACTTTGGTGGAGGTTGTGATTTTACCACTCGACATTTTTCAGTGGTCGTTATTGGGTTGTAGTAGGAGTAGTAGTAGTAGAAAGTGGTGGAAACTACGGTCGTGGTGATGGTGACATGTTGCTCAGTCGAACGCTCGGTGACGAGTGGTTGTCCGGAAAGAGTCGTAGCGAGTTTTATTCTATCTTGTTGCGTTTCACGACACCCGATAACATTACTGTCTGTCATATATATTTTTTTCTTCTTATGCAATATATTTTATTTTCACTCAATTTTACACATGTCATATATCCATAAATTATTTATTAAAAAAAAATAGATAAAAAAATAAAGGGGGGCAATCTTTTTTTCCTCTTTGGGCAAAGCTTGTCGCTTTGACTTTTTTCTTTAACTATTTTGGCAAAGCTTGTTGCTTTGCCTACCTCTCCTCTTTAACATAACTGTATCCAAAAAGACAGCAACAGCAGTGGTAGAAGCAGCAGTGGTAGAAGCGGTGGTGGTGTCAAAAGGAGACAGCGGATGTGTTCTGCCCTTCCAAGGAAAATCAGAGCTCTTTATATAGTTGAGAGAATGATCTAATCCCGTTTTCACCTGGATCCTTTCACCCTGCATCAAGGGGAAAAAAATGCTTTTGGAATAAGGGTATCAAGTGGGATAAACCGGTGTAAAAACTGTGATGATTACCTTAATGCGACTTACATGTATAAGGGGATTATGGATCGTAAGGAGATTAAGACTTTCAAAGTCTGTATACAAAAACTACAGGGGGTGTGTAACAGTAGGGGGAAAAATAATCTTGTAACAGAAAAGTCAAAGTGTTTGAATTGGATCACTCACTAGCCAAGGTGTGGGGTGTGCAGCAGCAGCACGCGTGGCGCCAAACAAATTCTGGACACTTGCACACCTCCCGCCTACCATAGTACCTCTCGTAAAAGACCCCCCCCCCATCTTTGGGGGAATACTATAAAGTGTATCTGCAAGCTTTATTTTTTGGACATTTCAGTAGTGATTTAAAGTAACCCCTACCTAGGTACTATGGCGCCTGCCTACCTGTCTATGCATCACCGGAAAATACCTCAGGGCGCATGTCTGCCACTCTGTCTGCGACTACAAAGGCGCACATGCAGTAAGTAGATAAAGTCTAACAAAATCAACAAGTTAATTCCCCTTCCTCCTGCTCCTCTTGTCGCCATGAGACAACACTTTGATGATCTAAGTTAAAACCCTCCTGCAGTGAACGGTGGGTGACAAACAGATACCCTGTGACTATGTGAATCAGATCCTTTAAGTCTTTTATCTTTTCCCTCTGGGACCGACCACACTTAATGATCTAAGGGATTCATGCCTACAGCAAACGGCAGGTGAAAATCAAAACAGACAGATACCCTACCAAGCGAAGGCCTCTGTGAAAATGGGCTTAAATCTCTTTTAAGTCTTTGATCGATTTAAAAACCACAGTTGAGAGGCTTATCTCGGACGGGTACATAAGGGAGAGTGAAATTTTGTTCTGTCAAGTGTGCTTAGAACGTGTGCTCTGTAGAGAGTTTCATTTTGAAAATATACACAATGCTCTACTGAGAAGCATCATTTCTACACAAACTGAATGGCAACCTTGGTATTATACTTCAGCGGATTTCTATTGTAATTTAGATAAATTGTGGACAGGGGGTATGATTCACACCATTTCTTCATTTCGAAAGAACGCTTGCATGAAAACCGTATACAGAGATTACACTATGCACAGTCTGGATTATGCTTTTAAAAAGATAAAAGTATATACTTGTATTTATATTTTGATAAAATAAAATATAAAAAAAAGTGAAATGTATTTAAAGTCCTGTTCCGATACCTACTATGCTACTCAATTCATTTAGTTCATTCATTTACATAATTAGCCCCGCCCCTTTGTTTACAAACAAGGGGTCATGTGTTGACACCATGTGTTGTTGTTTACAAACAAGGGGTCACGTGACCGCACTAATCCCCTAATTAGGTCATGATACCATGGTTATCAGAATGCTGGCCTCTGATTGGTTGAGCGGTGGTTGCTAATCCCCTAAGTAGGTCATCATACCATGGTTACCAGAATGCTGGCCTCTAATTAGCTCAGAGGTAGTCGCTAATCCCCTAAGTAAGTCACGTTACCATGGCAATGGGTCACGTGACCAAATGGAGGCCTCTGATTGATCTCTGGTGGGTGGGATCGAATATGAGTCTGTGTACCTCTCACAATGGCCGAAATACCTCGTAGTGAACGTTTTAAAGTACGATCTGGTGTTAGACCAGATTTCCTTCTGTTCTCTGGTGGTAGCATCCTCGAAGGGCTCGTCGTTCCGATCGGTGTCGGTTCATTTTGTCAAGGGACTTATGCTTGTCTCTATTCCTGGTTGGGTCCACTTCCATGTTGGAGAATTCACCCTCTTCAGTCACCTAAAAAGCCGGAACTGGTGGGTAGCCTGTACCTTCTTCAGAGTCGTAGACTTCAAAGAGGAAGCACTGGGCTCCACGCGTTCAGGTGAGGTCGGTTTCTCGGGTTTAGCACCTGATCGATTCCGAGTTTGAAAAGACCTGTTGGAGGCACCATAGTCCTCACTGTCAAAATCTTCTTTCATCTCTTTCTTATTGAGTCTTTTCCTGTTTCCACAAGGTTTAATCTCTTTCTCCTTTCTTGAGCTTCTCGATGTTCTTTCTCAAGTCAGTTTTTTTTTGAGGAGAGCTTTTCTCTCCTTCTTTATCTCTGCCTGTCTCTTTTCTAAATCCTTAAGGGTTTCCTCAACAGAGTCAGGGTGAGTAGTATCAGGCTCCGCCTTGGCATCGGCGTCTTCTCTCATAGACTCCTTGGCCATTCTGGTGTCTTCCTTCATAAGTTCTTCGTCCTCTAATAGTTTGTCTTCGGACTCTCGAACTGGTGAGATAGCCATACAGTATGCATAAGTATGTTCTCGATCATAAATCGGAGGTTGAATCTGCCCCCAGCAGTAAATGCTTGGCAGACTTTCATCTACGGCAACAAGTCCATAGATCAATGGTGTCTTGAGGGACATTCAAATTCGCTCATCCTCTACGATCTCGTTGACTACCTGAGTCAGTGCATCAGATCCACACATGGCTTCAGCTAGACTGAAGTAGTCATACCAGAATGTGTCCTTAGCGATGTCGTCAATTTGGTTGTCTCCAACGCCCTTGCAGGTCCATGCAGATACAGTCTGGTGGCAGATCCCTACCTCCAAGCATCCAAGGAGCGATCCATCTGTCTTTACCCGAAGCGGTACAGATGTACCCCTTCGTTACATTAATCCATCCTCTCAGTGTTGTCTTTAGTCCTTGGACAGTGACTGGCACTTCGAGAATGGCGTCCGCTGATTCGGGATAATTACCTCCTCTCTGGAGTCAGCGCCTAAGTTTAACAGAACTTCAGAATGGTGACTTGATCCTTTGGGAGTCGGTTGTGCTGGTGTAGAACCATCGGTTGTTGTAGTTTCGGCAATGACCTCCGAAGTGTCCGTTGCCTCCTCGGAGTCGGTGGCTGGGACAGGATGTCCCTCGGGGTCGCTGTTTAAGGTCACCGTAACCTGTCTCTGGGCCATCGTAGTATCCCAAGAGCAGTCAGTTATGTTCCTCACACTCCTTCGAATATAATTCGATACACTGCCTAGTTAGACTGCAGTGGAAACTTCCACCAAACAAAAGCATGTACATCTCCTATGGATCGGGATGCGTGCTATGAGCGACAATGGGTGCTCAACAACACTTAGCCCTTCGATGCACATTCCTTTCCCGCCATGGCAAGAATCGGGACTACGTAAGGCAGCGCCTGTCGCAGTTCAGGGAAAAATTTCATCCTTCGTGGGACAAGTCTTCTAACAACAAAGCAACCAGCTCGGTCCACTTAGCTAAAAACTTATGAGTTGGCAGGCCTTTCCACACAGAGGTCAGGCAAAGGTTCAATTTTTCGAGCTTTCCCTCAGGTTCGAACCCCCGCCAACACAGCATTGTGCGCCCCACAATCATCACAATCGAGTTTCTGACCCTTTCATATGGGTCGTCTAGACATGGCATCAGCATTTACATGCTTTGAGCCTGCTCGATGTTGGATTTGGCTGTGCTCCAATCCTGCCCTCTTGAACCTACAAGCGCGAAATGGTGGAGGAGTAGCCCCTGTGTCGTTGGAGGGGGAATCAACTATCATCAGATCCATCTGCAATGCTAAGTCCTTCTTAAAGTGGTGATAATAAGGATTAACCCATGTAGAATTCAAGGGAAAAGTTATTTCTGACTTAGTCTGATTACTTGCTAAGTATTTAGGAACTGTTATATACGTGTTAATGGATGGGTCATTGTGAGCGGTAATAGAAACAACATGGCAGAGAATGCGCTTCCCGGAGGTAAGCCCGACAATGAAAATATTCCACCTAATCATGTCCTAATGCTCCTCAGGAACACTATAAATGAAATGAGAAATGAACTGTCAACCGGAATGAAAGATATCAGAGAGCTAAAGGAGTCCTCCACTGTCTGGAATAATCTCATTCTAAGAGTCAAGACGGCCGAGGATGAGGCGACGCTCCTACAAGAGAGAGTATGTGTGGTTGAAAACGATGTCACGGTCGTTCAGGAAACTGTCAGAGGGCTGGAAACGTCGGCCAGTTTCACATCAAAGGATGTAGACAAGGTAAACAAGAAAGGCATTCGGATCGAATATCAGAAAATGAAAATGAGATAACCGAACTCTGGATCGCTGTCAACCGCCTCCGTGACAGTCATGCTGAACTGGAACACAACGTTTCAGCTGAAGTTGACATGCGAGTCGCCGAACACCTCAATAAACAGGTAAAAATGAGAAGTGTCATTATAGACAAACTTGAGGAGAGTTATAATGAAAACCTATCAGTGGAAGTCACTAATATACTCTATGAACTTGTCCTTACTATAGATATCTCGGACATCGAACAGGTCTCCAGGCTGGGACCACCCGCCAAGCCCAGGGCTCATCCCAAAACGAGGTCAGTAGTATGTGTGTTTGCGCATCAGTTGCTCAGAGGCAAAGTCTACACTTTCAGGTCTCGTCTCTGCCATAGCCAAATAAATAAGTATAGGATTATCTGGATAAACCCTGATTATACACCCAAGGACAGGGATTTCATCATGCTATTGAAGGGCATTCAACAGTTGGCACTCATGAAAGAGCATAAGTGTGCAGTCAACGGCCAGGAGATAATTATAGATGGGGTGCGTTTTGACAAGTCTAACCTCAAGCACCTCCCCCCCACCTAGCACCAGAAAAAGCATTCACCTTACAAATACAGTCAGGAGTAGCCTATATGTCTCAGCATAGTCCCCTGTCGAACTGGCATAAGACCCCCTTCCATCACAACAGGGTGGAATGGGATTCTGTCGAGCAACTTTACATGTTTGAAAAGTGCAGATACCACGGGAAAGATATGCTGGCTACCCTCATCAGGAATGAAACTGGCCCGAGGCAGATTAAATCTATAAGTGACTCCTTCCCTGTCGGTAAAGAATGGCATCTACAGGAACAGGATCGGCTTTTGGAAGAAGCCAATTTTCAGAAATACCCACAAGACCAGCAGGCGCAAGACTTCTTGGCACAGTTCAAAGGGCAAACCCTTATTGAAGCCACTCATGACCCTGTCATGGCAGCAGGGGCCACACTGTTTTCCAAGGAGCTACATAATGGCACGTGGAAAGGGCAAAATAAAATGGGCAAAATACTTATGAAGGTAAGAGACCGCCTATTCCCTCCTAGCCCCCTGGCCTCCAGGCCTCCCTCGCCGCCTCCAAGTGCCTTGGTTGCCCCTTCAAACTCCACCCAAGAGTTACACCAATTTGACCGCCCATCGTGGCCAGCTTCCCAAGAGATTTCCTCTCCCCAATGGGAAGGGGCATCAAAGGGAGCCAGCCCCCAGGAGGAGCCTGCACATCAGTTTCCAACTCAGGAATCTACTGAAACAGCTCTCTGAGATGAAATGAAACTGTTTATAACTGATCACCGTAAATGATATAATGCTGTCTCCCGAACATGCATGTGTTCTGACTAAAATCAAAATAAACAAACCTAGCCACGCCCATAACAGAGACGCTGCCCTCAGTGATAAGCCAAGCCCTCTTTGCGATCACCGCCACCAGCGAAACCTATTATCGCCCCACGTGGTCGGCCCACCATTGAATTCAGCTCGACTGCCATCGTATATTTACATTTTACCTTCTGCTACCTGCCTTTCAGTTGGCATATCATCGCCTCATAACCAAAACATCCATCATGGGTCACTGAAAAAGGACTTAATGCCTGGACTGTGACCTGACATAGTCCAACCGCCCCGGGTTGTGGTTTTCACTGACGGAAGGGGAGAATTTCTGGAACCGGCTATTGGTCATATACAAGATCCTGATATCGACATACATGTCTTAGTACGCCCACGCAAAACGACCAGGCAAGTGGTACTGGAGGCCATACGATACTTCAAAGAGGGAAATGCGGGTAAGGTGCTGTTACATGTGGGGTTTTATGACATATGCTCCTTTGATAAAGGATGAGAGGTCACTCACTCTCCCTCAATATTACTCCGCGCACTTACAACACAAACCTTGACGACTGGATAACGTACGAGATTTATTGCCTTGATTGGACCCCCATAGTGGGAGCCAAGACCACTCCAGGCCCATTGAGGGCTAGCATCGACTATAGTCAACACCATGGTAGGCCTAGCATTGACTATAGTCGACACCATGGCAGGCCTAGCGTCGACTATAGTCGATGCCAGTTATATAGGATTAGTATAGGAATTGAAAATAGGCTCGTCCTCTAGGAGCTATACTTTTTTCAGAGGACGTCCCCATGGCCAGGGCAACAATTTTTGCTCTGCCCTTAAAGGGCATGAAAAAGGTCACCCAGTTCCCAGTTGTGACAAGCAAGAAGTGCTAGACTCAGCCGTCTATGCAATAAACAGGTGTGTCCATGAATTTAATGATGCACCCTCTTTTTCTACGCCACCGATACACTTACCAGTTCACACTCAGCTTGGTTCCACGTGGACCAGTGATTGCAGGCACCTCACCATGAACAACTTGACTACCCCAAGATTGGTCACTTGCTGGGCTGACACCTTATACCAGTACGCCTTGACTTGGCTGTCAACAGTTAGTGTCCCTGCAGTTCCAGTTCAGCCTCGTAATGCTAACCCTTAATTTCAGCCTCAATCTGAAGTGACAGATTCTTGATGACCCTTAATTTCAGCCTCAATCTGAGGTGACAGATTCTTGTCAGACAAGTGGTTAATTGTGTATTTTGGAATATACCAGTGGCTTGATAAGCCAGTCTCACCTACACACAAAAAGGACTTGCCATGAAATGGCCTTATATGTTGTCGCGAACTGACATTGACCTGACTATAAACGGCCATAAAATGGTCTGTTATACCACAGGATGCAAGAGCAATTACACATTTATTAGTCTATATGAACCGCCATACCTGAACTGCCTATTATGTAAAAATATGGGCACCTTCTTTAGTCCCTGTGCTCCTAGAGCAGTTATACATTTATTAATTCATATAAACTGCCATATTTGAACCATTCATTATATGTGACTATGGACATGGAGATCCTGCCAATAAGTTTACATATTATTGCTCTCTTGAACAGTACTCACAGGAAAAGTGGCCTTCCCATAGGGACTCTTATTACTGTGAGTGAACTGATATCTCATCTTTTATGCGCAGTCTACTTCTTGCTTGCCTTGGACAGGTACTATCTTAGCTGACATGAACTTAGTTAACCTCCAGCGAACCATTGACCTGAACTGCAATGAACTTAGAACTTTGGTCCTCACAGACCCTCTGAAATCAACTTAAATCTTTATCGTGACTTGGTGACATACTACTTAAGTTATGTCTTCTAGATCTTACATATTTTATCTTGTAGATTGAAATGTCATTCTTCCCATTGCATTTCCCGAATCTTAACCGCTAGCCATGTTTTATCATGATGTTCAATGAATAAGCTATATAACGCAAAGAGAGAGCACAGTATATCGAGTATAATGCAAAGAGAGTGCATAGCATGGCGGGTATCCTGCATGGTGGTATTATAGTCGACACCTATCCTTGCAAGGTAGACTTATGGTAGACTTTTTGTGGTCTATAATCTTATGTTACTGTTATAGACTGTTCAGATTTTTCCAGGGTTATGGGTCTGGACTGGTTCGTCTGTTTGTAGTTAGGTTAATTGAATACACCAGGCATAACTTGACTGATATGTTTGTTCTCTGTGTTACATAACTTGAATATACTTCATGCAACTTTGGATATGCATAATGTAACTTGAATGGCTTGCTTGTCGATGTAACTTTTAACATAATCTTAGATCATCTGTACTTTCATCTGCCTAGCGACACTGGCCTAGCCTGCCAGTTTTTTAATCCGCTATAGGAATATAGATTGTATTACCCTGGTCTTCCCTGGTCGGGTACATCTTACTTGAGGAATTTTATCATTGTAGGTTGCGAAGCAATTTATATTCTGTAAAACTTCACTGTGTTTCTTTCTCATATCATCCTGTATCACGGACTAACTTTGCAACATTATACAAATGAACTCCCAAACTTGATTATGACTTCGCACCAGCTTTAATATTGCACCATTGAATTCTTGCTATAGTTTGTGTTTTTAGTATAATTAAAATTTAAATACTGATAAGGTTGAATTTAAAAATTGTACTTCATAAGAAAACGAAACATGTTTGCTGTAGTTGGATACTGGTATGAATAACAGCTCTGCTCTGATGGGTTTTTTTCTCCCCTCCTACCCCCCCCCCTCTTATCAGTCACACTAGCTTACTCCCCCCCCCCTCCGTCTTACATGTTTTCGTGTTGTGTATGTGTGTGTATTGTCTAGCCCATACGAGATTCTGTATGTATTGCTGTATCAACTGTAAAAATGATCTCTGACGACGAATATGTTAGGCCTAAAGGTCTACTGATAATGTCCTGGAATGTGAGAAGTATGGTTTTATAAACAGGTTACTTTACCCTACTTTACATATGTCAGGAGTCCTGATATATTTGGATTCTCTGAAACTTGGCTGAAGCCAGACATGGATGACAGCCTATATAACTTTGAAAACTACTTGTACTACATAGGCTTGACAGACCAACCTCTATGGCTGGCGGAGTAGGTATTATAGTTAATAATAAGCATGCTCATGTAAGACTCTCAGTCCCTGCGGCCAATATTATGAACAAAGATTGTCAACTAATGATTGTGCGGTTGGCACGTAAAGGATGTAGGTCGGAGTTTGTACTACAGGTCTACAGGCCACATGATGGAGATATGGGGAAATTTCTGGAATACTTAACAGCAGCACTTACCCTGGTTGTTTCACAGCACAGGGACCCCTTTGTATACCTCATGGGGGACTTTAATGTAAAGGTGGATTCAGCTAATCATGATAAATCCCCCTTGATCTAACTACCAGCAGATTCCATTTGACCCCTCTTATATCGCATCCCTCTAGGCCTGTATATCATGAAACTAATGTTATTGATCAGATTTATTCCACATATCTCAGATTCTGGTGTTTACTGGCCAGGTATTAGCGACCATGTCCCCCAATACGTGGTAATAAAGAAGGTGAGGGAGCGCAATGTGAGAGCAGACTTTAGTGGTAGGTTGTATAGGAATTATAGTGCCGATGTGGTGCAGGCTGCATTTGCTTCCAAGAATCCTGATTTGTTATTACCGGCACTTGGCCCAGAGGCCTTGTGGGCTGACATGTCACTGGTTATCACAGAGGTGGCTGATGATTTATTCCCTATCAAGAACTTTAACTTCTCTAGACCCAAGCCACCATGGCTGACAAATGAGGTACTTAGGGAGTGATCATTTTTTAACAACAGGGGGGGGGGGGGCTGGTGGGTTTGCGCGCGGACGCGCGAAAAAAATTTCGACCCCCCCCTCTTGAGGGGGTAAAATTTTTTCGACCCCCCCCCATAAGGGACAAAAATCACGCGCGGACGTCCCCTTTTAGCCTACAGTAACGCGCGGGGTTTTCCACTGAAAACAGGTGAAATTATTTTGACCCCCCCCCATCAGAGGTATTGAAAAAATTCTGACCCCCCCGGTCAAGGGGTTGAAAAAATTCTGACCCCCCCCTCAAACCCACCGGCCCCCCCCTGTTGTTAAAAAATGATCACTCCCTTATGAGGGAGAGGGACAGGTTGCATAAATATGCTGCTAGGCACAGAACTGTTCGCAACAGGGACCGGGCCAGAGTAGGGCCGGAATAGGGTAAATGATGCAGTAAACTTAGCACAGGCCCATTTTCTCAAACACCTGCTAGTCTTGTATAAAAGGGATCCTAAAAGTTTTGGAGGCTAGTGGAAGAATACATAGGTTCTCGTACATCAAGAGCTCCCATAAACCTGCTTGACTCTGACCTCAACCCAGTTGAGTCCGAAGATGTGGCACATGCAGTTAATGACATTTGTACAAGTGTAGGCCCCAATCTAGCTGGGAAAATACCCCCTCCACCTCCTGGAGTGGTGGACTTACCTGCTCCTCAACCCCCAAACGGAAACGTTTCTCTTAGACCGATAACTAGAGAGGAGGTACTTAAAGAGGTGAAAGAGATCAGCCTGCAAAAGTCCGCCGGCATGGATGATATCTCAGGCAGGCTCTTGAGAGACAGCCTTACCTGCATGCTTAACCCCTTCACGGACCTCATAAATTTGTCCATAAATGAATCTCACTTTCCCTCGCACTGGAAGAAGGCAATGGTGGTCCCTATACCTAAGGTCAAGAGTCAATCATCCCCTAATGAATTGAGACCTATCTCATTGCTCCCTGTCCCCGGTATGATAACAGAGGGACTAGTTTATAAACAACTATATAACTATTTGGAGGACTCAGGTCTGTTGTCGGTTGCACAGAATGGTTTCAGAAGAAATAATGCGACCCAAGATGCAGTTTTCTAAGTGGCAGAATCCAGAAACTGGGTACTTCCTCGTTGTTCCCAGCTGCTATAAATTGGTTTAAGTCATACTTGAATGCTAGAAGTCAACGCACTGTATGTAATGATAACATCTCTGATTGGAAAGGGCTTACACATGGTGTGCCATAGGGATCTAGCTTTGGTCCTCTCCTGTTCCTCCTGTATGTGAACTCACTCCCTCAGCTTCACATCAATTTTACCATTAAACTGTATGCAGATGATACACTCCTTCACCTAGAGCATCAAGATGCAGAAGTTTTGAGTCTCATGCTCCAAGACGATCTAAATAAGGTCACTGCCTGGTGTGATTTGAATGGTCTCACAATTAACCCCAGTAAATCGAGGTATATGTTCTTGTCACAAAATCCCCATGTCCCCAGTTTAGATTTGTATCTAAGGGACGCTAAACTAGAAGAGGCAACAGTTTATAAATACCTTGGTGTTACAATTGAGAAGGGTTTTAAGTTTCTAGCGCATTTCAATGATATATGTGTACTAAAATAAGGCACAAACTCTGGCTGTTCAGGAGAATATGCATGTATTTGGATGAAGAATAAGCTCTTAGGATGTTTGAAGTTACCCTGCTACCCTATTTTGACTATGGTTGTGTGTTCCTGACTGCATTACCTGTTGCATCTTACCGTTAGTTGCAGGTTTACTGTAAAACTGCATTGAGAATCTGCTATAAAATAGGAGATCCGACACAATGTCATGTTAAAGATCTCTCTAAGAGAGCCAATATTTTACCTCTGGATCTACAGAGAGTTTATTTTCAACTTTCCCTCTGTCATAGTATAACTGGTCATTGTATTACCAGGACCAAATAAACAGTGTTAAAAATAGGGAGCTAGTATCATGTACCGTTTTATTATGCCATAAATTGTAACATATTACTGTATTAATCAAAGAATATATAAGAAATTGATACATTGTATATCCATGAGAGGTTCATGCCCCACTGCACACCAGCTAGGGCAAAGATACATAGGTTACAACATCAAAGGAACCGACCTCATGATCCATTGCACAATATAATGTTTTAATGGTCAAAGCACACCGACCTAATGGTTCACTGAGCACAAACAATAGTGTATATAATGTTTAAAGTGAATGCAACCGGCCGTCATGGGTGCCTGAGCACCGCTGACGCTGTCATGGGTGTCTGGGCACCAAAAGACTGAACAATAGGTTACATAAGAAATGATGCCATACCCTTCCGGTCACTCTGGCTCCTGAGCCACCAAGGTCAAATATGAAATTGCCATAATAGACGGTCAAAATGAGCCCAAGATCAAGGCCCAACTCCCATTATTAAGGAAGATATGCCACCGGGACTGTTTCAACCTCCGAATGCGCCACAGACAAACTGGCGCAAGTTACGCGCCTAGAAAGCGGGCAGTGGTAACTTGACATATTCAACTCTGTGCATGCGCAATATGAAGGCTGTAGCTGCATAAACAACTGAGATATGAAGGTTGGAACATGCCAAACCGACCGAGACAATGGGGGACATGGTGGCGTCCATGGGGGTCCTTTGTGCGCCCAGTGACACATGAAAGACCCCCCTCAAATAACCACAGACTTAGGCAGATGCCACTGGCTCCAGTCAGTCTGAGGGGCCAAGCCAGGAAGTGGTACTTATACCCATGGCAACTCCCTCTAGAAATCAGAATCACCAGAACCACCACTGAGGTAACATCTCCAGTTTAACTCTCCTGCTACCTGCTATAGCTCTGCACTATGCTGGGTTAGACTATGCCAGACAGGCATAGGACTATACCACTAGTGGCCAGAAGCTATCTCCTACCAAGCACCTACCAGAGGGTAAAGTTACACATTTATATATTATCCCTCTAAGCAGCAGGTCAGGAGCTAGGTGTGGGAACCCACCGAGGACCATACTGGACAGTGTATTATTATTATTATTTTATTATTATTATTATTATTATTATTATTATTATTATTATTATTATTATTATTATTATTATTATTATTATTATTATTATCATTATTATTATCTCACAGGTGGAGTGGAACAGAACTTTATACTTTATAAACAATTGTATATTTACTGTGTGTGGAAATTACCTGCATATTAACATTTGTATTACTGATACATAACATGTTCTGCCTAAAGCTGAATAAACCAGTGATAACTGGAATAGCACTAATAAGAGCTTGATATTCTTACTCTCTATATACCACTAGTCATATGATATTACCAGGAAATACCACACACACACAGCAAAACCCACTCCACCCACCCAGTGACCTTGCCACCATGTTCAATAAGGTCACCAGTGAGATCTCCCACATGTCAGTGAGGTCTCCCACACGTCAGTGAGGTCTCCCACACGTCAGTGAGGTCTCCCACATGACAGTCACCACACCTATCGTCACACCATCTGCTATCCAAGACAATATCACCTCAAGAACTACACTCATCATCATACCATCAGATCAAAGATCCAAAGATGATCTCATGATCTCCATGATGTCCAACATGAACAGGATGCTGGATAGACAGTTTCAAGTCGACAAGGTAACAAAATCCAAATCTTCACACCATGTAACACCCAGGTCAGTAGAACCTTTCACCAACCACAGGTTCCCAAAATGCAATGTCAAACACTGTGACGCTCACCATAAGGAGAATAAACCTAAAGCCTCTAGAAAGAACCAAGGTACAAAGACATCTTTGGTTGACTACAGGGACATGGACAAAAGCATAGACAATGAACCACTATAAAACCTGTTGTCTCTGTGGCAAATACAGAAAGTACCCCAACAGCAGTGCTAACACCAACACTGCCACAGACCCCAGGGGCATATACAAAGGCAAGCATTATGACCCTGACTTTATACTAAAGAGGAAAGTTGGAATCTGTAATGGTCATGACATTACCTATACAGGCCAACACAACAACCCCAGCAGGGATACCAACACTACTCATGCCAACCCCACAGCCAGGCCCAAAGGAACCAGGGCTACCAAGAAAGGAAAAGCTCCAAATCTGTGGGGGCCAATAGGAAAGTCATAAGGACCAGCAAGGCCACTCCACAACCTGGATTAAATGGCCAAAGGGCTAGTATACTGTGACTACTAACAACATCATCTACACCAAGTCAACACCTAGGACAATTAGAAACTGTTGATCACAGAGCAGAGACATTACCCCATTTCAATCATGGATTATATACCACCAACAGATGCATCGCAAAGGATAGGGGTGAGAGTACCAAAATTTCTGTTGTACTTTTCAAAATGGCTGTATAATTGCTAAATTCTATGTAAACCTTGACACAAGTTGTATGAATGATACAGATACAATTGTAACCCATATCAAAATTTTCCCCAAACCAAATCAAGTCAAAAAAAAGAAGAAAAAGTATTTGTTGAAAATGATTATGCAATTTATAACATTCAAAATTATTGAAATTCCAAATTTTCAGAACCCCATCAGAATCTCCTTTACATTTATTTCAAAATTCTCACTAACCCACTATTCTAGGTATCGACTTGCCTAAAGTATTCATATCTTATTTCAAAAACAAAAATCTTAAGTCAGTTCATCTAGGCAGGGAAAATTATTACCACCCCTCAATGCAAAAAAAAAAGAAAACTGGCAATTCTAGAATATTTAACACCCATGTAATGATTTTTGAGAAAGAATTGGGCCCTTACCTTCATCGTAAAAAGGGACAACATTCCAAGTTTAGAAATTTGTGGTTACCCCCACAAAACGTTGAAAAAGCACCTCTAGCACCATTTATCACCCAAAACTAGAAATAGAAAGGTGCAGTGATTAATTGGGCAGATGCCCAGCCTACAGGCTATGAAATTGATGTAAAAAGGATAGAAACATCAAAGGCTATATAACCTATAGCCAAGTTATAGATTCTTATTATGAATTAATCAATGCTGATTTAGAATAGGCAGCATAGGACATGACAACTGAACACCAGGCTGTCATGCACAGATAATTAAAAGATCATAAGGGACATCATTCCAAAATCCCCTAGTATTTGATTACCATCAGACTATGACAAGTTTTACAAATCAATGCATTCAGTACTCACACAGTACTGAACCAAATCATTCTTACCAAAGGTCATAGGTCAACAAAGACAACATCAGTCTAAATTATAAATCCATTTTCATATATTTATATGGACAATGGAAAAATTGTTACCAGCCTTTCATCAGGTTGAAAAATCCATCAAACAATCTACTAGTTCCCAAACCAGTAGATATTAATGTATTTCAAATTTTACAAACATTTTGAGAAAATGGAATTGCCCCAAGGCTAATTCCATATACCTCAAATTAAGACCAAAATTCAAACCAGTGATAGTTATCCCTAAAATAGGGTCTCTATCCATATTAGTTATCATCTTGAAGATATGTTATGGTTAAATAGCATTTGTCTATACCTATTGCTATAAACATAACCATATAACTATTGATCTCTTATGACAAAACTGTTAATATTTTGGTTCAAATATTTTTGACCAGATATCAACCAGGATAGTTATCCCTGAAGAAGGGACACTATTCGTCATTAACTTGATTACATGTTATGGTCAAATAGCATAGGCTTATTTCCATTTGCTAGGATTGGAGTGAGTGAGTGAGTAATAGATGTTTAACGCCATTTCGACAGCTAAGGTCATATTCATGGCGAGAACTACATTACAAAATTTCACAGGGGAATGTGTCAGTGCCCGCGCATATGTGCACCACACACATCCCGAGGGGATAGGAAAGAGGAGAAATAGACCCTTTTAAGTGGGCTAGGGAAGCCCGTGCTAGGATTGGATAGCCATACAAACTATTCACATTTTATTAGTAAAAGTTGGTCGAAAAATCTTACCAAAATTCCAAACCAAGGACAGTTAGCCCTAAAGAAGGGAGACTTTCCATAGTGTATATTATTTGGATCATGGCTAAAATAGCATATGTCTATCTCTATTGCTATGGTCATTAGCCATATAACTATTTATCATTTTAACAAGAAAATCATTGAAATCTCTGTTAAAAAAAAAAAAAAATCTTTTACTAACCCCCCTCCCAAACGTGTAATCCGAGCGAACCATGTAAGTAAGGAGGGATAGTAAAACAATATACAGGCAAAAGATCACGTTATGTGTATACACAAAATTCCCGGGCTAAAGTCTGTGCCCAAAACATACAGTCTATCTTAGATGGAACTAGCACCTTGGAAATGTTTGAACCTAATCCCCACATAGAAGAGCGCGCTATGCCGACATAGAAGGATCTAGAGAATACCTGACCTTATAAAGTGCTCCTATATAGCTGTCTAGGGGTCCAATAGGACTGCCCTTGGATGACAGTGGAGCCTAATACCTTATCACAGATTACAATTTTACTACCAAAGATGCCAAAACTGAAAGCCTGAGAGCTCAAGCTTTCAGGGAAACAAGGTCCCAGCCAACAATGGATGTTGGTGGTACTAGCCACATTTGGAGGCACTGTGGTCCATAGGACAACATTAGTTTCTCTCTTGCTGCAGTCAGGAATAAAAGTCTTAGGACCCCATTTGGGAACTAGCCACCCCACTTCTCCAAATTAGGAGTGACTGCACAGAAAGAAGTATCTACCCCCCTCCCCCCCAATCCATAGTAAACCCAGATACTTACATTATTGGTCAGAACTCTAGGACTTACCGGACATATGCCAAGAGCTCAACTTTGTAAAGGTACAGTCCAAACACTACATTGATTGGCTTGCCCATATGGGAATGTCATACTCTTGCCTCCAAAGCAAGCAAAACAGCCAGTTAACATACTAAGATAGCTGACTCAACACCAAAATATTGCCTACAAAAGTATATTGAACTAAATTGTTGTATTTTTCTTGTTTGATGAGCAAGAAAAAAAAAGAAATCTTTGAGAAAAAAAAAGTTTTTTTTTTATAAATTCCTTTTTGACTACTAAAAGGAAATCAATTGTTCGAAAAAGGAAAGAAGGGTATCATGAAATTCCCTTTGATCATCGAAAAACATTTAAAAAGAAAAAATTGAGGAAATGTTTCCAAGCATCTCTATTTGAAAGATTAAGAAACAAAATTATTAAAATCCTCTCGATTATTGAAAGAAAACGAAAAAGAAGAACTTATTCAAAACAAAAAAAAAAGATATTGAAGAAATTCCTTTTGACTATTGAAAAGAAAAGAAATTGTTTGAAAAAAGGGTATTGTAAAAATCCCCTTTTCATTATCAAAAACATTTAGAAAAAAAAACCTTCTATTAAAGGAATCAGAAAATCAAAAAATAATGAAATATTTAAAATTAAAATCATCAAAATTCTCTTATCATAGAAAAGAATGGAAAAATAAAGAAAATGTTATTATAGAAATTCCTTCAAGTATTGACAAAAGAAAATCTTTCTGAGAGAAAAATTAATATCTAAAATTTTCCAATGTAAAAGAAAGAAATTGGAAAAAATATGAAATCAGGAAAAAAGAAGAAGGAAAATTGTTGATACTACTCTGAACCTGAAACTTAAAAAGAAAGGTAATAAAACAAAATATCTATATTTATTTATACTGGTAAACTCATACAAAATCTAATTCTGTAAATTAACTGTCTCATCTCCACAAAATAACACTACTGATCAACCTTTGAATATACATAAAGGAACTAAACATTTTGATGAATATAACCAGAAAAGGATAAGAAACCACCTTTTAGGACCAAATCGCATGTTCTTTATCTCCATCAATTAAATTCATCAGAGCCGCAAGGGCAGTACTAGCAGTAACACCTTCTTAGAGTGTCCTAGATCTAGCCTCAGTTGAAAATATACCAAAAAGAACATAATTATATACTATTTTTTAAATTTATTTGCACAGCAGAGCAAAATTGTAAATTTATGGAACCAAAATTTTGGGGAAAAAAAATATATATTAGTTCCAAAGGTGATTACATCAACCAATGGACCAAAAACAAAAATGTAAATGTAGAAACTTATTCAAAAGGAGAAATCTATCAAAAAATGTCAAACTTGTCTGAGTACCATAAAAAAACAAAAATTAGGAATCCTTGAGGAACCAACATTGATTGACCTTACCAGAATTGAAAAAGAAAAGACCTGCTGAATGAAGTCTACAGTTGGCAAAGCCACTGGAATGAATTTAAAGAATCATGAAAAAAAAGTTTGCATGGCATTAAGCAGTGTCTATTATATCTCTTTTTACAAACACCTCGATCACTTTAGTAAAAGAATACAAAAAAAATAATGGCATCAGCAATGACATTGAGTTCAGAAGCAAAAGCCTATGGGAGTGTGACACAGACACCAGTCAGAAAATTTTTCAAATTTCACAAAAAAAAAACAACAACAAAACAATCGTCACACTACAAGAGGAATATTACTCCATCCTCACCATTCAGGAATAAGCAATTCCTAAATTATAAAACTCAATCCATTAAAACCGTTGATTTTCGAGCCTATAGGCAAACCTACTATCATATATCTTTGTGAAAATACAATCCTAACTAGGGAAAACCTATTCGGATGTACACCAAACATACTCCTTAGGTCAAATTAGGAGATTAAATTGAAAAAAAAAACAATCTGTTGTTGCATCCAATGACAAGGACATAATGTGTGAACACATCCCTATTCAAAATCATGCGAAAAGATCAGTAGTCAATTTTTACCAAACAATGAGCAGTTCCATCATAAATTACCAGATGTTACCAACCTACCCTACCACACCAGGTTCAGTATAATATCAACACTTAGAGAAAGTCTTATGTATAGTTTGTTACTACAAAAAATAACAACACCCCTGCTATAACAAACAACTTGATAACCAAGCTGGAAGAATTTACCACCAATGAGCAAAATCTTATGAGAAAAACAACACTCAAAGTATCAAAATTACTCAAAATTAGACACATCCTTGTATCTTAGTGAAACAAGACATTTATAATTGCCACCCACCAATTACCCCAAATGTGGACTCACCAAAATGTTTCCTACCAAATTTTACCCACTACAACATAATTAGGGTATTAACAACTGCATTAGTTAATTGAAGAATTACAATTTTCTAAAAAGAAATCTCACAATATGTCAATTTAGAAACAATCTGCTCAAATTTAGATCATAAGTAACATAAAGACACAAGTACTGAATTTACTTTCAAATCAAACCCAGAGAGTTTACCTCTCCATAAGACACCAAGCATCAGGTGTCAAACTTATTTTGAACACACACCAAAGGTATGAGTTTAACCATGCCACTAATGTGGACTCACCAAAATGTTTCCTACCAAATTTTACCCACTACAACATAATTAGGGTATTAACAACTGCATTAGTTAATTGAAGAATTACAATTTTCTAAAAACGAAATCTCACAATGTGTCAATTTAGAAACAATCTGCTCAAATTTAGATCATAAGTAACATAAAGACACAAGTACTGAATTTACTTTCAAATCAAACCCAGAGAGTTTACCTCTCCATAAGACACCAAGCATTAGGTGTCAAACTTATTTTGAACACACACCAAAGGTATGAGTTTAACCATGCCACTTATGTTATATTAAGGCCCTAGAATGGTCATATTACATACAGCCAATTTGAAACTTGTACTTCATGAATCTGAGGTATTCTCAAACTGTATCCATGAATGATTTTCATGCATGAGAAGATTCTCAAAACTGTATAATCAATTGTTTCCAACAATCAAGTATACATAAATATGCAACAGTACACCTTAAACTTAAGTTGTACAAAAACAGCAGTTGTATACTGACCAAAGGTTTATTATGGAAAATAAGCCATTCAATAAACCAAAATGGAATGATAAAATTAACTTATATCATGTAGAAAACATGCAAGGTTCCAACTTGTACACCAAAAAAAGAATATATAAGAAAGAAAGTAAGTGTACCTGTACATAATCATGTATGTGTACCAAGAAATTGTACAAATCTAAAGTATTATACATGAATGCAAGGTAGATAACTCAAGCAGTTCTTGTACCACATTAGCACTTGTATACTATACCAAGGTTTACTTAAGGAAACACAATTTAGGTAGGGTAGAGTGACCTTGAGTCGTCCAGGTACCTTGAGTCGGCCATATTGCTTGGTGTTGGGCCCAAAATGAAACTGTTAATGAATATATTAGTGGATTCTAAGCTATTTGCACTGGTGCTATATGGCAAGATATGCTATAAGCTATCTTAGCATCTTTTGGAATATAAGTCTAGTACATTCCAGGAGCTCTGGGTGACACTAGATTTTGTAAATTATTCTTGAAGTAAGATAAAGGTTTCCGATGATTTTCCAGCAACAAAATGATAGATTAGTGATAATGTGATATTGACCAAGCAACAGAGTTAAACCTAACTAAATTTGAAATAAAGCATTGCATTCATACTCTGCAAACATCATTTAACTTGAAATTATTCCTTTTATAGTGTTCAGTACAAAAGTCAACAATCTGCTGTGTCAAAGTTGACTCATGGTATGATAAGACTGACCCAAGGTGTCTTTGAGAAATACAGGTACCTTGAGTTGGCCACTTTACATGTACCTTGAGTCGGCCACTATTGCTTTTTGGTCAAAAATGAACTTAGTAGTTACCATTTCATTGGGTTCTAAGCTATTTATACAGCTAGAATATGTTGAGCTGTAGCACCTGCTATCTTTCCATCTTTGGGAAAGTGAATCTAGCACTATCCATTATTTTTCAACAAAATTAACCTTATTCTACCAATTAGGTAGAGGGGTCTTCTGATAGATTGACAGCCACTTTGAAATGATGGACAGCAGATAAATGGGGATAAGTTTGCTATAATTTATGTTCACCCAAGGAACAGTGTTAATCAGCATTGTAATTTGTAAAATCATTACAGAAACTGTCTGACCAAGGTCAGTCAGCTGGGAATAAACATTTTCCTTGTATTGCTTCAAAAGTACACTCTTTACTAGGAATTAGTTGAGTCATTTTATGATGTGGCTGACTCAAGGTACCACAGTGGCCGACTCATGGTACTGATGAAAGAAAATTCACATCTATTGAATAATGGGTGCTCAAAGAGCTCCATGACTATGGGTATGAAAGTTGTAACATTGCTGGATGGAAAGAGTAA
The DNA here is from genome assembly GCA_949317995.1 of Acholoe squamosa. NCBI lineage: Eukaryota > Metazoa > Annelida > Polychaeta > Phyllodocida > Polynoidae > Acholoe > Acholoe squamosa. Next base: position 13,113,246 of record OX439041.1, read on the forward strand.
GACATCTGGGTAATATTTATATCCATTTTTAGATGACCCCTGCAAGTTTTCCCACTATTACAAAGATCCTAGAATAACTAGTAGGTTGTAAAGAGGCCCAGGTGGACGACTCATGGTCACTTTACCCTAACCAAGAAATTGATAAAATGAAATGTGTATAATTGTCAATAGACCATTCTGGGTATTATTCATTATTTTACACATTTATAAAATACTTTGCCATATACGCTCAGGACCTGCTCACAAGCTCACAGCTCAATCCCCCCCCCAGTGTGTACAGTGAGCTGCTCTTAAGCGTTGGTTCCACAGCCATACAATCGGTCGGAATAGCCCTAATCCGACGATTTATAATATATCAAAAGTATAGAATAAAATCGGTCGGATTAGTGCTAATCCGACCGATTTATGCCTGTGGAACCAGCGCTTTACATCACCCATACCAGGATATTGTGAGAGCCGGACCCATCCTATTTCTGGGCACTGTCTCACTGGGAGTATCACAACATACCGACATACCTGTGGACGCATTTCTAGGATGCAGGGAAATTCCACAACCCCCTTCATCCTGATTGGTCCATCTATAAATAGAATCATTACCGGGTATGGCGACGCGTCAGATCTGATCAGACCCAACCAGATCTGACCAGATCTGACCTGTTCCTACCAGGACATTTCATCACCCTGTGAGCTGCTCACCTTAGTATATAAGACTGGTGAGCAGCCTCCAACATCATCTAGCAGATTTCATCAAGCTCCTGTGTTGCAATTGACTACCTGCATAAAGAAAACAAAAGTACATGCCCGTGAGTTAAAGTGAATGTGTGGGTAGTAGTTATTTCAAGTGGAACATGAATCAGGGGCATAGGAAAAGAGGCACCAGCCTCAATTATAAAGGAAGTTTATCTGGGTCCCTCAAAATTTGCAAAGTATTCAAAATAAGAAGTAAGAAAGTACGTCTGTGTTCCCTCTGACCACGACCACAAAAGCGCCCTCAGACCCCCTTGGTGAGCCCAAGTTACCAGTCTAGCCTCTGTTTGGGTTCCCACTCTTTTCTCAGTAACCAGATCTAGATCCACCCCATGCACACTGACAGATCCTCTGTCCCTGTGTCAAAATCTCTCACTGACTGAAATCAGGTCAGGGATGGTGGGTATAGAGAAAAGTGTAGGGAATAACAACCAGTGTTATTTCCAGGAAAACAAAATACTGTATTCGCTATGGTGTAGTGGGAATTGGTAGGGTGAGGGTAAGGAGTTATTGTTTGTTTTTAGGTATCCCCCAAAAGCAACTGAGTAGATTATTGTATGGACCTCCGGTCCATACGTGCCCTTCCCCTCTAATTTGTGGGGATATATCCATATCCCCATTAGCTTTTGTGGTTTCGACCCTTATGGCGTCTCATCAGGTGGATGTGACGGGAAAGTATGATATGTACAACCTGTTACATATTTGTTCGACGGTGTTATGCAACATCAATTCCCAGACTAGTGAGTGAGTGAGTAATAGATGTTTAACGCCATTTCGACAGCTAAGGTCATATTCATGGCGAGAACGACATTACACAATTTCACAGAGGAATGTGTCAGTGCCCGCACATATGTGCACCACACACATCCTGAGGGGATAGGAAAGAAGAGATATAGACCCTTTTAAGTGGGCTAGGGAAGCCCTCCCAGACTAGTCATTGATGAGTTGCATTTGAGGCATGATAATACTACTTTTATTATCTAATCTGTGGTACACGAGGGAAACTACCCCTGTGTGTAGATGCTGGTGTTGTCGGTCCCAGGGCACCAAGTCATGGCTGGATAAGTTGGAATCATGAAGAGTGTGTAGCTTTGGGAACGAGGATATGTCATCTAATTATCCATATTTGCCGTCCTTGGTATTCATCCCCCATGGGGAATGTGTGCGGAGTTTTTCTATCCAAGTATTCAAAATAAATTTAAATTAAACAAAAATAACTTTTCTACACAAATTCAAATGACCAATGCATGAGACCACTAATAAAAATTCCACTTATCTTAAAACAAGTCATCTAAATAATATTTTTGGGAAAGTTTTAGTTTAAATCAGTTTTATTATGGAATGATAACAAATTAATCTACTACATGAATATCAATTTGTAAATTGGGTAGAATGACTTCTATATAATAAACATCATTAGTGTATTACAAATTATTGGATAATAGATTGTTTTTGTGTGTCTTTGATACTAACAGTGAATGACAGCATTTGCTTGTCATATTGATTTTCATCCATATGTCGTTGCCTCAGTGCAACAATGTTGTATCTGCATATTTCAAGTTTTGCAGGAGACAAACATTGAGACAAACACATTCTATGATAGTATAGCTTAATAACAGGGTTAGTAAAAACCGTTTGATAGAGAGGGGGTTTGTCCCAGAAACATCATTATGGATGATGAAAAAATGCTGACAAACATTAAAAAACGTTTTATGGTAGCCAAATTTAAAAAAAAGAAAATCCAAATGTTCCCAAAATATTTGTATAGATGTGTACAGGCAAGGAGAAAGGGTGCTCCATGCTAGAAGTCAACTTTAAAATTCAGATCACTAGCTTTACAGTGATATATTGCATGAGAAGATACTCCTGTTAGTTTTGGAGGAATGGCTTGCTAAATATGGGTAGGTATAACCATTTTGTGAATGTCAATAAGCCATAAGTCCCATTGGTCATGAAATACATCTGTAATTAGCATAATTTATGCTAATCAGCTTAATAAGCATAAATTCTCATTCTTTTGCCCATAACTTTTGATGTAGAAATGGTATTTTCATTCTGTTTACACCATAGTGGACCTTATGAAATGTTCCTTCAAATGGGATCATCGATTTTCTTAATTAGAATGAAAATAATGTTTCCATGGCAACAGAAATCAACAAAAATGCCTATTTTGGCCCAAAAACATTCTTTTTAATGCCAAATATGGACCCTTTCCCCCAAAAATAGAATGTTTTATAAAAAATCATTGGACTGTCCATAAAAAAGTAGCCTATAGCAGTTTTAGGCATATCTTTCCTATTCTAGCCCATAGTAGTGCCCCCTGGTGGCTAAAACAGGTATTAAATCCTGCAGGAACCCTCATTTCTGCTTGCTGGCTCACAGATGTTCTTACATTCCCTGGCCTAAAATAGAACCCAAGATCTCTTGATATAGAGTCAAATGTGTTACTACTTAGACTATATGTTGATACTTCATTCATTACAAAGATATGCTTATAATCTAAGTGCTCAGGAAGTTATGAAAAAATCTGTCAACTTTTGGATATGAATATGGGGAATAATGTGACAAATTACTGCATAATCCTATATAATATTAAAGGTTCTGTATCTCAGAAAATATGAATGGGTCCCCCAGCGGCACTAGCTGACCCCTCCTTCCGCCCATAGTCCAAGGGAAATGAATCTGTTTACATGTGTTCAGTATGGACTATAGGTTGCAGTTATTATATGTACAAGTGACAAGTAATCAGGGATGGACTATAGTTTGGCATCATATAAATTTTGATGGCCATGCATCAACTCACCAACCTGAACCACTACATCCCAACTCACCAACCAGTACATCCCTTGAAGGACCACTAATGCATTAATGCATCATGCCCATCGGTCATCATGATGCTACATTCATGCATCATGACGACCATATGAGTTGATACACACACTGCAAAAGGGTCGGCATAATGCTCCAATTAAGTGTAGACTCTAATCCCACCTTACCAACCACTAAAATATAGAACCAGCCTGTACATAGCAGTGTGCGATGCCTACCCCGGTACTGCTGACTGTCCAGGATCACCTTGTGCTAAAACTCTAACCCACATTAACAATTACTAAAATAAACATGTATACATATAAACCCAGCCTGTAAAATAGCAGTGTATGACACCTACCAATGACTATCCAGGATAGCCTTGTGTTAATTACCTAAAACCCAAAACCACCAATCACTCTATATGTACCTGAAGTGACCTGGGATGTGTAAAAATAGACACCAGTAAACAGAACAATGGCTGTGTAGGTATTACCAGTCTGCAACATGTGTATTTGTAGCAGTAACTGCTCCCAATATAACAGTACTATGTGACTGGGCTCCTAATATGGGAATGACTTGCTTGTTTTCCATTCTTAGACTCCAATTAACCAATGCCATGTCACTTTGAACTCCTAATATGCACTTCATACATTTGTGCATCATGATGCCCAATGGACATGATGCATTAATGCATCAGAGGCCCTTGAAGGGTTAAGAGGTGTGTGTGGCCCTACTGTGGAGGAGGGGGTATGAGAGCTGTCAAAGTCTTGACCATTAGGGTGTGTTACAGTTAGGCCTCTGTGATGTCACAGGGTGGTTAGCTGCAGGCAGACATTGGCAACACATGGTTAGGTGACTACACCATGAGTAGAAGCTCCTCAATATATTAGAATATATTAGATATGGAATGCTCCTATGATTGATATGTAAATTATATGATTTAACATGTACAACAGGAGATTAAGATCTAATTGCAATGTTTGTATAGTTTTCAGGTAAGTGCATTCTAGTCATCTTACCCAAAGGTCAACTTAATGCATTGGTTTGTTTGCCCGAAAAGACCCATAAATATTAACAATCAGTAACTGTAACACATCCTATGAAGGGCCAAGTGGGGGGAGGGCGGGTCCTCTGTGTGTGTGTCTCAGTGCTATTGTCACATGACCAGTTCTGAAGGCCAGGTGTACGAGTCAAGCTGACCTGTTCACAGTTTGTTAGATGTGCTTGATACTACGGATAGCATTATTACATAGCTGTAATGGTTAAAGGCTATGGGCCGCAAAAACCAAAGAAAATCTAGGACTTTGCCAAGCATGTTGTAGAAATCAGTGATCATGGTCACTGAAAAACAATTATTCTTTGCTGGGTTTTCACTGGTGGATGTTCATTTCCTGCTTGGGATATCAGAAAAAAAACATTGGCAAATATGTGCATATATCATATACCATTTTATTATTCCATAAATCGTAACATATTGTTGTATTAATCAAAGAATACATAAGAAATTGATACATGTATTGGCTATAAGAGCTATAAGAGCGCTCAAACTTTCTATAAGAGCATTCATGCTTCACTGCACACCAGCTATATCAAATATACATAAGTTACATCACCAAAGAGACCGACCTCATGGTTCAGTGCACAAACTAATAACTTGTAAGTGAATGCAAACGGCCGTTAGGGGTGCCTGGGCACCGCTGACACCATCATCATCATCATCATCATCATCATCATCATCATCATCATCATCATCATCATCATCATCATCATCATCATCATCATCATCATCATCATCATCATCATCATCATCATCATCATCATCATCATCATCATCATCATCATCATCATCATCATCATCATCATCATCATCATCATCATCATCATCATCATCATCATCATCATCATCATCATCATCATCATCATCATCATCATCATCATCATCATCATTATTATTACCTCACAGGTGGAGTGGAACAGAACATTATACTTTATAAACAATTGTATATTTACTGTATGTGGAAATTACCTGCATATTAACATGTGTGTAACTGATATTCTTACATGTCTGCCTAAAGCTGAATAACCCAGTGCTAACTGGAAATACCACATTATAAGAGCTTGATGTACTTACACTATATACCACTAGTCATATGATATTTCTCATATGACAACTTGATCATGCACAATTACTAGTATGACACATACATATCAAATAACAATTTTAGAGAACATTTGAAAATTTTGAAAAAATCATATGGAGTAGAACGTGTTGTCCTCTTGAACCACTTAGTAGGATGTTACCCCCAGGTCTTCATTGGTCCAACTTCATGCACCTATAAAGACAAATGGTATATCCATTACTCACTAGGTTATGCCAAACCAAACAGAGGGAGATAGGTGTGGACATAGAGGGAGGTGAGAGTGGACACAGGGGGAGGTGGGTGTGGACACTGAGGGAGGTGGGTGTGGACATAATGGGGATGTGTAGGAAGATAGAGGGAGGTGGGTGTGGATAGAGAGGGATTTGGATGTGGACATAGAGGGATTTGGGTAGACCCAAAGGGAGGGCGGGTGTGGACTTAGAGGGAGGTGGGTGTGGACCCATAGGGAGGTGGGTGTAAACACAGAGGGAGGTGGGTGTGAACAAAGAGGGAATTGAGTGTTGACATAGAGGGAGGTGGGTGTGGACAATGAGGGAGGTGGCCGTGGACATAGGGGAGGTGGGTGTGAACACAGAGTGAGGTGTGTGCTGACATAGAGGAGGGGGGTTGTGGGCACAGAGGGAGGTGGGTGTGGACAAAGAGGCAAATGGATATGGACATAGAGGGAGATAAGAGTGGACACAAAAGGATGTGAGTGTGAACACAGAGGGATGTGAGTGTGGGCATAGAGGGAGGTGAGAGTGGAGAAAGAGTGAGGTGGTGTGGACACAGAGGGAGGTGAGAGTGGACACAGAGAGGGGTGGGTGTGGACATAGAGGGAGGTGAGAGTGGACAAAAAGGAGGTAGGTGTGGACAAAGAGGGAGGTGTATGTAGACATAGAGGGGGGGTGAGAGTGGACACAAAGGGAGGTAGGTGTGAACACAGAGGGAGGTGGGTGTTGACACAGAGGGAGGTGGGGTGTGGATAAAGAGGTAAGTGGGTATGGACACTGAGGGAGATGGGTGTGGACATAGAGGGAGGTGGGTGTGGACACAGAAGGAGGTGGGTGTGGACATAGAGGGAGGTGGGTGTTGACATAGAGGGAGTTTAGTGTGTACAAAGAGTGAGGTGTGTGTGGACAAAGAGGTCAATGGTTGTGGACAAAGAGGTAAGTGGGTGTGGACAAAGAGGTAAGTGGGTGTGGACATAGAAGGAGGTGGGTGTGGACATGGAGAGAGGTGGGTGTTGACATAGAGGGAGTTTAGTGTGTACAAAGAGTGAGGTATGTGTGGACAAAGAGGTCAGTGGTTGTGGACAAAGAGGTGAGTGGGTGTGGACAAAGAGGTAAGTGGGTGTGGACATAGAAGGAGGTGGGTGTGGACATGGAGGGAGGTGGGTGTGAACATAGAGGGAGGTGGGTGTAAACACAGAGGGAGGTGGGTGTGGACACAGAGAGCTTTGGTTGTGGACATAGTGGGGATGGGTAGGAAGATAGAGGGAGGGCAGGTCTGGACACAGAGGAAGATGCGTGTGGATACAGAGGGAGGTGGGTGTAGACACAGAGGAAAAAGGGTGTAGACATAGAGGGAGGTGAGTGTGGACACAGAAGGAGGTGGGTGTGAGTGAGTGAGTAATAGATGTTTACTGCCATTTCGACAGCTAAGGTCATATTTATGGCGAGAACATTACACAATTTCACAAAGGAATGTGTCAGTGCCCACACATATGTGCACCACACACATCCTGAGGGGATAGGAAAGATGAGAGTTAGACCCTTTTAAGTGGGCTAGGGAAGCCCGTTGAGGTGGGTGTAAACACAGACGGAAGTGCGTGTGACTACAGAGGGAACTGGGTGTTGACATAGAGAGAGGTGGGTGTGGACACAGAGGGTGGTGTGTGTGGACACAGAGGGAGATGGGTGTGGACATATAGGGAGTTAAGTGTGGACACAGAGAGAGGGGGGTGTGGACATAGAGGGAGGTGGGTGTGGACACAGAGGGAGGTGGGTGTGTATATAGAGGGAGGTGTGTGTGCACTTAGAGGGGATGTGGACATAGAGAGGATGTTGATGTGTGAGGGGGTGCATGTGGACATGAGGCATGTGAGTGTATGTGGATAAAAGGGAATGTATGTACATAGATGGATGTGAGTGTGGACACATATACAGACATGTAAATATACTGGGACAGAAGGGGAGTCTGACCATCAGTGTTGCAATCTACAACAACCCTGCATACAAGTAAAGTCATCTTCTGCTAGGTGCTTGTGTGAGTTACCCAAATTAGGCTAGCTGGGAATGGGTACACTGTATAAGAGGTAAGGTAATCAGTACACAATGTGGGCCAACTATGACCTGGATTGGGAAAGGGTCTGACTGCCTCTCACAATTAGTTGTATAGTAGTAGTATGCAGCTGCAATAAGGAGGGCTATTTCTGAACACAGCCAGTGTCCACACAATTACATGTATAGGTTTGCAATCATGCCTTCAGATGTACAATATCACATATTATTGCAAATAAAGATCCAGTCAAGTACTTAGGATTTCTTTTATGGATCATTGCAAATGCTGGTAAAGTGCTTGAATTAGCATTCATGAATATTGCACACAACAAGGTACAATGCCATTGGTAATATTGAGATACTAGTGCCATTTCCTATTTAGGATTGTAAGTGCCCTTATGAATAGAGCAGCAAGAAAATGGTGACCTTTGCATGTCATAATGAATAGAAAATGGTGAAAAATGACAAATTTATGCTTACCCACTGTTACCCTCAGTTTTTGGAGACAGATCTTGTGTGTAGGTGAGCCAAGTTGAAATGACAGCTGAGGTGGGGCAGTGTAGCCCAAACTGGTTGGTCCTGTTGGTGTTTGGGAGTGTTCAGTAGGTATCAGCAGGGGGTGAGGGGGCACAGGGGTGGTTCTATTTCCATCTGATATGTCATGTTCATTTTTCAAATCATACTCAAATATCTTCTCAACGGACACATGTCATAACATGGTATTTATGTGTTAATAGTCCATTAAATATCACATAGTTATAGTCCATTAAATATCACATAGTTCATCGTGAGTCTATACATGAGGTGTGATGGACCTAGGCATAAACCTGTAACAGTGTATTTTAATGGATGGAACTATGGCATGAATCCCATATGAAGGAAGTCTGGTGTAGATTTGAGATTTCCCCAAATATTTCCCCCCAAAAATGACACAAAAGACAGTCAGAAAAGTTGTCCATGTGAGTATCTTGATGCTCATTTTTGAGAAGATTAATTCTTGACACTCAGCAATGATTGCTGGTCTCATATGACCACTATGACCTGGATTTGGAAAGGGTCTGACTGCCTCTCACAATTAGTTGTATAGTAGTAGTATGCAGCTGCAATAAGGAGGGCTATTTCTGAACACAGCCAGTGTCCACACAATTACATGTATAGGTTTGCAATCATGCCTTCAGATGTACAATATCACATATTATTGCAAATAAAGATCCAGTCAAGTACTTAGGATTTCTTTTATGGATCATTGCAAATGCTGGTAAAGTGCTTGAATTAGCATTCATGAATATTGCACACAACAAGGTACAATGCCATTGGTAATATTGAGATACTAGTGCCATTTCCTATTTAGGATTGTAAGTGCCCTTATGAATAGAGCAGCAAGAAAATGGTGACCTTTGCATGTCATAATGAATAGAAAATGGTGAAAAATGACAAATTTATGCTTACCCACTGTTACCCTCAGTTTTTGGAGACAGGTCTTGTGTGTAGGTGAGCCAAGTTGAAATGACAGCTGAGGTGGGGCAGTGTAGCCCAAACTGGTTGGTCCTGTTGGTGTTTGGGAGTGTTCAGTAGGTATCAGCAGGGGGTGAGGGGGCACAGGGGTGGTTCTATTTCCATCTGATATGTCATGTTCATTTTTCAAATCATACTCAAATATCTTCTCAACGGACACATGTCATAACATGGTATTTATGTGTTAATAGTCCATTAAATATCACATAGTTATAGTCCATTAAATATCACATAGTTCATCGTGAGTCTATACATGAGGTGTGATGGACCTAGGCATAAACCTGTAACAGTGTATTTTTAATGGATGGAACTATGGCATGAATCCCATATGAAGGAAGTCTGGTGTAGATTTGAGATTTCCCCAAATATTTCCCCCCAAAAAAGACACAAAAGACAGTCAGAAAAGTTGTCCATGTGAGTATCTTGATGCTCATTTTTGAGAAGATTAATTCTTGACACTCAGCAATGATTGCTGGTCTCATATAAGTACCAGTGGTTAGGGGGGGCTGGAAGGTGTTAACTCTTCAGCACTAAAATTTCATAAGTACAACATGTACCTGTCTTGGATATGGACCAGGGGTAAAGACCAAACCAAATGTCTGGGTATTTATTTAGTACAGTGAATAAGGCACAGTGAGATTTTGGGCCCTTTTACAGGGTTAAGTAAACAGCACAGACAGTGTTAAATGATGCCAGTATATTTTTCATGGGAGGCTGAGTTTAGATATGCTTTTACATTCACCCACTTATGCCCCAGAAATCCCCCTCCCCATCTGACTAAAATGATCTGTTCTGTAAGTGTGTACCACAGGTGGTTTGTCTGCACCCTACCACCTTGACAGTCTACATTTAGCTGACTCTTTACTTAGTGCCCATAAACAACTTAGCATGCCCTATAATCATTGAGTGCCTATTTGACAGGCCTCTAAATGCTACCTAACTCTTTAAGGTCTGCTGATGCAGAAGTGTAACATGCCCATTGGCTGGCATGTTTTACCAATGAAGACTTGGGGAGTCTGCTTGCCAGCACTTCATTGGGGCATCATGCTGATCTTCCCAAAGCGTAAGCATGACACTTGAATGTAGCCCTGGCTGCATTAATGCATCATGACAACCAAAATGCATTAATGCATTAGGGTTAGCCCTTAAAGGGTTCAACTCTGTTCAAGACATGTCTAGCAAACATGCACATTTAGTGAGATATCAATAAGGGTCATAATTATTAGAACGGCAGACTGAGTGAGTAATAAATGTTAAACGCCAATTCGACAACTGAGGTCATATTCATGGTGAGAACTACATTACACATCTTCACAGATGAATGTGTCAGTGCCCACGCATATGTGCACCACACACATATTAGAACGGGACACATAATATTATGATTCAATCAACTTTATGTATCAATTTTGTCAGTAGCTTAAGTCAATCAATTTTCCTTTTTTTGGGGGGACAAGGCTCTCCCTCTTTTTTTCTGCCTCACTCTCTTTCTATTTTGCTCTCTTTCTCTCTCTTCCCTCCCTCTATTGCCTTCCTCTCTTTCTCCCTTTCCCCTCTCCCTTTCTCTCTCTCTCCTTTCCCTCTCCCTCTCTCTCTCTCTCTCTCTCTCTCTTTCTCTCTTTATATCTATCTCTCTTGCTCTCTCTGTGCCTCTCTTGCCCTCTCTTTATATCTATCTCACTCCCTCTCCCTGTTCTTTGGACCAAACCAGGATTCCATGCTCACACAGAGGCCCCTGGTGGACTGTGGCATCTTCACTTTATGCTGAAGAATCAGACTTATGTGTATAAATCTCACTAGAGGGCCCTGTTAAAAACTGGGGAATATCGGGGTAATTCACGGGATTGTAGGTACTATTCCCAGGATCTTCCCGAGAATATGTGCTCACAGATTCACCAGTCGGTCAAGGGTTCTATTCTTTAGATGGTGATCTTTAGGGCTGCTCATCCCACCACTCAGCCCATTTGTGATGCTTATCAGCCCAAGTTTAGTTAAGGCTCCCCTACTGATGGCCTATTAAGCTTTTGATAGGCCACCTTTTAAGGTTTTTAAGCTGTGAACATACAGCAACTTATAACCCTTGTTCTCTTGTAATATTGATATATTAGGACTTGTGTTATGTGAGGACCACTGATTTAACACCCACATCCCATTTACAAGTATGACTAAAACATACAAACTTAGACCAAGGCTTCAAAAGCAAGGACAAACCCTGCTGGCAATTATCAAACACTACCTCTTGATGTTAGGGGAAAAGACCAGCATAGTCTGTATCAGATTTGCCTGCCTCCTGCCCTTATGGTAGCTTGTTTTAAGGCCAGTCACTACTATTTGAAGGGCAGCAGTCGTAATTTGTTAAGAAATGGCCTCCTGATGTAGTGGTAAGTATGTCAGAATCATTTCATTAGATATAAAGTCTACCAAATAAACCCATCATGAAAATAGGCTGGTCTTTTCCTTTAACCCTCCTGCCTTCTGGCTTACATGTATAGCAGTTACTTAGCAAGGGTATTTATTAGCAATAACTTATTTCCATATATAAACCCAACACCATTGATAGATACATGATTGCTAAAGTAAACCATACATTGTCTGCATGATGCACCTATGCAGTGGTCTTGAGTTTGCTTTCCTCCATTACTGCTCTTGACATGTTTATGATATGCAACATGAAGTTATCTATTGGTATATATTACAAAGTAGGTACAATGGAACAAGAAACAGTTGAAGCTTCCTATAGGTCATAAAGCAAAAGAGAGGAATGAATTCAATATTTATCTTGGCACCTGCCACCATTTTTAATTCTTCACTAAAAGAATAAGTACTTATTCACTTTTGTATTTTCTTCTTATTACTGGTCTGAGGTGTATCAGTTACTAAAACCTTCATTTACTATGACTTTAGAAATAGCTGTTTTCCTATATGGAATCGGAACAGGTTTATCTGTATTTACCGCTATTTTACGAGCATGAACAGAGTTATACAGTGATCCAAATAGATTTAAACTGGGTGTTTTTTGGGGAAACTGTTTAAATGAAAAGCAATAATGTAAACCTTTCCATTATGGGATACCAACAATAGTTATCCATTATTTGTTAGACGTATGGATTCATATTGCTAAAAGTTGACAGGGTAGCAGCTTTACCACATATAGGACGCTCAGCATAAATAAAACGAACCCCCAAATAAAGGAAGAAAAACAAACAAAAAAACTAAAACAACAGAAACATATGGTTAATTTAAGAATATTACTTTTTCTGACAATAACTCATAACCGTATCTACTGATAACGATGTCCACATGTCGCGGAACGGTCGTCCACACACCTGCATGCAACTAGCTTAGTAGGTTGGGCATTCGGGACTAAGACAGCATGTATTCTGAACGGTTATGAGTTATTACTGTCAGGAACAGTAATATTCTTATATGAACACCTATGTTACTGTTGTTTTAGTTGTGTGGGTTTTTTTCTTCGTTCATTTCGGGGGGTTACATGAAAAAACTTTGAAAACGGTTCGATTGACATCTCTGATATCTGAAACGACAGTACTAACTATGGTGGACATCGAACACATGTATTACCACCTGGGCTAACCCAACAACTCAGTCAAATGAATGCTACATGCTGAAATGGGCACACTTATTTGAGGCCAACTGCACTTCATGGAATGTCCCAAAAGATGGGGTGAGCCTTATTGGTGGGGTAAAACTATGTACATCTGCATATCACCATAAAATTATGAATACTGGTAAAGTAAGACACATATCACACGGTCCAGTGATGCCAGTCCTTCCCTTTTTCTCTCCCAATTTTGGAAAAGGTACATTTGTCATATAATGGCATGCATCACGTACAGATGTAATTGATTATTGTATCTTGGGTGGTTTTTGTATGTATACAGTTTCATGCCATTATAGAATTGCTAGTACCTCAAGCTAGTGACTACAAAGAAGGTGTCTATGATTTATATTCTTTACAAGTGACAAGTAGCTAAACCAAATTCTTTCTTTCATATAGTCAACAGGGCCCTACTACCCCCTGGGCTGAAGCTATTTTGGGCTGCTCAAGGTGAGATAACCAAATGGCCAATGCCAAAATTCGATTTGCTGACAGGGCCTTTTGGATAGGGTGTTGATGAGGCCAGCATGTTTAGCTTATGTTGTCTCACTAACCCCTTATGAGGTCACATTAAAGCTGGTATAAAACCTGATATAGCTTTCAAAGAATTATATACCGCTTCCCCAGTCATAGGGTGCCATTTATTCTGGTGAGATGTGGTTCATTATGTACACATCATTGGACTCTAGTTTCAGCTGGTCTCTCCCCTTTGGTGAAAAGGGAAACCACTTGGTTAATTAGTTCTGGTCACAGCCACCTAGGCGCAGCACAGAGTGGTCTGCTCTGCTGTCAGCCATCCAAATCAAATGTACCACCACTATAGAAAATTCTGCTTTGTGGCTCCATCTGAGCCACTGTGCTGATGCAATAAAAACTGCTTGTTGACATGAATAAAATGATGGAAGTATTTTATTTTGACACATATATATGCTTGAATTTAGCATGGTTAGAATGCACTGAATAGATTGGGATTTTGCCAGGACACTTTCACAACTTGGGTGATGATAGATGTACAGAAAGTGGAAAACCTTTGTATTTGAGCTCTTGTGCCAGCTTTAAGCTACACCTGGACAGAGGAGCAGGCAGGTGTGGGGGGGGGGGGGCTTCCTAACACAACCCAACGCATCCCCCTCTCACCCACCGTAGAGCAGGCTACGACTGCACGGAGCACAGAGGGGTGGGGAATGTCCCCTTGGAGTATAGGGAGAGGGGGGGAGGGTCCAGGTTTGTGCTAGGACACCCCCTCCCCCCTCTGATCTTACACCCTCCCTCTCCCCATACTCCAAGCTAGGATACATGAGGAGTGGGTAGGCGGGAGAGATATCCTTACACTAGCCTGGGAAGCGATATTCGCACGGGTATCCCATGAGAATAACCCTCCTCGCACAGGATTTTCTGGTACACAGAAATTCTGGGAAATAGGACTCAATGAGAAGTTATGGGAAATGGGACTAGTTATTTGGGAAATGGGACTAATTATTTGGGAAACGGGACTAATGAATTGGGAAATGGGACATTTTTTAGCACAGGGATTAATATTCCATAAACAGGACAATGTCATCTACAATAGTACCATGGGATGAAGAAAGCCCCTGGAATTCGGGAAACAGGACATCCAGAATTAAGGGGAAATAAGGCACAATGATAAATTTGGTAAAAGGGACATTTGGTGTCCCGTGTCCTAGAAAATCTTATGCAAAAAAAAATGTTATTTTCCTGTGTACAAGATATCCTGGTGTAGTCCCGTTTCCAAGATATCATGGTTTTTGTCCTGTTTCTCACATGTCCCATTTCCAAGATTTCTTGGTTTTGTCCTGTTTCTCAGATGTGCCATTTCCTACACAATCTTGTGTGAATAAGAATCTTACTCGCACGAGATGCCCATGTTAGTATCATCGGCCCACTAGCCCCCAGGTCTTCAAAGCCCGAAATTTTACATTTTTCATTCAGATTCCCTATTTTTTCAAGGTAAAAAATTCGTTATAAACGAATTAACTGCATGTTATCGTTATAATGGGATTTATTTACTACAAAAATGTGTAAATTGGTTATAAGGAATTTGTTCGTTATAAAATAGATTCGTTATTTCAGTATTTATGATAAAGGAATTTGTCTGTATATCTTCTTGAGCGTTCCAGTAAAACTGCTTACTGTGTCCCCTTGAACACAACTCAAACATTTAAACACAGTTGCCATTCAAACTTTGCCATGAATCAGGTACATACAAATAAATTTCTTCACTTGTTCAAATGGCTAGAGAGTACCCCAACCAGCACACCCACATTGATCCCAGCCTGGATTCCTTTGAGCTTTTTGGGTTAACCCAGATTGGCTAAAGCGATAAATGTCAGGGCTTCCAACTGGAGTCCAAGAGGGCTAGCCCAGGAACTTTCTACCTTTTTACATTGGAAATATGACAGACCATCCTTATTTGTCATTTTATCATGAATGTTTATTGATAAAAAGATTTCAAGTTTTCTGGCTTGAGCCCACATGTTAATCCCATGTTTGCACTTGCCCGGTGTGCCCAGGTGAAATACAGGTAAATCTTGATGTTTATGATAAATAAATTAACATGATGATGCAATATTCACAAATGTCAATTAAAGATGCATTGTGATATTTCCAATTTAAAAGAAGAAGAAACGTGATTTGGGGCTGCCCAACCTTGGCCCCGCCTGACAGCTCAGACATTTACAAGCTTTAACTCATCTTGGCTACTTGGCGACTTCCAGGCACATAGCCTATAAGACAAATAGCCTTAAGTCTTACAGCCCTACGTCACATGGCCGAAAAATAAATGGCCGAAAAGATCGATGGCCGAAATGTCATTTAGCCGAAATTCAACTTGGCCGAAATTTTTCATAAATAGTCTACCATAAGAACAAAATATGTCACCGTACCACACCACGGAACGGTGTGGTATGGTGTGGTATTGTGTGGTATGGTGTGGTATTGTGTGGTATTGTGTGGTATTGTGTGGTATGGTGTGGTATGGTGTGGTATTGTGTGGTATGGTGTGGTATGGTGTGGTATTGTGTGGTATGGTGTGGTATTGTATGGTATGGTGTGGTATGGTGTGGTATTGTGTGGTATTGTGTGGTATGGTGTGGTATGGTGTGGTATGGTGTGGTATGGTGTGGTATGGTGTGGTATTGTGTGGTATGGTGTGGTATGGTGTTGTATGGTGTGGTATGGTGTGGTATTGTGTGGTGTGGTGTGGTATGGTGTGGTGTGGTATGGTGTGGTATTGTGTGGTATTGTGTGGTTTGGTGTGGTATGGTGTGGTATTTTGTGGTATTGTGTGGTTTGGTGTGGTATGGTGTGGTATTGTGTGGTATGGTGTGGTATGGTGTGGTATGGTGTGGTATGGTGTGGTATGGTGTGGTATGGTGTGGTATGGTGTGGTATGGTGTGGTGTGGTGTGGTATGGTGGGGTATGGTGTGGTATGGTGTGGTATGGTGTGGTATGGTGTGGTATTGTGTGGTATGGTGTGGTATTGTATGGTATGGTGTGGTATGGTGTGGTATTGTGTGGTATTGTGTGGTATGGTGTGGTATGGTGTGGTATGGTGTGGTATTGTGTGGTATGGTGTGGTATGGTGTGGTATGGTGTGGTATGGTGTGGTATTGTGTGGTATTGTGTGGTATGGTGTGGTATGGTATGGTATGGTATGGTGTGGTATGGTGTGGTATGGTGTGGTATTGTGTGGTATTGTGTGGTATGGTGTGGTATGGTGTGGTATGGTGTGGTATGGTGTGGTATGGTGTGGTATGGTGTGGTATGGTGTGGTATGGTGTGGTATGGTGTGGTATTGTGTGGTATGGTGTGGTATTGTGTGGTGTGGTGTGGTATGGTGTGGTATTGTGTGGTATTGTGTGGTATTGTGTGGTATGGTGTGGTATTGTGTGGTATTGTGTGGTTTGGTGTTGTATGGTGTCGTATTGTGCGGTATGGTAGGGTGTGGTATGGTGTGGTATGGTGTGGTATGGTGTGGTATGGTATGGTGTGGTATGGTGTGGTATGGTGTGGTATGGTGTTGTATGGTGTGGTATGAGTGTGGTATGAGTGTGGTATGAGTGTGGTATGGTGTGGTATGGAGGGTAGAACACTATTTCGGCCATGTGTCTTTTTGGCCATGTGTCGTTTCAGCCATATCTCATTTCGGCCAAGTGTCTTTTCGGCTATTTTATTTTTGGCTATGAGACGTGGGGCTAAATGTCTGGGGGCTGTTTGTCTTTAGGGCCATAAACCAGGGAACCCTACTTGGCTAACACAGAAGTCCAATGGGATCACATTTAGTGCCCATGTATGCATGCTGGCTGGGTACAGTGAATGTTGATATAGTTCTTAGTACTCACAAGAGGATAGCCTGTACCAGCGTGTTACAGGATCTGGCTCTATTTTATTGTTTATATGTTAACATTAGGCAGTGGTAGCTTGGCTGAGTTACAACATTGCTGACCATGCAGTTATTGTCTAAGTGAAAGATATTTAATACCTGCCAAATGCCACAACTTCCATTGGAGTCACTCGGGAAAAGGCCTACTATATTGCCCTCTGGATACTGTGTATCAACAAAAGCAATGTATTGCAAGGACTCTGATGCTGTCAAACGTATTATGAGCTTGTCTTGCCCTTACCAGATCATGGATGAGGGTAAAAAAAATCAAGCTAAAACCTGACTGGGCGAAAAATGCTGAGGGAGTGATGCATAGGGTGCTGAAGGCAAAATTCTCTAAACCTCCACTACTAGACCACCTACGATCCTTTGAAGGTAAAGAACTCTATGAGGCCAGTTTCAACCCAACCTGGGGGGTCAGGATGCACCTAGGACAGGCAGACATGTGTATACGAGGCAGCACAAAGGGAGAGAACCTCCATGGTTACACCCTGATGAAAGTAAGAGATGAACTTTTACGATTTGAAGATGATGAGCAAGAAAATGAGGTAAATGATGTGGCAGGTCAACTCCAGAGGAAACCCCAAGAAGGTATAGAAGACCCAAAAAAAGACGAAGTTGCTGGCGGTGGCCAAGAAAATCAAGAAGCATCAAGAAGCTAATCTTGACAAACAATGAACTCATGTCCCCTACCAGTAGTCTAAGGTGTATGTACAAGATACTGGAACATACATAATATATAATAACTAAGGTTTAACCAATAGCAAAGTGGTTAATCAATGTATCATGTATGTGCTTATTTATATCCCCATACTGTCTATTATCGACTTCATATAGGGTATAGCATGATCGGCCATAAGAGTCAAAGATTATGCTAGGGGGCTTTTTTTGACATTTTCCATATTGATTTTTTGCTAAGATGGGCCTCAGCCTACGCACTGTACTTGCATTGTCACATATTGTATGTTAGCTAACAACAGAATTAATTTCAGGAGAGGTTTCTCTACTGTCCACTTGAATGCTCGGAGTGTAAGAAATAAAATGTCTAATAATAGAGCAGAATTAGAAAATAAAGACATAGATATTATCTTATTCTCTGAGACATGGTTAAATGATAGTGATGATTCAGGCTTATATACTTTTCCAAGATACAAAATGTTTCGCCAAGACAGATTGAGTATTTATAGAGGAGGGGGATTATGTGCACATGTAGACAAGGAAGTGTCTTGCTCTGTGGAATCCTTTAAGCATTTAAATAGATGTAACACTGATATAGAGGTACAATGGCTTCAGTCTGTAAAAGGCATGAACAAAAAAATGTTAATATGTAATGTCTACCATCCTCCCAATGGTTCTCTGGTCAATTTCTGTAACACATTCAAAGCTTTGCTACTTCAAGTTGACCCTATCGATCACTTTGATATATTTATAATTGGAGACTTTAATGTTGATGTCCTGATAAATTCCAATGATAAAAGAATGTTATATGAAACAATGGATCAATTTCACTTAGTCCAGCTAGTAAAAAAGGTCACGTCTACAACAGGCTCAAATACTTGTATAGATTTAATTTTCTCTAACTGTGACTGTATTATTTCATCTGGACCCTTGAATATTCATGTAAGTGATCATCTACCTATACATTTTACTAAGCACCAGGTTAAAATAAAGAAAAAATATAGGACTTTTTTAGGAAGATCATACAAACATTTTGACATGGAAAAATATTTACAACAGGTACAAAATCATAATTGGGATTTATTCGATGCATGTTTGAACCCTACAGAAGCATGGGCTATATTTGAAAATATTCTAAAAAGGTATCTAGATGTACAATGTCCTGTCAGAAGTTTCAAGGTTCTTGACAAGCCAAAACCATGGATGACTAACTATTTACTTGAGAGGATAAATGATAAAAATGCTTTACTGTTGGAAGCCCGTAGAGCACAGAGTGTTATAGTTTGGCATAGAGCTAGGACACTACGTAACATTGTAAATGATGAAGTTGAAAAGGCTAGAGATAATTATTATTGTGATTTATCCGAAGTATTTGCTAATGATTCCAAGAAATTCTGGACAGTTGTAAAAGATATTATGCCTAATAGTAAATCTGGGTCAAAGCAAATAAATTTGGTCGACAATGATGGTAATGCTATACAAATGGAAAACACGGCTGAATATATAAATTCGTTCTTTGCTGAGATTGGTCCAAGGTTGGCTGAAGGTTATAATGATGATTTCCAATTTTTTGGTAGCCGCTGCACCATTGATATGCCAGATTTTAACTTCACTGATGACCAGATCATTCAGAGCCTTAAGGATATTGATACTTCCAAATCCTCAGCCATTGAATATTTACCTACAAATATTTTTAAAGCTGCTGCTCTTAGAGTTCCCCAGAAATTTATAAAAATAATTACACTTTGCATTAATACCGGTACTATACCTGATGTATGGAAAATTGCGACTGTTACTCCCCTACCCAAGGGAGGGGATGTGACCAATGTTTCTAACTATAGACGAATAAGTGTTCTTCCGCTACCTGGCAAAATTTTAGAGAGACTGATCCACACAGCTATATCCCTGCACCTGGAGAAATATAACATTTTGACAAAACATCAAGGCGGGTATAAAAAAAAGAAATCAACACTTGACACCATTTCTAAATTAGTATATCACATACTAAGTAACAGAAATAAGGGCAATATTACCTTAGCAGCTTTTATTGACATAAAGAAGGCATTTGACTCAGTCAACTACATGATTTTACTCAAAAAGTTAGAACTTTATGGAATTCGAAATAGAAATTTAACACTCATAGAAAATTATTTGTCTAGGCGCCAGCAATGTTCAATAGCCAACCATATAAGATCCAATAGAGCAAACCTAACGTGTGGAGTCCCACAGGGTTCCATTTTGGGCCCATTGTTCTTTCTACTTTATATTAATGATTGTATTAAAACTACTGATGTACACGAAACTCTACTCTTTGCTGATGATTCTGTGCTGTTTGTCTCTGGGAAGTCTCTGGATAACATATCACGTACTATGACTATGGCATTGGAGAAATTTTATCAATGGACCACAATAAATAAATTGACCATGAATGAATCTAAGACAAAAATTATGTTATTTGCCTCGTCACAAAAGATTAACAAACTCCCAAAGCCCAAAATTAAATTAAATGGTAAGGTACTAACAAATGTCATATCATACAAGTATCTAGGGGTTACTCTGGATCAAGAGCTCAACTTTAATTTGTATGTTAATGCCATTATTAGTAGTGTGAGATATAAGTCGCTATTGTTATACAAAATAAGAAAGTGTTTGTCAGAAAGAGCTAGACTCAGAATTTATAAAACCCACATTGTACCTATCATCGATTATTGTGATATTCTGTATCATGGAGCTAAAGACTCTTTATTGAATGAACTCCAAAGGCTACAAAACAATTGCATTAAGACATGTCTGGGTGTAAATATTTTAACACCAACAGGTTATATTCATAATGTCACATCACTCCCCTACCTGATTGATAGAAGATTATATCATTCAAAAATTTTGGCATTTAAGAGATCTCATAATCCAGCATATTTGACAGACAAAATTCGAGTAACCAGATTCTCTTCAGCACCTGTTTTAAAATATGATCATATTAAACTAGTGTCTTATTCTCATAGCCCTGAGGTATTCTGTGGGCAGACTTGGAATGCCTTGTCTCCTGAATTAAGAAATATAGTTGACATTGAATCATTTAAAGATAAGATGAAGACTGTGATGTTAGAGAGTGTGGGCAAAAGAAATATCGTGCCCTATGATTGATGTAAGGGTTTTATATTTTGGGTTTTTTTTTTTAAAAAAAAAAAAAGGATAAAGGGAACTAAAAGAGAATTAAATTATGAATTACTTCTGTCATACTTGCTAAAAAGTGATTGTTATTGCTACATACTTTTATAATGATGATTATATTTTCATGTTAACGTCGTAATAACAGTTACTGATGGCACTAACATTAACTTATCAGCCACTAGGATAGGTCTTCCTCTCCTGATGACCCGACGACGAAGAAATAATATGTATATATGAATGATATTATATATTGTTCTTGAGAGAGACGACTAGGAATACAAGATGTATTGTTGACATGTTGATATTGGCTGAATAAAGTTTAAAGTTCGTTCAAAAAAAAAAAAAGGACAGAGAGCACCATAGGAGCAGGGAATTACATTTTGCTTGCATTCTTTTTACATTTGACATTATTGTGGAGTTGAAGGAGCGGTTGGAGAAATTAGAGCGGCATCATTTGGTTAATCACTATATAGGTTAATCCTTATTATCTAAGTTCAACTTGCTCCTTTAAAAAATTAACATAGACTTAAGTATTCATATATGTGTATTTTACTTTCAGAAAAACATTGAGAGCACATTCTCCTACACTACAATGCCTTTCATAAATGTAACCCCAGTCAAAAGGATTGATTCTGGGAACTGTGTGTCCACTCTTGAAGATCAAATGCACACCAGCTCTGATATAAAAAGTGGATATAACAATAATGACGGCAGCACCAGACAGTGTCAGACCTTGTATAATGCTTTACGTCCAATGCTGCTCACTATGAAAGTATGCAGGATGTATCCACTGAAGGACACCGCAGCTGGAGACGGCTGCTGGAGTAAACTCATGTGGCTGTATTCTGGATTCATGTCACTTTTAATATGGGCATTTACATGTGTCATTATGTCGACTATAAGCTTCAATGTTAGTCTTGACAGACTCATCTATCAATTAATCCTAATGGTGATGCGCCTATATACGTCATGTCAAGGCACTGCCATACTACTGATGAGCTACAGGATGAAAGGATGGAGAGCACTGTTCACCACATACAAGCATGCACAGGAAGGTGAGTGGCCTGCAAATGGTCATTCTCACCTACAAAAGTGCATTCACTTCTTCCTCGGATTTTATTGGTGCTTCATGTTAATTTTTACAGGCATGAACATTTACAACTCCTTCTGGACGGAAAGACATATAGACGTTTACCCGTCTTACAATCCAAGTTCTTACAATTTAGCATTGAGATGTTACAATGTAATGGAATACACAATTTTGAGCATCTACTCAGTTTTTCCCATAACTATACTGTTTGCTACACTTGGAACATGTGCCTGGGTGCACAACGAGGTGAGGCACATAGACATTCATTCTGCTAACATTATTTCATGCATTATGATTATTATGTACCATTACATTGTATTCAGAGTACTTACGTTTAATCTATTGCTGCTTTGTACTCACCTTTCTGGGAGGTAGATAGTGCCCTTAAAAGTTAGAAAATAATGGTTTTTAACTCAAATTTGTGTTGCAATATAATTAACAAACAAGCTATATAATTATATGCTAACTAAAGCTAAAATCTGCACTCCCAAAAAGTTAGAAAAATAATGGCCTTTAACTCAAATTTGTGCTGCAATATTATTAACACACAAGCCATAATCTAAACAAAGCTGAAATCTGCATTTCTCAAGGCACATGGTTCCTTAGATGTCCTTGTGGATTTCATTGTGTCGGATGTCACAGATTCATTCAATGTCCAGGTATGTTTAGCCTACATGCTTAAATCTACATAAGAAAAGGGATGATCTGTAACTGTTGTATAGGAGGACGTATGACTACATATATATGTGTTCACTTGCTGATTATCTATCACATAAAATAATCCACAGAACATGAAAAAATAAGTGTGTTAAGGATTTTGTAGATTTTGTTTCTTAATCAGATCAAAGTTCAATGAAATACCAAAACATTGAGTTTTGGAAGCTATGAAATGACATAACTCGCTTTCCTCTTCCATTAGATGCAAATGTTCCTATCCAAGCTGACAGGGACCTACATAGGGATTACAGCAATGGGGATGTTTGTTGTTGACAAAAATGCAGTTCTGACAGTAAGTATAGACTCTGTAGAAAGATCTCTAGATCAAAGGTCATAAGAAAGTGTTCAATAGTCGAATGGTTTAGGGTTTGTTATTATATATAACAGCAAAAGCTGTTACAGTACATTCATTACAGTGTTTGGCTAATTAGGCTTTGTTGACAGGCCACAGGGCCAATTTTCCTTACTAAGATTTTATAAGCTGGCGATAGCTGTATCAAATGAGGTTTTCATCACCAGTATTTATAATCGAATGGAAACTGTTTTCAAATTTTTTATTACAGGTAGTTGGAATGCTGGTATCCTACGCCATTGTGCTCCTGGAGTTCAGACCCACTACACCGATATGTGCCTGTTCATGTGAGTTCACTAACTTCACTCTGCTTTCTTAAGAATAATGAATAATTGAACTATGAGAGACATTACCATTGAAGAGCAGTACACTGATTGACCTGCATTATTGATCCCCTTACCACGTTCTTGGTCACTTTATGAGTTTGCACAGTGGTTTGTTCTGGTCAATAAGTCCCAACAAAGTGAACAACTGACAACTTCATTCTAGACATAATTATTCATT
This sequence comes from Acholoe squamosa, assembly GCA_949317995.1. Classification (NCBI taxonomy): domain Eukaryota; kingdom Metazoa; phylum Annelida; class Polychaeta; order Phyllodocida; family Polynoidae; genus Acholoe; species Acholoe squamosa. Next base: position 13,137,276 of record OX439041.1, read on the forward strand.
TCCTGACATATTATGTACCTTGAGTGGATTTAATTGATTTTGAGTGAAATGACCTTATTATTAACTATGGCAAACATTGTGTATTTTACTGTGTTAGACCAATGTTAGACTGTTTACATTGAGCTTCCATACACTGTCAGTGCTAGCACAGATCTATAGGTGATCTTCCATAGGACATTATTTGTGTGTTAACTCTTCTATCACTACACTGAAAAAAGTCTTCCTGACAAAGTGATATGTATACCCATGTCAACTTGATTTGACACAGAGAGCACATGTCATTGGGACATGTGCACATATGTCACCATGACAATTGTACCACACAGGAATCCTCATATGATTTGACATGCCTTAAAATGCCATGTCATCTGTGAGTTGACTAGGGTCACGGCCATGTCGATGGTTTACCAACACTTGAGACATTTGATGTATCTGTGTCATTTTGTTTTCATTAAGAATAGATCAGTAAGGTATGTAAATACTATCAACGAATGGTAGTGAATTCTATTTCATTGTTAAATTTGCGTTTGTTATTGAATATCGTAATAAACACCCACAATCCTGAATTCTTCAACTGGAGAGGTTAGACACCTTGTGTGTGGGTCAGTGAAAATCTCAAAAGATGCTAACCCACAGTCTATAATCTCAGTATCTTCATTACATGGAGACAGATGGCATTGCCATGCACGTCCATGCCCTTGTCTTATGGACTGCATAGAGGTCCTCATTCAAGTAAAAGTTTTGTAGATAGGAAAAAGTGCCTTAGTGTTGCAGTTGACTATGATATCCCCTGCCTTCTATTATAGGCCTGCCTTGATTGAACCATTGGTACATAGCTATTGACTGCTCTTGACCCTTACATAATTGTCTCAGAGTATTACCTAGCACTCAGGTGAATGGATCAGAAATAATTATGTGATGTGTCTTCATTACGCATGTCAAGTGGAGTTGACGAACCAAATATGAGAGCGTCAACCTCATTCGACATGCCTTCATACATGTCATGTGGGAGACAAATTGTGACCTGTGCAGTATGCATCAAAGTGATCAGTGTTCTTCTCTCTTTGTACCCCTGTCCCATTTATCTATAAAGCACATCTGTTGGCATGAGTCAAATAAAAGACTGATCAAGCGTAAATTTATGTTGATTAAAGTGAAGTATTGATTCCTGAGTATCAATTGCTGTTATGAGTAAAACTTTATGAATTGACCCAATGCATTTAAGATGCATGATAAAGGACAATCCACAGGAGGATAATTCATGATGCCTGTGTGTAAGCAAAGGATAATTACACGAGGGCGCAGCCTGAGTGTAATTATCCTTTGCTAACACACACAAGTCATGAATTATCCATTAACTACTTATTTTATTACTCGATATCAATAGATAATCAATAGAATATCCATAAATTCAAGTTGAAAACAAAAATTGTTCCCCCTCCCAAGGACTCGAACCCTGCCATAGTGTGTGTACACTAGGACTCGTCCCACCAACACCTGTGCCAGACCACGATAAAGATGAACCAGGCTGGGGCTTGAACGCCTACACCTAGGGTTTGGAGTGCTACTTGCTAGCCACTATACTATCGGCACACATACCTCGGTGCCCGGCAGTAGTTGGTTTGGTTTGAATGCATCCAGCAGTACCGTATATCCTCGTGTTAAGGCCTGGTCAATTTGCCACTTAGTAAGGAGGTTTAGGTAGTAGACAGTACTAATACAAGCCTGGGCGTATAAAGGGGGAAATATGGTATGTAGCTATGGGACAGGCAGCTCTGACCACTGTGGTGCAATCCTAACTTAATTCTACTGCTGCTATTCTCGTCAGTCCCTGTGCCGCACTGCTCTACCCTGGCAATGAAAATTTTGTAGGTTTTAACATGTAACATATGACATGTAAGGACATGTAAGAAAGCATGTTATCCATGTATGGAGGCATGTTATCCATGGATAACATGCCTCCTTACATGGATAACCACATGCCTTACAAAAGTCATGATGCATGCATCATGGTGTGCAATATCGACAGGTATGTGCATGGGAATATCCAGAAAAATCACAGAAGTTGTGTAATAAGAAAGTAATATATAATGATTAGACTTGAACTAGTTGGCTTCAGGGGGTGAAAAGCCATGAAGCCAACGAGTTCAAGTCTAATCATTACATATTGTATATATAACATGGTTTCCACCATTAATTCTAATTATTTACCTTTAAAATTGATAGAATCCATTGTTTTCTTTTGTGAGTCGACAAGACGGCCCTCCCCCTTCTTGGTTTCATGTTAACGTATGGTTAAGCTGGTGACCTCCTGCAACTCCCATTCTCGTAGGCCTACTACCGCAAATACGTTGAGACAGAGCTGCGCCAGTCTATAGCCTGTACACTCCAGGCGGTGCCACAGGTACTATTGACAGAATGGCAAACACGCACGGCCAGTCACTCGCTTAGAAAGTTTAATCTTTTTTTATATCAAATACTGCCATAATATCAAGGAATCTAGTCAACAGGCAGGTAGAATATGGTTTCCAAAGCATGTCGTCACATTTCATACATAAGCTTCAAAAATGGAGGATTTACTTTTGTGTCAACTCGTTGTCAAGGTATGTCTGGTCCGCTGTGCATCCGCTGTCAATTTTAGGTTCTTATATCGCCAGATATCATAACTCATATTATCCATTTTAGGAACTGAAATCAGAATCAGTGCCTTAACTCGATAACCTTGTTATATTAAGAGAGTACAAGAATTCAGCCTACGGCCACTTGTTACTATATCCTACGATACACTGAATTCGGTGCCCGTTAGCCCATTCCTTACTGTCTTTATTACACGATTAATCAATAAATAATCAATAGAATATCAATAAAAACAAGTTTGTATAATACACCTCGTCGCCCGGCAGCGGACAGCGACAACGCACATGGCGAAAAAATATGCGCCCGGACCGGGGCTCGATCCATGTACCTCTGACGGCTGAGGGCGCCGTGCTAACCGCTAGACCACCGTGTCTCCTTCTTCAGCGGCCGTCTTGGCTTGGATTGATTTGAATGCGTCCTTTGGTTATGTATACACGATCAGTAAACACGCCTCGGCACCCGGCTAGGCCTCCTTTGTTTGGTTTAGTTCTAGCCAACCACCTCTCGTCAGTCCCCGTGGCGCAGTGCATAGGGAGTTGGATTTGGGATGTGAGACTGCAGGTTCGATCCCTACCATGGCCTGGAATATTTCGTGGGTTTTAACATGTAACATATGACATGTAAGGTGTGCTGATATCCATGGATATCAGGCACTAGTGCCTGTTATCCATGGATATCAGGCACACCTTACAAAAGTCATGATGCATGCATCAGGGTGTGCAATATCGACAGGTATCAGAACGGGAATATCCAGAAAAAGCACCCAAAATCACAGAGGTCGTGTAATAATCTGTACTAATGCACCCTAAGTGAATGTACACAAATTAACATTAGGCTGCGAATGATGTTATTAAAATATCTCACCTACAGAAACTTTATAATAAACACATGTTAAGTAAAAGCACCAGCTGCTGAGCTTGTTCAAACTGTGAGAAAGTCCTAAGTGAATGTACACAATGCTGTAAATGATGTTATTGTAGACAGCACACATGTTCCAATGGCGAGGACTCATTACATTGAAGCCTACCTATAGTAGGTAGTCCAATTGTGCGTTCGATTCTCGTCTCTCTATGTGTTACAGTGCTAATGTTCCCAAGAATTATATATGCCCTAGACTGTCCCACATGGATAAATGGTAAAAAATATTATACTAGTAGTAGAAGAGGGGATTAAGGTATAACTAGCAAACTATTATAGGCCACCACTATTCAACCGTTATCAAGAGATAGGCCAGCCACTATAATCATCAATATAAGAAGCTGTTATATATCAATATGCATGGGCAAATTTGTAGGCAAGGGGTGTATAAAATTTGTGGTGGTATTTGCAAAATATTTAAGTTCATGACACATAGTGGTGCTATAGAACTATAGCATTGTTAGGTGATCAGGGATATTAATGGTATATGTATGCAGTAGGGGCAGCAAAAAATGATAATAAATCAACCAAACAAGACGGAAATGAATGAATTACAGACGTGGATTGCGCTAGATGTCATCTATTCCACACAATTGTCACAATGCATTCAGTGAATTATTTTGAATTACGTTATCCTATCGACCTATAGAGCACTAAGCTAAAGGTTATGGGTAGTTTACAGTCTCAAATAACAGCCGCGGATTGAACAGTTTGAATCACTCACAAAAGTTGGATGTCACTTTCATAATTATGATTATGGACTCTGCATCTTATCACAAGGCTGAACAGCATCAGAGCAATATCTGCAAGCAGGAGAATTCGGATATTCTGACATATATTTTGCTAGGGTACTTGTTAAATGTTATATAACAAAATATATTTTTGATATTTTCCTCTTTAATTATGTATTTTATAAATGTCACCCCAGTCCGAAGGATTGACCCTGAGAACAATGGCTCTCACGATGAAGTCTGAAACTGGTATGTTTTTGTAGAGCGGCTTGTGACTGAGGTGGCCTGGACTCTATGTAAGAGTCTCATTCCAGGTGACCTGGGGTGTTAATTACAGGTGTAGGTGGAATTTCACCTGGTAGACCAGCACGTCTTAAGGCTGGGAAATCAGCTGATGAAAATCCACTGGTGTGCTGGTATTTGTTACAGAAGGGTTCTCAATGATGGTAGATGAGAAAGTAGTTCTGTTCCTACTTATAGCAGATGGCTTGGGTGTTAGGAGGGATGCTGGTAATACAGGATGCTGGTGGCTGGTAGGGCATGGCTCGCCCTGGGAATGTAATGGCACGTTCGCAAAAAGGCTCTTTAGGCATTGTGTCAATATTACCCATGGCTCATGAGAGGTGAAAACAATTGGATTTTACAGAAGGAGTTCTCCACCAATGTGAACGGACTGTTACATGTCCTGAAGTGAGGTAACAAGGATTCTAGAGAGTTCAGTTGATAATCCAGTTTATTGCAAATTGGTACAGAGTAGTCATTAGATCTATAGTAATAATGCTCTACTCACCAGTCTGACCAAGCTGTTCCCTGGAGCTTAATGGCTGATTTTATTTTGTAGTCAGGGGGTCGTTTATGATGCACTAATGCATATTCACACTATCACTGAGAATCTATATTGAAACAGTCTGATTTAAATTTTCGAAAATATCCAAAATGAAGTGCATTTAAAAGTTATTCCATTCACTTACTCTCACAACAATATTGCAACACAGTACCAATGTACAAATGCACATTCACCACGTTTTACCCTTTAAGGGCCGCTGATGCATCATATATATATTGATGCATCATACACCTTGGTCATCATGAATGCAGCCCTGGCGAGTAACGAGCCAGGGCTGCATTCAAGCATCATGCCGACCCTATGTGGATAATATATTCCCGGAGGGTCAGCATGATGTGCTGGCAAGCAGTCTCGCCAGCACAGTCTAGCAGGCCCTTAAAATATCAGCTTAATCAACAATTGCTTGCAGAACGCCTGTCCAACATTCAGAATTTGTCCGTCTCTGTGTGCTGCCTCCCTGATATAGACCATTGTTCTGACAGAGGCTCTGATTTCATGCACCTAAGCATGAGGAGCAGTTCCCTCCTGAACTGAGACCCACACATCACAGAGAGGAGGAAATTGACACAATGATTTCAGAATCAGATTTCATAGCAGATATATGCAGCAAAGAAGGACGCTGTAAATTCATGACATTGTAAGGTATTGTAAGTATTAGAAAGGAAATACAGCTCATGACTAACATCACATTCATACTGTTGTTGGCACTTTTGGCAGATGATTTTGACACCTTGAATTTTGGACATCCCGATTAGTGTAAATATTATGATTACATTGCAAGATACTATGGTAAAAGATGGAATAACTGAAAACATTGCTGCAATAGAAATGCATAGCATTGATTTATAGAAAGTCTCAACGGTGGAGATACAACCTCCATTAGCACTGTTATGAAGGAAAAAAGCATGCCTTTGGGCCAGAGCGAAAAATTGGTAGAACATTTAATATTCATTTATTTGATTTGGATTAGACCCAAAAGTCATTATTTGGAAATAAAATACCTAAAATAAAACTCATATCAAATATTTCATAACATCTTTATTATCTGAAATGCAAGAAAAGATCATTTACATTACTTTATTATTCTAGACTATGGACATTTGACAGAATGCAATATGTGAGTATTATACAGACCCACACAATTACTGGGTGATAAAATATATATTTGTAAAATTTGTAGATCATTTAAAACAATCTCCTATAAGATAGCGCCATCATCAATTATTCATCTTGGTCATTTTCCTAACATATTTGTTCTCACCAAATGTCTATGACCATACAGGTTACATCAAAACGTATTATCCCAACTGAACTTGTACTCATTTCATTTTTATTCAACATAATATTGTTTATATCAATAAGTGTTTGATGCATGATATACCATAAAACCCTGCAGCTTGTAGACCATTTCAGACCCCTAGTGTGGCTTATAGCAATGTCCTGAACTCAGGGTGCAGCTTATACAAGGGGTTTTGATACTTTAGATCAGTACTATAATCTGTTTACTTTGATGTAATAACAGCATGTATGTTCATAAGAATGTAAGAATCTTCTTAATAGATAAGATCCTACCAAATGAAGCCATCAAGAAAATAGGGTGTGTTTTCCCATTTCACCGCATACCAAATGGGTCACTTGCGTATCAGTGATAATTGTTCAGTGTGTGATCCTATTCTTGTATTGTTCTTATTTGATACTGATCCGATCCTGACTGTGAATCCAAGTCTTCTTCAATTATGTTGGCATGTGTATGCACAGAGGCAGGGACGGTGGGACTGCTATCTGTCCAGGACCAGTTGATGTGATAAGGGTCTCCACACTTTGGTGGTGCACGGGCAATAAGGTGGACAAACGTTGATAGTCGATGTATCAGCATGGTGAAGAACTGGATTGTGAGAACCAGCCCAAACACGATCAAGAAGGACAAACCTGATTGGTTTAAGATTAAAAAAAAGATATATGAGAAAGTAATATTTGATATAAACCTTTGAGGAAATACAAGGCAGAATTCACTGATTAAGGCTAGATTCATTAATCGTGCTGAGCCTATATTGATGCATGAATGGAGGGCTACATGTATGAATTAAACTTTACAACAAAATTTCACTTTTCGAAAAAACCTGAGCTGAAACCCACTAATTCCTATGTATTTTGACCTGGGGAATTCAAAAACAACATCCATTTTTTGCTGGCGGCTCTCAATTTCGAGATACCCATGATACCTAGAATTGCCCATTTTCATCCTCGGTAGCCAAATTGATATTAGTGCAAACTGTACAAACACCAGATTTCACATCAAATCTGGTTTATTTATTTTTGATTACCATTTATAAACCCATATCTAATGAATTATTCATCCTTTGACTCAGTAATATGCAGTAAAAGTAGTAAATATGCTTGAAATGTTAGCTAGACCACACTTGTTCGGGACTGCCTTGCTTGTCTCTTGTACACAATGTTCAGGCTCATCCCACATCAGACTCCATTACTAGCCTGCTAGAAGAAAGGGTAACCACTATCTTTGGTAGCATTTTTCCATCTCTGAGAGGTCCCTTTAGAATCTCTCCCTATGTAAGTCACTTACCGAGCCACAGGTTCTTTTTTAAAGGATGGGGGGTCAGATGCAGACAGTGGATCTTCGAGGACATCTTGCATTTGACTTTCTGATATGTGGCAGCAGTGTATCCACACACTCTACAAAATCCTCAGCCCTCTTGTTTCCCAGGAATCCTGTTATGAGTGCACTGAGGGCAAGCCATGCGTTCCATTTACTATGTAGCCTATTTTTACCCTCACTTTAATCTCATGATTATGGATAATCCTGATGTTTAGATGCAGCCTTACTCACCATAAATCATAGTTAGATGCTCTAAATGATCCAGAAGTCAATGTTTCAAGGAAGTAAACATGGAAATATGGCTGTCTTTTTAAGATGACTGCCCTTGTTTGGACTATAGTGTAATGTGCATGAAATCGAACCTATTTGGTGTGGATATATATACATCTTGACCCCTTTTGGCATTTTCCAAGATGGACTCTTGCCTCTGAACTACCAATACTGCAACAAGCATGCATATGAAGTGTGCTAACACTTAACACATAAAATTCCATAAAACTGGTTCGGACACTCGGAATGATAGAGGCCTAGGAGCCACTTTTGGGTGAAAGATATGCACAAGTGTCAAAGCTATTGTTATTACCCAGACAAATGCTAGGAATGACATAAGAAAGTTCTTGCACATGTTTGGACTACACTATATAGGTGAACATAGTGAAATCATTGCCCTTGGAGGTGATTTTCAGCATATATGGCACCCTATGGATATCTCAGAATTGAGAGGCAATAGGCATTTTTTTAACCTAATTTTCAGATTCAGCAACCTCAAATAAGGTTTAATTGGTATGTTTGGTCTCGGTTTTCTTTCAGTCGTTGTACAGTGTTATGCATCACGCATTAAGGCAAACATGATTCAATGAATGGGCATGATGCATGAATCATTTGGTGGGCCTTATAGGGTATGTAGAAATATTATGACAAAGTGTATAGATGAACTTATAGCTGTCCCTACCAAGTGCATTGGTGCCAAGAAGGTCGAGCTCACTTTTAGGTACCAGGGTAAGAATGAGGATGATCCAAATGGTGTTAGCCACTCCAAACACCACCAGCGCTGAGTCACGTAGTTCTGATAACTTCTCTGGAAGGATTCAACAGAAGAAAGTAAACATAATTTGTCAGGCCATGTGTAGCTTCATTGCTATGTTTCAGATGGGAATGGGTGTTTATGATTAAAAGGGATTTATAAGGTCCCTGAAGTCACAGCTAGACTTACAGCAGTAAGTTTGAGTTGGCTGCAATTACCATAAACAAAAAGGTGTGGAAAAATACAACTCAAAACAAAACAACTAGTGTTTTACCACCAAGATCAATTGGCTTCAGTTGATAGGAAATTGTTTTCATTGAGTTAAGCAAAGAGAACAAAGGACCTAGCCATACAATAAGGTCCATATAACACACCTATAATCTTGTCTAATTTTAGGTTCATAAATATTTTTGATCAAATTAAAAAAGACAATACTTGATATAAGTTAAAGAATCACTTTTGAGATCGTAGTCATCAGAGAAGGCAGTAGATGTAGGGAGCAGCTTCTCGTGTCTGAGATCTGTCCAGAATGCATTCTCTTTGTTGCCAAGGCAACTGGTAGGTAGCAGCTCCAGTTTGGCCTTGACTTGACCTTGGAACATCTCAGCTGTTACAGTGAAAAACATAGAATTTAGACAGTATTAATGTGTCAGCTATAGGTCACTCATCACCAAACCATAAAAAGGTAGGTTTTGAAGTTTCTCTTTTGTGGATAGCCGTGGATGAGAAATTAAAATAAAGAGAAATGAAATTGTAGTGTGAACATTTCTGACAAAAATAAATTAAAATAAATTCATGTTTGGTTGAACTGGTCTCCAGCTCTTTTTGCATATATTCTTGGAATTCTGCTTTATATTCTGTGAAAATTATGTGATTCAGATGCTGACTAGACGCAGGAATACTGTAGTTGGGTATGCATTATGATGTCAGGGTTTGTTACAAAACTTGATCTATTTTACAGATCAACAAAGATTTTACTTACATTCAGTGGGATATCTTAGTTTCTCTATGGCCAAAAGGAGTCGTTTCAGATGACCTGAAAAAGAAGAAACAAAAGAATTATTGATAAGTTTATGAAGTCATTGCATGGAAAGCCTGTTTTTATTTGTGATATTTGAAACATGCCTTAAAATTTCATTTTTCTGCTGGCCCTAAGGGGAATGCAGATAATTTTTTGCATGACTTCATTGCTCATGAGGCTTCGGTAACCTTTAACCCTCTGTCTGTATTTTCCTCAATACCCCATACATAGGGTGCAGCCTATAAAAGTGCCCCTCAATTCAGCAGTGTTTAGGGCCCTTGAGGCTCTGGGGATCCTAGCTGCTCATGTGTCTTTTTGAATTTGAAAATGCATTGAGTGATACAAATCTCACTTCCACAAATTCACGGAGCACCTTATAAATATGTAGGGTGTGCCTCATACATATTGCTGTCTTACCCTGTTTAAGAATGCCAATCTCTTTCTTAATATCATCTTCCGACATGGTCTTTAGGATCTCGAGTTGCCGTCCACTGACAATCTGCATCTTTTTGAAGTTATTGTAGTACTGTGACAGTCCTATCATTGTTAGCCACTCCTTGATTGTGTCCTGGGGTAAAAAGAAAATTTTGCATTAATATTTTGATAATTTAAGGCCCCCTATTATATACCAATGCATGGTGTTCTTTGGTAAGCATGGTGCATAAATGCAGCCATGACTGCATTTATGAATCATGTCAATCCTCTGGTGAGTGATGATCAATCCATATCAAATTGAAGGCAACACCTAATTTACTTACACGAATCAAAAAAAGAAAAAGGAAAATGTTATTCAACCCAAGCGTGCATTTTGGCATTTAGGAATAAAGATGAGTGTCATTTTTCTTACCGGGACTAAGGGCTCAATCTCTGATTCTCCAAGGGTGCTTATCTCAGTAAGCAATGCCTGACGGTGTGCCTTGACCGTGATCCCTAATGCCCGGAGTTCAGCATCCGTCATCCCAATCAGGAACGATGTGTCATCATATCCAGCGTCCTCCAGTATACCAACATACGGAGTCTATAGGAGTAAAGATGGAGGAGATATTGAGAAGATATATGTTGAAATTATGTGATTGGTGGGAATCATGTCATTATTTCGGAAATTTAAAGCTGGTGAGCATTCAATTCACTAGGAATATGTAACAGGGCATTTTTGTATGCTCACCATAGTTATTACCACTTCTTTTCATACCAACTTATTTTCTTTTTTTCTATTTTCCTTATGTAAGTGTAACACAGAGTTTTTATGTCCAATACCATTCAATGTGTGAAAACAGCCTTGATGAGTCTACTCACCAGTGCTACATTCGTAAATCACACTCAATGAATTTGATACTACCGTAATAACCCCGCATATAAGGTGCTTATATTCGAGGTGCTCCTTATAACGAGGAGTGTACCTTATGCACAAGGTATGGCAGTCATATGATGCCCTTCCACTCTCCACGACTGCATTTTTAAATGTAAATTAACCCTCCCCCCCCCCCACCACAGACCACTATAGGGGTCTGGCGGGGGGAGAATGTGGGGAATCCGGGGTTGAGAAGGTTAACAGCAACATGAAAACTTAATCTGACCTACCCTGAGGTTGCCTGGTAACCACTCAGACACCTTGCACGTTTCATGTCCTGTCTCCTTGTAGTGGAAGCGGAAACTGCTACCACGGTCTGGGACACAGAAGAAATCATATAAATCTGAATTTCATCACATTAAGGTACATCATAATTATCAATGCTTTCACTATTTTTCTCAAAATTTCAGAAGTCCATGACATATTTTTGTACTTGGATAAAATACAAACACAAAAAGAACATCAGGCAAGTGTCCATAGGGGACCAGGCCAATAATTGATGTGTTAACTTGATACATTTGAAACACTTCTTTGTAATCAAGTAATATCCATTAGGTGATGCTCATGAATACCCCAACCCAAGTGATGTAATATTTATGATATGTAGAGATTTCAATTACCTAGATTTCCTGACTTTGCCCTGATGCCCTTACTCCTTCTCTTGACATCACCAAGTAATCTCCTCTTATCGTGTGAATCATCCATCTCAACATGACCAATGTTCTCACATTCATCAACTTCATCTTCATCCCCATCATCCCCGTCTGCATCTTCATTTAGGGTCCTGTCCCGTTCTTCATTGGCGGGATGATAGCAGCTACGAGAAAAAGAAAACCCATGAAATAGAAGTTGGAACTGTCTTCTTGCGTTGTTTAGCAATAGATGTGTAATCCAGTATCACTTCCCTTAATGGTCATTTATTCCCCCTCTTAGCTAACAATGATATATGGTACCCTTTAAATCCACCATGTCAATTATTTCATAAAAGGAAATGGCAGCATTGAATGGTTACATAGAACCAAATATTGGAGACTCGCCTAAAGATTTTTTGGAGCTTCTTCCAAATTATGCTGACACCAGATTTACCCCCTCCTAAACCTGCTGTCTTCTCCTCGCGAGTGCCCCAGGAGCGGTCGGTGAGGTTTGCGATGCTGTAGGTGAGGAGAATGATGAAGCCAACAGGTAGGCACCATAGGTACCAGATACCATGTAACAGGCAGTAGGCTTCTGGTAGGTGCAGGAGTGCACCAACGACAAAGATGGACACCATCGTGATGAGGAATATTGTGGTGATTGAGAGAGGCATGGGTACCTCAACATGGACAGCTGTACCAGAACAAAGATCGTAGCAAGTCAGTGGACAGCATTTTAGGTCTAGATTTTGAAATTTTAAGAATTGAAAAAGAAATATTCTGAATCAGTGAATTATGAAAAAGAAAATAACTTCTTCTGAAAGGCCTTTTTCGATTAAAGTATGTAAAGTGATTTATTGTGGAACTGTCACATTAGAGTATAACAGAACCTTTACTTTTTCTTTTTCAATCATCAGTCTATAAATTGTAATGCCGTCAAGATGAATGAATGTGTGCCTGAGGAGTGCCTCACTACAGGTGCATTAACTTTGTGAGATCTTTTTGTGAAATTTAAATGTTCCTGTCAGCTCCCTTAGTTCATGTTATCCTTTCATAAACTGAGGTTTACATTACATATCCTGATAAGAGTAGTGTTGTTTTTATTCCACAATTTATGTCTTTTGAAAAAAAAATATATCAAAGCATCCTGATACCCAAATCATTTACATACTGAAGCAAGGGCTGAGAGAGGAACATGTACCTGGAGGTAGATCATGCAAATCAGGAGAACGGCATACTAACTTGGTGCAGGTGTAGATGGGAGAAGCGAGGAGTTTGCAATTTGTTTGCTCGAGTTTTCCTCCACAATCTGTACAGCGGTACCTACTGAGACCGCAGCCATCACAAACGCTCCTAGCACCGTCAGTACCTTAGCCACCTGGACGTTAATGAAACTCAAGATTTAACTCTCCAACTAATTTACCTATCATGTTGTTATGGGGGTCAATGACAAAAATATGAGTGGCACACCAGCATAGTTGATCTGGATGTGGGGCATAGCTGTAAGCTTCAATGTCTGTGATCTATCATTCTGTAGTGGTCAGCGGAAAATGTCTTGGAGAAACCGGAACTCGAACCCGGGACCCTCCAACTTCGAAGCGGCTGCTCTTCCTCTGAGCTATTTCCCCTGGCCTGACATTCTCTACCTTCCATCCACACCTGGATTGGTATGATACTGTCATACTAGTGATTGGCATGATCAAGTTGTCATATGAGAAATATCATAAGACTAGTGGTATATAGTGTAATTATCTCAAGGCTCTTATAAATAGTGTTATTTCCAGTTGTCACTGGTTTATTCAGCTTTAGGCAACATGTAAGAAATATCAATCATACAGTAGTTAGTATGTAGGTGATTTGTACATGCAGTAAACATACAGTAATTTATAAAGTACAATGTTCAGTTCCACTCCACCTGTGAGGTAATAATAATACAGTGTCCAGCATAGTTCTAGGTGGGTTCCCACACCTAGCTCCTGACCTGCTGCTTGGAGGAATAATGTAATAATGGATAACTTTACCCTCTGGTGGAAGTCTTGAAGAAGATAGCCTCTGGTCACTAACGGTAGGAAACCAATGCCTGTCTAGCATAGTTTCACCATAGTGCAGTGGTATAGCAGGTAGCAGGAGATGACTGGAGATGTTACCTCTAGAGCGGTTCTTGGTGATGTGTCTTCCTGGAGGTGCAGACAGGCTATTTGTAGCAAATCTTGGAAAAGCACCTCCAGACTGACTGGAGCCAGCAGCATCTGCCTAACTCTACAATTGTTTGAGGGGACTCTTTCAAGTGTCACAGGGGGACAAAGGACCCCCATGGATGCCGCTATGCCCCCCATTGTCTTGGTCGGTTCTGCATCTTTAGACCCTCATATCTCGGTCGTTTATGCGTTTATAACCGCCATTTTGGGCATGCGCGGAGTTGAATATGCCAAGTTTATAATGCCCGCTGGATAGGCGCGTAATTTGCGCCGGTTTGTCTGTAGTGCACTCAGAGCTCCTTTCAGTCTCCATGGCATAACTTCCTTAATAATGAGAGTTCCGCCTTGATCTTGGGCTCATTTTGACCGTCTAATTATGGGCTTTCCATAAATGCTTTGATATTTGACCTAGCTTGCTCAGGAGCGACGCTAGAGCGACCGGAAGGTTATGGCGTCGTGCTTATGTAACCCATTGTTCAGTCCTTAGAGTGCTCAGACACTCATGACGGCGTCAGCGGTGCTCAGGCACCCGTGACGGCCGGTTGCATTCACTTACAAGTTATTAATTTGTGCATTGAACCATGAGGTCGCACACTGAGACCCTTATTCTTATTATATTGTGCAGTGAACCATTAGGTCGGACCTTTTGATGTCATAAACTCAGTCTAACTGACTGTGGCTGGTGTGCAGTGGGGCATGAACGCTCTTATACAAAGTTTGAGCGCTCTTATAGCTCTTAGAACCAACCCATGTATTAATTTCATAGATATCCTTTGATTAATACAAAATATGTTACAATTTATGGAATAATAAAATGATAATAGAATACTCCCTCTCCCCCGAAAGAATGCGAAACTCCGTCATTTCGCCGAGGGAATGTACAATTTATACAATTTTTACCTTATTTTGGAGTTATATACTGTTTTGTAAGAGGATTTGAAGTGATGGGGAGTGCTTCAAATGCAATTTTTGTGGTAGAGCTTTGTCAGTATAAACAATTTTCTCCTGGGTATAAGTACATTTCCGAGTTTCTATATCTTACCATACCTGAGCTTATTTTCTTATGTGACATCAATTTTGGGTACAATTTCCCCTTTTTATGTACAACATACAATTTGGCAAATAGTGTGCAATTTTGGCATTCAATATTCAATTTAGCGTGCAAATTGAACATAAATGACAATTTCAGTGTGCAAATTTACAATTTCGCGTGTAATTGCGTTCAATTGACAATTTCAGTATGCAAATATATAATTTTTGCGTACATTTGGCAATTTAAGTGTGCAAATATATAATTTTCGCGTACATTTGACAATTTTAGTGTGCAAATATATAATTTCGCGTACATTTGACAATTTTAGTGTGCGAATATATAATTTCGCGTACATTTGGCAATCTAAGTGTGCAAATATATAATTTCGCGTGCATTTGGCAAATTTGGTGTACAAATATATAATTTTTGCGTACATTTGACAGTTTTAGTATGCCAATATATAATTTTGCGTTCAATTGATAGTTTCTGTATGTACATATATAGTTTTGCGTACAGCTTGGATACACATAGAAATGTTGATTTTCTAAAAATCTGACTTCAGTGTATGAATTGGGTACAGACATACAGTATAATGTGCAACATATAATTCAAATGCAAATTGGATACAACTTACAATCTAGTGTGCAAACATGCAATCTTTGTGTGCAAAATTGGGTACAAGTGTACAATCTGGTGTGCAAACATACAATTTTAGTGTGCAAATTGGGTACAAGCGTACAATCTGGTGTGCAAATATACAGTTTTAGTGTGCAAATTGGGTACGAGCGTACAATCTGGTGTGCAAACATACAATTTTGTGTGCAAATTGGGTACAAACGTACAATCTAGATTACACTATTCAATTTATGGGATTTGAGACAAATTTTTCCGAGGGCCGGAAAAACAAAGTACTTCATGTACAATAGGCTTGTTTGTCTCTGAGTTACTCATTGATTTTGCTATATGGGTGTATTAATTGGCAATTTCGGCAGTGGGCCGCTGCTTAATTGACTTTTCCCCTAGCCTTTTGAGTATGTGTCCCTGAAAGAGATTTATTTGGTGAGTTATCTTAAGTAAACATGTTTTATGTCAACAATTTTCTCAACAATTTTTTTTTTTTTTTTTTTTTTTTTTCATTCATTTTTCCAACAATTTTCTTGGATACCTAAAGTGTGTTACTTTAAGTAAACCTTGGCATAGTATACAAGTGCTAGTGGGTACAAAAACTGTCTTAGTTATCTACCTGCATTCATGTATATTAATGTTAGATTTGTACAATTTTACAATTTGTAATTTGCAATTTCGCAATTTTGCGCGTATATGCGCACATTAATCATTGATTTTGTGAGAATACCATAGATTTTCATATTATACATCAACAAGTGGCTGTGTATATAATTTGTTTTTCTAATACTTTGATAATTTCATTGACAGTGGAGGTGTGTCAGGAGTGAGATGTGAGTCTCCTCCCTGGTGTGCTCATGCAGTGGTGGCACTTGAGGTGTTAGGTGCCAGATTTTGGCATGTGTCTGTGGCAGTGCCTAGCTTGGTGTCAGTGGACAGTTCAGGGTGGGGGGGGGGGTGTGTGTGTGTCCATTTAAGGAGTGTGTGGCTGGTATTGGAGCATCAGTTCCTCTCTGGAAGTCACTGCTGTAGTACCATGGCCCACCTACAAGCTCTCTTTGCTCTGCCTGTCCCCCAGGTGATGGAGGTGGGGAGTCCAGCTAGGGCCCTGGTTGAGTCTAACCAGACCATCCATTATGGGTACATAGTGAGTAATTTCAAAGAGATCATTGAGCATGGTGATGTGATGGTCTGTAATTACTCCTGCCATTATTTCCTGGGCTCAGCCTTGCGTCGGGGGGCCACTGTGGCCCTTCTGACTAGGGCCTTGGGCAATATGGGTTTCTGGCCCATGGATTATAACCTAGGGCCGCGGGAGCGAGTGCTATGGGATTATCTGTTGGCGGCATCCCTCCTCGATCTTGCGGCATCCGGGAATCCATCCACGGCTGCCGAGTATGGACTGGGGATGCTGGAGGCCCGGCTCGCTGAGTGGGAGCAGGATCACGGCCATATGTATGGCTCGGACTCGGCCCCGGACTCTCCCATTGATGTTGAACCCGAGGATCTGTGGTAGGATCCCGACTGACTGAAACCTAGGGTGTAAAAAAACCCGCCATCCCAAAGGCCCTTTTCAGGGCTGGCAAATTGTCCAAAAAGTTCTGAATACTGTCTCTGATGTGTTGTCTCCTGGTGGTGGACTGGGGGCAGCCTAGGCTGTGGGCAGTCTAGGCTGTTTCCACAGTCACCGGGGAGGGCTGGTGGTTTAGAAAATTAGCAATAGTCTGCATGTTTGACCTTGCGGTCTCCTCCTGTTGTTCGTCAATAATTATATCTGTTGTATTTTCCAGTGCTGTCATGGTCACCGGGCTGGTGCCACAATCA
Source organism: Acholoe squamosa (assembly GCA_949317995.1). NCBI lineage: Eukaryota > Metazoa > Annelida > Polychaeta > Phyllodocida > Polynoidae > Acholoe > Acholoe squamosa. The sequence continues at coordinate 13,154,733 of OX439041.1, forward strand.
TTCTGGAGAAGCATGGAGTAGTACAGTCCTTTGTTTTTAAGGGCTGGTATAGTACTGAACCTAGTGCGCCAAGGTAGGTGTATCACCTGAGGGAGGTGATAAGCAAATTCTCCTCTCTGTGTTGTTATAACTGCTGGTCCATTCCAGGTAAATATAGCCTTAGGTAGTGGGAAGGTTTTAACCACTATATCCTTATAGGTAGGGGCAGCTGCTGATTTAATCTCATCAAATTCATGTGGTATTGGCCTCAAGGGTAGCGCGAAGTTTGAGTCTCCACAATATATTTTAAAATATATTGTGGGGTTTGTGCGCTTGGCCACATTTTTCTTGCCACAGTGTGTCTGTGCAAATTTCTTAAGGTACTTCATTATTCTGTAGGCTGAGTAGATGGTCAGGGTGAATAATATAGCAATTATCAGGGTGTGGGTTTCCTGAATTGTGAGGAAAGGGGTGTGGGTTTCCTCTGTAGGGGTTAGTTTGGTAGGATTCTTATCTGGGAGCAATTTGTGTAGGGGCAGCTCGGTGACTAGTCTGAATGCTTTGGCTGTAGGCAGGTAGGCTACAGTTCCTCCTAGTCTGTATAATTTGAGTAGTATGTATACTATAAAAATGTGAGCTGATATCCCTAGGATGAGTGCTAAGCTTTGGAAGATTGGATGCTCTGTAACTCGACGTAGGTATGATTCCTCGTAGCGTGTTTCCATTTCCTTATTAAGGTTGGAGGCATCTTTTAATACTGTTTTGGCAAAGGGCTCTAAATTTAGTTGAGTAATATCATCCATGATTGGATTTTCCTGTAGTTTTTCTAAGGTTCTAGAAAGGTTTACTACTGGGAAATTTGGAAGATTCTCTCTTTCATCTGGTTTGGTTTCAGAAATTTTGTTAAGTGCTGCCATGAATGGTAAATTAATTGTCTTGAGAATGTAATGAAATGATAAGGTTGAGTTACAGGGCAACCTTGTGTTTGGAAGAGAAAATTCTCCTACACTGATCGTGCACCCACAGGGTACACCAATGATTGAGTAGGACTGGGCCTTCCGAGTTTCAGACGTTTTACCATGGCAGTTGATAAAGTAATGGGGTTCATTAGTAGTGACCAGATACTCATCTTCAGAAATGGAAATAGCATGGGTGGTAGGTGCTTGCAGTGGTGAAACTGTAAACTTGCAATGTTCCTTAATCTGTTGAGCCTGGTTAGTAAAAATGGCTACAGGGCATGTAGGCCTGTGTTTATAGATTCTACCATTTACATCTCTGCATACCTTTACTGTGGTACCTTCACATGCCTGCATATCTGCTGAGTCCAATTCGATGAATAGTGATTCGTCGTAAGATATTGCTAGGAACTCAGTTGTGGTTTGCAACTTGGTGACTCCTCTGGTGGGGGTCTCCTGTGTGTCTATAGGCATGGGTGATGTAATCATTTGGTATAGTTTGAAGGTTGAGGTGGTAGATTGAATTATAATGTCCAGATGAATATATATATGGTGAGCTGAGTAAGTATATGAAGTCAGCTTCTGTGAATAATAGAAATCTAAGTCATTAATTGCGACTTGTGCTCCAGGGTGTGTAATCCTAAGTTTGTTATTAATGTCAATTAGGTATCTAGCAAGGTCTGAGGGTGGTACTATATCAGGGGTTAGGATCCCTGATGATAGCATCCTCAGGGCTGCATTTGTCCTTTGCAGTGATTGAACTGTATTCATTCTTGCTGCTATGATAATTAGTGCATCATTTAATACTTGCATTTTCTCCCTTTGAGTTTTCTCGTGCCTTGAATATGAGTCAAGTGACCTGGACATGTTAGAGGCCCACAGGTTGACCGTGTCACCTATGGTGTTGATTGTGCTGTCCAGTACCTTCTTATCTTGGATGTATGCTTTAACAAACTTATCTTGTCTGTCTGTGATCTTTTCAATGAGACTAGCTGCTTCCTGATCTTGTTTAGCAAATTTTCTTAGTATTTCATCTATGTTCTTGAGCTGTCCCATTACTTGGTTTACATCTTCTACTGTGGCTAGACCTAGCACACCGCGAAACAGGGGTGCTAGAAAACCCAGTATGGCCTCTCTTTTGGCCTTGTCCAATGTGTTTATGGGGTTGGATAAGAACAATTTGATGGAGGCTAGTGTTTCATTTATCTCCTTTTCTGCAATTTCCAGCAAGGTGTCTAGCTCCTTAGCTTGTTGGATAATTTGGCCAGAGGTATGATCTTGTAGAGTAGGAGTGGTCAAGTGGAGTATTCTATCCCTTATGGATCCTTGGGTAACGGGTGCCCGAGGTATCTTGTAGGGGATAGCTAACAGTAGTGTTGTGGTTGTATGTCCATTGACCAATGGTTGAGGGCTAGGTTTGAATACTACTCCTATGTTTTGTCTCACCACAGGTGTATAACCTGCAGTAAGTGGTTCAATAGTATATAATAACAGCATAGTTAGCAGTATGGGTGAAACTCTCAGTGTCCCCATGGTGCTTGTGTAAAGCAAGTTTGCTGTTTAAAGTCTTGTCAAATTTGTAGTGATTTGGTGCTGGTAAAGTCTAAGTGTATGGTGTAACACTTTAAATGAAGTGGTTCAAACTGTACCTTTGCAAGATTGAGCTGTCTTGGCAATATGTCCGGTGAGTCTATAGAGGTTGACCAGTAAATGGTAAGGTCAGGTTGAAGGTGAAGTAGGTGTGTTCTTTATCCTAGTGCAGTCTCTCCTAATGGAGAAGTGGGCTGGCTAATTCCCAAGTGGGGTCCTGTAGACTTGTGTTCCAGACTGCAGCTGGATGAAGACTGATGGTGGGCTATGGTCCACAGTGCTTCTTATGTAGCCTACCCTACCCACATCCATTGTGGGCCTGGTATTGTTTCTCTGGAGACAATGCATTAATCTCCAGTGTCTGCTAACTGTGGGGTCTATTGTGTAGTCTGTGTACTGGTAATTAGCTCCTCCTGTCATCCAGGACAGCCATTCATGACCGTCTAGACAGTTGTCTGAGGGTAGCTTATAAGGTCAATTGATCTCTATAGACTGCTGTGTTGGCATAGCGCGCTCTTTCATGTGGGGATTAGGCTTTAGACACTCCATTGTGTTACCCTTACTCTTCTTAGACTTCATGTCTGCTTTACTTGGGGGGTCCCAGTCTTTGACCCTTTCAGAGGCAATAACCTACTGATATATTTACAAATTTGATTGGCTTTATATACATAGTAATTCATTATCAGTCACACATGTCTTATGTGTGGATGAAGAGAATTTGTAATACATTTTGAAAATCGTATGACTTTTGGTATCTCAATCTTGTTTCTAATTTCTTGAAACTGCACCACACCTAGATGTCTTTCTTAGTATGTGGTGTGCAGGCCTAGGCTTGATAGGGCCTATGCCTGTGGTTTCTCTTGTAAGGGTGATATCATTTTTGTTCCTTACAATTTTGCTGTAGTATTTGGCCTCATGTGGAATAAGCCTGTGTGCAAATTCATTATTTCTGACAGCCACAACCTTTTTCAGTCTGTCTATGTGCACTGGTCTGGCCACCAATAGATTGGTGTCCAAGTTTTTGAGTTTGGCACTAGTCAAACTAGGTCTATTCACTACAACATATGGTCCCATAAAAAGGGGTTGAAGTTTCTTACACTCTGTATTGGTCAGGATCCTTGGTATGTTTAGGTACACCATGTCGGTGACCTTGATTTCCTGTGGTGTAAGTTTCTTATCATATCTATCCTTCCTTTCCTTTTGTAGCTTGGCGACCCTTTCTATAGCTTTCCTCCTAGAGGTATCTTGATTCGTTATCATGTTAGCTACATGGTCTGCTACTGTGGATATGTCTTCCTGTATTCCCAGCCCTAAGTCCATTGGGGTGGCTGGGTTTCTTCCATGGAGTAGGAAGAAAGGGGTGAATCCTGTGGTTTGGGATTCAGTGTTGTTTAATGCAAAGGTTATGGGTTCAATAAATGAATCCCAATTGTTTTGGTGCTTTGAGCAGAATGCTCTGAGTGCTGTGCCTATGCTAGCATTGAATCTCTCTACAAGCCCATTTGATTGTGGCCTGTATGGTGAGGAGAATTTATGTTTGATCTTGAGGTGTTTAGTTAACTTTGTGAACTTTGCACCTGTATAACATGTCCCATTGTCTGTTTGAAGAGTGGCTGGTGTTCCATGATGACAAATTATATTCTTGTAGAACTCTGCTGCTGTTGTCTCAGCTTTTAAGTCAGTAGTAGCCCAAGCTGTTGCATATCTGGTAGCATAATCTATGCAGACTTGTATATGTTTGTTTCCCCTGGCAGTTGTGGGAAGTGGTCCCACCGCGTCATGTACTCTCTCACTGTCATTGGTGTTTTGTGTGAGTGTACTTGCCTTTTTGCTGTGAGGCATGTGTGGCAGGTGGAAACATATTTTGTTGTGTCTGCTAGCATAGACTTCCAATATACCCTAGGTCGGAGTGCTGACAGCATCCTACTAGAACCAAGATGGCCGCCAGTAGGTGAGTCATGGAAATACTGTAGTGTACTTGTTACCCATTGCTGTGGTATAACAATTTGAAGTGGTACAGTATTGGTTTTTCTCCAATTTATGGGGCATATATGGACTAATGTACCATTTACCAAGGTGTATGTCTGGCCTTGGTTGATGATTCTATTTCCTTGTGCTTTTGGTGCAGGCAAGGTCCCATCCTCAAGATATTGTATGAGGGGCAATAGGTCCTTGTCCTTCCTTTGTTCCAAGCCAAGGTTTGTACCTGAGATGGATGTGTCGGGAATCTGATCCAGTAGTTGATTTATATCTAGCACATGTTGTTTTATTCTGTCTCTTTCTTTTTCTTTTTCATCGACTATTGGCCTATCTTGTGCCTTTTGTTGGGGTGTGTCACTCTTGTTTTGGTGTGTAGGCTCCTTTGGAGGGCCTATTCTCGCCTTGATGGGAGTGGCAACCTTTTTCTTTAAAGGCACAATTTGCTTTTTGTCATTCTTCTTTGTCTCAGAGTTCTTTGACTTAGTAGATGCAGTGTCTTTTGTGACATTGTTCCTGGCAGGTGGGGTTTTGGTAGGTTTGTTTCCTGTGCCCTTTTTCTCATTTAGAATAGTTTGTGATTGTGTGGGGGGTTTTGGTGTGCCCTCCTGAATCATTTCTCTAGTCTTTGAGCGTGTGGTCATAGGACACAAATGGTTTGATGTTTCCTCTCCCTGCATTGGTTCAAAGAATCTGACTGATTTAGAAGTTGCTTGAGTAATAGCATATATTGTGTCTTCTGGATCTTCATCATCTGAGTCAGGTGGGGTGAAGGGTGGCTCCTTAGGAGTTGCCTTTAGCATCTGATTGAGTGATGAGAATTCAATAGGCTCGAAGTCATTATCTGGAAAGAGTTGTGAGTATTCTCTCTCACAGTGGCAAAACACATAGTGTGTAGATTGCTTCAAGATACCCCTAATGGGTGTCTCTGGCCTTTCAATGGTGTTGGGTGGATCATCCCTTTTGAATGGTACCTTCTTTGTTACTTTTGCAAACTTGGTTCTACTGGCTGCTCTAACTCTCCTTGGTGGGGGTGGAGGGTTAGTCATGGGTCCAGAGTCTGGGTATTCTCTTCTAGACATAGCATCTGGTGGTGTGTTATCATCACCTTTCACGTGTTGGATGGTGAATGAAAATTGTTGTATGTCTAGAGCCCATCTGGCCCATCTATGTGTGAGTCCTGTATTGGTTAGCAGTGGGATTAGGGCTGCATGGTCTGTGTATAATTGGAAGTGTCTAGTCTCTAGATAGTGTCTGAAGTGTAATACTCCATACACTACTCCCAGTAGTTCTCTCTCTGTGGTATTGTAATTTCTCTCATGTTTGGAGAGGGTTCTACCTGCAAAGGCTACTGGTCTGAGCACTCCTTCATTATCTCTCTGTGAGAGTACAGCTCCTAAACTCACATTGGAAGCATCAGTTGCCAAACTGAACTCTTTCTCATAGTTTGGATATCTGAGAAGAGCATTGGTACAGAGGGCATGCTTTAATGTTTTGAAAGCATTATCTGCCTCTTCTGTCCAGACAAATGCTTTGAGATGTGTCTGTAGATCATACAATGGTCTAGCAATTTGGGCATAACCTTTGATAAACTTCTTGAAGTATTGGCATAGGCCTGTGAAGGATCGGACATTTTTGACTGATTTTGGTGTTGGGAAGGTTTTGATTGATTCCACCTTTGTGGGAGATGGTTGCAGTCCCATGGGTGTCACTCTCATTCCCAAGAAGTCTATTCTGTCTATGAAGTATTCACATTTTGATTTCTTCAGTTTGAGTTTACCAACTCTTAGGCTGTTGAATACATCTTCCAGGTCATGGAAGTGTTGTTCGATTGATGGTGATAATACCAATATGTCATCTAGGTATGGTAGGGCACATTTGTACTTGAGTTTGTTCAGAATTAATGTGACTAGATGGCAGAATCCCGCCGGTGCCGTCGCTAAACCCATCGGCATCCTTTCATAGACATATTTTTTGTCATTTGCTATGAATGCGGTTTTATGCTGGTCCTCCTGTCTTATAGGAATTTGAAAAAATCCCTGTTGGGCATCTAGCTTACTGAATACTCTTGGTCTGAGTGACCCTATCATGTCTAGAGTGTCATCGGCCCGGGGTGTAGATAAGGCTTGATTTATCGTGTTCTGGTTCAAATAACGAAAATCTGTGACGAGCCGATGGCCTCCCGATGATTTCTGTACTAAAAAGGATCTGGAGGCCCAGGGGCCTTCAGCACATTCTCTCAGAATGCCCTGTTGTACTAGCCTTTCGCACTCTTCCCCTATTGCGGCCTGTTTTTCTGGTGTTTGTCTATATGGTAGGAAATGACATGGTACTGCCTCAGGTTTTACATGTATAGAGTGTGTATACAGGTGTGTGGCACCAATGTCTCCATCCTTTCCTACAAATACATCATCATACTTGGTCAGCAGTGATCCTAATCTATCATGCTGATCTTTGGATGTGAGCACAGATTTTGGTGGAACATTCTCTTCCAATTCTGGCTCGAGGTCATGTGCCTCACTATGTATAGCAGCTATTTCAGAGAGTCTGATTGAGTTGGGTTCAGGGTCAGCATATGTGGACTCGCAGTCTGAGTCTGTGTCACTGAATTGAGTTACATCCTCAGGCCGTATGGCTGAGATGGATTGATCAGTGTGTGGGGTAGTGTCTGACACCTGTTGAGGCTTTTCTAAATCAGATTCCTTGACTTCCTGAAATAGAGCTATGATGGCACCCTTTTTGATTTTATGTGGGCGCCTGCTGGTGTTGAGTAACACTAGGGGATGTTTGTTATTTTCCCTGGGGGTTACTGCTGCCCTTTGAACTAGGTATGGGGCATTGTTATTTCTTTGGAGGTTATCTACTACTCCAGTTTTCCCTTGCAGTGATTGAGTAGATGTGACCTTACCCAATACTGCAAGTTCAGAGAATGGAGGGATGGTAAAATCCCTCACTGCCCTAATGGGTTTGAGAATTTGTTCAGGATCAACATTAAATTCAATTTGAGATTTTGTAGTGCTTAAGAAATCTGTGCCGAGAACAACGGGCTGTGTGAGGTTGGGTATTACAGCAAATTGGTATTGGAATCTGACACCTTGGATTCTAAAGTTCAGCATAGCTGAATGTCTAACATGACACACCGATCCATCTGCCAAATGGATGTTGATTTTAGATTTCCTCAGTTGGATATGGAATCTCTTTTGGAGATCCATGAGGAATGATTGTCTGACACAGGTGATAGTAGCACCTGTATCAACCAAACATCGTACATCTGAAACATCATATAGATTTGCATTGATACAGCCATTTTGAAGAAGTACAATAGAAAGCTTGGTACTCTCACCTGTATCCTTTGATGATGAATCTGGTGGGGTGATGTGTATCACTGATGGACGTCTCTGTCTGTTAGATGGTAGATTGGCACTAGCAATTGTCTCTGGTTGGATCTTTGTTAATCCTGATTGATTGTTTGTATTTGGGGTGTCACAGTGCACTGGCCCATCGGCACTGTGACATCCTAGTTTTCCTGGTTCTGTTGGGTGGTTGCGATGCTTGCGACCAGGAGCTTGGAGAGTTGATCCATCACTTGAGGTATTGTTTGGGGGTTACTGTGTTGGTTCCCCTGGTAGCCTCTTGTGTTAGGTTTGTGATCCTCCTGATGTGGGTTGAAACCCTGGTTATAATGACCAGAGTTGCTGTATTGTCCAGAGTTATTAGAACCCTGGTTGCTGTAGGATCCGGAGTTGTTGGATCCCTGATTGTTGTAGGCACCGTTGTTGTTGTAGGATCCACTGTTGTAGTTCCTATGTGGACTGTGGCTCCTACTGTTGGATCCTTGATTATAGGATCCAGAGTTGTTTGAACCCTGGCTGTTGTTGTAGGAACCATTGTTGTTGTAGGATCCAGAGTTGTAGTTCCTATGTGGACTATGGCTCCTACTGTTGGATCCCTGATTATTATAGGATCTGCCATTACTTGGGGTTCTGTCTCTCCTATCACTGTATGAAGAGTTACCATTGTTGGAGTTGGAAGAGCTGTTGTCTTTCCTACTGTTGTGACCCCCCCGGTTGTTGCTGTTGCCCCCCCTACCTCTACCTCTATTGGATTGGTAGTTGGGGTCATAGTTATTTCCTCTATATCTACCGGTAGGGTCTTTGGATATAGCCTTAGCTTCCTGTTGCCTTACATGGGCACTAGACATTAGGTTAACATCTTCATCTGAACTAGTGGTGATTTCCTGGACCTTTTTCTTAGTAGGCTGTGGGTTAGACTCTGCATCCCTTGTTTTCCTAGATCTTTCTTGGGTCTCAACCTCTAAGGCTAGGTCTAGGGCTTGGTTAAAAGAGTCTATTTTCTTGTTCTCAAGAGCTACAGAGATCCAGGGCCTCATGCCTTGGGTGAATGTTTTAAATAAGGTGTCGTCCTTTAGGCATTGGGCATTACACGCTTTTCTGAGATACATTGCATAATCAGATACAGGTTCATCTATCTCTTGTGCACGGAGTGCAGTCCTGGAAATAATATTGTCTTGAGTAGCAAAATACTCTTTTAGTTCATGTACTACATTGGACCATGTCAACTTATCAGGTGTGGCACTCTCCTTGAAGGTTTCAAACCAAGCCAATGCTTGTCCTTCAAGGTACTTGGGTAAATATGTTACCATGGTGTCACTGTCTGTTAATTTGTACCTGTCCTTCAGATACTCTGGGAATTTGTGATCAATAAATAGTGCTGTTGACATGAGTGGTGATGGGTGAGAAAAAGTTTTGGGTTTGGTTACCTCGTGTTGCCTGATCTTCCTGTCGTCGTGTTGTTGTCTGTCTAGGATCCTGGTCATGTTGGACATCATGGAGATCATGACATCCTCCTTGGATCCAGAGGCGGATGGTGTGACAATAGGTGTGGTGGTGGGTGTGGGAGGCTGTGAGGTCTGGGATGATACCATCTTCATGAGATCTGCGATCTGTTGTTGTGCCTGTTCTAGGGCCTTCCGATGGTCATCCAATTGTTGACTGAGGATCCTCTCCCTTTCCTTTGAGGCAAGGGCATGAGCATCTTGTTGGGCTCTGTTTGCTTCTAGGGCAGTAACTGCATCTTGGATGGTCTTCTCATAGGCCCTTATCTTCTCAGCCGCCTGATTGGGTTGAGGACCTTCATCAGCGTCGGCCATGGTGGAAGGTGTGGGATCACTGGTGTGTTGTAGGTATCACTGACATGTTGGAGATCACACTGGTATGTGGGAGATCTCACTGGTATGTGGGAGATCTCACTGATATGTGGGAGATCTCACTGTCGTGTGGGAGATCTCATTGATGTATGGGAGATCTCATTGATGTGTGGGAGATCTCACTGGTATGTGGGAGATCTCACTGGTGACCTTGGTGGGTATGGTGTCAAGGTCAAGGTCACTGGGTGGGTGGAGTGGGTCTTACTGTGTGTATGCGGTACCAGCTTTAATTGACTGTGTGCATGATTGTTCCCAGTTACGGTACCAGCTTTAACTTACTGTGTGCATGATTGTTTTTAGTTGTGTTACCAGCTTTAAATTTTATGAGCCTGTGAGGGATGGGATCTTAGTAGGATGTTCTCCACCACTTTGTCATACTAGTGATTGGCATGATCAAGTTGTCATATGAGAAATATCATAAGACTAGTGGTATATAGTGTAATTATCTCAAGGCTCTTATAAATAGTGTTATTTCCAGTTGTCACTGGTTTATTCAGCTTTAGGCAACATGTAAGAAATATCAATCATACAGTAGTTAGTATGTAGGTGATTTGTACATGCAGTAAACATACAGTAATTTATAAAGTACAATGTTCAGTTCCACTCCACCTGTGAGGTAATAATAATACAGTGTCCAGCATAGTTCTAGGTGGGTTCCCACACCTAGCTCCTGACCTGCTGCTTGGAGGAATAATGTAATAATGGATAACTTTACCCTCTGGTGGAAGTCTTGAAGAAGATAGCCTCTGGTCACTAATGGTAGGAAACCAATGCCTGTCTAGCATAGTTTCACCATAGTGCAGTGGTATAGCAGGTAGCAGGAGATGACTGGAGATGTTACCTCTAGAGCGGTTCTTGGTGATGTGTCTTCCTGGAGGTGCAGACAGGCTATTTGTAGCAAATCTTGGAAAAGCACCTCCAGACTGACTGGAGCCAGCAGCATCTGCCTAACTCTACAATTGTTTGAGGGGACTCTTTCAAGTGTCACAGGGGGACAAAGGACCCCCATGGACGCCGCTATGCCCCCCATTGTCTTGGTCGGTTCTGCATCTTTAGACCCTCATATCTCGGTCGTTTATGCGTTTATAACCGCCATTTTGGGCATGCGCGGAGTTGAATATGCCAAGTTTATAATGCCCGCTGGATAGGCGCGTAATTCGCGCCGGTTTGTCTGTAGTGCACTCAGAGCTCCTTTCAGTCTCCATGGCATAACTTCCTTAATAATGAGAGTTCCGCCTTGATCTTGGGCTCATTTTGACCGTCTAATTATGGGCTTTCCATAAATGCTTTGATATTTGACCTAGCTTGCTCAGGAGCGACGCTAGAGCGACCAGAAGGTTATGGCGTTGTGCTTATGTAACCCATTGTTCAGTCCTTAGAGTGCTCAGACACTCATGACGGCGTCAGCGGTGCTCAGGCACCCGTGACGGCCGGTTGCATTCACTTACAAGTTATTAATTTGTGCATTGAACCATGAGGTCGCACACTGAGACCCTTATTCTTATTATATTGTGCAGTGAACCATTAGGTCGGACCTTTTGATGTCATAAACTCAGTCTAACTGACTGTGGCTGGTGTGCAGTGGGGCATGAACGCTCTTATACAAAGTTTGAGCGCTCTTATAGCTCTTAGAACCAACCCATGTATTAATTTCATAGATATCCTTTGATTAATACAAAATATGTTACAATTTATGGAATAATAAAATGGTATATCATAATACACACTAGGGGGGCAGTGATTACCCGGAGAGCCGCCCCTGGGGGTCTGCCACCGAGTACACAGAAATACTGCCCCTACACTCCTCCCCATCAGCTTCAACCAACCCTGCTCCTCCAACCCAACCTCCAGCAGGTGACTAGTTCACCCCTAGCAGGCTGAAGCGTTATCTGTATCATACCGACCCAGTTCCCGAGTCCTCAATCCATGATTGCGTTAAGATACGGGGTTCCTGTACCTTCAATCCGTGATTGCGTTAGGATGCTCGGTTTCTCCACCAATGTAGTGGTCAGCAGAAAATGTCTTGGAGAAACCGGGACTCGAACCCGGGACCCTCCAACTTCGAAGCGGCTGCTCTTCCTCTGAGCTATTTCCCCTGGCCTGACATTCTCTACCTTCCATCCACACCTGGATCGGTATGATACACACTAGGGGGGCAGTGATTACCCGGAGACCCGCCCCTGGGGGTCTGCCACCGAGTACACAGAAATACTGCCCCTACAATTCCATGAATTATAATCAAACTGGCACTTATTGCTTCTAAAGAGAACATGGTGAGTGATGGCTAAAGGTACATATATAGAGGAAGACCATTATGAATGAAAAGTCAGGAATCTTTTCATGGCTATGGTAGTTGTGGAAGTTTAAAAGTGATAGGGTGGCACATTTTCAATTTGTATTTGATATCCTTCATTTACGTTTAACAGTGAAAGTAAAGCATGATTGTCCTTTACCTTGAGTTGCATGTCAGGTGAAGCAAAGAGACAGACAGCGACATATCCAGCAGAGATGATGTACATCAGCGTGACAGTGATGTACTGAGAGATGCCCCACGCATAGTACACACCGCCCGACATCACCAGGATACAAACTGCTGGGCTGACCTAGAACAGAAAAGTCATTTTGGTAGAATGAGCATCAATTCCTTCAAAAGCATTTCCATCATCATCAAATTTGGTGAATATGAAATTTGGATATTTCCTTCTTCTTTATTCAATCCATACTTCTGAATAGAAAGTTGAAACTACCCAGAAAGATGCACTATTTGGGACATTCTATTTGAATGGCACAAAAGAAGTTTTGAGTTCCACTCTGTCTTGTATTATCTCCAGGGTCACTTTAGACCAGCTAAAACAACCCCTGTCTCGGGTACCCAAAAAGGCACCAGTTGACCAAGGAGTTCAATCATTTATATCTTCTTCTAAGTTATTCCATATAATATATTTTCATTTACATACCAGTGTAGAGAAGAGCAGTATGGCCTGGTAGAGCAGGAAGAAAAGAGAGATCTTGTTGTTGAAGTAATACACAGTCTTCCACTCCCTAAGGAGCAGGGCTAGATTGGCGAGTGTTGAAGGAAGCCACCTCCGGCGCTGTTTGAAGAACTCGTCAAACTCTTCTGGGCAGTATGTGTAATTATCTGCAGCTGCACTGTACTCAAGTCTCCAACCGGATTGTACCTGCATGTGAAAGGCACTTGGATTACAATTCTGAGAATAATCAGTTAGATATACATAGATTACACTATATAGTGGAATCTTAGAATTAGCAATACACTCAGCTAAACATTAGGTGTATTATACTGCTCTCTTTAGGATTAATTGATTTACTCTGTACTGGAAAAAAGGCTGCTGATAATTGCCATAGGTTATCATTACAAGTTCTGAGGGATGGAGTTTGAATTTGTCATGCAGGTTTGTGACAGCTTCGAAGCCATGTCCACTGTGTTATTCTGTCATTATTCGCCAAGGAAATATGGCTCAAAAGACAGGATGGATGAAGTTCATTCATCAGGAGGCCATTTCTCAATGTACTACGACTGCACACAGCCACTACAATTTAAAAATGCCAAGAATAAGCCAGGCTATCGTAGGAACTGCTCACTACGATTAGCAGCTATTCAGTAATTACATAAGGTTTAGTAGGGCAGTCGTACTGGTGCAGACATTAGGGACTACTAGTGCATGGTACTGTTAAGGCCAAATTATTAGGTTCTTACTATGATTTAAAGGACAGCAGTCGTAGTGTGTTAAGAAATGGCCTCCAGGCAGTGGAGACTTACACAACAGCTCATGATCAGTATGGACAATATCTAGAGGTAGAAATGATAAATATAACTAATGGGAACCTCACCAATAAGGTACATAGCCACCTGTCCTCCCCCATGTCCTTGGTTAGGAACTCGGAGGCACGAGACACACTTGTTGCATACTTGGGTAACACATGCCTAAGTGCCTCTGCACGGTACACGCTGAAACAACCTGGACAGCACAGGACTGTGCCCAACACATGGTTTGCTGCCTGATAAGTTGGGTGAAGGAGAGAAAAATCATATGGTTTAAACAGGAAAAGATCCTTAAATCGTGGAAGTATAATATGACTTTAGGCCACTCAAAGGAAAGCTTGTTTCTCAACACTGTGAGGTTAGGAAATGTGTCCTGTAAAAGTCAATCTATTATAAACTTAAAGAATTGTGAAAATGTTCACTTTTCATTGCTAACTGCATAACTTCGATGATAATATTTGATATCACAAGATTTGTTCATTCATATGATAGGTATTATCATATATTTATGGGGCCATCCACAAATAACATTATGCTGGAGGGGGTAGGGGGATCAGGCCCTGCATGACAGATTCAGTTCTCCATATTCCTTCAGAATAGGGAAATTTGCAAAAAAAGAAACATGATGGGGGGGGGGCAAATATGGTCAAATTTGGCATGACATTATTTATTGATGGCCCCTATAGTCAAGCTGTCATACTTGGTCTTTATCAGATAATTTTTATTTTCCGAAAACTGTAGAACTAACCTTCTGGAACCAGTGTCCAATGGCATAGTCAAATATTTGGTACCATACAACAGGACCAGAACCCATCGGGTAGGTGCGTGCACAGACGGCTCCGACCTTGTCATCCCGGGTCATGAGGTCAAGCAGGGCCTCTACAGATGCTGGGGTAAAGTCTACATCAGCATCCGTAGTCAGAATAAGGGTGTTGTTGTCTGTGGCTGATTTGAATAATGAAAGGTTATTAGTGATGGAGTGCCATATTGTACGAGGGCAAAGGTTAATTGTATAGGGTCAATTCTCTCAAAAATGGAGCACAGGGTCACAATATCGTTCTTATGCCACATGCACTCAATAAGGGAGCAAACAGCTATTATATGCATACTTTTGCATTACTATCAGCATTTCCTTGCCTTGGGTACATACTTTTGCATGTCTACCATCGAAATCTATGCCAATATAGGGTCAAATGTGTGTATTTTGAATGTTTTAATGCATGGAAAAAAATGATAAAATACTTCTGATTCCATATGTAAGGTGAATATAAAGTAGAGAGTACAAAAAAATTGCATGGACGATTGTAGAATCATGAAAGGAAAATTTTGATGACTTTAAAAGTCATTTTCAATATATTTATGGGGGGGTTGAAAGGAAATATGTAGTTGTGTTTTTACAACTTTTGCATCACCGTACGTAGGTACATTGTATTAGATATGACAGCAGGGAGAATACTCCTTTGGAATAGATAAATATCTCAATTTGTAAGGTTTAATAGGGGGATCATAGGGTCAAACATGTAAATAATTTATAGCACGGACAAGCATGTGGTGTACCTACTGGCATCACCGTATGTAGGTCCACTATAATCATTATAAAAAAAGGTGGTTGATAGTTAATGAAAAATTTTCTAGCCCAAAATTATAATTTTTTGGGAATATATTTGCAAATTATTAGACATAAAGGGTGTTTTTCCTACAATTGATAAAGCAAATCAATGGAAACATCACCATACGGAGGTAAATCACCTTGGATTGGTCGCAGGCTAAAAGTTGATGTATTGAGAAACATGATGAAGGTATAATTTTTTTTAATATAGCTAGTTGACCATTTATTCAATTCATGCAAAAAACAATCACTTTCCCAAAGCATTTTACTCATGGTAGGCAGAAACCATGGTTCCATCACTGTTCATAGGCACATGCCATGGGTAGGTGGCTCACCATGAGTGGTATAATAAAAATGAACCCATCATCAATTATGAACAATAGAATTGAAAAATATCATTTTTCAACTATTATTTAGGCTATATTGACTAATGATACTTAATATCATGCTAATTATTTAATACTAAAGCCTATTATTTGGTTGTCTTATGCCAAGGATGCATCACTGTACATAGGTCCACTTTCACACACATAAAAGATGGCATAGAATGTTCAATTTACAAGAGTAGTGTTCCCAATTTTGTCAGGAATCTGTGTTACCAAATAGCTTTTAGTCAAAAGAAAATTGTAATGATAAAAGCAGTTCACGATTTTCCCTATCCCAAGCCTTGTGCTCCATTTTCGTGAGAATTGAACATTTTATAGACATGTTCAACAGATTTAGACATCAGAATCTAATTATCACAGTACTGGTATGTTTAATATATGTCTTAAGATTTTCTAGTTGATTGATAAAAAAAAGACTTGAACAAATAGGGAGAAGTGTGGCACAGATATTTTTACTAATATAACTTACCTCCTGGATCATCCTTGATGAAGTAGTCCAACACATATGACATGTACATCACCTGACTCCAACGCTTCTTGTTCTTTACCTAAACTTCAGAACTGACATTGTACTTTATACTGATTGGGTGATAGCAATATTAGGATTTGCCTACTTGTAACATGTATGACAATATCCTACAGCTTAGCTCTAGACTTAGACATTACTATATACATTGCTGTTCTATCTCCCTAATCTGATATGTGAATTTCAGAAAAAAAAAGATAAAACAATTTTGACCAATTACAGACCTCGGCCCTATCAGAAAGTATTGCTTGGAACCAAGATTCCCAAATAACCTTCCAATATTGAACAGCCTTACTACTAGATTATCCTTCAGGTGGATCACAAAGTCCATCCCCCTCTTTCCTTCTATGACAGTTGGTAGCACCCAGCGTAGCTGCATTCCATATGGTGTGTGAATCTTGTTACAGTCCTTTAGCCTCAGCCCTGTTATAGAATAACAGTTTGTTTATGTATATATGTTTAATATTCCAGCTCAGATATTTTGAATTGTGTAAGTTAAGTTTTTTAAACATGTGAGTAGGTAATAGATTGAAGACAAATCTGTCATTTTCATTTTAAAGACAAACTGATAATGGTTAGGGCTTATTTTTAAATTTGTCCTTAATATGATTTTTCATTTATGTTGAATCAAGCCCAGGTAGTCTAGGATGATCCTATAGCAGTCTGGGTTTTTATAAATCATATTTTCTTGTTTATTGCCTTGCCATATGCCTTTTGAAAGTTATATGCCATTTTAGTTTTCCCCTGTGATGACAAAGTTTATTGATTGAAGTATACCCAAATAAAGAGCTAAATACTAGGCTGGTACTTACCCAAAGCCTTCTGTGCAATGACAACCAGCTGCAGTGCAAACTGAGTGAGGCGTTTGTGTCTGACACCATTATCAAAGAAGATGTGTGCCTGGAAGTGCCTATCAGACTGCTGCTTGGCTCTGTTAATACGTCCCAGACTTCGCAGTAACTGTTCCATCTCATAATCTGCCTGTAAATGTAAAGGAGATCAGTTGTACCTAGATTTGTGACCTTCACCCTTATATTATAGCGTTTGATGGATTTCTGAAAAAAAATGTTCTTTGGTCTTACAAGTTAAATTGTGGCCAAAAATACATATTATAAAAACCTAAAAACTTTTAGGCTGCTTTCATGAATTTGATTTTGTGATTCTTCAACTCACCTACAAAACCTCAGACTTTTTTTCCAATATGACTTGATTGCAATTAAAATTATTCATTATTACTAACTTAGTTATGGCACACAAAATACACAGCACTGCAAATGAGTGTCATTGAAATATTATTCAGTAATGATTGATTTCCATAAGGTCTACTGACCTCTCGGTACATTGTGGTGCAGATGAACACCCTGGATGATCTCGCCTTTTCAAGTCGTTCCTCCTGGGTGGCATCAGTCTGTTTTGTCTTTCTGTTCAGTAGCATGTACTGCTCCAAAAAGGCACCATTGTAGCCAGGCAGCCAGAACAACTGTAAGAAAATGTGGAAAATAGAGATCAATGAACAATGCTATCCTTTTTATTTAATTTTCGCACAAATAGTTTATGGTACACATGATTGTTGAAATATTTATTGCAATGCCCATATTATACTTCTAGAAAAAGACCAACCTGTGACTCTTTCTCCATGATGATGGCATTCCCCTTGAATACATAGTACCCTGTGGACAGTAGCTGCGCTAGGTACAGACATACAACAGTAGGCACCACAAAGTACATATTATGTAACCTCAGGTTGCAGTGTGAAGTGTCAGTGGTGAATTTAAAGATGTTCACTTTGCACGACTCTATGTAGATGGAAAGGAGGAAGGCGATTGGGGTGGTGATTGTCAGGGGTAAGGCAAAGGCAAGACGCTGCATGGACATGGTACATGCCAACCAACCAAGCAGGTAACCAGCGAAGCTGCACACCAGTGTCGTAATGAGATCTGCGAACAGGTGGTTGTCTGAATAATGGAGAAAGATACAAGTAGTGAGGTGCATTTTTCAAGGTATTCACTGTGCTAGACACATGTACTACGACTACACACAGCCACTACGATTTAAAAATGCCAAGAATAAGCCAGGCTATCGTAGGAACTGCCCTACGACTGCTCACTATGATTAGCAGCTATGCAGTAATTGCATAAGGTTTAGTAGGGCAGTCATACTGGTGCAGACATAATGGACTACTAGTGCATGGTACTATTATGGCCAAATTATTAGGCTCTCACTACAATTTAAAGGGCAGCAGTCGTAGTGATAAGAAATGGCCTCCTGGACCCATAGCTTAAGAGATTTATCCCTCTGTTCCATAATCTACAATACCAGGACAGTCATAAGTATATATCTGTTTGATATGAAAACAGGAGCACAGAGACCGGTGTTATTGTCCATGTCCATATCACATATGTTGGAAATAGATATAGGAAGTGGGGATCACAGGTCAGAAATTTGAATAAAAAATGCAGAATTAGGTACTAAATTGACTAATGGTTTCCCCTACCAGGAGTGATGTGAGTGAAGCCAGCTGATAACTTGGTCAGATCAATCTCGGGATGGAACCTCCATGTAAACAGAAGCAGAAAGCCAGGCACAAACACCATCTTCAAGATACTGGTAATAATCGTCATTTTCCAGCGAGCGCTAATAGCAGGGTACGCTGTCACCATTGTCTTCAGATCCGTTTCCTCTGAACCTCTTCTGTGAATGTTATGTAGGCCTTGACGTGTCACCTGTATTTCATCACCACAAAATTATTAGTGAGAAAGTAAGATATTTGCTGATGAATTTCCTGCTAGGGTATTCAAGTTTTTTTTGTCACTGAAAAGTAAATTCTGAGTCATTTATATGTTTTAGGTGTAGCAGTGTAATCTACCTAGGAAAAGTGACAAGGTATGCAAGATAGATATCAAATCAAATCCCATTTTAATGTTAATGACAGAACTGACTTGCCAAATCTGAATCTCAGTCTTGCATCCATAAGCTTATCATTTTTAACTTTACCAATTGTCACCAGGCTAAAATCAACTTACATCAGAGAGCTGGAGGTGTCGGCTGGTGATTAGGTCCAGTTGAGTCTGTAGGTGTCGTGACATCCTGGGCATCAACTGTAGGCGCTGTAGGGGACTACACCAAGCAACACTCAGGCACACTAATGATACAGGTATGCCCCACACTTCAACTCCCGTCTTTAACCCACCACAGCGGTAACAGAACAGAGCCAGTAGGATACCAGCAACTGTTAGCATAACTGATATGCCTAAGGTCATGGCCAGGCAATAACGCCGCCTGCCCTGGACGTCTGACCAGAAGAGGGTCTGAAAGAGCATGTAAGCAGCATGTGCAAGGAAGACACCATTCATGAGGGAGACGGAAACTGAGGGTTGTGTGGTGGGTAGTACCTCCAAGACAAATAGCGCAATGCCAAAGGACTCCAGTATGCTGGCCATGACACCCTACAATAACAAAGGCAAGGGAAAACTATTATACCACACAATGAATGAATTATCACTGGTCACCAATGTATTTTGCGTCGATATTATCATGAATTATTCTATATTACTAGACTGTTGTATGTATGATATCAAATGGATTATCAACTGGTTATTTCCAGGTTGTCAAATACACTTACCAATGATGAAAACTCTCTTCATTGAATTCTGACAAAGTACTCTTCAAAGACATTTATGATAACTTGTGCAAATGCCCCAGAGTTGAGAACACTCATTAGTGTCAAACTTTATACTTGAATCTACAAGTGTTTATAAAATGAAATGTTTGACAATGTCCACTCACTGCAAAGAGCGCCCTCCATGACGGCCAAGGTCGATCAGCCGAAAAACCCCCACACCAGAGGGCACGCAGGAACCGTGTTGCCAAGGGAACCAAGAGGGCCACTATGATCATGGCTAATGTTGCCTCCAAATCCTTCTTTGCATTTAGTTGAAGCAGGTCCTCAATCCTAGATGAGTTTGGAGGTGGAGTTTGGGTGGGTTTGGCAGATTCGTTCTGGTACAGATCATTGGCAATGTTGATTATGGTTATCTTGCTGAAAACCAGACAAAATGTTAGCGCTAGAGAGAGAAGAGTGCCAACCACCCATTTCATAAACGTCAGCCACTTTGAAGGTGCATGGGATGCTTCTTCATACTTATGTATCTCCTGGTCGACTTTTGATTGATTCCCGACGGTAAGATCTGATTTGTCTTTATGCGAAGTGCCTGGTTTTTCATTGTTAGCAGCACCCTTTGCTGATGGACTCTGATCATAGTGAACTCCAGATGTATCATTGTGAACACCGCTGGTGGTAAGCTGGCTGTCCAGGCTGTGGTCTATTAAGTCCTCCTGATCTGCCATCTTAGATTCTGAATAGGAAGTGAAAGCGCTACATAATGAACAAAGATTGGATTTTAAATTGCCTTAATTCTTTACAAGACTTCATTAGCACATGTAGTAGCGCTAGGTGTCCTCAATTCTCAAATTTGACAGTCTCAAATTATGCCATGATAATTTGAATATTCATGAGCAGTTTTAAAAAACTCAGGCATTTATGGGTAGAATTTGTCATCTAGTTGATTCTCTACAATCCTGGTGCACTTAATCCCAATCCGCCAGATCATATTTTCCCTTTGTACCCCCATAATTACAAATCCAAATGGCTACCATTTTCACTTCGAAATTTCAGATATGAGCAGATGTAAGGTGATGTAGACTGCTGTTAATGGTGATATTAAACTAAAAAAAAATATACTAATTCCCCAGAAGTCACTTCTCATACGTATATTACACTTTTGAAATCCAAGATGGTCGAGTGTAGACTCTTATGCCATGGCGAATATTGACGACACTATAGATTAGTACTACTTACGCCGTATTCAATGGGGGGGTGGAATACGATCCTCGTATATTCGGCAGCGCCATTTTGAAATTTATACAGAGCTAATTAGTTTCATATTTAGGTATGGTTATTAGAAGTTTTACGCAAAAAAAGAATGATTGAACTAGTTAAATAATATGTTATGAATTGTTTAAGGTATATCTATGTATTAGCGCCATGTTAAAAAAGAAGATATTGTCCTGCGCAAGGAACATTTATATCGAAACTAAAAGTAGCGGCTAGCTCCATATCACATGACCAATTTCGTCGAGCAAGGTGTCATGGCGGATCAAAACAAATCGAGACGACACAACGTTTTCAAAATCAGTAAATATCATTGATTTTTTTTATCTAAAAAGCAAATTAACTCTGTAGGGCCATGGCATAAATGCAAATGTCCACTCCCGTGAATAATTTCACATCGTATTCACAGAGGTGAGGCGTCCGTATTCAACGAGGCCTTATAGGGTCGTGGACATTTGCTTATATACCCTATACAGGCCACTACAACCCCACTTCTATAGATGCGAATCCCTTAACCCATTAAGGGCTGCTAATGTATTTAATGTGTCATGCCTATTGGTCATCACGATGCACTAATGCAGCCCTGGTGAGTAACTTGCCAGTATAACATTCATGCATCATGCTGACACTATGGGGTTGATACACTCCCGGAGGGTCGGCATGATGCACCAATGAAGTGCTGCACTCCTACATCAGCAGTCTTTAAAGGGTTAAATCCTACACCTCGCCCAAAAATCACATGCAAATTTGGCAAAAAAAAGTCCTTGTCCCTCCAAGAGTGAAAATGGTTGGAAAAATGTTCATTCCAAACTCACTTTGTTCTTAGGGAGTGATAATTTCTTAACAACAGGGGTAGGGGTTGGGTTTGCACACAGATGTGCGAGGAAAGATTTGACCCACCAGTAGGGGACAGAAATCGTGTGCAAACGCGCCCTTTTTTCACTAAAAACAGGTGAAATGATTCTGCCCCCCTCTCAGAGGGGTTGAGAAAATCTTGACCCCCGGTCAAGGGGTCGAAAATTTCTGACCCTCCCCCCAACCCACCATCCCCCCTGTTGATCACTCCCTTATAAAATGATCACTGTCCCTACATGGCACTATTGTTGGTGAGTATAGTATGTATAGAGGACAGCCTCCTCCTCCTCCTGGAGGGTCCTTGCGCTGTCCTATATAATGATATTAGGAACCACACTGTGTAGGTCCACACTAGCCCTTTAAGGACCACTGATGCACAAGTGCATTTTGTCCTTGCATGATGCACCAATTGAGCATCATGCAGACCCTGAGAGAGTGTATCAGGCCAGTAGGGTCGGCATGATGTGTGAATGTAGCCCTGGCGATTTATTCATCTTGGGCTGAATCGATGCATTATGAAAAATAAATGGCATGAAACATTATTGGCCTTTAAAGGGCTAGGTTTCCGCCTTATATGGTATATCCTGCACATTGCCAGGGGGTTCTGCCTTATTTAATACCGAGCTAATATACAGTACACAGTATGTCCTGTATAAGGTACATGTAAGGATAGACTTGTGCTGTGCCTTATAGAATCTGACTGAAGATAGGGTTGGCCTATACATGGCTAAAAGCCGAGGGGGGGGGGGTAAAAAATCGACGGGCAGACAAAAATAAGCAGATAAAAGTCAACGCTGGAGACACAGGCACTTTAAAAAAATGGCACTGGTGACACAGGGGTTTTAAAAATCAGCAGACAGAAAGTTATGAAATATAAAACCTGACAAAAACAGACTAGGTACTTATGTAAAGACAGTCGGCTGTTTCACATTACCAGAATTTGACTCAAGGTGCACCCTATAAATAGGTCTGCTATGAATTCAGGGTGCACACTGTAAAAAAATAGCTGTTGAATCTACCAGGGATCCTTGTAAAACTGAAAACAGAACCACTGTAATTGTAAAGCAGGGTGGCACTGTAGTTTTTACAAGAAACTCCAGTTGGCAGTGCAGTGGCACAAGGAATCTCTGATAAAACAATGACAGATCTCTGACAACTTTGGGATGAGGGATCCTTCATTATTTTGACGACTTTTTTTTACAGTGCACCTTACATATATGTATATGGCCGTAAAACCCTGGACATCAGCTGGGTCCATGTATAAGCCACACCCTCACTTTGGGAGAATGCTATAAGCCACAGCAGAGGCCTGAAATGGTTCTGATTCCTTACAATATATTTTATAATGAAAACTCCTCATATATTGAATTTAACTCCCTCATATAAGCTGCACCCGTAGTCTATGGCAATGCTATAAGCTGCATTAAGGACCTGAAATGGTCAATACGCTGCGGCTTACATGCTTGGTATTATGATATGTATGATATAAACTGAAGTCATACCAATTGTTCCAGTTTGTAGTTTTGTGATGGATGAATGTAGAGATACATGTACAGCCTCCAAGTCTCCTGTTTCTAATGACAAGGGGTTGCTCGTGGTGAAATGAACCGGTATGCATAGGAGGGGGGAGGCACTTCTTAATTTTGTTACCCTCATGATATGTATGATATAGAGTACTAAAGATAGTCCTAGACATGGATAAGACATGGAGTGCCCCCCCCATCCCGCACCACCACCATTGGTTTGAGAGGTCCGGGTAAGCCTGCACTAGAAACCGAAACAGGGAATCTAGGACAGGAAGGGACATCCCCTCCCCTTCCCACCCCTCAAACTATAAACCATCTACAATTACCAGAGAGTCCATTGGGCACTTTCTCACCAAGCATATAAGCTGCAGTTGTGTATACTGTATTTCCCCGATTATAAGCCCGGGTGTATGTAGATTTCAAATGGAAAATTGACCAGGCTTATAAATGGGGTAGGCTTGTATTTGAGGCAGGCTTAGAATTAATATACTTGACAACTACATATGGAACCCTGCCTAAGATTGCAATGTCCAATATTTCTATATAATTTGTTTGTTCTGACCAGGCTTATAATATTATTCGGGGACTGACATCTAGGGTACAGGCACTCTGAGTCGGACAGACACCTAAAGTCCGACACCTTTTGCATTGAATTACATGATAGATATGAGAAATTCAGCTATCATTTGAATTAGACATGAAAACTCAGGTATCATACTCTTTAACAAATGAGGAATAACATGTAAAACAGCTGTCATACATGGTTTTACAACTGTACAAACCCAGGGTGTTTTTGTTATATTCTGAGGATAAAGAATGGTGAGTGAATGGAGGTCCTGGTTTGATTTGTCAATTTGTCATGTCTTAACCTCCAATGTTATAGGATTTCTATACATGTCAATGGCAATATACACATTTTTGCCAATGATTTGACTTGACAAACCTGAATACATCCCTCATGTGACAGTATGGGAGTTATTCTGGTCTGACCTTCAGATTACACCTACAGTCGGACACCAATTACACCCCACCTGGGACACAATTATATCATGATTTCAATACTTATATAATGGACATTTCATTACAAACAGAATCCGTCAAGATATACAAGTACTCCTAGATCTGAATATTGAATATGTGTTTGGTTTACCTACTATCTAACACCTAAACTTAATCACTACCCAATCTGCCCATAGAAGTCATGCTCATCTGGGCCTGTAGACTGATCTGTTATAAGTATGCAAAATTAAACATCTAAGAGTATATGGAGAGGAGTATTGTATTAGCTTGGATTCCTTAGTGTAATATGCTATATGCCTTTATGGAATATTTCAGATACAATGACCCATTGTGTCTGTATCAATTAGATAACATAGTGTCTGCCTCTAGGATCACTTCTGGCATGAGCTGTTTGACTGTAGGTGCAATTTGATATTTTGGAGACTAAATATGTACAGCTCATTTATGCATAAGTATTGGAGAGTTTCATCAAAACCTCTTCAAGAATTTTGAGGGTAAAGTATCATGTATCAACTGGTGAAATGGAAAGTAGAATTCAAGACTTTTAAGGTACAAGATTTGAGCACCAAATATGGCCACCTCCTGTGTGGTCAGGAGCGTCCGAAATGGGTGTCTCTATACCCTATTACACTCAGGGGCTCAGAAAATGTGAGTCTAGTTTAATTCCCGGTCTCCCTACCTGCCCCCCCTTTTTTTAGGCAATTTTTTTAAGACTAGAAAGAGGTATAAGTCTTCATGATTATTTTTGCCAATTAGAAGCTCTGAACTACTAAAATGTCAACAACATATTAAATTTTCTAAAAGTGGTTGAATACAGTGAATATATCTGTTTGGTTCACGGTAAATTACCTCATTGATTGATGCCACAGATGTAACGCACAAGATGGAGAGAGTCCCGTCACAGGTGGAGTGGCCCATATAAACAGTGTACCGTAATTGCCCGTTTCAGCACCTTGGCACCTATAGATGTAAATAACCCAGTGCTGATTTAAATACTACCGTAATCTCCTGCGTACAAGGTGTGTCTTAGCCTATACACGGAGTTTTAGTTCTCGCTGGGTCCAAAAGGTGGACACCAAGACCTTTCTCTTGATATGTTACACTCCCCCTAAATCATAATAGCACAAAAGGGGACCCAGGGGGTCTGGGAGGCCCAAGCTACACAGAGGTTTTTGAATTTTGAAAATCCATTCACTAGAACAAATGTCTTTTTTTATATTTTTGACCATTTTCCTGAACTCTATGTGTGCAGGGTGCATCTTATACGCGGGAGATATCAGTATTTCTTTTTGGCTTAGATTGATTTCAGTACCCCCTTACCCACGGAGCCATTTTGAGATGGGTGCTTATTTGCGATTTGCGGCCCTGGAACTGATACAAGCTAATACAGCACCCTACTTACAAATTATGACCCTTTGTTTACTTTGAGATAGGACAGATAGATATTTGAGGTTATTCAAACTCTCCTGTGTAGCCTTTGACCTCTCAGACAGGCCACATCCTCATCTAGACCTGAGGATTTTGAACTTGGTGACAGTTTGAGATATCCATGTCAGTGACCGTTGGTGTTAGATATTAAGGAACTTTAATATCATATTTTGAGAATGAAGATCTGAGTAAGACCCAGTAAGATAATAAGGCGCAAACACTGTTCTTCATTTGCATCAACCCATAAATTGTATACACATGTGGAATCACGCATCATAACGAATATTTTATTCATGGGCGTGAACTGGTTACCAGGTTTAGTCTGTGTAGGTGTTATCCATATAAGTGTGCTATAGAAGGGTGAGAAACTAAGGTTACGTCTTTTGGGGAGAAACGCTAACGTGGCGCCATTTTCGCTTGTAAAATATGAGCAGTAAACTTTCGCCGGAACCAGGGACACACTTCCGATCATACCGTTTCTCCTCGAAAGGGTTCACGAGAAACTAAAGGGAACAGTGCTGCCCTCTGGTGCTTTAATTTGCTATGCACAGACCTTGAATACGGAGGTGAGTGGTGACTTTGCCAAAGTAACCCATCACCTCCGTAAGCTTAGCAAATAAAAGCACCAGAGGGCAGCACTGCTCCCTTTTGTTTCTCACCCTTCTATAGCATATGGATAACACCTACACAGACTGAACCTGGTAACCAGTCCACGCACATGATTTTATTGGTATTAACACCCCCATCCCCACCAGTGTGCAGGTTTCTCAAAAACACTCTCCATAAAAGGCCTCTTTTTCAAAATGCCCCCTCTCACCCCCAATTGCCTAATTAAGCACATAGCAATGACATTTCCTGCGTTTAAACTGTAACTCTCTCCTTCCACGCCTCCTTTGCTCCTCTACCGCCCGTACATGCAGAAAATACCAGAAGATCCTGGGGCGGCACAGGGGCGATGGGGCTGAGTTACAGTTAAACACGGAAAATGGCATTTTTTTATCGCCTTGGACTTTGGGCATATTCCATCAAGCCTCTGCCCCTCCACCTGACATTAAATGACTCGTCCTTAGTTTTTTAAAGTCCTTTCCACTGACCCTGGAGTCATTGACATGGGACAGATGATATCATGGTGCACTCTGTCCCTCTGGTGGTCGGCATTAGAACTATGGGGATTCCCCAGGTTTTCTATTTGATAACACCTTAACCCTTCAATGACTGCTAATGCAGGAGTGCATCATGTCCACTGGTCGGCATGATGCACCAATGAAGTTCCAGTAGATCTGCTCACCACCACTTCATGGGAGAGACCCATGGCCATTCTGTTGACAAAATGCATGACTTTAGCTCTGGCGAGTCACTCCCCAGCAAATTGTCGTCATCTGTCGCCATGATTGGTCATCAATTGTGACTCCTTTTTGAGTGATAACTCATTTTGTCATCTTTCGCCACTGTGTGTTAGGCTCACTTGGCATAGCAATTGCTATTCCTGGTGATCGTGTGCTATAACGACGTGGTGTTCCATCTAGAGACATGTGTGAGCCACTTCACACAGGTCGATGAGGACTCACGACAATTTGCTGGGTCCCCAGAGCTGTATCCCCTGACCACTGGGCATGATGCATGAGACTACATGTCTGTGCTGCATGAATGCATCATGCTGACCCCGGGGCTGATACACTACCCAAGCGCCAGCATGATGCATTCATGGCAACGTCCTTAACAGGACTGCATCAACAAATGCACAAAAGGCATACCTCGGGGGGGACTCCCTATCTTTTCTATAATTTCCATGTGCGAACAAGACCAATTTGATACCCTTTTCAATGGGGCAAAGAACTGAAAATGTAAGACCCTTTTCAAGGGAAAGTATCAAAGTCCATACCCTAAAATGTATAAGAGAATGTCACAAGATGAGCGGGCACTGACACATTCCTCTGTGATATTGTGTAATGTCGTTCTCGCCATGAATATGACCTTAGCTGTCGAAATGGCTTTAAGCACCTATTACTCAATTTTTCTGCTTCTTCCTTTCTTTATAGGGTATAGTGCAATGCACTAATATAGGGGGAAAACATCTGTACGTCGACGTTGTCGATTATAAATCATCTGGTGAGACATTCTCAACATCCTTTGTTTGACAATGAGCAGGTCAAAAAAAGAAAGAGTGCTTCAGTTTGACTTCTTGGATTTTTCTTCAATTTTGAAGAATAACATACTTATGTTCAGACAATCAATTTATCCACGAGTCACTGTCTAAAGTTGATTCAACAGTGCAGGGGACCATTTCTCCATATACACATCCACTTTGAGATTATCAATATGGCAGTGACCGATTGAGTGATTGAGAGTGACTGATAATTTCTGATTTCTGCCACCAGGTGGCTTCTGTGTACCTGGCAGCGTTCGTCTTTATTTTGTTTTCCTTCTTCAATTTACATTTCTTAAATCTGTGTGTCTGGCATTCGCCCATAGAGCACTTGTTGATAAAAGAATTGTTGACAATCATTAGGCTGGACTAGGATTCTCAGCGAAAATCCTACATCTGCCTCACTAGGGCATGTTTTTTTTTAATATGAGTGCTGCAATTAGGTGATGGACCTTGGTCACTAAATGTGTAATCAAGACCATAGCTCATAATCATGATCTTCCCTTTGTGCTCCTTATGAAAATACAAAACGTTTCACCAATTTCCATCAAAATATAGACCCTGTGGGGCAGTACAGAAAAAAAATGTTTTGATATACTGTGATTTATATTATCTCTTTTGAATGCAACTGCTACAAAAACATTATTCCCTATTTTATCATTGTCCCCTGCTACGTTTGACATTGTACGAATAATGATAACAAATTGAGATGATACATATCACAAATATTGTCATGGTCAAAGTAGAATTTGGTGCTTTACTGTGATGGCCTGTTTGATACTTAACTCTCAATTTCTGCTTGGCATCAATATATTTATAGTTAATACATGTTTAAGACTTATGTGATGTAAAAGTTTCATTGATGATATTATGTCCATATGGTTTGTAACGGTGGTGTACATCAACCGTGATAATTTTGCAGCTAAAGAAAAACAGGAACATTAATCATACTTTTCACTGAAACCAGTGATTTTGACATGTCACTAGGTTATAACAAAGTAAGGTAAAGGAAGATTGTCTAATACATCAGGGAAAAAAATGTGTTGTTCAGAGCAAGATTGAAGTAAGAACCATTATCTGAAACTGTTGAATGTTCCATGTTATCCATGTAAGTAAGTAATTCATACAGGAAAAGTATGTCTCTGAATCTAAATATTATTAATCTGTCTGAGATGGTTTAGTCTTATTGTATGAATTGTAGCTTGATGCATTGAAAGAGGGGTGTGGCTGTGGCTTCAGGACATGAGTAGAAAAGCCAATGTAGGTGTCAACGTTAATCGCAATTTGTTAATGATACTTTGTTTAACTGATGGTTACGGATAGACAGAAAGAAAGAAAGAAAGAAAGCAGAAAGTAAATATATGAGGAGGGCAATATACAATTCAGTTCAGTAAAGCTTATGTGAACCCTTAGTATAGTTTATTAGAATAGGATTCTTCTTGCCATCATCCACACAAATAATGCACAAAGATTTGGCAATACAATTTGCAAGTGGCTCCTAGGCTGAACATGCAGTAAAGGTTTCAATTATGCACAGAATTGTACAGAAGAAGTGACATGGGGATGCCATGATAGCACCACTGTTGACTTTGTAAGAATAAATGTTGATGTGATTTACTCATTGCTAATGACATATTTCAAGAGTGTAATCATTATGGACATGAATCTTATCGAACATAATCTAGATTTGTGACACCAAAGTTGGTTTTTGATCCTCGAATGTCTGCCTGAATACAGAGCCAGTGATACAGTACAGTGGGAAGTTTATACTGTGGTTTATATAATCCAAATAGACAACAACTTGAAGAAGAATATAGGTATAATGACATGTGATTGAATCCATTCCAATAATCATGAAGATAAGGAAAAAATGAAGGCAGAGTAGTGATGACAAACACAATACTGACACCAAGCATTGTGACTGTCAAACTGGTTGTCTTATTTTCACTAGAGCCTTGATGACTCTTCCTGAACCTGATCTGTGAGTCATCTTATTTACTAAAATGGCATTTATAATAGAAATTATGCAAAACGTTCTGCTACTGTACACAAATGCCACAAAGATATTATTTACAGTCCCTAGTAAAGAGCCAGAACCGAAAGAATAAAACAAATTTGTGTTACCCACTGTACTAACATTACATGTAAATAGTAGTGGCACATCAGCAATAAGCATAGCACTTATAAGTATTGAAATTGCACAAATAGTCTTTCTGACAGTGCAGTAGATGTGTACCTTTAGTGGTCGAAAAATGGCAATCATCCGTTCAATTGAGATTTATAAATGTGTACCATTAACCAAGAAGATATGTTTCCTGCCAAAAACAATAAGAAAGTAACAGCGCGACAGAACCACAGCAATGAGGAGAAAGGAAATAAGCAATATATCCCATCTCTTTTCAAGACCTGAAAAAGTAATGTTAGATTGTCAAAAACAGCTACAACCAGCAACAATATCATAAAGACAGAGGCCTTAATAAAAGATCCATACAGTATCATGATGATAACAAGACTGTTTAATACCATTCCTATGCCACTCATAGTTACAGTTGCCATGATGTCACCCAAGAACAGTCGAGGCTGATGTACAATACTGGAACTGTTCCCACTGATGTGGCAGCAAGATGCCTCATATGTAGAAAGGTTTTCCATTGCCTCCATTATGTAGCAAGCAACGATTTTAACAATTCTTCTTGGCCTCTCTGAACCTCCATGTTTCTGTAATGGCCAATGCGCCCAATAAATAACTCTCCTAATACATCCCTCAGTACTGCTGCTGTATGCACACGTTTAGATGCAGTGGTCTGTCTGACACTGCACCAAGACGGGAAAGTACAGAAAATACAGAAACATTTTCTGACAAAAGAAGCCATTTATGACAAAAAAAATAACTTGTAAGATCAGGGGCGCAGGAAAATGGGGGGTGCCAGGGGGCCCAGGCCCCCCAATCATGAAGGAGGTGGGGCCTGAGTATGCCTGTGCCCCCCGATATTTGCCAAGAATTCCTTAAGTAATTGGAAAAGAAGCTAAAATTTTGCATCTCAAATTAGATTAATATGGTGATGGGATAGGGGAAATAAGGGTCAGAGCCTAAAGTCAGATCCAAAATTCACCAATAATTACTTTTCTATACAAATTCTGTATAGATATCATCGCACTCCAGCCAAAAATTCAAGGTGGTCTCGATGGGGCAATCACTGGGCCCCCCCCCCATTAAGATTTGCTTCCTACGCCTCTGAAGATTGTTGACACTGTAAGCAGACATATTGACTTCAGATAGAATTAGGTCAGTTTAGTTTGCACTACATCAGCAGGAATTGTCTTGTGTATATTTGAGCTGTGTTAATCACAAATCACCCTCCATTAGTCAAGACATAGTCAAATAGACGGTGGCTCTGATGTGTTCTTCCTGGTTTGCCACGCATTGAATGTGGATGAGATTTAAATGTTCCCCGGTAAATGAACATGTATGGGTAACAGATGATAAAAGCGTTGGATGAAAATTCATTTTGGCTCCCCAACTAGATTGAAAAAGGTCAACATCATAATTTTGGTATCGCAAAACATTATATCAATGACATTGAAGTACAATGAGATTGTATGGATGCAAAACGTCTGTTATTTAAAATAGTGAAGGGTACAGGATCATCACAAAGGCAATCTCTAGTAGCTTATTTAATGGTATTTCTTGGTGGATATAGCAAATAATGTCACAGAAAAAGCTACAAACAACATCTGATTGCACCCTTACAGTGTTGTACAAGCACACATTTTGTCAACCGTGACGTCATCAGCTACATCAGATAAACCTTCTGCTCTCCTCTATAGTGGTAGATATTTCAATAACAATGCCAAAATCTTTTTTTAACAAAAAGGCCATCAACATACTCTATCGTATAAATAGGGTAGTGCTTTTCTTTAATACAATTACACAGATAACTGCTGATGCCATTATGTCAGCCATTATGTAGTGTGCTGGAACTGTTACCACTGATGATGCAGCAAGATCTTTTATCAGATATAGAAAGTTTTTTTTGGTGAAATCCATTAAGGTAGAGAATTACTTCTGTAAATTAACAATTATAACAGGCCTTTCCACTCTGACAACAGGTTGCTGCCTGTGCTTGCTATTGTGGACACACATCACGGCCCTGGCCTTAAGCAGTTCATCACTGCATCATCCCGGCCCTCGAAGCCATCACCGGCCATCACGAAGCCATCACCGGCCATCACCGCCTGCTCCAAAGTGTCCATAAGGGACCTAGATGTAAGCCTGGCAATACAGCAGATGCAGTTTGATAGGACAATGTAGGTTTTGCTAGTATTAATTACAGGTAATTGAAGCTTCTTGTGCCTTTACAGAGAACCCATTAAAAATGTTGTCATTGATGGCAGAAAAATTCACTTCCTGGCTTCTACACAAAGAATATATGATCCAAAATGCAGAACATTAGCAAACAAACAGAAGAACCTTATCTTAAATGTGCTCTATGACTTATCCATAATGCAGCAAGGAGCCATAACTTATTATAAATGCCATTGGCAATTGCTACATTCATTAAACATTTTTATGCATTATTGAACACTGTAACCTTAAGCATATGGTATCAGTCATACCGCTACTACATATTAACGCCTGTCTCATACTATATATATACACTCTGAATTCAGTCCTTACCATCAACATATACCTTAAGACTGTGTACAGTATGCTGAAATAAATATATTTTTTACTGCTAACTGATACGAGTGTAGGGGCCGGTATCGTCGTATATATATTAGTGCCGTTCATCCGAGAGACGTGTTCGTGTGGTGCCTGTTCCTTCTATGCCAGCTAGGTGTCGCTTTGTGATACCCCGTTGGTACAAGAGGGGGCGGCACCATGCCTCGCGTCCAGCTCCTACTAAGGAGCCGGACGAGCGGCAGAAGGTGACTGGATCTAGTCCAGTCCAGACGCGCAGCCTAACCTGTAGACTAGAGTGGAATAAAGTCCTACCCGAGAGGTAGGGGTTTCTGGGGCTTTGCCCAACCCGAACTACTCGTGTTGTGTTGGTATTTCTAGTGGTAAGCGAGCCAAAGAGCCACCCAACATATAAGTCAATACGAACCATTACACTGGTGCCATGACCAGTTGGTTCGGGGGTGGTGCGCGGCCACATTGGCCGAAAGCCTCGGGAAACCCGAAGCGGATCCCCCCAGCCCTGGGCTAGAGGGATTCGAAGAGGATGACTTTACATCCCAGCATCTGTTGTTAGACTGGAAACCCAGTCAACAACAAATGTATAATCCGGCGGGTGTCCGAACTGTTTTCTCGACACCTGGTCTGATAGACGGTGCCACGGGTGATGGTATCGTAAACTTGTATCCGGGTACACCCCAAATGGGAGTACCGGATACGGGATTGTTCAAGGGAATAGTAAAACCCCCAACTTTAGACCTGAGTGATTGGTCCCAAGCTATAACTAGTAGACGCCAGCTGTGTCCTATTGTACCAGCAGGCTCGGCTAGCAACTTGGGTATGCCAGTGGCACAAAACCCTGGAAAACGTACTGCGACCCCCCCAGTAGCAGTACCGGATGGTGCAAACGAGGTACCCCCATTAATGACATCGTCGGACCATGACAGCGACGATGGCAAAGCCATAAGGGACGCAATAGTCCCAAGCATGAATGCGAAGAATAAGCCTAGGGGTGCTGAACCGAAAAGCTCGGAAAGGCATCACTTAGGCCGATCGCTAGACGAAGGCTTGTCTGACTCCATGTTCAATCCTGGAGGCAGTCGCAGGTCTATATACGGACGTCGGATGGGCCCCGGGTATAAAACTACCCCGGCCTATTTGAAAGCCAAAGAACAGGTAGAGTTACAAGCTAAGCGGCAACATGAACAATTCATGGCGGCCCAATTAAAAATAGAAGAGGAAACTAAGTCTCGGATCGGAAAATTACGTTCCGAGGAGCAGGAGGCGATTCTAAAAGAATCTGACCTAAAGTATCGTCTAACTTCGGCAACCCATCGTTTGGAAAGGAAAGAAAGAGACGAACTCGAGAAAGAGAAAAGATTGGCTGAGTTGGAACTCGAGGAAGCCAATAGACTTAGAGCAATCGAAAAGGCTAGAGCCGAAGAAGTTGCTAAGGCCCGGGATGTAAACAGATTACAATCCGAGTTGCATGCCATGGAGGAGAAGCTGAAGAAACTTCAACTCCGAAAGGCGGAGACAGAGGCCAAATTGGTCTCGGAACAAGCCGAGATAAGGAAGGAGACCAACGAGTATCAAAGGTCTCAGAAAGAAAAAAGTGAAAAGTACCGCTTATTAAAGGATACTTTTAAGCGAGAGGCTTTAGCCGCTCAGGAAGAACGAAACCGAGCTGTGGCGGAAAATGAAAAGATTCGATCCGAAATCTTAGCAGAAAACGCACAGCTGAGGGAGGAACAGCGAAACCTAACCACAGATCTAGCTACCCTCACAATAAATAAGTCTGCCATGGAGAGTTATTTACAGGAGCAGGAGCAAGCGAATGCCCCTCCGGCGAGTAAGGACACAAACCCGAATTCGACTTTCGTTAAACAGGGCGACCCAGTCTCCTGTTCTACGCCGAAGCATCCGCCGTATAATCCTTTCATTAATGATAATGCGACGCGGAACGTAGATCAAGGGGGAGTTTATATCAGAACCCAAGATAAACATGGCCGAACTAGTAGAGTCCGGATAAGTGAAGTCCCCATAGTCCACAATTTGGACCCGGATTATATACCACGGGAAGCCTCTGACAGTAGTGCAGAGACTAACGGATTCCATATACATGTGGATCCGAGTGACAGCGCGGGGTTGGGAGCTGGTAATGACAGCAACCAACCCAATCCATCAAACGATGGCAGTCATCCGACGGGTAACCAGCCTTCAAGCGGCGGTTACCAAAGCGCACAAGGAGGGGGCGGTACCCCGGGTACCACAGGCTACAGTGGTACCTCGGGTCCCGGCCCTAACCAGGGTGGCGCGGGTTATACGAACCACAGTGTGCCACAGTGGACGTATACGCAGCCACCACCACCACCGCCTCCACCGGGCAATACGAGCTTCGGTGGTATAGGGGGCAACCGAACCTTGAATGAAACAAAGGCGGTTGAATGGAGCAAACAGCAATGCACTAGATTGATGTATGCTCATAATTCTGCCCGAAGGGTAGCCGTTATTCCAAAAGAATATGACGGTACTCGACCTTGGAAAGAGTGGTTTGAAGACTTCATCGACGTGATGAATTGTAATGGGTGGACCCCATACGAGGCCAAGCCACATCTGGTAAGATGTTTGAAGGGCGGCCCGGGTCGCATGGCTGTAGAGCAATGGCGAACCTCGTTGGAAGTTTTGAGCAGTTGGTAGAATCTGCTAGTGGACTGTTATGCAACATGGTCAAGGAGGACCCGATGGTCCGTTTCAAGAAACGTACGCAGAAGCCTAACGAAGCTTTCCGAGCATACGGTATGGAGCTCCATGCCCTGCTAAGCAAGGCCAGACCCGGTACTGAAAACCAGGACTGGTATATGGACGATCTGATTACCCAATTCGTCAAGGGTCTGAGAGACCGAGATGAGCAGGTTGCTGCCAGGGATGCCTGGAAAGAAGGCGTAACACTTCACGACATATTTAATGGTATAGATATGGCCGTGAAGAAGCAAACAAAGTTAGCAGGAGACATACCGAATGCCAGCTGCTCGGCTCCCCTGGTATCAGTAGTCCAGCAGTCTGAGGTGCAAATCCCCTCAGATGATTTCGAATTGATTGAAATCGAACAGGAGGACGGAACCTTCTGTTCGGTCCAATTAAGAAAGAATACTACGGGCAGGAAGTATATTCCTAGGAATCGGCGAAAACTGTGGAGAAACCCAGTTGGTCCTGACCTGTGTGAGGGGGGACTAGAGAACTCGGTACCTGGACTGGTATGACACAGTTAACGCTTCAACCTGCTAGGGGTAAACTAGTCACCTGCTGGAGGTTGGGTTGGAGGAGAAGGGTTGGCTGAAGCTGGTGGGGAGGAGTGTAGGGGCCAGCTCTGGCTGTGAGTCCATGGCGGTATGCTATCTGTCCCCGTTCCCCAGTTGCACCAGCCCCCAGGGGCTGGTCAGCCAGTGAACACTGCCCCCTTGTGTCATACCGATCCAGATGTAGGTGGAAGGTAGAGAACGTCAGGTCTGGGGAAGTAGCTCAGAGGAAGAGCTTCCGCTTCGAAGTTGGAGGGTCCCGGGTTCGAGTCCCGGTTTCTCCAAAGACGTTTTCCGCCGACCTCTACACTCGTAGTCGGCGAAAACGTACTTGGAAACACCGGGTTTCGAACCCGGGACCTCTCAACTTGCAAGCGAGCGCTCTACCACTGAGCTACATCCCCAGACCTGACGTTCTCTACCTTCCACCTACATCTGGATCGGTATGACACAAGGGGGCAGTGTTCACTGGCTGACCAGCCCCC
Organism: Acholoe squamosa; assembly: GCA_949317995.1. Classification (NCBI taxonomy): domain Eukaryota; kingdom Metazoa; phylum Annelida; class Polychaeta; order Phyllodocida; family Polynoidae; genus Acholoe; species Acholoe squamosa. Next base: position 13,191,095 of record OX439041.1, read on the forward strand.
GGGGGCTGGTGCAACCGGGGAACGGGGACAGATAGCACTCGGGTGGTAGGCCGCGTCCCGCATGTCGAGTCGAATGTTAGTTCGGATCTAGTTCCCTAGGTGGCGCCGCGGGTGCGGCGGGAAAGGTTGGAACTAGGTCACCGGATAGCCACGGCGGGATCTCGCGAGGCGAGATGCGTGACGTCATACTGGTCATAACTAGAGCGGACTCGTGGTGGTTAGACGCCACCCGTTTTTGCTCTAGTTGTTGTTGGCGGTTTACAGGCCCCTAGCTGTCGGTTAGCTTGCCTAACATCACCTTTTGTTGGACGAATCCTTCGGGAGGAGTCCAACACAGACACCAAACTATTTGGAAGTCGCCCTCAGTGCCATGGCACAGGGGACGATTGACGCCGCGCGTCAGACTGCCAACGTTCTGTTGGAACTAGGCGAGGACCCGAAGGTCCCGTCTCGGGTCGAGGAATCTATGGATTCTTCGACAGAGGAGGCCGCCCGGACGCTCTCGGCTATGGCCGAGGCCACCGACCGGGAGAGGATGCCACCTCCACCACCACCACGCCCGGAGCGCTCGTCTGCAGCAGCCGCTTCGGGTAGCAAAGTGGATGTCCTGGACATTCCTATGTATCCTCCGGGATTCAAGACTCGGATCGAACGTATGGCACACGTCGATCGCGAGGCCGGTGTCGTGTACACCTCCTGGGGGACCTACATCCCCATGCACGCCTCCATGTTCGGATGTGGACCAATGGCGGTGGAGCAGGGTGTGCCCGAGCCCATACCAGATGATTTCAAGACTCTGGTAATGGACTCGTGCAGTGACGAGCTGGCTGACAATATGCCAGTTTCTTGGCTCCGCAACTATCTGAAGTTAGCGGAGAATATGGCGGTCAACGAAAGTCTGGCCCGAGCCGTCTTGATCTCCGAGGGCATCACCCGAAAGGCCTCAGAGTTAAGGGAGTCCAAATCCGACATGGATACAGACTCCACAGTCACCTTGTCGTCGGTGGAAACCGACCGGGTCAAGCGATTGACCCGTAAACCTGCGCCTAAGGGTCCTCTCACTGAGAGCGATCTGGAGGCTGAGGATGTCCGCATCGCCGTCGAGAGGTCCACAACCGAGACCGACCCAGCTGCCGACATCCCGGAGGCACCTGGCGAGATCTCGGAAGAGGACATCTCGCGCCAGCAGGCTGCTGTGGAGGCAAAGCGAGCCGAGCTTGCCAAGCAGCAGAAGGAGCTCACCGCAGCTCGCCGGGCCCATCGCAAACAGCAGGCCCAACAGAAAACCAAGGTCTCTTCCGACTCTGACTCCCCGGTCAGCGGAAGGAGGAGCCCTCGTACAGAGGACAGGAATCGACGAGAGTCGGATTCCAGTCCTGAGATGCCGGCGCAGCCCACCAAGGTTCAGCGCCGGAAGAAAAAGAACGGAGCGAAAGCGTCTCCCGCAGAACCCACACCCCCCACCAAGCCGAGGGGTAAGGGTCAGCCGAAGACGCCCGCCTCCACCACCACAACCTCAACCACCACAGTAGCCACCTCGGCTGCAGCTTCCACTGCCAGCACCAGCGGAAAAGGCGCCAAATCCTCTGCCAAGGCTTCGGCTGGTACCACCACCACCAGCCGAGCGAGCCGTAGAGGAGCTGGTATCTACACGGACAGTGAGGATAGCGACAGCGATCCAGAACTGCCCGAGTCGGCCAAATCTGATTTGGAGTCCGTGACAACGTGGGAAGAGATGACCACGGATGTCCCGAAAGACGACAATCAGAAATGGATGTGGAAGAATGCAGCCGAAGGGTTCAAAGAACGGACTCCTCGCTGCTTCGCGGACTGTGCCTACGACACGGTCCATTACATGTGTCCCGGCGCCGTCAATAAGGACGGTGACAGCGACGACGAGGAGTGGATGAAATCCGGCCCCTCGGATACGCCTGTAGGTAAATTCTACCTCATTTGGATTGACCAGCTGAAATCCAAATTGGGGTCGATTTACAGCTACGAGGCCCGGACGAAAGTTCAGTGGGCAATGACCCAATGGGGACCAACCGGCAGCCGCCGACGGTGCCCATTCGAGTCATGCCAGCTGGCTCTCACGGGTGAGGAGATGTTCGAGACGAAGCCTCGCTTCGCTCGCCACATTGTTGAACATCACATGCACCACAAGCCTGTGATGATGTGTGTGCTTGGGGACCGCCCGAGCAAACATTGTGATGGCTCGTTCAGCACTCACCGGCGCCGAGACATGGCTCTGCACTTGCAGAAGGCCCATGGCATCGGCCTGGAGAAAACCAGGAAACGAGCCATCAAGTGCTTCAACGAGCTCCTAGCTAACTGGGCCTCGTTGAGCATTAAAGACGTTAAGGAGCAGGCATTCGAGACCGGATTCTGCTCATGGAAGAGCGGCAACTTGTTGACCTTCTTCCAAATCAACTTCTCGTCCACGAAATTCGGGATGCCCAGTGAGGTGCACCTGAAGGTAAAAAAGTGGCGAGGAGATGATAAGCGAGAGAAGGCCAAAGCCCGCTCTAAGGGTCCTAGCAGAGGCACAGCCACGGCTACTGTTGCTTCCAAGAGGACCCGAGCAGACCGGTCCGTGAGCCCTTCGGGTGGCAAGGACCAGCCAAGACCAGCTAACCCAGCTGATCGTCGCGAGTCGGGACAACAAGTCTCGGCTCTGGATATGCCCAGCAACCAGGCCCGTAGGTCTGGTAGCCAGGCAGCCACACCGGCGACTCCAGCCACCACCACCTCTACACCTGCACCCGCGGAACAACGCCCGGGCGAAGCCACTGGCAGCCAGGATGGTGGGGGCGAACTCTTCGCTCCCCCATCCGGGTATTCTTCTTGGTGGGCCGGAGAGGGATCTTCCGGCAAGCGCCCCACGTATAGTGAGTACGCGGCGAAGTTCCCCGCTATGGGACCAGCTGGACCCGAGTCGCAGGTCCTTACCTCCCTGGGCCGGACCAAACCCCGTGGTAGAGGCCGTGGTGGGCTGGAGTCCACCCGAGCTCCCCCGGGCGGTGGCCGAGGCCGGGGCGGTCTAACGGTTGAGGGCCCGTCTGCTCCTCCAGCAGGTACTCCGCCTGCCCCAGTGGAAGCCACCGCGCCTCCACCAGTCATTGCTCCACCAACGGGCCCTCGGGTACCCCTGATGGAGCTAATTTCGGATACGCTGTCAGGTCTTCAGGATCCGAACACGTTTGTTGACCACCGAGATGTCCAAACGGTTCACATCCAGAATGAGCTGATGGTGGAGTGGCAGGCATTGCACCGCCAGAAGTCAGTCGACTACTGGCGGGCGATGACTGAAGCCACCCTCAATCTGGTATACGAAATCCAGAAGAGGGAGGAAGACAAGATCAGGCAGCTGGAGAAGGACAGAGTCCAAGAGGCTCTCGAATCCTGCCGGCGTCAGCAGAAGGAAGCCGAAAAGCTTAAGGAGTTTCACCAAGCTGAAAACGCCAGATACATCCATAGGTTTAAGGAGGCTGACCTCAAGTTTTTCCTGGCATTCGGGAAACATCTGGAGGAGTGGGACGGCTTACCGTCGTCCCTTATCTTCATACCAGATGTACCCCCGGATGCCCCACCGGTCCCGGCTACTCCACCGGTTCCGGCCACTCCACCGGTCCCGGCTGCTCCGCCAGTTCCGGCAGCTCTCCTGCTCCCGCCCCCTACTGTCACCCGGACTGTTACAACTGCCACGGTCGCTCCACCAGCATCCGAGGCAATGGACAGTCCATCCGCGGTGATGAGGGCCTTGAGCTTGGAGAGCGATACGCCCAGCGAGGCTTCCGCGGCGCTCTCTACGAGCAGCTGTAGCAGCTCGGCTCCATCTGCCTCAGTGGAGTCGGCTGAGAAGATGGACACGGATCCGGAAGATCTTTAAGTGTCCATCTGACGGTGTCTCCTTTGTACCCGAGGGTAAAAGCATTTAATATGCCAGAGGCACTGTTCCTTACGCTGGACTCCTGATATCTGGAACGTAACCTGCAGCGAAGATGGACGCTAAACCCGACACACCAAAAAGGATTACCACACCTACCCGGGGCTCCATCTTCCCATCTTCATCAGGGCACATCACAACAGCAACGTGGCTTGCCACCACACATATGTCGCCGGATGGAGCTGCAGAAACCAGTCGTTCCAGATTCGCCGGAAGTCCGGTATATTGTAAGGGTGATCCTGCTACCCTGGTAGGACACCTATATTTGTTAGTATTATTATTTTTTTGTATAAATATATTTTTATACCAAATATATATTCTTGTAATTAAAACAAACAAAATTTTTCTCTCGGGTTATCTACCCCACCTCGGGTCGGTTAGTTAATACTGTAAAATTTTATTCATATCACCTGATTACTCGTCTACCACTTTTTAATGCGTCTTGTTTATAATAATAACACTATTGTAACACTGTTACTACATATCACCATAGGTCGATGGTGCATAAGGCGCCACCTCCTATTCGTTATTATTAATTATCATTACTTCGGGTTATATGCGACGATGCCTCATTATGTACATATTATTTATAATGCCCCTAGATGTTCTATATCCTATACGAACTGTATATATAGACTTACCTATTTGTATATGATATTACTGTATAAAGTTAAAACAATAGGTTAATTACACCCAACCCTAGGTATAGTCTAGTGGGGGTGGTGTAGGGGCCGGTATCGTCGTATATATATTAGTGCCGTTCATCCGAGAGACGTGTTCGTGTGGTGCCTGTTCCTTCTATGCCAGCTAGGTGTCGCTTTGTGATACCCCGTTGGTACAAGAGGGGGCGGCACCATGCCTCGCGTCCAGCTCCTACTAAGGAGCCGGACGAGCGGCAGAAGGTGACTGGATCTAGTCCAGTCCAGACGCGCAGCCTAACCTGTAGACTAGAGTGGAATAAAGTCCTACCCGAGAGGTAGGGGTTTCTGGGGCTTTGCCCAACCCGAACTACTCGTGTTGTGTTGGTATTTCTAGTGGTAAGCGAGCCAAAGAGCCACCCAACATATAAGTCAATACGAACCATTACACGAGGTCTTGTCTTGTCGATCATGCATATATCTAATAGCTAACAAAGAATGTGACATTGTTAGATGTGGCACTAATGCATTATCTAAGAGACGACAGATACCAATGGAGCATACTAAGAATATAATGGTAAAGGTGAACTCTGATTAGTTTGAGCCGACAGTTTCTTCACTCGCGGGTCCTGCCCGTTCCGCACGAGGCCGGTAGGTCCTAGAATGCTAGATACTAATGTCAGATTATCAAATACAGCAAGGACCAGCAGCAGGATCATGAAGACAGAGGTCCCCATGAGGGAACCATACATTATCACAATGATAACAAGACTGTTTAAGACCATCCCCAATGTACAGATAGTAATGTCAGTGATGGTGTCAACTAAGGAAATGGATCTCTTTACATCATGATCATAGTTACTTCTATTAGAGTATGACTAATTTTCAAAAACAGAAATAGTTTCCATGGAATCCAAAGCTGATGAATCACACCAAGATGTGGCAATATCTGTTATGGTTCACCTTTAGTATGTGATATCCCAGGTAACAAAAAACGTTGATTAACGTTTACTGGTGGTTAGTTGGACTAACATTTGTTTGAAAATATTGTTTCAACGTTGATTTGAGGTTATTCAGAAAACGTTTTTTTTTTTTTCATAGATGTTGGTGTTACCTTTAAAGAATGTTAACCAGATAACGTTTTACCCGAAAGTTGTCAATGTCTGAGTTGGTGGACATTGGTGTCCTCAGCGTTAGAACCTTAGAAGGGGAGTGCTGTTATGACTTCATTGATCCTAGTTTAGGTTGCTGATACTACCGACCAGTTTTGGTGACCAGAATTGTGGCGCATTCGATATCAGAAAATCGCGACCACTTTTTAGCGACCAATATATTCTGTGTTTAGAGACCTAAATGGAGATATGACCATCAGTACTAACGGCAGCTTTTCCTGACATTGATCATGCATGCTGCCAACATCACAGTGCATTGAGGATGAACAGTGTTTGATCAATTTTAAGCTACAGATCATATTCTCAGTAATTGGCCTCCCAACTACTCACAGTTTGTTTGTAATGTTATTACAAACGTATGAGGTCTATTTATCTATTTGAAATAAACTCTTTCCTAAATATTTCATTTGGAGGATAACAGCCCTACAATCATTTTGTGATGTAAATACCACAATATAATATTAGAGGAGCAAGTAGTAAACAAACGTAAAATCCTACATAAAAGTTTAATTAAGGAGAAAGAATGAGAAATATATAAAATCGCAAATATATTCTTTGTGAACTATAGCAAAGAATTTTCTTCATAAATATCTTTGGTGAACTCTGTTTTATTATCATGGCACAGTGCATCACTTTGTCTCTTTATACATAGTCTTCTCTGTTTCTAGGTCGCCCACCAAGTTTGATTCTATCCAATTTGGGCGAAGATTGTAAATAATTTGGCCGCTTAAATTTGTAACTTTGGTCACGGTTTTAGCCTTAATGTATTCATGAATCTTTATAACGATTCACTTTGATGACATTTTCTATTCTATCTTAGAACAATGGTGTTAGACTGCTTACATCATCACCTCATGTGAGTACTAATCACCTGTGTATCAAACTCTTTCTTTAACTGTGGAAACCTGCCCCTCAATAGCTCCTGTTGATTTTATCCTTCCTTTTAAGACATCTACAGGGGTATCGTGTAAAGAAGTAAACCAATGTCTGCCTAAACACAGACCCAGTCACAAAATACAATATAAAGTTAATGCTCTTGTTTATATAATCCATTTTATTAGCTATGATAACCACTAGGCTTTGATGAAATTATCTCCAATCAAGAAGATTGCAAACAGGACGAATAAGAAATTACATCTCCATAGGTAATGTTGTCACAAGAAAAACTAATGAGCTAGCGAGCATTGACATGGTCAGACTCTTAATACTGGCAGATGGTCTTTGCTGTGGTGTCTGATGTTGGATTCTGAAATGTCTCTGTGAATTCAACTTTTTCTGCATCAGACAATTTAAAACAACACCTTTTTTCACTATTCGGCAGATGGACTAAAAGGTGACATTCACTATTCAGCAGATGGACTAAAAGGTGACATTCACTATTAAGCAGATGGACTAAAAGGTGACATTCACTATTCCATCCTAATAAATTGTGGATGTGTAGTATACATGTATGTAAATTCCTTCAATTAGGCTCAATAAGATATACTCAGTATTACTCCAGTTAATTGTACAATAGCTCTAGTTTTACATAGCATCATGATAATAGTTCAATTAGCTCAAGGGGATTTTGTAGCCACAGTAGGATGTAACTTTGCATAAGCTTATGGGTATGAAATCCAAAGAAAATACAGATCGTCTAAAGGCCAGTTTGGATATAGCATTTCTAGTACTAATCAATAGTAATCTGCTAAGTACACATGTACAATCTTTATGAGAAATTGTGCTCATCTTTATTGCTTATTTGCCGGAGTCACTTAATAACTACATACTTCATATCTTGCATTGTCTTACTCTCATACTCTATACTAAATGTAATAAGTAATTATGCATGTGTTTCAGCCTGTTTATATCTTGTTATCCGCTGTGTCACTGTTGTGTGACCATAAAGTCCTATGGTAGTCTTGTATTTTTTGTACATAATGCATATTTTCTTTACCTGTTTGACCTCATTTCATCATGAACATTCATAGATGTCATAATGTGAAAATAACTAGATTTGAAACAGATGAATTGGATGAGGAATCACCTTTATTGTCATTATCCACTTTTTGTTAAATTGTGTCGGACAATAAAATTAATTTTCAAACCTCAAAAAAAATATACAATGGTGTTGTATAGGTATTGCATTTTTTTGGTATAATATGTCTGCAAATGAAAGTTTGTCAAAAACTTTGCTTTGCTGACGTAGTTGGTCAGAGTTTCATATCTCTCCTGATGGGTCCGTATCTGCAGTTTCCTCAATTATGCTGGCGTGTCTTTGCTCAGAGGCAGGGGCATTGGGAATACTGTCTGTCCATGACCAGTTGATGTTGTAAGGGTCTCCACACTTTGTTGGTGCACAAGCAATAAAGTTAACGAATGTGGACAGTCGGTGTATGAGCATGGAGGAGAATTGGATTGCAAGGACGAAGCTGAACACAACCAGGAAAGACACACCTGATTGGATGAAGAGAAAATACTGGTAATATTTTTCCTACTCTTTCTTCTGCTCTAATAGAATCACTTTTTAATAAATATAGAGCGTAGCTATGTTTAGATGTCAGAATAACCTTTTTCTATCAAAATGAAAAGATTTTCATAAATTGAACGTTAAAAAACAGTTTTTATGGAATACATAGAAATTGTGATTTGACGTTGTTTCAAATGTTAGCAAAACCTCATGAACTGAACAACAATGTTTTATAACGTTAGAAAAAAAGGATAAAGTGCAGGAGCACTATAAGTATAGCCGCTGGGGTAGTCACTAACGCTGGTCCAGGGGGCCTGTAATTTTGGTCCCGGCCCAGTTTTCTGCAGAATTCTTTTTAAGCAAGCTTTTGGGAACTATGTAATACGGAGCCCCTAATAGGACATACCAAAAATAAAATTTCCACAAAAAAAAATATTCTTGCGGAAACTGAACAATTCTTGCGGAAACTGAGCAATTCTTGCGGAAACTGAAAATTCTTGCGGACACTGAACAATTCTTGCTGGTACCAAACAATTCTTGTGGGTTCAAGAAAGATTTTATTGGAGGAAAAAAAGACTTTTTGGTAGGTGAATGCATAATTCTAGCATCCACAAGGATAATTCTAGCACCTACAAGAATTCTTTGTGCACCCACAAGAACTCTTTGTGTACCTGCAAAAATGTTCCTGTACCTGCAGTAATCTTCCAGTACCTGCAGGAATCTTCCAGTATCCACAGGAATCTTCCAGTACCCGCAGGAATATTTTTTTCATGAAAAAAATCTTTTTGGTATTGTTCAGTGTCCGCAAGAATTGTTCAGTATCCGCAAGAATATTTTTTCTAGTGAAAAATTGTTTTGGTACATATAGACTTTGTTCAGTACCCGCAAGAATTCTTCAGCACCCGCAAGAATTCTTCAGTACCCGCAAGAATTCTTCAGTATCCGCAAGAATATTTTTTCAGGGGAAAAATTATTTGTGGTATGTCCTTTTAGGGGCTCTGTACGTAGCCAACCCCATGTCCTTTGTAAAATTGAATGTTTTCTAAAATTTTTTTTTTTTACTTATGTTTCGGCACCACAAAGAATTCGTTATCAGATGAAAAAAAAAATTTGCAACCACAAAAAAATATTTCTGCACCTATAAGAATGCCCCTGTACCCGCAAGAATACCCCTGTATCCGCAAGAATTCTCCTGTATCCGCAGGAATGTTCCTGTACCCGCAGGAATTCTTTTTATGAACAAAAAAAAATCTTTTTGGTATGTCCTATTAGGGGCTCCATGTATAATTACGGAGCCCCTAATAGGACATACCAAAAATAAAATTTCCACAAAAAAAATATTCTTGCGGAAACTGAACAATTCTTGCGGAAACTGAGCAATTCTTGCGGAAACTGAACAATTCTTGCGGAAACTGAACAATTCTTGCGGATACTGAACAATTCTTCCGGATACTGAACAATTCTTGCAGATACTGAACAATTCCTGCAGATACTGTATTATTCAGCCCCTAATAGGACATATCAAAAATAATTATTTTTTCTGAAAAAATCATTCTTGCGGGTACTGGGATATTCTTGCGGGTACTGGGATTTTCTTGCGGGTACTGGGATATTCTTGTGGGTACTGAACAATTCTTCCGGATACTGAACACTTCTTGCGGGTACAGAATAATTCTTGCATGAAAAAAAGTCTGTTCCTGTTTCCGCAGAAATGTTCCTGTTTCCGCAGGAATGTCCCTGTTTCCGCAGGAATGGCCCTGTTTCCGCAGGAATGTCCCTGTTTCCGCAGGAATGTCCCTGTACCCGCAGGAATATATTTTGCATGAAAAAAAATCTTTTTAGTATGTCCTATTAGGGGCTCCGTAGCACTACGATCTTTGGATTTGGTGTTTGGTTTGACATAAATAATCATGTTTTATGAATTTAGAATATTTGTTCTTGTCGCTGCTGTCAAGTAGATATATGAGGCATTAGTGTCTGCTCCTATAAAAGTATTCAGACTTGTTCATACCAAGCGCATTGGTCCCGGACAGGTCGAGCTGACTCATTGGTGCCAGTGCCAGGATGAAGATAATCCAAAGTGTGTTGGCCACCCCAAACACCACCAGCACAGTGTCACGCAGCTCTGATAACTTCTCTGTAATGAGGAGATGAAACCTTTAAAGAGTTGTTAATGCATTGGAGCATCATGCCCATTTTTCGTATTGATGCAGCGATGAAGTGCTGGAGTGTTAGCTCACGATCACTTCATTGGAGCATCATGCCGACCCCTGTAGGGTTGACCCCCCCACCACCACCACCACCCATGTTGTATTATATACACAGCCCTCCCCACTAAGGACCACGTTGTATGTATACCCTGCATGTATTCTGTTTAAAATAGTACTAATTACCTGTTTTAACCTCCAGGACTAAAGAGGATTAATGTAGATTTAAGGAGGAGCTAATACCAGTGGAATTCTGAACCCCGCCCCCCCCCCTGAAGAAAAAAAATCACTGATTTTGCAAATTCTCCCCCTCCCCCATCAGTATAGGTTACATACCAGTTCATGATATTAGCTGATATCAACATACTTTCCTAGTTTTGCAATTCAAAGGCATATGACGATAAAAAGTTGTCTATTGGCACATTTTACCGATATTTCATAAATTCATTCGTTAAACACACAGTTGTGCTGCAATACCTTTAAGTTCATTGTCATCAGAGAAAGCGGGTGATGTTGGGAGCAGCTTTTCATCTCTCAGATCTGTCCAGAATGCATTCTCTCTGTCACCCAGGCAACTGGTCTCCAGCCGCTCCAGTTCGACCTTCGCTCGACCTTGGAGTATCTCAGCTGTCATAAAAAGTAGGAAAATTATAGGATATTTTGGCAATTCAATATTTCGAAAATGGTGTTTGGACTTTCTGGGATTCGAACCTGGGACTGCCAGGCCTCTAGGATCATTGAGCTACAAGCCCTCATCTGCCATCTTCAACCTACTGACCACACCTGCTAGCCATTTCTCAAACACTACGATCCTACCCCTGTCCCTCCGATTCCAACCACCCCTACGATCCAGTCCAATCATAGTGATTGACCCTTGGTGATTATGTATTACCTACGATTGCCTATACAGGTGCATGTCTTTTTCCTCTGTATCTGCTCTAATCGTAGTGATTGACCCTTCCAATGAAGAATTCATGGAATACCTATATAAGGTGCATTAGGAGCTTAGCAGTTGAAATTGCGTTCAACAAATATCACTATTTCACAGAAGCAGTGGCTTACATCCATATTATTACAGTTTGTCAATTGCATTTATATATTCATTGAATTCTTGTGGAAATTATTTTCTTATTTCAAATGTGTGTCTTGATTAATACACAAGTATACATGTCTATACATTAGAGTTATCTCTACTCTTATTAACCCACCTTCTGTGGGATATTTCAGTTTCTTCATTGCCAGCAAGAGCCGCTTCAGATGACCTGAAAAAAAAACAGCGGTTGAATTAACAAAATGAAAATTTATACATATAATGTTTGCAAAAAGATGAAGACAATCTACACTTAATCAGCAACTTTTTTTGTAAAAGGACTGGGGGTGAACATACCTCCAAATCCATTAGCCCTGGGGCAGTTACAAGTACCGTAATCTCCCGCATATAAGGCGCGTCTCATACACGAATCAGAACATGGATGTGTCTTATACGCGGGAGGCAGGCTGCCTTGAGTTGGGGGTGCACCTTATATGCAGGGTACCCTCAATTACCAATTCAGACCAGGTCGGTCGAATTTTATCTCACCTCGTGCCTTCCTTAAGGACATCACTCAAGGGTGAGAGGTCCCGTGGGTTGTATCTACACCGAAGTCAGATTACCCTTGTGGTGTTGTGCCCGGACCATAGTCTAATGGGGAGGGGGGATGATGGTAACCGAATCTATGGGAAGGTAGAAAGCACGCCCCTACACATTTACCGAGCCAATGGTTAACATCTGTCACTACATAGGCATAGTGACAGATGGACAGGTCTGTCTTAAGTCATTTGTCTGCCATGACCGATGTGAGACTTTCCAGCACAGCCTAGCCTGGGCAGGGAGGAACTCAAATGACACCTTACGGCGACATTTGGGGCCACCACTGTGCCTGGAAAGGGGCGGGAACCAAACTCGCAAGCTTACCGCCCCTGAGCGGACGCAATGCCAACTGCGCCATGCCTCCCAGCCCAGACCAGCTTGTGATGCTGAGAATATAATTTTTTTGAATGCCACAAATGAGGTGTGAACAAAAGTAGAACTCTATTCTAACACTGTATCATCAATTTCTTTATTTGTGCATTCTATAAATGTGGTGTCATGTTAGGGAAAGAACATAAATCATCACATTATCTAAATATCTTAATTCATCCGTGCATCCAATCATATAGAAATGGTATTGTGGCTCCATCTAGCGTCAAATCATAAACATCTAGATGAATCTAAAGTCATCTGTCCACCCAATCTGATGATTATAAACAATTCTTATCTAAATGATTCATATGATGTGAAGTCATGCATGTCCTGTGTTTGCTATAATAACACCAGATTTCAGCACACCACAATATGGCAGGAGTATTGATTATGATGCTGCATGGATTCACTTGATTAAAAGGTCAATAGTGTAAGGGTTCGTTCCCCGGGTACGTTGAGCCTCCAGAGGCCAGCTCACTTGGTGGTCACTCACCCTATGTATACCATACCATTCCAGAGGTAGTTGGAAGGTGGAAATGTCAGTGGGGCCATGTTGGTGATAGGGTATGTCATGCCAGGGGATGTAGCTCACCGGTAGAGTGCACGACTTGCAAGCGAGAGATGTGGGTTCAAATCCCCGTGTCTCCAGAGACGTTTTCACCAACCTCTACACTGGTGGAGACACCGAGTGGTCCTGCCCTGCAAGGGGGACTAAGATACTCGGGACCTGGGCCAGTATGGTATAGACAAGCACTTCAACTTGCTAGTGGTGAGGGACTTGGTAACAGGTGGCACCCACAGAATGTCCTTGGAACAGGAGATTGTAGTGATGTGTTTGACCCAGTACTGGTACCGTTCGGACCGGAACTGGAGGATCGGGTCTGGCGGGATACGATTGAAGCTGGTTGGGAGAGGTGTAAGGGCTCGTTCCCCAGGTGTGTTGAGCCTCCAGATGCCAGCTCACTTGGTGGTCACTCACCCTATGTATATCATACCGTTCCAGAGGTAGTTGGAAGGTGGAAATGTCAGTGGGGCGATGTTGGTGACAGGGTATGTTAGGCCAGGGGATGTAGCTCAGCAGTAGAGCGCTCGACTTGCAAGTGAGAGACGCAGGTTCGAATCCCGGTGTCTCCGGAGACGTTTTTGCAGACCTCTACAATAGTATACTTGATAAAGATCTCAGTAAGTGGGGTATACATATATTTCCCAACACTTTTCTGATGAGCAGAATGGTGTGCTTCATTCAGTAGTTTATGGGTATATAAAGCACCATAGTATCAACTACACCTTTTCTTTGGTTAAATAAAATACATGACCAGTTGTGGTATTGATATCTGTAGACAATATTTGAAATCCCCCTTTGGGTTGGGTCCCTTGTGTGGACAATGCTTCTTGAGTTAGGGGTGCGCCTTATACGCGGGTTTTTCAAATATTAAACTCAGGAGCAGCAGATGCACCTTGTACGCGGTTCTGCCATCCCTGAGTTGGGGGTGTGCCTTGTACGTGGGCTGCGCCTTCTACGCGAGAGCTTATGGTAGTTATAAAAATAGACAAAGGTGCACGAGAACTGGTCAGCACTGAGGGTTATCACACAAGTCGAAACCAGGTGTGATAATCCTCAGTGCTGACCAATGAGTGCTCCTTTGCATTTATCTAAGGTAAAGGGGTCGTAAGGGGGAGATTCCACAAAAAAACAATTTTTCATGTAAAATCAGTGTAAGACACATCAAACCTGTAAATATTATACATGCTTGGAAATGTAATCAATGCCTTTATCATTATCCTTCAATAATATAACATTTTCTTATTCATGGAATGTATATGGAACAAAAAACGCTCCGTTTTTGTTCTTTTTGCTGTGAACAGAATTGGGGGATAGAAGATTGTCATAATTCTCAGTTTTGATGAATAGAGAACAATTTTGGAAGGATTTCCGAGGGCACGTTTTTTTCTTTTGCTGATACTCCAATTATTAAGGTCTACAGAGCTGTTCAAAGTTGGGTTGTCATTCTAAAAGTGTAATATTCAAGGAAAAATGGGCGAAAACAGGTGAAAATTAAATTTTTTGGATGACAACCCAACTTTGAACAGCTCCGTAGACTTTAATAATTGGGGTATCAACAAAAGAAAAAAAGTGCCCTCAAAAATCCATCTGAAATCATTAGAAGTAACATATGACAAATTTCTATCCTATAATGATGTTCAAAGCAAAAGAAGCTAAAAAAAAGGATGTTTTTGTTCCATTCACATTCCATAGACACCACAATTGCGCAGGATGGAAGGAAATTGATAAAGGCATTGATAATGCTTCCAACCATGTATAATAGGTCCAGATTTTTACTTATTCTACATGTCAGAATGTTTTTGTGGAAGCTGCCCCTTACGACCCCTTAATTTAGTCAGATATGTTTTCCCTGGCAGTGTGATATGGGGCAGTGTTATCACATTGGGGAATGATATGGAGGTCCTTGGTTAAACCTATGGGGCTGTTGTATTCAACTTGAGATAATGCATAATCCTGTAAATATCAACGTTCAATAATTTACCTGGTTTAATAATGCCGATCTCTTTCTTGATTTCATCTTTTGACATGTTCTTCAGGATCTCGAGTTGTCGGCTGCTGACAATCTGCATCTTCTTGAAGTTACTCTCGTACTGTTGGAGGCCGATCAATTTCAGCCAATCCTCTACAGTTTCCTGAAAGAGTTGCACTTTGGTAATTTTAGTACTGTTCCATAGTAGAAGATCCTTGTATAAGGTGCACCCATCGCGGTGCACAGAAAATGTGACGCTGCCTGCAAGTCAAACGTCGTCAATGCAGACTACTTTAGCATGGTTCATATCCCATGATGACCTAAACTCGCCATGCTGACAATACCAAGTATACATTTTGATGGCTCATATGGTTAGGATGACGACCGAAAGTCGTCATTTTGACGAGCTGTAGATTTAGGTATTGCCAAGCTGAGGAACTTAAGTCATTTGCACTGTTTCGGACTTCTCAGGTTTTCAGTGTGGCTGATTCATCCACCCCCTATGATATACTAGATATGATGTTTTTTTACAATTTTGTTGCATTTAACTGGATAAAAAAAGGGAAATGAATAATATCAGACAAAATATCATTTTCAAGAATATGGATTTTTTCTTACCGACAAAACAGGCTCTATATTGGGTTCCCCCAGTGCACTTATCTCAGCCAGCAGAGCTTCGCGATGAGCCTTGACCTTGACTCCCAAGGTCATGAGTTCAGCATCTGTCATACCGACCAGGAAGGACGTGTCGTCATATCCTGCATCCTCCAACATGCCTGCGTACTGATTCTGTAAGGAAAGGTGGAAAAATATTGATGTAGTATACAGGCTGGAGTCAGTAATGGAGACCTTTGTGGAGGGAGGGGCCCAGGTAACAAAATGATGTAATTTTAACGTTAAATTAACGTCATTTCCAAGTAGAAAAAACGTTCAAAGGTGGTTCAGCTTAACCTCATTTCATGGACTCAAAACAACATTGAATAAATGTTGAAAAAATGCTGATTTAACACCAGAATTCTCATGAAAATAGGCATTAAAATGACTTGACATTAACCTTGAACCAACCTCATCTTGCTCCCTATGATGCCTGCATATTAGAATAGGATATTTATTTTCTCTTTACTTTTCTTATATATTTTATAGAATAGGAAACATTTCCTCTCATCTCTTGATGCTCCAATGGTACACCAATCCTCTTTTGTAAAAGGATGATGTGTCCCATGTGTGAGAGGAGCAGCATATTGATTCATAAGGGAAGACAGAACGGGAACAGGTTATAGAAATTCTAAATGTTTCAATAAGGGTGTCTACCACACCATGGACCATTATGCAGGGACAATTTTCATTTATTCATGGATATTTTTCCACCAAGATATATCTGGACATGGGATCTTGATGATAAGGTTGATACAACTAGCATATTATCATCACTCTGCTACATATCAGACAGATACCTGTGTGCAGCATCCAACCCAGTCTTACCATAACATTTCCTGCCACCTAGTGAGTCATTTGGGAACCATCAATCAACGTTTTTTAAACCAGTTAAATCAACGTTGTTTTGAGTCCACATTCTGAATGTTGATCAATGTTATTCAAGGGTTATCTGGAAAAACGTTGGCTGCTGAACCTTCTTTAAATGTTAAACCAACATTTATGAAAAAAACGTTTTCTTAAAAACCGAAAACAACGTTTTTTAACAAATGTTAGTCCAACTAACCATCAGTGAACGTTGATTAACGTTCACCTAACGTTTCTTGTTACCTTGGGGGCTGCTTCCCGATTCCCAGTTTTAACCTCATATCACTCTGATATCAAGATTCCTAGCTGTGATATCCGAGCTATATACTTTGATATCAGAGTTATCAAACGTTAAAGTCTATGATATCAAAGTTTCCAATAAACTTGCCCAGATACTAAAAAAGGCGGGGAAATGAATGCATCATAATATCAGTCTGCTATGGCAATATTTCAGAAAACCCCTGGGATTGCACAAGGAAACTGTGATATAAAAGTTAGAAACCCTGTAATCAAATTCTAAAACTCTGATATCAACAAAAGAAACTCTGATATCAGGGGGTGGGGGTGAAACATTGGGCTTACCACAGCAATGTGTAGCTGGGGGCAGAGGAAGAGGTGGGGGGAGGGTGTGTGTCTTTGGATCAACCCCCAAAAAGGTAAAACCCTACACTGCAAAAATGGTGTTTCGGTTTTAAACATGCTTAGGTCTAAACACGTTTAAAATCTAAACATGTTGGTTCATCAGGCATTTAGTTCACCATGTGTTTAGGATTTAAACATTAAAATTCTGAACACCTAAACAGTTGCGCTAAACATGTCTCTATGTTTAGACTTTAAATGGACAGAAAAGTAGGTGTTTAGCTTTTAAACGTTTACATTTCTAGGTGTTTAGACATAAAATATCCACCAGATGACAGCTGTATGCTATAATGGACTTCCTACATGCAGCCATCTGCTATTGTTAGGTCATAATAGATTGTGCTATTCTCCTAAATTGCAGTTTCACACAATTTAATATTTACACAATTTTAACAATAGAGGATTATGCAATTAAGCCCTATCCCAGTAAGCATGTGTTCTCCTTGCATTCACTTGTTTCCTTGAGCGCAATGCATTCAAAATGTCTAGATTGCGTATGGATTGCTTCCAACACAATACAAATGCAAATGGATGCCAGCAGATGCAGCATGTGTTGGACCTCAAGCTATGACCCCACACTCAAAGTGAAGTATAAATCATGAGTCAGCATTCTCCCACAGCCAGCGTGGCACAGTGGTAGTGCATTGGATTTGTTATCCTAAGGTCGCAGGTTCAAGTCCCAACCATGCCTGCTGTGTTGGAGTCTATGCTTTGAGTTTGCTATTGGTTTCTATGTGTAATTTTATCTTGTTTTAAAAAAGTCCTTGAAAGACACACTTTTGGTTGCATGATGTTATTTTAACATTGGATAATATTTGTATAGTATCTGACACAGTCTATCATAGTGTCCACTAGGGTTTAACATTCACATCACAATGGGTTAAATAGAAACTTGTGATGACATACCATTAGGTCGTCTGGCAACCAGTCTGACACCTTGGTCGGTTTATTTTCCTTGTAGTGGAACTGGAATCTCCCATAACCAGAATCTGCAGTGTCTGCCCCTTGATTCGCTGCATTAGTACCCATGGCATCATTACCTGCAGCATCATCACCTGCGGCATCATCACCCGCGGCATCATCAGTAGTGTCGTTGATGTCTTCACTGTCGATGTCAATGCTAAGGGTCTGTGTGCTGATCTCATCACGAACCAAACAGCTTCTGTAGCGAAGGCAAGAGAAGGTACTGTGGAGGTCATTACTTAACACACTACGACTGCTGTCCGTTAGATCCCCGGCGTTAGATCACAGTCCTTTGCAATATTACAGCATTATTAGTTACTAATGCCTGCACCAGTACGACTGCTCTGCCAAACCCTAATTACTACGTAGGTGCTCAACAAATAGAGCAGTTATAGGGGAGTATGTACCTACAATCCCCCTGTACTATTCTTGACAGGTCTGTGAGGGTCAGAAGAACTAATTAGTATGGAACTTTATGACCGGTCTACATACACCTCAAGCTCCCCTATCATTTTCACACTGGGAATATTGGGCTATTCATGACTAGTCCAGTCATTTAAGCCAAATAAGGGGGGGGGGCTTGACAAATTACAACAGAAACACAAACATTCCTCAAGGCACGGGTTTAATCTATCCTATATACCCCCTTAAATCTGAGCCACAGAATCTGTTGAAATGCTTGGTTTTTTCATTGGTAAAATGGTTGCTTAGCAATGGTATAACCTAAATGTCCATTCCCTTAGCACCATAGGTTTATTTCATTCACTGCTCATTTCCTGCAATACCTAACTGCAGGTTTTATGTCTTCCCCCTGGAGGAAGGTAATGTCTGTTCAATAGCTCCTTAAGGGTCACTAATGAAGCCAATACCAGCACTACATTGGAATCATATTGCCCATGATAGTGACGACCATTGCCAACGATGGCCCACCATCTCCTTGCTAGTCTGACTACCAAGCAATCCTATCCTAAACCTCTACTTACTTGAACATTTTTCTGAAGATTTGTATCATGACTCTACTCGCATCTGACTTTCCTGTGGAGCGTGTGGTCTTCTCCTCACGAGTGCCCCATGAGCAGTCATCGAGGTTCACAATGCTGTAGATGAGGAGGACAATGAAACCCGCAGGCAAACAGCAGAGGTACCACATGCCGTGTAACAGACAGTAGGCTTCTGGTGGATGCAGGAGGGCAGCAACGACAAACACCATCACAACAAAGCTTACAAAGAGCGTTATCACGGAGATGGGCATGGGGAACTTTGCCTCTCCAGCTGGGAATGAATGTGAGAGAAAAGAACAATTATGTTAGAATGAATAAGGGGAAAACCCAATATGGATAGATTTTGTTTATTACAATAAAATATAGTTCAAACGTTAATTTCAAATCAGAAGAAGTAGATATTAGTTGATCTTGTGTTAGTTTTTCTCAAATGCCTTTTAGTTAGTAGAAATAATGAGCCGGCCAACCTTTACCATAAAGGCAAATAAAAAAAGGTGCGTCTCCAATAACCCGACCGACCCTAGCAAAACTGTGATTTTGAAGAATTTTGTCTCATTTTTTTTCGTATTTTAAAGAAATTTTCATTACTTTTTGAGATTATTTCCTGTATCCTTTTCATGTTCTTCCCCTCTCTCATAGTTGCCATTTTCTCATCATTATTTTAAAATGAAATCAAAGAATTTGATACATCCATTGATATGTGCCCTAACATTTCCTATAAATGTAAAAAAAATAAAAAAATAAAAAAAAATAACTGACCTATCGACCCTAGCACTTTGATCTATGTTACTCTTTTTTTTTTTTTGCCTAAACCAAATAAGTTATTTTTGTATTATGACCTTGAATGTGAGACCTATATCTGTGACCTCAGTTCCTCAGTGTTAATATTTCTTTGATGTTCAATAAGTCAACCCCTGAGAGGCCCCTGGCGGGGGGTCCCTTTTTGTTTTGGTTCAAATGTATAGGATTGACGTCATCATAGGACATTTACAGAAACCATTCATTAGACATACTTACTTGCTAGATAAGAGAGAGTGTCAATGGTTGGTTTTGGTTCGGGCGAGATTTCCTCCACGATCTTCACAGCTGTACCCATCGCCACACAAGCCATCACAATTACACCTACCACTGCCAGTCCCTTAGCCACCTAAAGATAAATCAAACTTACACTTAAGTCTTCATGGATTTATGCATGTCTATTCATCAGTATGAATGCAACACTAGCAAGTAACTCACCAAGGCTACATTCAAGCATCATTCCGATATACCAACACTGTTAAAAAATTCCGTAGATTTTACAGAGAAACTTTGTTATTTTATGGGGTTTCACCATTATTTCTATAACAATGAAACACCCTTAGATTAAGTGATTTTACCGTGAATCTGTGTAAAACACTACGGAAAAGTACCGTTATTTCGTATACGGTGAATCTTTGCCTTTTTGGAAGTTTCATATCTTCCCACTAGGTGGCCTCAGGGCTCACTTTGAGACTTTCTTCAATGTCCTAGACCCTAAACAGATCAAATTGTTGCAAAATTCGTAAAGTATACACTTTGGTTTATGTACCATGTTATCAAAATGCAAGTCTACATTGTAGTTTCATAGATTTGAAATATTCAAAAAATAATCTTTGTGTAGCAAAGGAGAGTAGCAGGGATATCATAGACACCCATTATGTGGTAATAGAAAATAATACTTAGGCATACCACTGCAGTTTTTAATCAATCACAATTCTGAGGTAATCTTTGTTCTTAGATTGTTACTCAAAAGTTATGAAGGGCGTAATGTGCCTCTCAAGGACTCATTTATAATCATAATGATTATGATGTCCTCCCACTAGGATGTCTAGATGAACTGCATATGCAACCAAACCATACATAAAGACAGCGTCCATTTTGGATTTACAGTGGAATTTCTGGAATGCCAGAGGATGAATATTCATATGAAAAATTAATGGTGTATAGCAATGAAACCAAAACAATCTGTAATTAATTACCCTTAGGCATTGTTTAAGAAATTCCATAAAAATTACGGTGACTTTGAAAAAACGGTGACCGTTAAAAAAAAAAGGGGAAAGATTGGCATCCATTGTTGCCAATGATTCTTCATTTTTTCTATGGAAAATTTTTAACAGTGAATGAATTGCTGGTGATCACTTTATTGTTGCGTTATTCTAACCAATAAACATGATGCACTCCTGTATCAACATCCCTTTATGTGTTAAAGCTATAGTTCAGGGGATCATTTCACTGAAATAAAAACTGATAATTGCGTACCATGAGTTGCTTGTTAGATGAGGCAAAGCGGCAGGTTAGGAAGTATCCAGACGACACATTGTACAGGAAGACGACAGTGATGTATTGTGAAATGCCCAACGCATAGTATACACCACCAGTTATCACCACAATACAAACCGCTGGGCTGATCTGTAAAATAGGGTTTGTTGTTGTGGTGAAAATTCAAACCCCTTAGAACTGTCATAGTAGAGCAAACATTATTTGTAAATGCAGAATTGATCATCATTTTGATACGCCTTTAATCCCATTCATTAACGTTCTTACCATGACACTTTACAGAATAGGCTACCTTATGACCGTTCAATTTTAATCAATATTAACCATTTAAGGACCGCTGATGCATTCATGCTTCATGCCGACCCTTAGGGGGTCAATAAAATTATTCGATCGTGGAGTGTCAGTACGATGCTCCAATCAAGTGCTGACAAGCAGTCTCGCCAGTACTTCTTTGGTGCATCCTGATAACCAATGGGCATGATGCACTCCTGCATCAGCAGCCACTACTAATCCATGATTCATCATTCTAGCTGGAACATGTCATGCAATTTACATCACTTTTATGTGATCTCTACGTGAAACTCATCGGGTTTATGTAATCTAAGGGATGGCGTGTGTTGCTGGGGAGGCAATTAACCTAGTTGTCACGATACATGAATGCCCTGATGAGTACTTTCCAAGGGCTACAATCTAGCACCATGCTGGCCCTGTGGGGTTGTTAACTGCCGGACAGTCGGCATGATGCTCCAATGAACCACTTGTGGGCAGTCTAGCCAGCATTTTATTGGTGATCATGACAACCATTGGCCATGATGCATTCCTGCCCCTCTAAATCTTAGGAACTTAGAGATTTTAAACCTACCAGGGTGGAGATAAGCAGTATGGCCTGGTAAAACAAGAACAGCAGAGAGATCTTCTTGTTGAAGTAATACACGGTCTTCCACTCCCTAAGGAGCAAGACCAAGTTGGAAAGTGTTGAGGCAAACCATCGTCTGCGCTGTTTGAAGAACTCATCAAACTCCACAGGGCAGTAGGTTTTGTTGTACGCTGCTGCACTGTACTCAAGTCTCCAACCAGACTGAACCTGAAAGATGAGAAAGCAACATAACCAACATGGATGTCTAGACCTAGGGTTTGGAACCATCACTGTTCGTTCAAAGGGTTAGGGGGAGGAGGCAGAGGGCCTTCCCATGAGTGAGAACTCAAAATCCAAAACATTTCAATAATCTTGTTTCTACCTTGCATTGGTCTGGTTTATGGGTTTACTTTGAAGTCTATGGAATCTAACAAGTCCTATTCTACTTGAGATAGTCACTTGACTGGATAGACTTGCTGACTGTATAGCCTATATTAACATCATTAATTATGCTTAACATCTAGTTAGCTCACCAGCAAGGTGCACAGCCATCTGTCCTCGCCCATGTCCTTGGTCAGGAATTCGAAAGCATAAGTCACACTTGTGGCATATGTGGGTAGCACTTGCCTCAATGCCTCTGCCCGGTACATGCTGAAACAACCTGGGCAGCACAAGACTGTTCCCAGTACATGGTTAGCTGTCTGTTACAAAAAAGAAGAAACAAAGATTTAGCATGATAGAATAAAATAATATTGGGAAGGTCAGTGTTGCCAACTCTCACGCATTTGGCCATACTGTTTATAGCACCACCCTCTACTGGAGAGTGTGCCAATGCATGAGAGTTGGCAACCCTGGAAGGTTGACAACTGTTTGAGGATATTGAGTACCAGTAGAATTATGAACATAGTGTATATAGCAAGTTTGATATAAGTCTTGAGCTACAAAGGTCTAGTAGGCTTTTAAAGCATAATGTGTGATCAACAAAATATGAACCATGGGCATCCTGTATAGAGCTCTGGGGTTCTATTATCAACAGAAATGATATAAGGGAAATATCAAATCATATTTCTGGTTTGTATCAACAGTTGCCTACTTTTTTATATGCTACTGTATTTAAAGGAGTTATTTACACCTTAGAACTAACCTTCTGGAACCAGTGTCCAAGGGCATAGTCAAATACCTGGTACCATACCATGGGTCCAAAACCCATTGGGTATGTGCGCCCACAGACAGCTCCGACCTTATCATCACGAGTCATGAGGTCCAGCAGGGCCTCCACAGATGCTGGGGTAAAGTCTACGTCAGCATCCGTAGTCAGAATAAAGGTGTTGTTGTCTGTGGCTGAAATAAGGACTAGATCTATGCATTGATCTCTAACTCACAAAAAAAACTAAGATATGGTATGATAAGCATCTCTGATATATACAAGCTATGGTGGCCTAAATTAGTAGTTGTCATGCTACAACTGCTCAAAAGTCCTACCATTGCATCGTGTATACCTGTACAGTATCTAGCATCAAGAATTGATATCTACCAAATTTTGTTATCAGCTGGTGAAAGTTGCTGTTGTATTTATGGTGCCCTAGAGGAGACATGCAGAAACCTCATTTTATAAAGTCTGGTGCACACCAAATGATTCTGCTGTGCACCAACATGTTCTGGTGTACACCAGAAGATTCTGTGGTGCACAAGAATATGTAACCAAGGCATAAAGTATTTTTAGAAATGGAGACAAATGAGATGTGCATACCTTCCAGGTCATGTTTGATGAAGTAATCCAACATGTAGGACATGTACATCACCTGACTCCAACGCTTCTTGTTCTTCACCTACACAACAAGATTAACATTGATCAATAGGTAGGCCTTAATTAAGGACTTGATTTACATAGGGCAAGAGCATAACATACCATTTAGAGTGCATTTCAAAATCTTAATCAAAACTTTGCACATGTTGCATCTGACTATAGCACTAATGATCAAAACTCTACCTTCCATAAAACTTTTTAACATATTTTTTTAAGTTATTTCCATATTACAATGGAAATTAGAGAATATTAGATTGAAATCTATTTCTTCTAAGCTAAACTTTTACATTTAACCTGTACTGGCCCATAGATTAACACATGCACTTCTTTTGGAAGCGACAGATTCAAGGTCTCACCATGAAGTTGTCTTTAAGGTGTATCACAAAGTCCATGCCCCGCTTTTGTTCTATGACAGTTGGTAACACCCAGTGTAGCTGCATTCCGTATGGCGTCGTAATCTTGGAGCAGTCCTTCAACTGTAGCCCTTTATAATTAAGACAAGAAATATTTTGCATCACATCTTCAAGGGACAGTTATTTTCCATTAATCAACTTTGTGTGTTTACTTAGCTTTCCATAAGCTTATCATATAAAAGATGTCTCTCTTAAAACAATGACAGATGTCTGGCAACGTTGAGACAAGGACTTCGTAGTTATTTCAACAACAATTTTTCAAAAGTGTACCAGCTATTTTGTTTGTTTTCTCCTGACGCCTAAACAGAAGTCATTTTATCTCGGTGTTACCTGGGTGTCAGAATGTAACTAAGGATTTCAATCATATCATAATGTAAACAACAAATAGCAGTAGCTGAAACATGAGGGTATGTGTATGACTTATGAGAAATGTCTGCTTATGTGAGATCTTATAAATACAGTCATTATCTTCTGTTTCCTTAAATTGTTAAATCCAGTAGATTTGTAAGTAACCATACATTTACAAACATTATCCCACTAAGGGCCTTGATAATCTCTTTCAAGTGTAGCTTGTCGGTTTTAGCACCTACCTAGAGTCTTCCCTGCTGCAACGACTAGCTGCAGTGCAAACTGAGTGAAGCACTTGTGTCTGATGCCATTATCAAAGAAGATGTGTGCCTGGAAGTGCCTATCAGACTGCTGCTTGGCCCTGTTGATACGGCCCAGACTGTGCAGTAGCTGTTCCATCTCATAGTCTGCCTTTTTGAGTAACAAGATCAGTTGTAATAGGATTATTAATTCTTCATTTTCTAAAAAATCTGACAATCCTTTATGTTCTTTGAGCCTTAGCAAGAAGTATAAAATTTATCAGAAAAATCCTTCCGGTTTTTACCAGCTCCTGGAATCTGATGCCTAAAGCCAAAGCTGTGGAACATGTATCTAGAAAAGCTAGCATCATACTGCACAAATAATTATGATAACAACAGCTTGATAATACCATTATATCCTTGAACTGACTCTATCTGATAACAGGCCTATAGAAGGCAGAATATTTTTAGCATCAAATGGGTTGATAACTGCCTGTTTAAGCCTCTAAGGGAAGCTAATACAGGATGTATCATGCCCATTGGTCTGCATGGTGCCTAATCAAGTGGTCGTAAGACTGCTCACCACTAATTCATTGAAGCATGACATAATAGTTTTATGTTATGTCAATTGATTCCACTGACCTCCCGGTACATTGTGGTGCAGATGAAGACCCTGGATGATCTCGCCTTTTCAAGTCGTTCTTCCTGGGTGCCATTGGTCTGTTTTGTCTTTCTGTTCAGTAGCATGTACTGCTCCAAAAAGGCGCCATTGTAGCCTGGCAGCCAGAACAGCTGGAATAAGAAGGACCTTTTTATGTAATTTCATCATGATTCATTTTGTATATCTGAAATGAACTTTGAAAGAGTATCAAATCAGCTATTCAAAGACCATTATCAATCTTGTCAGAGGAAAATGACATTTAATGGCACCTTTTCTTTGGTAATAACTCTTATTTGCAACAATGGAATAATGTTTAAATCTGTGTAAACCATTCAGTCCAAACTCAAATACTGATTAAATGAGGAAACAATTTTTTGGCTTTGAAATGAAATAGATTAATTGTGTATAACACATTTCAAGTAAAGAAGGACAACCAAAATATATATACAATCTATGCATAGGGGTCTAAGGACGAATTGATTGATTGGCTCAAACCATCTAAGCAATTGTCAAATGTTGTAAATCAATCTTAACTGCTGTAGGAATCAGCATGATGCACCATTTAAGTGCTGGCAGGTCTGCTTGCCTGCACTTCATTTGGGCCACCTTAACTTGATCTGGTGACAAATCCGATACAGTCCTACATCATCAGATCATCAATATTTAGTACAAGAATTGTACACCAGAGGACCCACCTGTGACTCTTTCAGCAGGA